>JAENHJ010000488.1:0-600000 GCA_025330945.1 Mucuna pruriens | reverse complement strand
TTTTTCAAACTAAATGTTTATTTTGAGAAATTGGCATTGGTTCCCAAATACGTTTAGCTTTAGATGACAATACCAGCAGCATGCAACTCAAGCATCACTCCAATGAAGCCAAACGTACTATTGCATCTTTATCCTTTTCTAGCCTTGTGGTATGATATCCTAGATTTTAATTATGTCTGTCTGCAGGTCATCAATAATTTTGTTGGTTTTAGTTTCCTTTTTCCAGATATGTTGCCATTTGTTATTAATGTACATTTACTTGGTTATGCTACATTAAATTTGGTAGTCTTGATTTGGTCATTCTAGGTGGGTTGAGGGTTTTTAGTTCATTTCTGCCTACACAATGATGGACTTGTATACGTTTGCTGTGGTTTTCTGATGTGTAGATTTCTTTCACCTTAAGATGTCTTTCTGTTTTATAAACAGCATCAGACTATTGATAGTGTGCTGGCTAGAGGGGAGAAGCTGGACAGTTTAGTTGAGAAGAGTTCTGATCTGAGTGCTGCATCGCAGGTACACCTTAACAGATCCTGTTATACAACTTTGCATTTGGGACTAGTACATCAATGCAGACCTACATACTCATTCAGACATCTATTATTTGTGTGACTCTTTTTGTTATCAAGGATCTGTTTAGATAAACTTCTCCATAATTACTTATAGGAGAAGAAAATAAAAAGAGAAAATGAAATGAACTTTTTCATTAGTTAAAATTAGCTTATGTATAAGCTAATTTGTAGAAGCTTTCTCATATTAATTTTTCCAAAAATTGATTTTTAACTTATGCACAAGTTAATTTTAGCTTATAGAAAAATTTATTTTATTTTTTCTTTCTGTTTTCTTATCCTGTAAGTGCTTATCGAGAAATTTATTCAACCAGGTCCTACAGCTTTGTCTATGTGGTTATGGTCATCATTAAGCGTGCATGATGAATGCTTTATGTAATTTTCATGATTAGTGTCTTTGCTTGTTGCAAAACTTTTAGCTATGATTTTATTAGGTGATCATACAAAATGAAATAATATGATCCATGCGTGATAAAATTTTAACATGCCAATTTGGGACTTTGTTTTGTACAATATACATCTGTCCTATTGGCTTTTTGAGTCTATACACCGCAAAATGTGTTTTCATCTAAGCTGCTAATAGATTACTGGTAAGGTTATGGTGTTATAAATATTTGTCAGAACTCTGCATTTTTTGTCTTAAACTATTGATAAGGTTATTAAGTAGTTTATATGTACATATGTTTTTAAGATTATTAAAAGGATGAATAGGCTCCTGGGGGGAGGATTGTTGGTTGAAATTTTCCTTTTTCACTTGTTCTTGTGTATAATTTCATCACGGTCTATTACGCTAATTTTTTTTTCTCATTTTTCTCCCAATATTAAATACTGAACAAAAATTGAAATTCTATTGGTGCTGTATTTGGTTTCAATCTTTTCTAGCATTATGTACTCTATATAGTAACCTTATAAGGTTGTGTCCATTATCTATGCTTCCAAGTATTTCAATATTATTTTTTGTTATTTATTTTGATATTTAATTATTGAATGAAACACCATTTTGGTCCCTAGGTCACATTGGTCCCTAATAGATAGAAATCACCACTTTCATCCCCAAAATATTAATATGTCAACTAATATAGTTTTCAGACGCCAAATGTAAAAAGGGACTAAATTGATGACATTCTTTTTTCAAGCTAAAATTGGTGTTTTTTTGGCCTACTAAGAAAAGAGAAATGCTATTTATACAACAAATTGTACAAAGAGAAAAAAGAGCAGAGAGAAAGTGTACAATATAATTAATGATGTAATGGAGAGATAAATATAGAAAATAATGTTGCATAAATTGTTGTATGTTCATTGCATCACATGTGAAAATATCGTATTTGTGGTGACCGACCCCAAATCTCTTAGAAAATAGAAACTAAAATGTTGTTTTACTCTTGAGGAGCGATAGCAACATCCACTTCTCTTTTGGTAAAAAATTATTAAAAACTGCAAATCATGAAAGGGAGTCATTAGATAAGGAACGAGAGCCACACAATTTTGTGATTTTTAACAAATTTTGTTGCTAATATTTCTCTTTACTCTTAATAATTTGTCAGTTTTTGGTTGCCAAATCAATAATTCTATTATCGCTATGGAGTATGACCTGTTTTAATACGCCATGTTTAGTTGGCTTCTTTTGAAGAGAACCTTCTGATAAACAAGAATGGAATTTTTTCCCACTAGTTATTAGTTTACTGACACAAGAATCTGATGCTGGCATTTGAAACAGATGTTCTACAAGCAAGCCAAGAAAACCAATCAATGCTGTACCATATTGTAAGCTTTGAAGACCATCAGTATGCAGCAAGCTCACTTGAATACTGTTCCGACATGGAGAAAATGGCTTCATATGTCTATATCACACTCCGTTTGCTTGGTGAAATTATGTGACTTACCCGATACATGTGTTGTCTTACCTTGTTGTCAAATTAAAATTCTCATTTAACTAGTTGTGATGGTTTACGATGATAATTTATTGTATGCATAAATTATTGTTTTGGTGGTGTCATTCCATGTTAATTTGTAGTTTGGTTATTGTCATGTGCCCACATCTGTCATGGTTTCCACACTCGTGATTTATTTTCATGACCTTGGAGTGGTTCTTGCGTATTACTTTGCCATCCTATCCAAGCAACAAAATAGTAGAGGTAATTAGAGCTTGCATTTAGTGATGTGACATCTTTGACACTAAATATTACAACAAAGGACAAAATAACTTGTAATGATTCTAAGAATTAAAATAGCGTGGGACACGAAGCATCTCCTGGAGCTTTAATATGGTTTCTTTTCAAACTCTTGCAAACAAAGGGATCAAAACATTGTAAATATATATTTCTTTTTCGACAAAATATCGGGTAAAGCATAGTGGTAAAATATTTATCTTTTTATTGAGAGCTTTTTATTTCCATTAATTAATATTCTGATTCTGATATTGCTGAATCGTCCTATTGCGTGTTTTTTTTTCTTGCATGATTTCCTTTTCTTTTTAACTTCATTGCTTCTGGGTGAATAATTTATTTTTTCATTGTCCTTAAGAGTGTTTCGTTGGAAGAAAAGAAATAGGTGAGAAAAAGGGAGAAGAAAATAAGAAAGAAATAGAATAAATGAAAATAATTAAAAAATAAAGTGAAATTATGAAAGTTTGGTTTAAAAAACACTAATAGCAAACCATTAGAGTTTTTAACAATACTTTCTTCTCTATTAAAGAAAATATCAAATTGATTGTCACACAATTGACTTGTGTTTAGTAAATTATATTTTAATCCTTCAATATATAAAACATCAATATAAGAAAAAAGATGTTTATCAATCTTACCAATCTTTAGTTATTCTTCCTTTCTAGTTATCTTTAAAAGTAAATCAACCTCAAGACTTAAGTCTTAGGTCTTGAAACATAGACTTTTCTCTCATCATATGTCATGAGCAGTCACTGTCTAGGTACTATGAGTAAGGTATTGAAAATTTGTAACAACAATTATCATGTTCTTAGGTACCTAAATAGACTCTAGTCTTTTCTTACTTGTCTTGAAAATTTTGGACGTTTTTATCTTGGTCTCTAACCATAGTCATATGAAAGGTGTCCAAACTTTCAATAGTTTAAATAATTAGAAGTAGATTTATCTATTTTCAAATTTGTCTTCTTATCATAGCATATGCCAAATTTGTCATTTGGATGCCTTTTATTTTTAAGGATCTTTTTAAGGATCTTTTTCAAATTTTCTAATTTATTGAAAAATTTAGCTAGACTTCGTCTAAGGTCAACCACTTCTTGAAGTTGCTCATTTACATTAGAGGAAGACAAATAAAGGTAATCCCATATTACCATGAGACCTTTCTTTTTCTTCTTGAAGAAGGGTTTGTTTTCTCCTTCTCATTTTTTACGTTTAGACATTCAAACTTGAAGTGTCTAGGCTTCTTGTACTCATAGCATACCATTCAACCCTTGTTTTTATTATCTTTGGTAAGCTTCTTCGACTAATTTTTCCACTAGATCCTTCTTTCTTCTTCCAAATGGAGTGAAACTTTCTAGATATGAAGGAGAGTTCATCCTCATTAGAGCCTTTTTCTTTAGAGATTTCATTTGAAGAATCTCCAACTTTGAAAGCTTTCGACGATGATCCTCTAGGAGCATTCTAAACTTTTATAGCTATAAACTTACCTTTTCTATATCCTTCATCTTTTGTAAGTTCAATTCATGAACTTTGAGAGTACCAAGGAGTTCCTTCAAGAGCTTCTTCAGCTCTTGAACAATCTTAGCATTGTAACCTGTGGTCTTTGCTGTCAAGGAAAACTTTACAAAATTTTTGTTATATGATAATAATTATCATAAGTTTTACCTAGAGATCTAAGATTATTTATGATAGTCTTATGATCCTCTATCTTAAATAACTTATATTTATCTTGGAGTCTTTTACATAAGACATACCTTCATAGGAAAGAGCTATATGTCCCACATCTCTTTTAATGATTTGTAACTATGAACTTTCTTATATTTTGCTTTTGTTAGAGCATACATAATACAATTTATAGCCTTTGAGTTTAGTAGGTACCTTATTTTTATCTTCATTCCATGAGGATCTTGGAAGGTTTGTTCCATCCTCCTTTTGTGGAATGTAGTTTCTATTCTATACACGGTCCCACATGTCTATGTGACAAGCATCAAATAATGTTATCATTTTTTACTTCCAATAGTTGTACTTCTAATCTTTAAAGAGATGTGGTTTGTTGATAACATGTCCCTCACCATTAATTTCACTTTAGAGCATTGACAGAACCATCAAATGAAGAAAAACCAAGGATCCAATTAGAAGAATGATCCTAAAGAACTCCACTCGAGACAATAAGATTAGATGAAGGAAAACAACTCTCATCAACATTATGCTTGCAAAAGCCCATAGAAGGGGGAGACTGCATGGGGATAATAAGTGGAGTACTAACAATCTTACCTTGCTCTTTCATAAAGGGGATGATATTATCATGCAAAAGATAGGTATTTCTTATAACATGATGAATATCCCTAATTATCTTCATAAAAACATTGGCATATCCAAATCCATCAAATGGAAGCAACATACAAGAATCCCTATTTCTAGTGTCATTTGGTGTTTCAGTTGAGTACTTGTGTCGTTGATAAAGAATCTCGATGCAAAATTAACCCCAAATGAAGCACACTTCCTTAACATGAGGACGGTCCTTGAGGTACATATTGGAATTGGAATTAGTTCTATTTATTTTAATATTTAAATTTGAAACTTTTTTTAGAATTAGAATAATAATTCCTTGATAGTTTCATGAAATTACAAAATGACTAGCTATATCACCAACTAAAAAAATATAGAGAAAATGTGTTTTTAGTATCATAATTTCAGTCAAACATAGCCAAGGTCCTTATACTTTCATATTGATGAATTTGGTTCTCAAACATTAAAAAAAACATGTTAATTTAATCTTTCCTATCTTAAATAAAACTTGATGAAATTTTAGAGATGAGACACTAAATCTACAAACCAAATTCATCAATATAGGGACCTTGACCATGTTTGGACAAAAGTACAATGACTAAAAAATATTTTTTCAAAAAATATAATTTCTCACCCTTGTTATTTAACTACTCTTCTTATTTTTATTATATCATGTGTTCCATTACCACTTATATCATCATTATTGTTATCATTCTTTATTACTATTACCACTACCATCTCCTTTGTCACCACTAATTTTATTATTATTGTTACCATTGTCACCACTGTTTTTATTATGTCTACCTTTTTTTTTATCATTACTATTGTTAAGTTTTTATCATTATTTTTTTAATATTTTTTTCTCAAAGTCTGACTCCTTGACCACTCCTAATTAGAAGTATTAAAAGGGGTAAACATGAATAACTAATTCAATTAAAATTTATTTTAAAATAATAATTATATTATTATATTTAAACTATTTAATAATGGTAGGTTAAATAACGTTTTAATAAGAGGTTATATTTTATTTTCAAATTTTACATCTCCTATACAAAAGAAATTGAAATTTGGAATTCTAATTTTAACATAACCCAAACATAAAATCTACAATTTTAAACCAATTTCAATTCTATCAAACATGGAATTGAAACTAAATAATAAATTATATTTCCAATCTCATAATCCAAAGAGGTCCTTATTTTTAAAAGTCTTTATTTTGAATTTAAAAATAACTTACAATATAGAAAAAAATTCAAGTCAAATGCTATTTTAAATAACTCTTGATGTTATGATAACATTTGGTAAATGAATTAAAAACAAGACAAAAGATAACATAATTTTTTTCTTATATTCGGTGCATTAATAGAAAAACATATTCTTATCGTAACAACACTTTTTCATTAAAATTTATCTGCATTTCAAAGCTACTATATGTCAGCACCTTAAGAGTAAAAAGAGATTGAAGTGTATTCAAGTTCACATTTGCAAACTTAACTTTAGATCATTTTAACTTTACAAAGTTAATTTTAGTTAGAAAGAAATTTGAAGTAAAAGTTTGAACCACCAGAGTCGTAACATTATTTTGTTTATGCGATTAATTAAGTAAATAAAATCATGATAGTATGTAATTAAGTTTAATTTCAATAGAAAATTTAAAGAGTTGTATTTGTGTATTTTTTTAAAAATCTTGAAAAAGATAAAAATGGTTTGAGACACATACATCAAGGCAACTATTTTTTTTCTAAAAGATGAATGATTAAGTAAAAGAGCTTTGAGTTAGTGAATTGGTGTCATTGACACATTATAAGACAATTTAAATAATGGTTGACCTGACTTTCAAAAACTTAAAATCCTTTAACTTAAGGGTATTAAAACCCTTCTCACCTCATGGATAACTAAATCCCCATTGTCCATTGGACAATGAAATCTCATTGAACAATGGTGATCCAAATCCTTGAACCTTTGGATAATGAAAATTCTAGTAACCACTAGATAAAATGACCAACCCTAATCCTTATATATAGCCTCATGCATACTAATTTTCAGCCTTTTTTCCAAACCAATTACAACATTCTTCTATGAAATTTCATCCTTCCCTCACCTCCTTGAAGCATATCCATTGTTGGACCAAGTTTGAGCTCCTTCCATAAAGATTTCTTACCTAAGTTTTTAGTAAGGAACATTTCCTACCCATGTTTCTACATTTTGATTGTTTTGCATGATTTATGAGTTTTTCTATTCTTGGGAATGTAGGAATATGAATTAAAATTTGATTTTTCATAGATTTATGAGTTTTGTGGACTTTTCATGATTTTGGCATGCTTATGATTTTGGGTTGGCTTGTTGTTTGTTGGATTATGTTACGATGATGTAGTATTGTTGATTTGGAGTTGTTGAGATGATTTTATGGTGTTTTGGTTGAATTTTTATGAAGATGTATGTTTTTGTATTAATCTGTTGTAGGATTTCGCTAGACGAGCTAGCCATTTATTGGGTGAAATTGGGTTTTTTAGGTTTCTGTTGAAGGCTTGCTAAGCGTGAGACGGATCTCACCAAACACCTTAAAAATTTGGGTTTAAAATTTGGAAATTGATGATTTTTGTTAGGCGGCTTGAAGGCTCCTTAGGAAAAAAAAATCAAGAATACAGGAATTGTATGAATGATTGCTAAGCGAGAAACATTCTCGTTGAGTGAATCTAGAGAACTTAGTGAGAAAATCTAGAAAGGTGAAGAAATTTGCTGAGCAACTTGAATGCTCGCTCAGTGAGGATCATGAGAACCTAGAAAAGCATGGGCTTGTTGGGTGAGACCTACACTCGCTGAGTGACTCAAGGAGGGTAGGATTTTTACCCTTTTTGTGGCTTGCTCTTGCAAGGCGAGGAATTGTCTCACTGAGTGACTAAACCAAGTGATATAAGTATAGAGCTCTTTGTGACTCTTTTAGTTGGGTGAAGGGAGTACTTTGTTAGATGAGTTAGGTTGAGAACTTAGTAGTTAAGTCACTATGACTTAACTTGTTGGACGAATATGACTTATGTTAAGAGATTAGGTTGTGAGTGGAACTTTTTATGGCTTCATTTGTTGAATGAGTTAGGCACCATTGAGGAAGAGTAAGTGTACTTAAGAGTCTACCCTCTTTATGAGTAAGATTCGCTAAGCAAAAGTCCCTATTTGTAGGAAAATTAGGTGATAGTGAGAAAACTTGTCTTCTCTAAAATAGAAATTTCCTACCTTGTTAACTAATAAAGTATCTCTTAAAAATCTTAATGAAAATGAGGATAAGTATGATGGGTGATAACGCTATTTTGTTGTAGTGGCTTTATCAAATAAAATTAGAGCTAACTATAGTATAGTGCAACTCTAGGTCATTCTTCTTAAGGACATGGTGTGTTCTGTTATGACTTAATGTGGAAATAAGAGTTTTATGTAGAATATTGAGGGTACGTAGAATGCCGACTTTGTCTCGAACTGAGATAACTCGGACTCAATCTCGGACAGAGACACTAGACTTGGACTGGAGTTGGACTAGACTTGGACAAAGCCAATCTTGGATCGAGGCGGCTCAGACTCGATCCAGACTAACTCGACTGAATGTAAACGGGGGTTTGTATTGTAGAAACAATATAACAGAAAGTAAACTAAGTAACGAAAGTAAATGCGAACTAACTAGACTACGATATTTACTGCATCAACACAAAGGTTCAACAAGCAATCGGTTCTCACTTCTCTTCTCAAGATTATGATTCCAAACCAACCTAGAGTTCTTACGACAATCGTTGAACGTTCGTCCTTTGTTGATCGAGGATTTACACAATCGCTACCTCATCAGTTAGTAGGGAGTATGCACGTGGTTGTTTTATGTGCTCTTATCGATTACCTAATTAAGTTGTTAGATTGGTTCCAATTGACCTAGCCTAATGTGATCCATTCTTACAAATGCACAATTGCTACACAAGTGATAAGTCATATTTTATACACCTCACAAGGGCTTAATATGGATATTATTGAGACTATTTGGTACTTAAGAATCACATCTTAGTTAAGATTCAAATTAAAGACCTACAAATAGGAAAAATATAAATTTGTGCTAAATTGAGGATTTTAGCTAATAAAAAGATTGGATTCATTTGACAAGCTAAGCTAAGGATGTCTCAGCCCATTAAGAGCATCTCGATCCAAGAGAAGCTATCCCGGCCAGACCAACTCCTTCCCGGACCAGACCGACTCCTCAACCCAGCAACCCCAAAAGGAACATGCCGCCCAAATAAAGCTGAGCCAGCCAAGTAACGCTCTGAGTCCAGCTTAGCTGCCACGTCATTCCAGGAGAAGCTTGCAGCACAAGGATGGTCATTTAGGGGTAAAAAGGTCAATTAGGAGTCTGTAATTCAGTTAGGAAATTTGTTAGTTCTAGGCGTGCATCACAAGCTACCCAACTAGTGTATATATAAAGTACGCTAGTGCATGATTAGGAGGTGGTTGAATTCATACTTTTATCCATTATCAGTTACACTTCATCTTCTCACTCTCGCCCTCATTTTCACGGTGGTGCACGGTATCTCAGTGGTGTCTCTCTCGGTCGAGGAGGTGTAAGCTAGGAACTAGGAAGCCAAAGGTTATCAGAGGTGATCGTT
The DNA here is from genome assembly GCA_025330945.1 of Mucuna pruriens. Lineage (NCBI taxonomy): Eukaryota > Viridiplantae > Streptophyta > Magnoliopsida > Fabales > Fabaceae > Mucuna > Mucuna pruriens. The sequence continues at coordinate 590,355 of JAENHJ010000488.1, read as the reverse complement.
CAATATAGCTAACGCACTCTGTTGGACTAGATCCTCAGCATCCTAGCTATCATTGATAAAGCATCATTGTTCTTCCATGGTCGTTGTGGGAGACGAAGTCCATGAATTCACCCCCTGTATCAATACTTTGTTTCAATAATACAATTGGTTTGCATTCTCACCTTTTGATTGTGAATCCTGCTTTTAATCTACTTTCACTATGTCACGATTACACATTTGTAAAAGTAGATCAACATTAGATTAGGCTAGTTGGAACCAGTTTAACGACTTAATTAGGTAATCGATAAGAGAACCTGAAATCAACCATGTGCATACTTCCTGCCAACTAATGAGGTAGTGGTTGTGTAAATCATTGGTATGATAATGGACAAACCTTCGATGGTCGTTGTAAGAACTCTATGTTGATTAGGAGTCACAAACTTGAGGAAAGAACTGAGAACGAATTGCTTATTGAACTCTGTATTGGTACAGTCGTAGTTAGCATAGTTTAGCTTGCATTTACTTTTATGCTTAGTTTACTTTCTGTTCTTGTACGTTTTCGCAATCCAAACCCCCCGTTTACCTGCATTTCAATCTGAGATTGGGTCTAGTCCGACTCTATCACGTCTGTTTGTGTCCAAGTCTATGCTTAACCAAGGCCATGTTGGATACAGCTCAACCGAGGCTGTATCGGATCCGTCTTTACCGAGAGCAAATTGAAATTCTACACACTTAGCGTTTTTTGCATACAACTCCAATTTCCACTTAAAGCCATAATAGAAGACACTGTGTCCTTGAAAGATTCGACCTAGGGTTAGGCTATGCTATAGTTAGCCTTAGTTTTATTTGATAAACGGAACACGACTAAAAATGAGTTATCAACAAGCAAGAGTAGATTAATGACAGGGATGACGAGATTGTGAGCCATCACTACTACAAGGCCTAAATTCTCACACTAGCTGTTTTTGTTCCTTTACTTTGAAGGTTTTCTCTTCCCATTTTCGTCACTTACTACTTAGAACCCAAAGGTTTGGTTCCCTTCAGGCAGAGGTTACCTCTTGTTCGGGGAAGAGGAGATGGCTTCCGCTGGTTCGCCAGACTTTCGGACTCAATCGAGGATTCTCGTTTCAGTTTGGCTCTGTAATTCTACTAGGCTGAAGTCATTCCGATGTTCTCCTGCTTGGTCATAGGCCATGTTGCATTGTTTGACTACCCAATAAGCCTTATGCTCTAGCTCCACAGGGAGGTGGTAGGCCTTGCCGAAAACGATCCGGTAGGGAGACATCCCTATCGGTGTTCGATATGCAGTCCTATGTGCCCATAGAGCATCCTCAAGGAGTTTGCTCCAGTCCTTCCTGCTGGGATTTGTCATCTTTTGCAATGTGTGCTTGATTTCCCTGTTAAACACCTCAGCTTGGCCATTTGTTTGGGAATGGTATGCTGTAGCTATCCGGTGTGCTACCCCATATTTCTGAAGAAGGGAGGCCATGGCTCTGTTGCAGAAGTGACTTCCTTGGTCACTAATGAGCGCCTTTGGTACACCAAACTTGCAGAAAATATTGGACTTAAGAAAGTCCATTACAACCTTGGCATCATTGGTTCTGGTGGGGATGACTTCTACCCATCTTGACACGTAGTCGATGGCAAGCAAGATGTATGAGTAACCATTGGAGATTGGGAATGGCCCCATGAAGTCTATACCCTAGACGTCAAAGACTTCGCAGAATAGGATGGGTTGTTGGGGCATTTCGTGTCTTTGGTTCAAGGCCATTCCTGCTTTTTGACATCTCTCGTAGGTGGAGACGAATTGATGGGCGTCTCTAAAAATAGAAGGCCAATAGAGGCCACAATCAAGCACTTTCCTGGCAGTCCGAGATGATCCGTAGTGGCCTCCTCCAAGGGCCGAATGGCAGAACTGGAGGACCGAATTGATCTCGGTGTCAGGGATACACCTGCGGATAATCTTGTCACTACATAATCTCCAAAGGTAAGGGTCATCCCATACATAATATTTGACATCACTTCTGATTTTCTCCTTGTAGGGCCGAGATGCTTCCGGTGGGTATTGAGATGTTGCCACGAAGTTGCAGATGTCGGCAAACCATGGTGTGGTCGTCTTGATGTGCAAGAGTTGCTCATCAGGAAATTCATCTCGAAGCGGCATTGGTTCGCTTTCATTTTCAATCCTACTCAAGTGATCTGCTATAGAATTTTCAGCACCTTTCTTATCTCTGATCTCTAAGTCGAATTCCTGGAGAAGAAGCATCCACCGGATCAGTCTCGGCTTGGCGTCCGGCTTCTTCAGCAAGTATCTTAGAGCAACGTGATTAGAGAACACGACTATCTTGGAGCCAAGAAGGTAAGAGCGAAACTTATCTAAGGCAAATACAATTGCCAAAAGCTCATTCTCAATTGTCGTGTAGTTTTGCTGGGCCGAGTCCATGGTTCTGGACGCATACGCAATGACATGTACTGGTTGGCCGACTCCAGCTCTTTGGCCGAGAACAGCTCCCAGTGCCAAATTGGATGCGTCACACATTAACTCAAATGGCAGGCCCCAGTCTGGTGCTTGCAGGATAGGTGCGGATGTAAGTTTGTTCTTCAGCTCCTGAAATGCCTCAATGCAGGGCTGATCAAAGTTGAAATTCACATCCTTCTTTAGTAGTTTGGACATAGGCAGCGCCAGTTTGCTGAAGTCCTTGATGAACCTTCTATAGAAACCTGCATGTCCTAAGAATGAGCGAACTTCCCGCACAGAAGCAGGGTTTGGGAGGGAGGTGATTATGTCTATCTTTGCCTTGTCCACTTCAATGCCTCTATTGGAGACCAGGTGTCCCAACACTATTCCCTCGGTCACCATGAAATGACATTTTTCGAAATTAAGAACCAGGTTCATGTCAGTACATCTCTTTAGTACCCTGGATAGGTTGTTCAGGCATGCTTCAAAAGAATCGGCGTACATCGTGAAGTCATCCATAAACACTTCCATGCAATCTTGTAGCAAGTCCGAGAAGATGCTCAACATGCAACGTTGGAATGTGCTCGGAGCATTGCATAAGCCGAATGGCATGTGGGTGTATGCAAATGTGCCAAAGGGGCATGTGAAAGTGATTTTATGTTGATCTTCAGGTGCGATGTGTATTTACATGTAACCTGAGAATCCATCCAAAAAGCAGTAGTGGGATTTCCCTGCTATTTTCTCCAGCATTTGGTCAATAAAAGGCAAGAGAAAGTGATCTTTGCGGGTTGCCTGATTTAGTCTTCTGTAATCGATGCACACCCGCCAGCTGTTCTGAATCCTCATAGATACCAACTCGTCATGTTGGTTCTTCATGACAGTCATCCCGGATTATTTTGGTACTACCTGCACAGGGCTCACCCACTGGCTATCCGAAATGGGATAGATGATGCCTGCAGCAAGTAGCCTTTTCTTTCTTGACTACATCCAGGAGTGTCGGATTCAGCCTTCGTTGTTGTTGCCTTATGGGCTTAATGTCCTCCTCCATTAATATTCTATGCATGTAGATGGAGGGGTTAATGCCTGGAAGGTCTGAAAGTTTCCACCCAATCGCTTTCTTGTATTGCCTTAGGACTTTCAGCAGCTTATCTTCTTGCTCTTGGAGGAGGTTGTATGCGATAATAATTGGGAGCTGCTGTTCATTGTCCAAGTAGGCGTATTTTAGGTGGCTAGGCAAAGGTTTCAGCTCCATGGGTGGTAGAGATGGAGGTTCCTCAATTATAGGCCTCGGATCCGTCTGGCCGACTTGTTCTCGACTCGGCATCGTAAGTGCCGACATGATCTCGGCCCTATGCTGCTGCAGCCGACTCGGTAGGATGGTTTCGGTTCTTATCGGATTGAGATCGGCTTTGGCTTCTTGTACAGTTTCGGACGCGGATCCGGGTGGAACATCGAGTTTTACTTTGCTTTGGGTCTGATCTTCAGTGGCCGAAATGGTTTCGGTGAGCTTTTCGACCCTCGTGTTTGACTCTTTGGCCGAGTTGACTTTCACCCTTGCGTTGACTTGGCCTTCTTTGGCCGACTTCATTTCGGCCGTGGATATGGTTTCCAGCTGTGCAAGTAGAGGAATTTTAGTCTCGGCAACTTTTACCTCTGCATTATCTTTACTCTCTGAGGTTTTAAGGTAGCAGACTTGGTTTATCAACTCAATTAGTTCTTTTTCAAATGCCAAGTCACTGACGTCGCTATGATCGCCCTGATATTCTGGAAACTCTAGTACTTCATCATAGTCGGCCTTTGGGCAGCTACTTGATTCTGCAATTCTAGCAAGATCTTCCACTTTTTCACTACAGTTGTCTAGTTGGAAGTACTCCTCCACTAGCTCTTCCATTATATCTATGCCAAAGAGAGAGTGGTCTTCGGTGGGGTGCTCATGGTTTCAAAGATGTTGAATTGCACGAATGTGTCACCGAATTCCATCGAGAGTGTTCCTGCATGCACGTCAATCTTCGTCCTTGCTGTCATTAGGAATGGTCTCCCAGTATCAAGGTTGATCCCTTCCCCGACATCTCGTCCTCCATGTCAAGCACATAGAAATCAGCTGGAAATATTAATTCGTTCACTTGGACAAGAACATCTTCAAGAACTCCCAGGGGTTGAACGATGCTTTTATTGGCAAGTTGAATGGTCATCCCTGTGGGTTCCAGGTCTCCGAAATTGAGGGACCTATAGGTTAATGCTGGCATGACGTTGATTGATGCTCCTAGGTCCAGCATGGCATCAGCAAATGTACAATTACTGATAGTGCATGGGACCAAGAAGATGCCAGGGTCTCGGCATTTCTTTGGCAGAACATGTGAAATTCCTACAGTGGGGTTGTTCTTGGTTAAGGCTGACACCACGCCTCCAAGTTCTCGGTTCCCCTTCATCTTTCTTCTTTTATGTATGCATAATTCCTTAAGGAACTTCACGTACTTCGGGATTTGCTTGATTGCATCGAGAAGTGGAATGTTGATTTCCACCTTCTAGAACATCTTCAGTAATTCATCGTCAGAGTCCGACTTCCTTGCCGAGACGGTCTGGGATGGAAACGGCAATGGGACAACTGTCTCGGGATGTGACTGTGAGTCGGCTACTGCTTCGGAGTCGGCTTCGACTGGCTGTCACACCTGATGCTGTACAGGCTGAGGTAATTCCTTGCCACTTCTCGGTGTCACTGCATTAGCATTCCCTCTCGAGTTCGGAATGGTTTGAGAGGGAAGGCTGCTTGAACCAGCTAACTGTAACTCACTCACAATGCTTGCTAGCTGTCCTATTTGCATCTTGAGATCCTGGATGGTGGCGGTCATATTCTGCTAGAATTGTAGATTGCTGGAACTTACTGATTGTTGAAATTCTATATTACTTGTTGCCAGCTGCTTCATCAAGTCTTATAGTGATGGTGAGTTGCCTTGGGTAAGGATTCTCTGTTGCTATGGTAGGAAGGATGGTGCTTGATATTGTGAAGTCGGCGGTTGGTAACCAGCTGCTCCATAAGGTACATTTGGCACGGATCCGGCTCTTTGAGCTGCATATGGTCCTTGTTGTAGGCCTGGCCAGAATGGTTGTTTCCCATATGGTTGGTTATCGAATTGCTGGTTTTGGTATGGCTGCTTCCTGTACTGGAATCCTCCTACGGCTCCAACACTTTCTGTTTGGCCCGACTCTGTTTCTTGTAAGGTGGGGCACAAATCGGTGGGGTGCTCCACTGAAGTACATATGCCACAGATCTTTGCTGCCATGGCTGGATGATGTTGACTAACAGCCAGTTGTCTCACCAGGGATGTTAACTCGATTAGCTGGTTCTCCAGCCTTTGGTTGGAGGCTGCACCGATTTCATTCACTGGCCAAGATGGATTCGACCCTCTAATCCCAAATTGTTGAGTGTTGCTCGCCATGTTCGAGATCAGATGCCTTGCTGCTACTGGTGTTTTGTCCATTAATGCTCCTCCACTAGCGGCATCAATCATGCTCCTATCCATCATTGACAGTCCTTCGTAAAAGTATTGGATCAGCAGTTGCTCGCTGATTTGATGGTGAGGGCAGGTGGCACAAAGCTTGTTGAAACGCTCCCAATACTCATGTAGAGTTTCTCCGGTGTGTTGCCTTATCCCACAGATTTCTTTCTTGATGGTCGCAGTCCTATAAGCTGGGAAGAATATCTCCAGGAAGGTCCGTTTCATATCTCCCCAAGTGTTAAAGAGTGCTGGCTGTAGATATAGCCAGTCCTTTGTGGCTCCATCCAGGGAGAATGGGAATGCCTTCATCTTGATGTAGTCTTCTGGGATTCCCTGCGGCCTCATCGTGGAACAAACCACGTGGAATTCCTTGAGATGCTTGTGGGGGTCTTCTCCTGCAAGACCGTGAAATTTGGGCAACAAATGTATCAAACCAGACTTCAACTCGTAAGTCTGAGCCGGCTCCAGTTGTGGATATTTGATGCACCATGGTTAGTATACCACATCTGGAGTGGCTAGCTCTTTCAACATCCTGTCGTGGTTCTCCATCTGCCCTGGCTCTGAAAAAATGTTAGTATTAGCAACAGAATGGTCAGTACAAGATTGGTCAGAGTTAATGACAGGATCTAAGCTATTACTAATATCTACTGTAGTATTTCTAATTTTTCGTAATCTACGTAAGGTTAGCTCTATTTCTGGGTCAAAAGCATATAGTGGGTTCATACTACTTCTAGTCATGCATCATGCAGAATTAAAATAACTATGGTAACAGTTAACTCAATTAAAATAGAACAGGTAAGGAAGTGAAAGTGGTTAATATGTAATGCAGAATTTAAATGTAATGCAGAAGCAGAATTTCTGTCTATATTTTCCAATAGGGAATTCACGTAGAAATTTATTGAACAAATACAGACTCAACGGACTCCAAACAAGACTTTACAGACTCTACAAACTCGGATTCGGCTCGGTTTACTCGGCACACGATAACACAAGAGAACTTGTGTCCCCGGCAACGACGCCAATTTGATGATGGGCGTTTTTTTCAGTCGTTTACGCGCTTATCAAATAACTAAAGCTAACTATAGTATATTCAACCCTAGGTCATTCTTCTCAAGGACACAGTGTGTTCTAAGTGTGTTTTAGCGTGGAGCAAACGAAAACAAAATCTAAGTGTAAAGTACTGACTCTCCTCAACACTGGCCGAGTCGCTCTCGGCAGAAGCCAAGTCGAGATGATCTCGGCAGAGACATTCCGGCTTGGTTTCAGCTAAGTGCAGACAGACGCTACAGAGATGGACTATCTCTGTCTCAGACTTAGAAAGCAGTAAATAGGGGGTTTGGAATGCAAATAAGCAGAAAATAAACTAAGACTACAAATGCAGTAAACATATACTAAGGCTACTGATTTACGATTACAATTATTAATGTGATATAAATGTGTTCATGTTCGTTTCCATCAGTCCAAGTCCAATTCAATGTCCACATGTCAATTCTCCATCCATATCAGTCTTTAGTGTTCTTATGGCAATCGCCAAAGGTTCGTCCCTGACCATATCGAGGAATTACGCAATCGTTACCTCATCAGTTGGCAAAGATTAGGTTCAACTGATTTTAGGTTCTTGATTAAGAATCATTAAATGATTACCTACTGAATTAGTTAGACCAGTTCCAATCGGCTTAATCCAACATCGTTCACAATTCAATTGCAATCGCAGATCAAATGATGAATTAAAGTAGAGAACAGGAATGGAAATGCGAAACTCGGAATAGAATTGATCAGTAGAAACAGAATACAAACACAGGACTCTGGCTTCGGTGGTTCCACTGTTCACGACGATCGCCGTGACCGACGGCGATGGTTCACCTTGAGATGGAACTATAAGGATGGAATATAGAAAGGACACAATGTAGAAAGAATGCAAGTCGACTACAAGAATACGAAAGGAATGCAAAAAGAATGCAATGCAGATGCATGTTTTTTTTTTGGCGGTGAATTCACGCAGAAAAATTAACAACACTTAACACACTTTTATTTAGGATCCCATAAGGAAAAACATATACAAAATTAACGACTCAACTGACTTGACAGACGCACTTCACAAACTCGGGGTTCAACCTCACTTAGCTTGGCACACAAAGACACAAAAGAACTTGTGTCCCCGGCAACGGCGCCAATTTGATAATGGCTTCTTTTTCAGTCATTTTGAACTCTTATCAAATAACTAAAGCTAACTATAGTATAGTTAACCATAGGTCATTCTTCTCAACGACACAGTGCGATCAATTGTGATTCTGTGTTAAGCGTAGTGACACAGAATCTGAGATGTAAACTCAGCAGAGACTGAGCCGAGATGATCTCAAATGAGATATTCCGGCTTGGTCTCAGCTGAGTGTAGACAGACGCTACAGAGATGGACTGTCTCTGTCTCAGACTAGAAAGCAGTAAATAGGGGGTTTGAAGTGCAAGTAGTGCAACAAGTAAACTAAGTCTATGAATGCAGTAAATATATACTACTGTTACCAGTTATCTATTATTATTATTTAACTGTGTTCATGTTCAGTCCCATTAATCCGAGTTCAGTCCAGGTTCCACACTCCAATTCCCATTCCATATGAACCTTGGGAAGTCTTATGGCGATCACCAAAGGTTCGTCCATTGCCATACCAAGGATTTATGCAATCGCTACCTCATCAGTTGGCAGGGATTTAGTTAAGAGCTGATATTAGGTTCTCAGTTAACAATCGCTAATGATTACCTACTAAATTAGTTAAACCAGTTCCAATCGTCTTAGCTTAACATTGTTCACAATTTAATTGCAATCGCGGATCAAATCATGAATTAAAGTAGAGGATGAGAATGGAGATAAGAATTGCAGAATGAAATTGATTAATAGAAATAGGATACAAATACAGTGGTTCTGAATTCAGATGAATCCATCTTCCATGACGATCGCCATGGTTGATGGTGGTGGTTCACCTCCGTTAGCCTGAATGCTGAGGATCAGCTCCACCAGAGTGCGTCAGTAGTCTGATCGGTCCCCTCTGGCAGACTTCGGCTTCCCAGTCTCAGACCTGCACTTCCTCAATCGAGAGAAACGCCAATGAGCACCGTGCACCGCCGTGAAAATGGAGAGAGCGAGAGCGAGAAAATGGGTCTAGTGAGTATGGAATTAAAGTGAATTCAAAGACGCATGAAAAGTGCACAGCTCCTCCTATATATACACGAGCTGAGCAGCTAGATGACGCTACAAAATATCCTAACAGAATTACAATGTGAATTTCCTATTCAACCCCTGTGAAGATCTTCCAACGTGACGTGGCAGATTCTCCAAGAGTGACATGGCAACTGAGCTGGCGCTGAGGTGGCCTCTGAGCTAGATAGCTGATCTGGACAAGCACAATTGGGCCGCTCCTTATTGGGCTGCTGGACTGCAAGGCATGGGCTGCCGAGACGAATCTAGCTTGGCCGGGATGGAGTCGGTCTGGCCGGGACGACTTCATCTCGGCTAAGACTCTTCTGTTGACCCTGGTCAACTCGGCTTGACCTGTAGAAGAAGGAGTGAGACTTTTTATTAGCTAAAACTTCTGAATTGACACAGATTTGTATTTTCTCTATATTTAAGCCCATAAATTGAATCTTAGCTAACAATCCATCTTTAAGCACAGAATAGTCTTGCAAACACCCTTCTTAGGTGTCTAAAAGATATATAGTTTGTGACTCATCACACCCCCACACTTACCCTTTTGCACTCCTGGACAAAATAAAATGAAAATCACTAGGGGAGTTTTTAAAGGTAGAAAAGAATTTTTTTCACTTGGCTTCCTTCAGTTCAACCGAGACAAAGTCGGCACTCTGTCACCCTGGGATCAAGATATTCTAACAATCTGAAAATTACTTCTTCTGCGCTCTAGGCAAATTCATAACCTGCAAACCAGAGAAGGCAACCAAGAGTGACAGAGTTCTTATTTAAGAGAATAACTCCCTCACTTCTCTCGTGTTTGGGCTTTGTATTTACACTCAACATTCATGTAACTGATATTACCATACTTTGACAAAACTCTCTTCTTACACCTGCATAAACACACACAGTTATGATCACTAGGACTTCTTTTCGGCTTGTAGCGAGGCTGGGTCATGGGTAGGATAAAATATGGGAAAACTGGTTTCAGGACCCACGAGGGAGAGAGAAACAATGGGGAGCAAGCTTTATCAGCCTGAGGGATGATCCAAGATGCTGCCAATTCCTCCTTCTTGCTGCCACCAGCTCATTTCTTTTCTTTTTCTTATTATACAATTTTATACAGCTGCTTTCTTTGTTTATTCGTTTCAGCTTAGATTTTCAGCTGCTGCTCCAATTTTTCTTTTTCTTTCTTTCACTCGCTTTTATTCTTTTTCTTGTATTTTCGAGCCTTAGAGGGTGCTGAACAAATTTTCTTCCCGGAGTTTCCCCAACACTTGATCATGACTTACTCCCAAAACAATTCCAAAGCTCCTCTGCTCCCCTTGGGTGAGGTTAATTCATGGTTTTTCTGGCCTTGGCTTGTAGTGAGTTGTCAGAAAGAATGGTTAAATTAGGCTCAAATGGGAGAAAACAACAGACACGTTTGTTCAGGTAGGCTTTATTTAGCTTAGGGCTCTTAAGAAAACATGGCCTAGATCATGTCATTCTTGCATGTAATAACAGTTGTATCCAGAGAGTCAAGGCAAAATGTAGAATATACAGTTATCATGAATGCAAAAATCACACTAGAAGAAGAAGAGAAATGGCAAGATTGTAAGCCATCAATATTTACAAAGGTTCAAAATCTCACACAGGCTATATTTGCTCTGCTACAGGGGGTTTCCTTTTCAATTTTTTTTCAGTCAATTACTGACAAGAACACAAAAGTTTCATTCCCCTCAAGCTAGAGGAATATCTTGCTAGAGGAATCTCTTGCTAGAGCTGCAGAATTACTTCCTATTGTCTTTTTCAAACTTTCAGAAGCCAATTCAAGATTCTTTCCAAAACAATTTTGTTTTTGACAGAGATGACACATGACAGATTTAATAAAAACAAAATGACACATGACAGATTTAATCAAAATAAAATAAAATGAAACAACGCAATAAAACTAGCAGAATTCAGGAGGATGGGAATGGAAACAAGACAAAGCAATTGAAATGACTGTAACATTATCCCCCCCCCCCCACACTAAAAATTTGCATTGTCCTCAATGCGGGGCAGGGTCGTCTGGTGGAGATGGTTCCATCAATGAGATTATCTCCATGTCATGAGTGATTGGCGCTGGACCTTCATGGAATGGCTTAATCTGATACCCATTGACTTGGAAGGTGCGGTTAATGTGGTCATCTTTTAGCTGTACTGCACCATGGGGAAACACATTAGTGATAACAAAAGGCCCATCCCATCTAGAACGAAGTTTACCTGCAATGATCTTAAGGCGTGAGTTAAACAGGAGGACTTTCTGGCCAACTCTGAATTCTTTTCTCAGGATCTGCTAGTCATGGAATCGCTTGATTTTCTGCTTGTAGATCCTGGAATTTTCATATGCTTCCAAGCGGAGTTCATCTAACTCTTGCAGCTGAAATTTTCTTTGTTCTCCAGCTTGATCATAGGCCAGATTGCACTGCTTAACAGCCCAGTATGCTCTATGTTATAGCTCTACAGGAAGATGATAGGCTTTTCCGAAAACAATCCTATAGGGAGACATCCCTAGAGGTGTCTGGTATGCAGTTCTATGTGCCCAGAGAGCATCCTCAAGGAGGCGGCTCCAGTCCTTCCTGCTGGGGTTGGTCATTTTTTGCAATGTTTTCTTGATTTCCCTGTTAAACACTTTAGCTTGGCCATTTGTTTGGGGGTGGTAGGCAGTAGCAATTATCTGTGCTACCCCATATTTCTGAAGAAGGGAAGCCATGGCTCTGTTACATAAATGACTGCCTTGGTCACTGATGAGCGCTTTTGGTACACTGAACCTGCAGAAAATATTGGACTGTAGAAAATATTGGACTTCAGAAAGTCCACAACCACTCTTGAATCATTGGTTCTGGTGGCAATGGCCTCTACCCATCTTGATACATAATCCACGGCCAACAGAATGTATGAATAGCCATTGGAGACTTGGAATGGACCCATGAAATCTATTCCCCAGATGTCAAAAATTTCACAGAACTGGATGGGTTGCTGGGGCATTTCATGCCTTCTGTTCATGGCCACTCCTGCTTTTTGGCAGTTCTCGCAGGTGGAGACGAATTCATGCGCGTCCCTGAAGATAGTTGGCCAGTAAAGGCCACAGTCTAGCACTTTCCTGGCAATCCGAGTTGATTCATAATGGCCGCCTCCAGGTGCCGAGTGACAGAACTAGAGGACCGAGTTGGTCTCGGCTTCAGGAATGCACCTGTTGATGACTTTGTCACTGCATAGTCTCCAAAGGTAGGGATCATCCCAAATGTAGTATTTGGCATCGCTTCGGAGTTTATCTTTGTATGCCTGAGATGCCTCTAGTGGAAACCGAGATGCTGCCACAAAATTACAAATGTCAGCAAACCATGGTGGAGACGAATTTATGTGCAACAGGTACTCATCTGGAAACCCGTCTCGGATAGGTATTGGATCGCTGTCTCTTTCAATTCTGCTCAAGTGATCAGCTACAGAATTCTCAGCACCTCTTTTATCTCTGATTTCTATGTTGAATTCTTGAAGGAGAAGCACCGAATCAGTCTTGGCTTGGCATCAGGCTTCTTCAACAAGTATCTCAAAGCAGCATGATCAGAGAACACAATGATCTTTGAACCGAGAAGGTATGGGTGGAATTTGTCCAAGGCAAACACAATTGCCAATAGTTCCTTCTCAGTTGTTGTGTAATTCTGCTGGGCCAGATCCATAGTTTGAGATGCATAGGCAATTACTTGCATCGGGAAGCCAGGTCCAGCTCTCTGGCCGAGAACAGCTCCTAATGCCGAATGGGATGCATCACACATTAGTTCAAATGGCAGGTCCCAGTTTGGTGCTTGCAGAATGGGGGCGAAGGTGAGTCTGTTTTTCAGCTCCTGAAATGCTTCAATACAGGGCTGGTCAAAGTTGAATTCCACATCCTTCAGAGCAGCTTGACAGAGGCAGAGGGCAAGTTTGCTAAAATTCTTGATGAATCTTCTGTAAAAAAGCTGCGTGTCCTAGAAATGAGCGAACCTCCTCACAAAAAGAGGGGTTTGGAAGGGATGATACGATGTCTATCTTAGCCTTATCCACTTCAATACCTCTATTGGATACTAGGTGGCCCAACACTATTCCTTCAGTCACCATGAAGTGACATTTTTCAAAGTTGAGCACGAGATTTGTGTCAATGCATCTCTTCAACACCCTTGATAGATTATTCAGGCATGCTTTAAATGAGTCAGCATACACTGTGAAGTCATCCATGAATACCTCCATGCAGTCCTGCAGCAAGTCCGAGAAGATGTTCATCATGCAACATTGAAATGTACTCGGAGCATTGTAGAGGTCAAATGGCTTGCGTGTGTACGCAAAGGTACCAAATGGGCAGGTGAAGGTTGTCTTATGGTGGTCTTCAAGTGCAATATATATCTGCATGTACCTTGAGAATCCATCTAGAAAAAAGTAGTGGGATTTCCCAGATAGCTTTTCCAACATTTGATCAATGAAGGGCAGAAGAAAATGATCCTTGCGAGTTGCCTGATTCAATCTTCTATAGTTGATGCACACTCGCCAACTATTCTGAATCCTTGTTAGTACTAGCTCATCTTGCTGGTTTTTCGTGACGGTCATCCCAGACTTCTTCGGCACTACTTGCACAGGGCTCACCCATTGGCTATCCGAAATGGGGTAGATGATCCTTGCAGCAAGGAGTTTGGTGACCTCCTTTTTTACCACATCCAGGAATGTTGGATTCAATCTTCTCTGCTGCTACCTAATGGGCTTGATCTCCTCCTCCATCAATATTCTATGCATGTAGATGGAGGGGTTTATGCCAGGAAGGTCAAAAAGTTTCCACCCTATTGCCTTCTTCTGTTGCCTTAGGACCTCCAACAACTTGTCTTCTTGCTCTTGGCAGAGATTGCTAGCAATGACAACCGGGAGTTGTTGTTCCTTGTCCAGGTAGGCATATTTCAAGTGATTCGGCAATGCTTTTAATTCTATGGTTGGTGGCGGTAATGGAGATTTTCCAGTTTCTGCGTTCGGATCCGACTGGCCGACTTGATCTCGATTTGGCACCAGGTGTGCTGACATTATTTCGACCTCAAGCTGCTGCGGCCGACTCGACATGTTGACTTCGGTCCTAGTCTGATTGGAGTCGGCATCGGCCTCTTGCGCCTCTTTAGAGTCGGATCTGGATGGAACAATGAATTCTTCCTCAGCTTGTGTCTGGTCTTCAGTTGCCGAGTCGATCTCGACAAACGTGTCTTCGGCCGAGTTGACTTTCATTTCTTCCTTAACTCGGCCTCCTCTGGCCGACTCGATCTCTACCGTGAAAATTGTCGCCGCTTGTGCAATTGAAGATTTTTCCGCTTCTGCGACCTTGATATCTGGATCGTGCGTACACTCTGAGTGTTCTTGGTTGCAGACTCGGTCTAGCAATTCGGATAGTTCCACTTCAAAGGCCAAGTCAGCAATATCATTATGATTGTACTCAGAGTTGGAGAGGTCTTGTACTTCCTCATAGTCGGCCTCTTCATCGTAACTCCTGGGCAGCTGCTTTCATCAGCATTCTCAACAAGCTCCTCAATGTTTTAACTACTGCCATTTAGTTGAAGAAATTCTTCAACTAGTTCATCAAGTATATCAATGCCAAAGAGAGAGTGGTCTTCTGTTGGGTGCTTCATAGCTTCGAAAATATTGAATTGCACCAAGGCGTCACCAAATTCCATGGAGAGCGTCCTTGCATGCACATCAATCTTTGTTCTGGCTGTCATCAAGAAAGGTCTTCCTAGAATTAAGGTGGATTCCTTCCCAGATGTTTCGTCCTCCATGTCTAGCACGTAAAAATCAGCTGGAAATATTAGTTCATTGACTTGGACGAAAACATCCTCGAGAACTCCCAGGGGCTGGACAATACTCCTGTTTGCCAGCTGAATGGTCATCCTTGTGGATTCCAAGTCACCAAAATTCAGACACCTGTAGATCGATGTGGGCATGACATTAATTGAGGCTCCAAGGTCCAACATGGCATTGGCAAAAGTGCATTCGTCGATGGTGCATGGGATCGAAAAGACTCCAGGGTCTCTGCATTTCTTTGGCAAAAATGAAGCACCTGCAATGATTGCTTCATTCTGTGTCAGAGCTAACACCACACCTCCAATTTCCTTGCTCCCCTTTATTTTTCTCCTTTTGTGTACACACAATTCCTTGAGGAATTTTGCGTACTTAGGAACCTGTTTAATAGCATCGAGGAGTGGAATATTGATTTCCACCTTGCGGAACATCTTCAACAATTCTTCATCCGACTCTGACTTCCTTGCCGAAGTGGTCCGAGATGGAAATGGCAGTGGGACAGTTGTCTCTAGCCGAGACTGCAGGTCGGCATTTGGCTCGAAGTCGGCTTCAACTAGTCTCGACAACTGCTGCAGTGTAGGTTGAGGTAATTCTTTCCCACTCCGAAGAGTGACTACACTGGCATTCCCCCTCGGATTTGGAATGGTTTGAGAGGGGAGGTTGTTGGATCCTGCCGACTGTAGTTGACTTACAGTATTGACTAACTGACCAATCTGCGTTTTGAGGTCCTGGATGGTGGCGGTCATGTTCTGTTGGAAGTGTAAATTGCTGGAGCTCACTGATTGTTGGAAATCCAGGTTGTTGGTTGCAACCTGCTTCATCAGTTCTTCCAGAGATGGAGAGTTGCCTTGTGTAGGCACTCTCTGCTGTTGCTGTTGCTGTTGCTGCTGTTGTTGAAAAGGTGGTGCTTGGTACTGCGGAGTCGGCTATTGATAACCAGCTTGCCTGTGGTAGTTATTCGGTGTGGATCCGAATTGTTAAGCTGCATATGGCCCCTGATTCGATCCCGGCCGAAATGGCTGTCTTCCATGCTGCTGGCTATCAAATGGCCGATTCTGATACGGTTGCTTCCCGTACTGAAATCCACCTATGGCTCCAACATTCTCTAGTTGGTCCGACTCGGTTTCTTGGAGAGTGGGGCACATGTTAGTGGGGTGCTCCACGGAAGTACATATGCCACATACTTTCGCTGGCATGGCTGGTTGGTATTGTCCAACTGCAAGTTGTCTCACCAATGATGTCAATTCGGTCAGCTGATTCTCCAGCCTCTGATTGGAAGCTGCACCGATTTCATTCACCATTCGTGTTTGATTTTGCCCTCTGATCCCAAACTGCTGTGTATTGCTTGCCATATTAGAGATCAGATGCCTTGCTGCTGCTGGCGTTTTATCCATCAGGGCTCCGCCACTGGTTGTATCGATCATGCTTCTCTCCATCAGCGATAATCCTTCATAGAAATACTGGATCAGCAACTATTCATTGATCTGGTGATGCGGACAGGTGACACAGAGTTTGTTGAACCTCTCCCAGTACTCGTGCAATGTTTCTCCTATATGCTGCCTTATCCCACATATTTCCTTTCTGATGGACGTAGTGCAGGATGCTGGAAAAAACTTCTCCAGGAAAGTGCGCTTCATGTCTCCCCAAGTGTTGAAAAGTACTGGCTGAAGATACAGCCAATCCTTCGCTGCTCCATCCAGAGAGAACGGAAATGCCTTCATTTTAATATAGTCCTCCGATATCCCCCGCGGCCTCATTGTGGAGCAAACCACATGAAATTCTTTAAGATGCTTGTAGGGGTCTTCTCCTACAAGACCATGAAACTTAGGCAACAGGTGTATGAGACCAGACTTTAACTCATATGTTTGAGCTGGCTCCAGCTATGGGTATTGGATGCACCAAGGTTGATGCACCAAGGTTGATACACCACGTCTGGAGTAGCTAATTCGTTCAGCGTTCTATCGTTATTCTCCATTTGTCTTGATTCTACAAAAACGTTAGAACTAGAAGCAAAACTGTTAGTGTAAGACTGGTTAGAGTCAGCGACAGAATCTATACTCCTACTAGTATTTACTACGGCGTTCCTAATTTTTCGTAATCTACGTAAGGTTAATTCTATATCTGGGTCAAAAGCATACAATGGGTCCGTACTACTCCTAGTCATGCATTGTACATATTATGTAGAAGAATCAGAATTGAAAACAGTATTTGAAATAGTAAATGCAGAAATGGAAACTACAATTATCAGTTAACTAACTAATGGAACTATAAGGATGGAATATAGAAAGGACGCAATGTAGAAAGAATGCAAGTCGACTACAAGAATACGAAAGGAATGCAAAAAGAATGCAATGCAGATGCATGTTTTTTTTTTGGCAGTGAATTCACGCAAAAAAATTAACAACACTTAACACACTTTTATTTAGGATCCCATAAGGACAAACATATACAAAATCAACGACTCACCTGACTTGATAGACACACTTCACAAACTCGGGGTTCAACCTCACTTAGCTTGGCACACAAAGACACAAAAGAACTTGTGTCCCCGACAACGGCGCCAATTTGATAATGGCTTCTTTTTCAGTCGTTTTGAACTCTTATCAAATAACTAAAGCTAACTATAGTATAGTTAACCCTAGGTCATTCTTCTCAAGGACACAGTGTGATCAGTTGTGATTCTGTGTTAAGCGTAGTGACGCAGAATTTGAGATGTAAACTCGGTAGAGATTGAGCAGAGATGATCTCGATTGAGATATTCTGGCATGGTCTCAGCTGAGTGTAGACAGACGCTACAGAGATGGACTGTCTCTGTCTCAAACTAGAAAGCAGTAAATAGGGGGTTTGAAGTGCAAGTAGTGCAACAAGTAAACTAAGTCTATGAATGCAGTAAATATATACTACTGTTACCAGTTATTTATTATTATTATTTAACTGTGTTCATGTTCAATCCCATTAATCCAAGTTCAGTCCAGGTTCCACACTCCAGTTCTCAGTCCATATCAGCTTTGGGAAGTCTTATGGCGATCGCCAAAGGTTCGTCCATTGCCATACCGAGGATTTATGCAATCGCTACCTCATCAGTTGTCAGGGATTTAGTTCAGAGTTGATTTTAGGTTCTCAGTTAACAATCGCTAAATGATTACCTACTAAATTAGTTAAACCAGTTCCAATCGGCTTAACTTAACATTGTTCACAATTTAATTGCAATCGCGGATCAAATCATGAATTAAAGTAGAGGAAGAGAATGGAGATAAGAATTGTAGAATGAAATTGATTAACAGAAATAGAATACAAATACAGTGGTTCTGAATTCAGATGAATCCATCTTCCATGACGATCGCCATGGTTGATGGTGGTGGTTCACCTCCGTTAGCCTGAATGCTGAGGATCAGCTCCACCAGAGTGCGTTAGTAGTCTGATCGGTCCCCTCTGGCAGACTTCGGCTTCCCAGTCTCAGACCTGCACTTCCTCAATCGAGAGAAACGCCAATGAGCACCGTGCACCGCCGTGAAAATGGAGAGAGCGAGAGCGAGAAAATGGGTCTAGTGAGTATGGAATTAAAGTGAATTCAAAGACGCATGAAAAGTGCACAGCTCCTCCTATATATATATGAGTTGAGCAGCTAGATGACGCTACAAAATATCCTAACAGAACTACAATGTGAATTTCCTATTCTACCCTTGTGAAGATCTTCCAACGTGACGTGGCAGATTCTCCAAGAGTGACATGGCAGCTAAGATGGCCTCTAAGCTAGATAGCTGATCTGGACAAGCACAATTGGACCGCTCCTTATTGGGCTGCTGGACTACAAGGAATAGGCTGCCGAGACGAATCTAGCTTGGCCGAGATGGAGTCGGTCTGGCCGGGACGACTTCATCTCGGTTGAGACTCTTTTGTTGACCCTGGTCAACTCGGCTTGACCTGCAGAAGAAGGAGTGAGACTTTTTATTAGCTAAAACTTCTAAATTGACACAGATTTGTATTTTCTCTATATTTAAGCCCATAAACTGAATCTTAGCTAATAATCCATCTTTAAGCACAGAATAGTCTTGCAAACACCCTTCTTAGATGTCTAAAAGATGTATAGTTTATGACTCATCAGTAGCTAATTTACAATGGTGGTTAACTCTGCAATTTGTTGTTGCAAATCCTGCACATCCTGCAGTATGGCACACATATCCTCGTAGAATTCCATGTTGCTTATGGGTGTCTGTTTGGTCCAGTTTCCTAAGGAACTCTCCTTTTGTGGGAACTGCATGTTGCTCATGACCACTCTTCACAGTTGTGACACTCATACTGCACTTTTACTTATTGTTATTGTTGTAGCTCTTTGCCACTCTTCACAGTTGTGACACTCATAGTTTCTTCCTATGGACTGGGATGGTTTGAGAAGGACTACGTCCAAATCTTTGGGAGTGTAGCTAATTTACAATGGCGGTTAACTCGCAATTTTGTTATTGCAAATCTTACAGATCCTGCAGTATGGCACACATATCCTCCTGGAATTCCATGTTGCTTATGGGCGTCTGTTTGGTCCAGTTTCCTAAGGTACTCTCCTTTTGTGGGAACTGCATGTTGGTCATGGCCACCTGTTGTGGTCTAAATGGAAGTGGTGGTTCTTGTAAAATGGGACAATCATTGGTTGGATGTCCTACAGAACCACACATGCCACATCCATCTATGTTTCTTTCCAATCTTGGATTGTCAACAGCAACTGTCCCATTCATTCCTCTAAATGCAGTAGATCCCCTAATGTCAAAATGTTGAGTGTTACCTGCAAAATTATGAAACTCAGGCAACACATGTGTTAGTTCAGGTTGAAACCACTTGTATGACCGAACTCGTTCCTATTCGGTATATCGAGGACACCAAGGTTGATACATCATAGCATCAATGTGCAACTTATTCCCTTCGGTTCGAACAGCAAAATCCTTAGCAGGATCAGAATTACCAAGATTAAAAGAATTTCAGTACTAGTATCATAATTATCAATATTAGAAGAATTAGAATCAATACTAGTATCAGGATGCACAAGTGTTATTAACAGAATTAAAAATAAAAAAGAAAAACAAAAAGATAATAGAATTAAAACATAAAAGAATCAGAAAAATAATAGCATCAAAAACAAAAAAACAGAAAGATAACGAAATCAAAAACAAAAAAAATAGAAAAATAACAGATACAAAAACAAAAATAGAAAGAAAGCGAAAACAATACTAGAAAATAGAAAGATAAAAAAATAGAAACATAGAGAGGCAACAAAATAAAAAAAAAAGAAAAATAACAGAACAATCGTAAACTAGTCAGAATGTTACTATAGAAAAAAAATTTGATGCATGAAAAAAAATTTGAACAAAATGGTAGTTAGTACACAAACCCAATGAGAGACTCACACCCATTCGGTTAGTACCCACAGACTCGGTACCTGACAACTCGGCACCTACGGACATGGATTCATACGCGATTATGTTAGGGACTCGGTTATGTTAGAGACTGACTTGATAAACAAACTATTT
Source organism: Mucuna pruriens (assembly GCA_025330945.1). NCBI lineage: Eukaryota > Viridiplantae > Streptophyta > Magnoliopsida > Fabales > Fabaceae > Mucuna > Mucuna pruriens. Next base: position 569,895 of record JAENHJ010000488.1, on the reverse strand, counting down.
TTTTCTTTTTTTTTCTAACCATACAAACACACAATGCACTCAAACACACATAGACTTATGATTTTAACACAAACTTGGCATGCCTTAAAAATTCAAACTCGACAAAAAGAAGACAGAACAGATAAAAACTCAGCAAACTAAATCAAAGGAAAAATAGACTCGGTATACAAAAACAAACAGACCTAGCATTCTACAAACTTGGGATTCAGCATAAACTCAGATTTGGCACACAAAGACACAAAGGAACTTATGTCCCCGACAACAGCGCCAATTTGATAACGCTATTTTTTCGTAGTGGCTTTATCAAATAAAACTAGAGCTAACTATAGCATAGTGCAACCCTAAGTCATTCTTCTCAAGGATAGAATATGTTCTATTATGACTTAATATTGAAATAAGAGTTTTATGTAGAATACTGAAGGTACGTAAAATGTCGACTTTGTCTCGGATTGAGACGACTCGGACTCAGTCTCAGACAGAGACACTAAACTCGGATTAGAGTCAGACTGGACTCGGATAGAGCCGGTCTCGGGTAGAGGCGGCTCAGACTCGATCAGGACTAACTCGATTGACTCGGCTGAATGTAAATGGGGGGTTTGTATTGCAGAAACATAGAATATAAAAGAAAGTAAACTAAGTAAAGAAAGTAAATTTGAACTAACTAGACTATGATATTTACTGCATCAACATAAAGGTTCAACAAGCAATCGGTTCTGGGTTCTCTTCTCAAGATTATGATTCCAAACCAACCTAGAGTTCTTATGATAATCGCCGAACATTTGTCCGTTGCGATCGAGGATTTACACAATCACTACCTCATCAGTTGGCAGGGAGTATGCATGTGGTTGATTTTATGTTCTCTTATCAATTACCTATTTAAGTTGTTAGATTGATTCCGATCAGCCTAACCTAACATGATCCATTCTTACAAATGCACAATCGTGACACAAGCAAGAGTAGATTAATGACAAGATTTGTAAGCAAGAGATAAGGAAACACAAACCAATTTTATTGCTGAAATAGAGTATTGTTATAGAATTATGTGAATTCATGGATTCCACTTTCCATAACGATCGCCATGGAAGAACGACGATGGTTCACTAGACATGGCTAGAGCATTGAGGATTCAATCCACCAAAGTGCATCAACTATACTTTGCGATCTTCTCTGATATCCCCCGACTTCCTAGACTCTAGACCTGCACCTCCTCGATCGACGAGACGTCTTACTAAAGCACCGTGCACCACCAAGGGAATGGAACGAGAGTGAAAGTGTGAGGTGTGTATGTGTGTGTGTGTGTGTTACGAACAGTATACGAGTAGGCACATAAGTTGATGGATTGCCATGGAGTTGGTACTTAGATTAAAGATTTTCAACCTAGTGTTAGAAGGAAGAGTAAGATTATGTTTGACCTTGGGGATAGAATGAATAGGGGAATTCCATAAAGGGTCAAGGTCTTTGCAAGCCTTGGCTTTGGTAAAGTCATATCCATGAACATCTATCTTCATCAAAATTATTACGAACTCCATAGGATCACTACTTTCCCCAATTATGAGTAGTAAAGACCTAAGGTTGGGTACTATTGTCGAAAATTTTGTTAAGGAACATGTCAGAAATGATCACTTGAACTATAGAAGTCTCCATGGAGTAGGATATATATATATATATATATATATATATATATATATATATATATATATATATATATATATATATATATATATGTATGTATGTATATATGTATGAGTTGTTGTATTAATTAAGAGTTGATTGATTGTTGATGAATGATTTTAAATGTCTTTATGACTATGAGAAGTATTGTGGTATTTTATATTTTGTGTATGTTGATGCTTAAGTTTTGAAGTATAAATGTGTGCTAGAATAAGTTTACCCTTATGTTTTTTTGTATATGTGCGACTGTGATGACCTTGAACGACGTCTGCATTTGGAGCAGATGTTGAGGCCATTGTGGAGTTAGAACACCCACAACATGCCTAAAGCTTGAGCACACATAAGATCATTTAGTATATATTTTCGACAGACCATAGTTGGTCTTAGAGGATTGATTCAAAGTTACAACGTGTGTGGTACAAAAGGGAGCTTACGCTGGAATACGCTCTGATTGGCATTGGATGGGTTTTTATCACCCTTTACATTTCCTAGAAGATCTGGCTTTCTATCTAAGCAATGTGGAGACAACCCATTCCTCTTATCTACGACCAATTGATTAACGTCAATCTTCATCATCTTTTGTTAGTAGGCCCTTGTCCTTGTTGCCACAAAGTTGTGTACTTGTTGCCGCAAAGTTGTTCTTGCTAAGACTGGTTTAGAGGGAGCATTGTCTTCTGCTCCTTCTTAACAATAATGTTTTGCCTTTTTTTCTTTTTGGATTGTGACCAGCTTAGGGTGTGTGAGTGATGTATCCTATTTTTCTTTTTTTGCTTGTATATTTTCATGTTTTTTGATAGTTTTATCGATGCCTCCATCTTTAATTGTTTTTTCTATTTTATTGATCTCGAGGTAAGTGTTAGGTGGAATAAACTTTTGTATCTAAATCATGTTCATATTATATGATGTATATTCTAATCATGAATTTGTGTATATGCATGCTCTCTATTTGATGTTTGGCTTTACACGTGATCGTGGAATAGGAAAATTTTACTTATCTTTTTCATAATTAAATTAATACAAGATTTTTCTTAAAATCAACTTCCTATTTTGTTCTAGTGTTTAATTATTGTACCAATAATGGGTCATTACAAAAGTCAACCTAGTGGAAGAAGTTAGAGTAATATGATTTGAACTTTATTTTCATCAATGAATTTTCTTAAAAAAAAAAAAAAAGTGATTTATATTTATAAGCTTTTATCATAAGAGTAAGTTTATATTCAACCTTATTATAAAATTTTTAATTTATCGCAAAAGATACTTAAGATTTACTTATGCTCAGAATTAATTTTAGAAATCAAAATCTCATTCGAATCACTAAACTTATTTTAAAAAAAATAAACTAACAAAACTCACATCAATTCTTGAAATTTTGGGTCTGAGCCACCTCCACAACAAATCCTAACACCCAAATATTCAATTCACTTGAATCTAATAAAAAAGTATATTATTTAAATTAAAATAAATTATACTCACCTCTCCTTATATTTTTTAAACGGTACTCACATACCTAAATTTTAAAAACACACTGTGGCACATACATATTTTTTTTAATAAAATAATAATCACACCTAAGTGTAATTTTCCTTTTAAATTTAAGCACACGAATCTAATAATAAAAAGGATAAATTATTTTATCTTATACTAAATTTTTGTTATAATTATTTATTTAAAACAAATATTTAATATTTTAACTCTTAAATTTGTATAAATATTGTCCTTTAAAAAAATAATTACTTTCAATTTTTGAATACAATTTTAAATTATTCAAGATATAAAATTTTTTTCTATTAGATTAATTATTCAAAATATAAAATTTTTTTCTATTAGATATAAAATCATCTAATATTTAAACCAAAAAAAGATATAAACAAAAAAAAATGTGTGAAAAGTGAGTTCTATAAACAATCAAAAACTTGAGAATTTTCGTATCAAATTCATTTCGAGATATTTTTCATTGTGCTTGTACTCCTTTTTAGTTCGAACCTTAATTAAATTCTATAAATTTTATATAAATAAATTCAATAAGACAATTTCTCGTTTTAACTTAAAAAATAATTTAAAATTATGTCTCAAAATCGAAAACGACTATTTTTTTTAAAGATAAAATTGACTCAAATTTAAGAATTAGAAAATTAAAATAATTTTTTTAAAAAATAAAATATCAAAATATTCACATGACAAAGATTTCCTTTTGAAGAATGATACAACCTTTAATTGTTAAGAACAAAAGTAGTGAGAAATCGGTGCATAAAAACAACAGCCACACCACACAAAAGTTCAATACACATTACAAGATTACAGAGCAAGTCAATACATACATGCCTTAGATGGATTCAAACTTAAAATTGCTCAATTGAAGATTCTTAATCTCTCTACTCAATACATGTAATGAAATACTTTTTCAACGTAATAAATTATATTACATGAGGGCCTATTTCCCAAAAATGGATTTGATCCACCAAATGCCTTTGGTGTCTTGGGGGCCTTCTTCCTCTGGTGGAGGATCGCTCTGAGGGGTCTTGTGGAGTTTGCTCACATCATATCCCTCTTCCTTGGCTTTCTCAACAAGCTCGTTGTAGATCTCATCATCCATATGGGTTTTCCTGCTTAATATCTTGGATTCAAAATTGACCAAAGTTATGTCAAGATAATCAAATTATAGAACAGATCATAAATAATATATACAAAAGCAGTTAGTTGTCAAGAAGATAAAACTCCAACCTTTTCACGTCAAGGTAAAAATTGTCCCCCCACCAATTTATTTCAAAGTATAAAAACTAATAAAAAGATTATTTATTTTCTTTATTTCTCAAGAATGTCTTTCGAATGCTCTAAACAATTTCTCCTCTAATTTCGCAACCGACAATTGTGAAGACTTTCAAAACTTCAATATTGGGGTTAAAATTATAACCGTAGATGACAGTTTCTCCACAAAATTGATGCGATTAATATTAAACAGCTCCATTGTAATAGAGAAATTTCCCCCAGTAATTTTTTTTTTTTTTTTTTACAAACGACAATGAGGTTTGAATGTATTAACTACCTAAACCCCATGACTATGTCGTCACTAGGCCAAAGTAATGGGTTTTCCCCCAAACAAAATAATTCATAGTAATAGTTGCACGCAAAGTAACAATGTTAACCTTTTCTCACTCTACTCTATTCCAACACCTTTTTCAAATAAAAAGCCTCCGCATGTAATCAAATTCCCACAACAAGAAGCAAGGTTTTAAAAAAGTAACCGCAAGGTTTTCACTGTATTAAGGATTGTGACCAAAATATGTTGTCAATTTAAAACCTTGCCAACAAAAAACTGAGAGAAGGCCATAACATAGCATTAAAATAAAAAGTAGAAAGCAAATTGGCTTGCTGCTTACCCAAAGGTATTTTCTGGTTGGTTCTCCAATCAAAGCATATTGATAATCATCATCAATGAACAAGACCCAATAGTTCCCAACAACAGGGATGATGGGTAAAAAGGGAGGAACATAGAACTTGACCTTGAACTTAGCCTCATCAGTTTTGGGGTCAGCCTTGTAAGCACTTCCCTCTATGGAATCTCTCTTGCCGTTATTCCAAGTCTCGTTGAGCACATGCACTGTCCCATCACCGTTAAGAGTGTATGTGGCCCTGGTGTCCACACCGTTCTTGGGCTGAAAAAATGATGGGAAAGAGGCTATCTCGTACCAACGCCCCATGTACCTTTGCAAGTCTAAACACTTCACAACTTGCATCTCTTTGTTGCCCATTGGTGGCTTCAAAGGGGAAATGAAACAACACAGAACTGAGAGAAACAATGATTTGCAGGGTTTCTTGATGCTTCCCGAGTCGTGTGTTTGATAAATTTCCAAAGTGGATATATAGATAGAAGATTTTTTGGTATATATATATAGAAAGATAAAAGATAAAAAGCTTGTTTAGAAATTCTCGAACTATCGTTAAAAAGATAATTAATAAAGTAATGATAAAGGTGCTACTAAAATGAGATGGATTTGAGTAGAAAGAAAAGAAATAAAAAAACAATAATAAAAGAAGTAATGGATGTAATATAAATGATGTGATAAAATAAAATCAGTGAAAATGTAGTATAGATGAAATGAAAGTGAAAACGGGTGTAAGTTGAGTTGAGTGTTTTTTTATTAATATTACACACAATAATTTTAATTAATAATTAAAGTTATTATTTTAATGTCATATTTTTTAATAATTATGTTTATGAACGTTTATGTTTTATTATTTTTATTTTGAAAAAAATAATTTATTATTTTTCTATATAAATTTATGAATTTTTTTATCTCTTTATTTTTTTATTTATTTATGTTTAATGTCATTACCTTAAAAGCTTATTTATAACATTATAACGTTAATAGCTAAATATGGTACATATTAATTAGGTTAAAATAATGATATTTTGTAACTCTTACGTTATTGAAAAAGTATGTAGATAAGTTGGTAATAGATTGTTTTAATTTAATTATTGGTTTTCGAATATTTGAAAGTACAGGTGTATTAAAATTTGGTGAAAATTTATCACTTTTAGGCCATTTCCATCCTAGCAACTTTTTTTTTTTTTAACTTTTGGGATTCTTAAATGAGTCTCACCATTACACACACCTTAAATCTACTTTTTATAATTTAAGCAGTTGAAACATGCAACTCAACAACTCTAAAAAATTTACTAATAGATCTCAACGAATAATATTATATCCTTACATTTCATCACTATTTCATAAAAATATATTCATATAAATCCCACAAAAATTTTAAGGCCCAATACTTATTTATATAAGTACCTGCTTGAGGAGTGTTTGATAAGCTGGTCCTCCAATGAAAAAGTCTATTAAGCACTGATGGTTAATCAACAAAAGCAAAATAAACATCATCGAAAGATATGCCCTTAGTGTGTTATGTGATTTAAATTCTAATAATTTGACTCAAATGCAAAAGTAACAAGAACTCATGAAGTGGTTGATTTAGAATATCAATAATTAAGGGGAGAAAGAGTTCAAAAGATATAGATATCAGAAGAGGATATCCTATTATTATAACTGTTATATAGAAGAGTGCAAACACAGACATTACGTGCTTGTTTTTTCACATTTATTTATTTAAATATTAAAATTAAAATTTTTAATCATTTTTATTTTTTAACAATTTAATATAATTAATTTGATATAAGAGTTTGAAAAAGAATAATAAGTATAGTAGACAGTTTTGTGGGTAGTTAAAAGATAAAGTAGCGTATAATTTAGAGGGCAGTCAAAAAATAAAATAATCCATAAAAGTCGAGGGCAAGAGAGAGTATTTTCTTTATTATAGATATAAATTATAGAAAATTACAGATTACAAATATATATATATATATATATTAAAATGAATTTTCATAAATGAGACTATTTTGATTTAATTAAGTTTTACCTTAACTTTATGAGCTAATTTTTATATTATTACCTATATAAATAAAATAAGAGGTGAAAAAATTTAAATTTAAAATTTATAAAAAACTGAATTGACAAAGAATTTTTTTATCAACAATTAAAATAGAAAATTTCCGCTATATGCAACTGTACAAAGATTTTTCAGAGTAACAGAGCAATGCGCAAGAAAGGTGTGGAGGAGTTTGGACCACGTACACCATGTGACATAGGATGGCACTTTCTAGTATTCACAAGGTTTTGTTTCTCTCTTTCAATTATTGGTTTGGATTATTCTTTTTCATTAATCTTCATTTCATTTTTTTCTATTTTTTATTACATTATTTATTATATTTATTTTTCTATCTCAATTAATCTTAAAATAAATTAAAATTTTCCTATTTATTTTTCTAGATTAGTTATCAATTTTTTTTTTGCTATCCTTTTCAAGTATAAATATGGTGTCAAGAGGGTTTTTCTGTGGTCTTTTTAGTTATTCTTAGATACTTTGAAAACATGGTCTTTTCATATTCAATTTAATTTTATAAAATGGGAATTATTAATTTTGAAGAAAAAATATTTTATTCTTATAATAAAAGTTTAGTATGTTAATTTTACACAGAAGTAGAAGTTACCTTGAAACTCAATTATTAATTTTTACTTCTATTTCGTCTTATTACACTCTTCATTTTTTTCTCAATTCTTATGAGGTTATTTTTATTATGAATTAAATAAATTAAAAAGTATTTCTAAAATAATAACTATTAACTAAACATTTTAAACTTTTTTTATAAATTTCATTTCTATTCATATTCTTAACAGTGAAATTATATGTCTTGAAGCAAATACCTTTTTTATACGATTATTAACCTCTCTAACAAGAAAACACAGAAAAAATGCTTGTAATTGTAAATTTTCTTACTTCATGTTCTCCTCCGTGATAAAAACAATTTTTAATTTTCTCAAATCATATTGTTTATATGTAACATATTTTACGTAATAATTAAAATGGCTGCGAGGTGAGATGATCTAGCGTGAGACACGAAGCACCTCCTGGAGGCTGGAGCTTTCATATGGTTTCTTTTCAACCTCTTTGGCAAAAGGAACAATAGGTCGTAAATATATTCTTTTCCACAAAATATCGGGTAAAGCATAGTGGTAATTTTTTTTTATTTTATTGAGAGTTACAATACTTTCCACAATTTAGATACTTTTTTCAATAAGTATTTCTACATGAAGATAAAATAAATTAATTCTTTTATAAATTCAAATTAATTTTTATACATTATTTTTTATAAAAGTATTCTCATTTAACTTACCTAAAGTGTATAAATTTATTTTAATTTATAAAAATTCATTAAGTTTATTTATTTTTCTTTCCATAAGTGTCTATTGATAAATTTATCCGAAATAACCATAATCTAATAACGAATGTGATCTTAATGTCATAAACAACATTTTGAATTATTAGCAATGTTACTATTCTGCAAGTGCTGCAGAGGTCAAGTTGTGATAATGAAAAAGAGCATAATGGACAATGAGTTGTTTATGAATTCATATAATGAATTGGTTATCACAATCTTATTTTGGCAAATGTAATGATTGTACAAGGAATAAAATGATAAATGGGATTCTTTTAGTGACTAAGATGAGTATTTTGTATTAATGTTTGATATTAGTTAAATAAAAATGAGGTTAGTTTGTCACATTTAGTAAGGGTTAGTACAAACCTAAATTGAACTTTGGATTCCACTCAAACTGACACGAAAGAAAGAGACTCAAGACACACAAACAAAAAAACTCATTACTAAATATTCTCAACTCCTACTTTTCTATGTTGAATCTAAGTCACATGCACTCAATTTATAACAATTTATTGTCACTACATGATTGACCATAGAAAGTAAACTCGAATTTATTGGTACTTGTCTCATCCAACCTGACTTTAATAGGAAAAATCTACTTTAACCAGGGTTAGGTTTCGAGTTTTTTCCATCTTGTAAAAATGAGGTCAAGTTCCAGTTCGGGATGTATCTCCCTATCTTTCCCTTGAACCAGCCTTGCTACATATATTATTTTCCATTTTTTGTTATAGAATATATATATATATATATAAGAGTGAGAAAGGATCAAGTTACTTCAAAAAGATACTCACTATTTTCTTTTAATCTAACAGTCAAACATGAGTTACTCATTAGAATTGTTAGATTAAAAAAAAATACAATGCGAATCCCCCCTCATATACATATATATATATGATCTAGTTACTTATTCTAAAGAGTTAATCTTCATCCAGCCCTTTATTTTAATTAAATTTAACGATCTATATACTTCATTAAAACCTTGTCACTTGAGCTACTAACATGTTTGTTTGACTTTCCCACTTTTCCTTTATTTTCTTATTTGCCCTTCCACACTCTTATCTACGTAAGGAAAGTAAAACATGGTTTATATATGAAATTCCCCTTCCACATTGTTTGGCATTTGTATGTGATACGATCCTAGGTTCGTAAAGTTTGTTTTGGGTTAGACTTGCATTGGAATCTCTCACGTGGATTGTGTTCTTCCTAGATCAAGTTATTCTATGTAGCATGTTCTGATTTTCAAATACCGAAATCATAATGATATTTAGAGTTTTTATCAGGATATTAAAAATTGTGAAACTAAAGATAGAGTAAAAGAAATTGAAGTAGAAAAAATGAAAAGAATTAAGAAATGACTTACCATTGATTTTCTTAAGAAAATCTTATAAGAAAAATCAAGATTCACCACAAACATTTTCAAGAGCTTGATAAGAATAAAGCATTTTAATCCAGTAACAAGTTGGGAGAGTTTAAAATAATTACAAATATATCACTTTAAATCAAACACAATTATAAATTAATCATGTTAATAATGTTTTCAAAGATTCCAATACATATCTAAATTAAAAAAACAAGTTTAACTAACTAAATCTAATACTCTCGATGAATAATTATAATTTTATTAATAATATTATAAGACAATTGTGTTAAATTGAATTTTTAAGTTTAAAACTCACTAAATATAAAAATAAACCTAAATTAACCTAATTATTTAACCAATCCACTAAAATATTATAGACTATATTGAATTAATCAAATTCATGTATGGTTACTTAATATTACCATCATATTCATTATTATTATTGCCATCAATTGCTCCTACAACCTATAGAACATTTGGCCAGTAAACATTTGGTGACTGAACTTTAAATAACCTGAATTATGTAGAATTAATTTTAGCTATTACAGAGTTTGACGTAAGCTGTTTTTTATTCAAACTTGATATCAAATTTTAATTTAACGCAAAAGCTTCTTAAGATTTGCTTCTGCTCAGAACTAAATTTAGAAATCAAAATCCTGTTTGAAACACAAAACTAGACTTATTTTAAAAAAATAACAAAACTCACATATACTCTTGAAATTTTGGGTCTGACCCGCCCTATTATTAGAAGCCATACCCAAATCACTTAATATATTATTTAAATTAAAAACTTGAACCTAACAACGGAAACAATACTATCAAAATGTTCACACGCCAAAGTTTTTCTTTGATGAATTATACACCTTTAATTGTTAAGAGCAAAAGCAGCGAGACATCAGTGCATAAAGTGCAACAGCCCACACAAAAGTTCATATACATATAACAAGATTACAGAGCAAGCCAAATACATACATGCCTTAAAGGGATTAAAACTGAAAATTGCTCAACTGAAGATTCTTAATCTCTCTACACAATACATGTAATGAACTATTTTTTGGACGTAATAAATTATATAACATGGAGGCCTATTTCCCAAAAATGGATTTGATCCACCAAATGCCTTTGGTGTCTTGGGGGCCTTCTTCCTCTGGTGGAGGATCGCTCTGAGGGGTCTTGTGGAGTTTGCTCACATCATATCCCTCTTCCTTGGCTTTCTCAACAAGCTCGTTGTAGATCTCATCATCCATATGGGTTTTCCTGCTTAATATCTTGGATTCAAAATTGACCCAAGTTATGCCAGGAAAATCAAATTATCAAACAGATCATAAATAAAATATACAAAAGCAGTTAGAAGATGTCAAGAAGATAAAACTCCAAATTTAATTAAAAAAGAAAAGATAAAACTCCAAATTTAATAAAAAAAGAACAGATAAAACTCCAAATTTAATAAAAAAAAAAAAGATAAAACTCCAATGTTTTCACGTGTTCTTATTTCCTAACTAGGACTTACACAACACATCTCTCTCGTAATGTTTAATCTTAATCATGGTTTAAAATTGTGTTTTCACAGCATTTAAAATGTGAAAAATTGCAGACAAATGTCTACTTATATGAATCCCCTCAATTTACTTCAAAGTATAAATTTTAATAAGAATATTATTTTTCTTTATTTCTTAAGAATGGAATCCCAGTGCTCTAAAAGTTTTCTCCTCTAATTTCGCCACTGACAATAGTGATTTTGCTGCAATTTTTCAAAATTTTAATATTGGGGTCGGAATTTCGATTTGGATGGCAATTTAAAATTAAAAACCGTGATCTGAGATTCTGAAGTATATCAATTGAATGAATCACCGTAGTAAAACTTCTTTTTATATATAAAAATACCAATACTCCACAGCACATTATCAAATAGTTCCGCGGTAATAGAGAAATTTCCCCCAATAAAATAGACCATAGTAGCAGTCGCACGCAATGACGCAAAGCAACTATGTTAACTTTTTGTCACTTTACTCTTCTCTTCTCTATTATGGTACCTTATCAAACAAATTCCCTCGGCAAGAAGGAAGGTTTGAAAAAAGCAACCGTAATTGAGCTGCAATATCGATAACGGGATATTATATTTAGGGCTTAAATACTATATATAAATGAAAAATAATTCAAATTAATTTTTTAAAGTTAAATTAAATCTAACTTGATGTTCTAAGTATCGAGATTTTTGAAGTCACTTGTGCACAATTTTTCACAACACTTAAAAACTGTGACCAAAAGGTGTTAGCAATTTAAAACCTTGGCAACAAAAGCGGAGAGAAGAGCATAAGATAACAATAGAAGTAGAAGGCAAATAGGGTTACCCAAAGGTATTTCCTGCTTGGTTGGCCAATCAAAGCATACTGATAATGGTCATCAATGAACAAAACCCAATAGTCTCCAACAACAGGAATGATGGGGAAGAAGGGAGGAACATAAAACTTGACCTTGAACTTGGCCTCATCAGTTTTGGGGTCAACCTTGTAAGCACTTCCCTCTATGTACCCTCTCTTGCCATTACTCCAAGTTTCGTTGAGCACATGTACAGTCCCATCACTGTTAAGAGTGTATGTGGCTCTGGTGTTCGCACCATCCTTGGGCTGATTCCTTGAAGGGAAAGAGGCTATCTCGTACCAACGCCCCATGTACCTTTGCAAGTCCAAACCCCTTGCAACTTGCATTTCTTTGTTGGCCATTGGTGGGTGGCTTCAAGGGGGGAAATTACGCAGCAGAGAATAGAAAGAAACAATGATTTGCTGGGTTTCTCGGTGCTTTGGAGTCGTGGGTTTGATAAGGTTTCCAAAGTGGATATATAGATAGAAGATAAAATGGCTTGTTTAGCAATTCTTGAATTAGCGTGCAAAGATAATTAATATTAAACATAATAATTTTAATTAATAATTAATGTTATATTGTTTTTTAATAATTGTGTTCATAAATATTTGTGTTTAATTTTTTATTATGACAAAGTTATTTTATTAATTTTTTATGTAAAAAAGTTTATGATTTCTTTTTATCTATTTATATATGATGTCCATAACTTAAAAGCTTATTTAGATTGGCCTAAAAGATGAGATTGAGCATGGTATTCATCGAGTTACTATAAAAGTATATTTCGCTTTATTCAATTACAAAAGGACTATGTATCGATTTAAGAGATGAGATTGAACGTAACACTCAGTTCAGGTCGAGGAATTGGAAAATCCTACGGTCAACTCCAACAAGGGATAAAGGACAATCAATTAGATGCCTTCATTCGTACTCTCCTCATTTATTATCTCAAAAAAAGTCATCTAACAAATAACAAAAGACAAAAGATAGATAATGTTCCTAAAGATAAACAATTTTTTTTATAGAATAAATGATTTTTATACGTACAAGAACCATGTAACTCTAATACTAAAAATTTATTAGAATTGAGAATCAATTAAGAAGTGTGTTAATAATTTTGATAAGCGAATGTGCTAACTCAATTGCTGGTTTCAAATTGGAATCTTAAAATTACATTTTCATTGAATTTTAGTTTTAAAAGGCATGTGTAAGTATAATTTTTTATATAAATTATTAATATACATTCGAAAATTATTTTTCATTGAATGAGACTATTTTGATTTAATCAAGTTATACCTTAACATTATAAATTAACTTTTATATTATTACATATAAATAAAATAAGAGGTGAAAAGAATAAAAAATTTAAATTTATAAAAATAAATTTGATAAAATGTATTTTTTTAAAAATTGAATTGGCAAAGAATTGTTTATCAACAATTAAAATGGAAAAATTTCCTCTATATTCAACCGTACAAAGATTTTTCAGAGTAACAGGACAATGCGCGAGAAAGGTGTGGAGGAGTTTGGACCACGTACACCATGTGATGCAAGTTTCTAGGATTCACAAGGTCAAGGCTTTCTTTCTCACTTTCAATTATTTGTTTTCCCAGATTAGCTATAGTTTATTTGTCGTTCTCCTTTTCAAGTATTTAAAAAAGGTCAAGAGTCTGTGTGTTTTTTTTTACTCTTTTTTTTCACCATACCATTAATATATCTGCCGGGCTATTTATATTTAGCAGATGCACTTTTTTCAATTATGCTGTTTTTATCAATAATTCGAATTTAAAATTTTACTTAAAAATCTAAATTTAACTAAAATCACGTTGATAGTGGAAATTTTTAGTTAATCTTAAAAGGAATGTAAAAAATATAGCATTTTTCATATTTAATTTATTTTATAAAAATGAATTATTTTAAATTTTAAGAAAATAAAAAAAGTTATGTATAGTATAAAATAGTTTCCTAATATTATCTAATCATAAATTACAACCTATGAAAAGTTTGATGATATTTACATTAAGAATATAACTTATATATTGTTCCATACGTATCATTGATTCTGCTTTTCAATTAGAATTAAAATTTTATTTCAATAATGTATTGATATTTTATAATATATTTTATAATATATTTTATTATGTGGATTAGCAAAATGAATCTCTTATTTTAATAGAAGAATATAATCAACCCTACATATGATACTATATCTAAATTTTTTTCCTTACGATAATTATTGTTTGATGATAATATAAAATCATTTTTTTAATTATATCTATGAAGTTTACATAGAAGTAGAAGTTACCGGGAAACTCAAATCTATTATTAATTTTTATTATAGTTTTCTCAATTCTTGTGAAGTTATTTATATTTTTGAATTAAATAGATTAGAAGTATTTCTATAAATAATAGTAACTATTAATTTAACGTTTTTTTGAAATTTTTTATAAGTAACATTTTTAGTAATACTTTTAGCAATGAAAGTTGAAATTATATCTTTTAATATGATTATTAACTTCTCTAACAAGAAAACAGAGGAAAAGATACCTGTAATGGTAAATTTTCTTATTTCATATTCTCCTTCGAGAAAACACATTTTTTAATTTTCTCAAATCATATTATTTATATATAATATTTGGCTTGTTTGAGAAATGCCAAAAGTAGACTATCTAGTGGCTTCTAGGACAAGGGATAAAGCTTAACGGGCAAGAAATAGCTTATGGACGGAGACATCCATTTCAAGTGTATGCTTGGAGCTAAAGACACGTCTGAATATTAGAAGGAGAAACTTCCATTATCTTTGTTTTTTTCAGTGTTTAGCAATATTGTGCCGACATATGCATATATTAATATTTGCAATTAGTGTTTTTATTAAAATTTAAATTATTATAATATCATGTTAAGTACAATTTGCATTTAAGTTACCTTAGTTAGACATTTAAATAATAAAATTATTGGGAATAATTTATATAATAAATGTAAAGTTATATGTTCGTACGATTATTGATATCGTTTGACTATATCAGAGAAAATCTATGAGTAGAGATTATTAGATTGAGATATTTACAAGGATTTTGATGTTTAAGTTAGTTACCGACCTAAAAAAATAATATGGATTAACATATTTATTTGAGGTACTTTTTAGTGTGCTAAGGAGAGAGTATACATTGGGAGATAGTAGTTTATTATGATTAAGGTATTTGGGTGGCTTTTACAAAGATTTGTCTAATTGAGATATTGATGGAGGGAATTGTGTAATCAATCATTATGATAGTTTACATATTGTATTTAATGTCTCATTATTTCTCCTTTTATCTAACAATTAATTATAATTTAGAAATTTGTAAAATAAGTAAAGTACCTTATAGATTTTTTGGAATAAATTTTAGAAGTCGAGAAAATGAAAGTGGAAAAAAAGATAATTTATTAATTATAAAAATAAAAAATAATTAATTTTGGAATTATTATAAAAAACTTTAAATATTAATTATTTAATTCATAATTAATTAAATTCTGTAAGTCATCTCTAATTGGAATTATAGTAAAACTTTATAATACATGTAATTAACATTTTATATACCCTAATTAAGTAAATTAAAAGGAATTAAGTCCATAGAGTATCACATGGAAGTAATATTGTTGTTAGGATCCATAGTTCTCTGTTCTATATCTTGATGTATGTAGGGCTTAAGTATTATTCTTGAGTTAATTTTCACAAAAGGTTGGAGGATTAAAGTTTAATAATATTCATTAAGATTTTAATTAAAGAACTTAACGGTTGGATCTTAGTAGAAAGTTGCACAATTGTGGTGATGTCTTATTTATGGGATGGTTTGTGTGTTGATATTGTGGCCTAGAGGAGAGACACAAATTAATTTTAGTTGATCTTCAATTATAGGATTTGAAAGTAACAATTGAAAGACAATATGAGTTGTGCCCTATTGTTGTCTCACATATATGAATATGTGTCGAGTTAATAGAAATGGAAACACACTTTATTAATTGACGAGTGAGGGAAAGATTGGAGGTTATGGTCAGACCTTAAGGATGTGTAGACGTGTGACTTCATTGAAAGCCATGTGAATGCATCCCTATGTCATGGTAGTGATTATCCTTATACGACACATCTTGATGAAGTTGTGATTGCTCCTGTTAATTAGATATTGAATGTCCAACAAATGATTTTGGAATATGTTGTGTCGTCGACTAGAGTCATGCTAATATGTTTTACCATGTTAGGGGATATCATCAACTAGTTTCTCAAATAAAAAGTAATTTTCATGGAGTTGAGTTTGGCATATATATGAGTTTTCATCCATGTGCATTAATTTTCATACATTTGCTTATTCATTGATGATATGATTAAAATTTCATGTATGTATAGCTATTGTTTGTTTATATATGCTTATATTTAATTGTATGCATTATGTATGTTATCCATATGTATTCTTGTGGTACATGTGCTTACATGCTTACCTTTTCTTATTTGTGTTTGGCAATAATCATGATGTTTGCATCATAGGATCAAATGGCATGCAAAGGACAACATATGAGGATTCTTCATATTGAGTTCATGAAGCACATTCCCGGGGAATGTAATATGTGGAAGTTTTATTTTGATAGTCAAAATGTTTCCTACACTAGTTATTTGATCTTCATGTATTTCCTTACTGGTGTTCTTATGCACTCATTCTCTATGCATATGATTGTTGAATTCAACTTACCTATCAAGTGCATATAGAAGGTGCCTTATTACACTCCAAGGGATAGGTTAGAGACATCGTCTACTAGAAGGTCACTTGCAAAGCGGTTAACATTTCAAGTTTTGAGGAGGACCTAACTAAAGCTTCTTAGTAGTAGAGTTAGGATTAGGGTGACCAACTTAGTATAACACCACGTTTCTTGTGTGATTAATTAAGTAACTAAAATATAATTACAAGATGGAACTAAATTTAAATTTAATAAGAAATTTTGATAAAAATAAGAGTTTGCACGTTTTTTGAAAAAATCTTGAATGAGACTAGAGTAGTCTAATGCACATTCTTCGAGGTAATGATCTTCCTCAAGGGGATGAATTTCCCAAGATTAGAGTTATTGAGCGTCAATAACACAATGTCATCTACACATTTTCTAAGACAATTATCACATATTTCAAGGTAAATCATCGGTTGACTTTCCATTTTTAGTAAATAGTGATTATACCATTTATAATAAATTATCTTACCAATTTTGGTATAATTCAAAAGCCAAACTTACCTTTTTAGGCAAAAACCTTTTCACCCCACTCCTTACCATATGTGGCAACTTTCACTTTTCATACTTATTGGCTACCTCAACCCATCTAATAAGACTTTATCACCAACTGAAAAAGTAGAGTTTTACTCACCTCTAAGCTTGTGAAATTTCATCCCTAACCTCCACCAACTCCATTGTTCAAAGCTTAGCCCTTTCACAAAAAGTTTTCCCTTTTAATCTTCAATCAAGATAAGGGAAGCTTGCCTCTTGGTATTTTTGTGGTTGAGATATGTCATAGAATAGTTTAGAATAGGTTTAAATGAATCATAAGATGCTATAGTGATCTATGTTAAGATTTGTTGAAAATTTTCTTAAAAATGTGAACATATGCATGATGATTTGTAAATCTGGAATTTGTTATCTATGATGTTTGTCGCGATGGGCTTGCGACCTCACGACAGAGGATTTAGGAGTCGCCACTGATGTTTTTGTTTTGGAACATCAGGAAGCCATGAAAGTTGAGTGGATTGGATAGACTTGGTCTTGGACCAAAGAAGTGGTGTCCGGAGGTCAGTTACACACGAGATGCCCAGCATCTGTTGTGCCCATCACTCGATGGTTACCCTACTTTAAAACATAGCTATGATGACACTTGTTCATGTGATGCACTCCTGTGGATACAAGGATCTTGATTGGTTTCGAGGTAAGGATAGTGTTGTGTGTACAGACTTGATGAAGAAATTTCTCTCGCATGCCTACGTATCTTTTTTTACAAGAAGTCAAAGTCCACGTAGTTTTGTGAAAAGGTAGCTGGGTGATTAATCCGGCACACTTTTGGATCTTATAGGGTCGAAGGGGATTCAGCCTCGATATGAGTCCGGGACCATACCGAACATAGGGTGGGACCGACGAGGTCTTGGACTAGGTGTAGTGAGGAGTCGGCTTAGATGGGAAATAGCTATTATTGATTTATTTGAACTCAAAGCAAAAGGGATTGACATTGGGGGAGAGTCGGGTATCTTTGTGCTTGCTTTAGGTTCTTTGTTCGAATGGTTTAGAGACTTGGTGGCTTGGAGGTTCATGGGAGTCTAGTGGGATGCAAATGGAAGGTGTGGTGTTTAGGAGCAATTGAGAGTTAGTCAGGAGTACTTACCTAGTATCCAGCCAAGCTCCTAAGTGTCTCTTGTTTATGGGCTCTGAGTACTTGCGCACCAAATATTGGCTCTCCTGAATTGCAAATAGTCTCCTCTCCTCTACTGATTCTTGATGATCCCTTCTCGTTCCACATTTCCCCTTTTATAGGCACTTCCTACCTTCTTTCTTTGTTGACAATATCTTTGGGCAATCTTTGCTCATAAATGCGGTGGCGATTTCCCTATATTCACTTAATGCAGCGACGTTCTTTCTTCCTCCTTCGGAGCACTTTGCATTAATTGTGGTGGTGATCAATCAGAATGTGGTGCTAGGCGTGGTCATCTAAGGATGAATCCTGTCGTTCTTTCTGGCAGGGTAGTCGTCTTGTCGAGCATGTCTCCCCATGTTTTCACTCTTTTGCTTCATGGCATCTTGTTCCACGTAGAAGCCCTGTCCTTGCCTCTTTAATGCTTCCTTATTCTTTTCATCTTTTCAAGAGCACATTCGTCTTATCCCCCTCTACCAGGTTCTGTTTTGTCCTCCGTTTCTAGCTTTTCCCTGTGTTTGACTTTGCTCCTTTGTACAGCCGTGGCCCTGCTGGCTCTCCATGTCATTTTTCTAGGTTATCGATGGGTCCCACAGTCGTCTTTGGGTCTTGTTTTAATTGTTTCTTTGATCTTGAGCCAGCCCAAGAACGATTCCGTTCATTTCCCTGGCTTAAAGGGCTTTAATATTGGGCTGTATTCATGTGGTTGTGAATCTTAGGCCAACTTGCTCCCTTTATGGGTCCGACGGACCAAAAACGGGTCCCACAGTTGCCCCCTCTTTATTCATGTTCGAATGATCAATTCGAGCATGGATAAAGATTCAATGGTGATCTGCTAACTCTAGGGGGTTGTTTTAATCCTATTTTACACGTTGTTTTAAGTCTGATTGAGTTGAATCATGGCCTTAGGCTAATTCTGGGGTTTGAAGGCTTTGGGCTGTTTTGAATTGAGTTATGGCCTTGGGCCATTTTTGGATTCAACGGCTTTGGGCCATTTTGAATTGAGTTATGGCCTTGGGCCAATTTCTGGATTCAACAATTTTGGGTCGTTTTGAATTGAGTTATGGCCTTGGGCCATTTCTGGATTCAATAGCTTTGGGCCGTTTTGAATTGTGTTATGGCCTTGGGCCATTTCTGGATTCAACGGCTTTGGGCCGTTTTGAATTGAGTTATGGCCTTAGGCCATTTCTGGATTCAACGACTTTGGGTCATTTTGAATTGAGTTATGGCCTTGGGCCATTTCTAGATTCAACGACTTTGAGCTGTTTTGAATTGAGTTATGGCCTTGGGCCATTTCTGGATTCAACAGCTTTGGGCCGTTTTGAATTGACATGGAAAGTCATTGGTCGCGTCTGGTCCAGACGCCCCTGTGGTTTTTGTCCTCATCTTGTGTCTTTTCCTTTCGACGGCGTCATGATGGGGTGCTTTTATTGTGCCCTCTTCGAATTTCGAGCTTCCTCGTGTATTCCATACGTTTTTATTACTTGAAGGTTGCCTGTCCTAACCGCTGCTGCTTCTTCATCCTCTCGAGACCTTTTCCTCCTTCGCATTTCCCTCTCCTTCTCTCCTTGCATCTTCAACTTCCTCAACGACAATGTTAGGTACCTCTCAAAACCCTTCGTCCTCTGTTGGAGTGACCCCCACATATCGCGCTCAGGAGCGCTATGATTGGGTTAGTAAGGAAGTGAGAGAGAGAGCCCAAACTATTTGCAACCACTATAAAATCTTTGGCCAAAGACGGCGGGTGGTGCACCATAGCTCACCGTTACTGCTTCAAACTGGAGCATTGTACCCCCTACGAACGGTCTCTACCGCTGCCCAGGATAGTCAAGATAATTTCGTTTACATGTACTAGACTGTTTTGACCGACTTGGGCATGACCCTCCCTTTTCACTCGTTCGCCTCTGGAGTCCTCAAGATTCTAGGTTGGGCCCCTACCCAACTTCACCCCAATGGGTGGGCCGCCATCCAAGCTTTTAGGGTGGCGTGCAGAGCCCTTTCCATCATCCCTTCTACCCCTCTCTTCCTCTGTTTCTACTCCTCCCGATTAACCAAAGAAGTGGGTTGGGTGTCCCTGACCCCTATTACTACTACCCCAAAGGGATTCGCCCCCTATACTGACTCTTACAAAGGTTTCAAGAACCAATTCCTAAAAATCGTTTTTGTAGGCGGGGCTCCCTTCTCTACCAATACTGAACCCTTCCCTTTTTACTGGAAGTTTCTAGTGAGATTCTCGGGTTTCACCGCTTCCGACCTTACTTCTTCTGAGCGTATTGACCTTCGCTACTTGGAGGGTCTACCCAGAAATATGGAGTGTAAAAATATTGTGCCACTGGTCTTTGAACGTGGCTCTTATGCTCTTTTTGCTGGTAAGCATCTAATTTTAGTTATTGGTTCTTAGTTCGGCCTTGTGCCGAATGTTCTAACATTTCTGCTCCCTTTTTGCAAATGTTGTAAAGTCCTAGAATGCCAAAATTCACTCCTACCTTCATGGGGTTCGTGCCAAGAAGAAGGAGCTGGCGGCCGACACTACTTCGGCTCCTCGGGACAAAGGTGCAGGTGGTTCCCCAACCAAAGATGCCTCACCTAAAAGAAAAACCCACAAATCCAAGAACTCTTCTTACACTGCCACTTTCGAAGTTCCTTTCGGATATGCGACTTCACCCGATAAGGGCAAAAGGAAAGCTGCGCCTGCCAATTCAGAGAAGGCGAATAAAAAAGGGAAGGCAAGTGTTAATGTTGATGTCGACCCTTCTCCGATTACACCTCCTCCATCCAATACTTCAACACCAACGGGGTCCTTATGGACTGGAGAGCCCAATCCTTGGGAGTTGCTGCCTCCGTCTATTCTCCAAGGGTATGGTCAGCATCTCACGGCCCCCAACGACGTCCAAAAGACCTATGATACTTTAGGTCTTTACCATCTCCGCTTTATGGCGGCTTTAACTTATTGGCGAAAAGCCTTGCTAGAAATAGACCCGGAAGCAACACAGAGACTTAAAGATGAAAATCAAAGGCTTCTCACCGATGCGGATCGCTTTCGGTCTATCTAGGATGAACTCCAAGCTTCACTCAGCACTTCTCAAGCCCTCCTGGACCAGAAATCGACAGATGTTGCCGCACTGCGAGATAAATCTTAGAAGCTTCAAGAAGAGTTGAATGCAGTGGCTCTGGCGAGGTCAGCCTTGGAAGAGTCCCAAAAGCTAGAGGCTGATCGAGCTGCTTTGGCAGAGCAACACTTAAAGGATGCCGAGGCTCAGGTTGGCGAACTCCAACATACTCTTCTGAGTGCCGGGGAAGAGAAGAAGAAGCTTTTGGAGCAAGTTTCAAAGTTGAAAGATACCGCACTAGAGTGGTATCAGAGTGGTTTTGATAATGCTCTAGGGCAAGTAGCTTTGCTGTCTTCGGGTCTAGATTTAAGTACCCACGATAGTGACCTAATTGTAATAGATGGCAAACTAACTACTCCCCTCCTTTGTAATCATTTTGTTTGATGAATATACTTCTTTTATTGCATTTCTGAACCTGCTTTCTCTTCTTCTTTTTGAGTGAGTCTTTTCGTACTTAAGCAAAAACCAGGTTATTCTTTCTCCTTAAAGGAAATTAAATGACATCCTAGAATGACGACACACCGAAATAGAACGAAACCACTCTCCCTTTTCTTGAAGAACGAGATGAAATTCTGATTAAGTTAGATGATCATATCGACACCACTCTCCCTTTCTTGAAGAACGAGATGAAATTCTGAAGATGACTAAGTTAGATGATCATGCTGACACCTTTAATTGAACGAAACCACTTGCCCCCAAAATGAAAGTTCTGGGATTGCCTATTTGCCTTTTGGACTTGTAATTACATGGTCGTATCGACAGTTCCATCTGAGTGTCTTTTTTTCGAGCCAATTGGATGTTTGCAAGATCTCATTATGATTTTTTATTTTATTTTATATTATATTATATATATATATATATTGGCGGTTGGGATTGGGCTGATGTTATGCCTTTCTGAGGCCCAACGTCCTTGGCATTTAAAGCTTTTCCCTCTTTTTCTATCACTCACCATCTTCTTCGTAACCTTAATTTCCTTGTGCAATCATGTCTGTTTCTTCTTCTTCCCTTGAGATGAACGCTTTTCCTTTTCTTTCTTCCCCAGAACGTGAGCCCAAGTCCTCTGATTACAGGCAGTGGGTAGACGAAGAGGTGCTATCTCAGGTGTCTTCCTACCCTTCTTCTCTGATCTTGCACTACGTCCGAGAAGACTTGGTGCGAGGCAAAGTACACAAACCATTACTAGGCCAGTACTTGTTTTCCACAGACAGAGTGTGTCATACACCTTTCTGTGGAGAAAAAGACTTCATTTACATGTACGAGCCACTGCTTCGTCTACTGGGTGTGACTTTTCCTTTTCATCATTTCGAGGCTGAAGTACTATGGGCCTTAGGGTTGGTTCCCTCTCAGCTCCATCTCAGTTGATGGGCAGTCATTCAGGCCTTTCGCTTGATCTGCCATTTCTTTGGCGTGGTTCCTACAGCGTCGCTGCTACTGTACTTCTACCAATTAGACACGCCTATTCCTGCTTCCTGGGTTCGTCTTATCCCTAGGTCTGGCCGAGACCTCTTTACTGAATATGGGATCCCTTCCTCTGCTTTCAGGCCTTGGTTTTTTAAAGTTTTTGCTGCCGAAAGACGCCTGTTTGCCACAATGACGAGGAGTTTCCCGCTGTATTGGCAGAATGTGCCTAGTGTCAACAAGGTCCCGGTCTTATCTCAATAAGACCAGACTTGGGTACCTTACTTGGAAGCTCTTCCTAGGGGCATGGATTGTGTTGCGCTAGTGAAGATCGCACCTGGCCTTGATGCCATAACACGTTTCAAAGGTAAGCTTCTTGTTTCTCTATCCCTTTTGGATTATATTGGTTCTTACCTCGGTTTGCTTCTAGATTACCTTTGAGACCAAAACTTCAACTTCCGTCCCATCTATGCCCGAGCTAAAGCATTGATGCGTGCCAGGGCAAGTGCTCTCATGAGGAACGAGGTTCCTCCTCGGGTGAACTTGAGCGACTTTGACCAAACTCCTCCCCTACACATTACACCTGTATCTGTGTGCCGAGATGTTGACGAAAGCTGCTCCTTCTTTTGAAGCCGAAGTTTTTCCTACCAGTCTTCCGCCTCCCACAGCGCCTTCAGGACTTCTTATTGCCGATGCTAATTCTGCTCATGCTACCGGAGTGGATCCTTCAAACCTGTTACCGCTAGGCTTCCTTTGTGCTCAAGATTGTCAATTTCTATCCTCTTCTGGTTTTGTAGCCTCTTTGAACATGATGTTAACTCAGCATGCCCAATCCCTTGCCGCTCTTCATGCGTGGAAGTCTGAAATCCGGGATTGGGACCGTCTCAAGTCTCAACATGTTGCTGATTCATTAGAAATATCCCGCTTGTCCAAAGAGCTTGGTCATGCTAAGCATTCTTTACTTTAATCAGATCCAACGTCGCTTCTACGACGGCCAGAAACGTCCTCATTCATCAAGAATTGGACTCTGTTAGGGCCGATAAGGATGCTCTCCGTTTGGCCCTTGCCCGCCGGGACGGGGATTTGGCAGCAGAAAAAGCATATTCAGACAAGCTGTTGGAAGCCCTCAATCAAGCCAACGAAGATCGTAACGAGGCCGAGCGCCAAGCCACCCTTGTTGAGCTAGATATGTCCGAAGCTCAAGCATGTGCGGACGCTCTTCTGTCGAAGTTAGCTACCAATGAAGAGCTTTTGGTGAAAGAGCGGGCTGTCGGCCTTACTTAAAGCAATTATTCACCTATTGTATTATTGTTTTCTTTTGCTTTTTGGAATAAATGATTTGTCTTTATTCTTTAATTCGACTTCTCACAAAGTTAAGTTAGCTTGCCTCCCCATATTAGGATTGCGGGGTTTAAGTTTGAAGTTCCCAGGAGGCTAAAATTTTGTCCTAGGGTTAGGAAGCCGAGTGGTCGTCGTCTTAGGTTTAATTAGAATTCCTTCCCTTGGGATTTTCAAGGTTAGGCGTGGAGCCTAGGAGTCGGATTGTGGATTTTGCGCCACCTTCCAGTTTTTGAAATGTGTGTGGTGCCCGCAGTTTGGCAACCTTTAGGAGACAACTGTGAATTAGATTACGGGTTGGGCAAAGTACCCAAATCCTGGACTGTTGTTATGATGAATGCATGCATGCAATATGCTTTTCGTTATTAATGCGCGCTGGATGTTGACCGACCATTTAACCTTTTCCATGGTTTTCACTTTCGCACGATCTATTGACTTTAATTAAAAGACTAACCTTCCATCTTTAAAATGTTTAATCGTCTTAGATAGAAAATAGGCGTATCAAGTACACGGATTGTACATAGTGAACAAGGATTTTTGGACGATGTTTTGATGATTACATGGGTTTGGAGGGGAAGGCGAATATTTGCTCATTGGCCAAATGCCATAGAATCTCCAAATTCAACTCAATGTTTAACTTAACCCTATTGCCGACGTCTAAGCTCCCTTTCAGTTTGGATCAGGAGCCATTCCTTTCTACCCCCTTCCTTCTAACATACCTATTCTAGGATAGAATAACTTAACCGAATCTGCATTGATTGGGTTTTTGAGATCTTGCCCTTCTTGATTAGTCAGGATTAGTGCCCTTCCCGAGAATGCTTGTTTGACCACATACGATCCTTCATATCTCGGGATCCATTTTCCTTTGGGGTCTTTGGTACTTGGAAGGATCTTCTTTAGCACGAGGTCTCCCTCCTTGAATACTTGAGGTTTAACCTTCCTATCGAACGCTCGCTTGATTCTCTTTTGGTACAATTGTCCATGGCAAAGGGCTGTCAATCTTTTTTCCGTGATTAGGTTCAACTAGTCAAAGCGATGTTGTGTCCATTTGGCTTCCTCCATTTCGGCCTCGGCCATTACCCTCAAGGATGGGATCTCTACTTCTACCAGGAGTACTGCTTCTGTGCCGTACACCAATGAATATGGAGTCGCGTCAGTGGGGATCCTGACCATGGTTCGATAGCCATGCAAGGCGTACGGCAGCATGTCATGCCAATCCTTGTATGTTACCACCATTTTCTGCACAATTTTCTTGATGTTCTTATTGGCGGCTTCCACTGCTCCATTCATCTTGGGACGGTACGGTGTTGAATTATGGTGTCGGATCCAGAGTTCCCTGCACAACTCGGTTATTACCTTATTGTTGAGGTAGGTACCATTATCCGTGATAATGTCGGCCAGGATTCCGTGTCGACATACAATATTCCTTTTGATGAATCTGGATACCACATTCCGGGACACACTTGCATAGGATTCAACTTTGACCCATTTGGTGTAGTCAATGGCCACTAGTATGAACCAGTACCCATTCGAAGCTTTGGGTTCGATAGGTCCAATCATATCTAGGCCCCACATTGAGAATGGCCATGGTGATGTCAAATTTTGCCAGGCTGTGGGAGATGCATGGATGTGATCCGCATATACCTGGCACTTCACACATCTTCTCATGTGCTGATAACAATCCGACTCCATCACTGTCCAATAGTATCCTGCCCTTAGGATTTTTCGGGCCAACGAGTGACCGTTTGCATGGGTTCTGAATGCTCCTTCGTGCACTTCCCCTAAGATTTCTTAGGCTTCTTTTTCATCCACACAGCGTAGTAGGGTCATGTACGTATTTCTTTTGTACAACGTGCCCTGATCCAGGAAAAACTCTGACGCCAATCTACGCAATGTCCTCTTGTCGTTTTCTGTGGCGTTTAGAGGGTAAGTACCCTTAGGTAGATTTTTATGTCATAAAACTAGGGTCTGGTTACTGAAATTTCCTCTTCTGTGTTGACGTAATGGCAATGAGCTAACTTTCCTTTGTGTTGCACTTGTATCACCAATTCTTGTCCCTTATTTACTTGAACCATGGCTGCTAGTGTGGCCAAGGCATCAGCCATCTGGTTTTCTTCCCAGGGCACATGCTGGAAGGTCACCAGTTCAAAAGTCGTGAGTAATTTCATGATGTACTCATGGTACGGAATTAGCTTTGGGTCTCGAGTTTCCCATTCGCCCTTGAGTTGGTATATAACTAAGGCCGAATCCCCGAATACTCTAAGCTTCTGTACCTGGTGTTCTATCGCCATGATGATCCCCATGGTACATGCTTCATATTCTGTCATGTTATTGGTGCAGTCAAAGCCTAATCGTGCAGAAAAAGGGAAACATTGATCCGTTGGAGATGCCAATACCGCCCCTATACCATTACCCAGTATGTTAGACGCCCTGTTGAACCACATTAGCCATTCATCCTGATGAGACTCAGCTCTATCAATGCTCATGATATTTTCATCCGGGAATTCGTGCAACAAAGGCTGGTAATCCGGCAAGGGATGATATGCTAAGTGGTCCGCCATCGCCTTCCCTTTAGTGGCCTTTTGAGTGGTATACACTATATCGAACTCCGTAAGGGCCATTTGCCAACGGGATATCCTTCCCGTAAGGCGGGTTTTTTCGAAGATGTATTTAATGGGGTTGGTTTTAGCTATTAGCCACGTGGTGTGTGCCAACATATACTGTCTTAGCCTTTTCGTTGCCTATACCAAGGCACAACACATCCTTTCCAAGGCCGAATACCTCTGCTCACAATCTGTGAACTTCTTATTAAGGTAATATATGGCTTGTTCTTTTCTCCCAGTATCGTCTTGCTAGCCCAACACGCAACCCATTGATTCCTCTAACACCGTTAGGTAGAGTATCAGTGGCCTGCCTAGCGTTGCCAGAACCAAAACGGGAGGCTTTTCGAGATATTTCTTGATTTCCTTGAAGGCTTTCTGGCAATTCGGGTTCCATTCCTTCCGCTGGTTCTTCTTCAGGAGTTTGAGTATGGGGGCACATGTGGCTCTGAGCCTTGATATAAAGCGAGCTATGTAATTGAGTCGACCTAAGAATCCTCTAATCTCTAATTCCGTTTTAGGTGTTGGCATTTCCTGAATGGCCCTAATTTTATCTAGATCCACTTCTATGCCTTGTTCATTGACCATAAAGCCTAACAGCTTCCCCTTACTGACCCTAAATGCACACTTGGCCAGGTTAAGTCTTAACCTAAATTTGTGCACTCTATCGAATAACTTCCGGAGATCTCCCACATGCTGTCCTGGAGTCTTTGATTTGGCGATCATGTCATCCACATACACTTCTAATTATTTGTGCATCATGTCGTGGAACAAGGCTACCATGGCCCTCTGGTACGTAGCACCCGCGTTTTTCAATCCGAAAGGCATGACTTGATAGCAGAAGGTTCCCCATGCGATGGTAAAGGTGGTTTTTTCTCGATCCTCTAGGACCATTCAGATTTGGTTGTAACCTGAGAACCCGTCCATGAAAGAGAATATTTGATATCGTGTAGTGTTGTCCACCAGGACATCTATATGAGGTAGAGGGAAGTGATCTTTCGGACTAGCCTTGTTCAGATCTCTATAATCTACGCACATGTGGACCTTTCCATCCTTCTTTGGTACCGGGACTATATTTGCTACCCATTGGGGATATTCGGCCACAGCTAGGAAGCTTGCATTCCATTGCTTTTCTACTTCTTCCTTAACTTTTAGCGCCACCTTGGGTTTCATTCTCCTTAGTTACTGTCGGACCAGGGTTGCCCCCGGAACTATTGGTAGTCTGTGTTCTACTATGCTAGTATCTAGTCCTAGCATATCATGGTAAGACCATGCGAACACATTGTTGTATTCTTCTAGCAATTCTATGATCTGTTTTCTTGCATAAGTGTGCATGTTCCTTCCTATCCTGACTTCCTTCATAGCTCCTCCTTTCCCAATGTCTATAACCTCGGTGCTCCCTTCTAGAGGCTATATCATCGGGTCAGAAATTTCCAGTTCCTTTCCTAGATCTGCCAAAGCAAGAGCTTCTTCGTCCTGACCCTGATCCGAATCATTCAGGTTGCTAAGCTCGTCGGTTTCTAAGGTTGTGTTATTAGCATGAGTCAAGGATGGTGTTCTATTTTATTATATTTTTAGACAAGAAAGACAATGTATGAGATGAAGGGATGATGGTTGGAAATGCAAAGAATAAAACAAGGATAAGTAACATGCATTAATGTTCATTGGATGGTTACAGATACATTTAATTTCTATCTAGATTTGGATTACATTTGAAAGACGGGAGCAGGGAGTGTGTTAGACTCCCAATTTGTCAATTCTTCGGAGGAGAGGTATATCCATTCTTGTTTGTCCAGGTCTTGATTAGCAGCCATGGCTACTTGATTTGGTAAGATCATTCCACCACTAATGAATCGTTGGTACAAATGGGGGGTGATCTTGACTGTCCCTTTGGTCTTGGGATGTGTCTGACTATAAAAGTCGAGTCCTTCCTTTCCCAGATTTTCCCGTAAGATGATAGGTTCAACTATCCCACTCAATGATTTCCCCAGCCCTTTTCCTGGTTGGTACCCTGCTTTCTTCAGGACCTCTACTGCCATGAACGCAGCCTTCTGGCTTCCTTCCTGTTCATGTTCAGTTCCTGCGATTTCTAACGATTGGAACGAAGTCTCCAAGGCTTCTTCATTCCCTTCTACATACTCAACAGGCGTAGGAGTGCTTATCATCAAATCCTCTTCTCCTTTGACACTGATCAACCTTTGTTCTGCTATGAATTTCACTTTCTGATGTAGCGAAGAGGGACTGCCCCGACCTTGTGGATCCAAGGCCTACCCAACAGCCAACTATACACTGGGTTTATGTCCATTACTTGGAAATCGACATCGAATGTAGTTGGACCTATCCGGATTGGAAGTGTAATTTCCCCCATGACCTCTCGCTTTGACCGTCAAAAGCTCTGACAATTATAGGACTGGTTCGCAATGGTGCTCCTGTGGAACAAAGTTTGTTAAGCGTGGTCTTGGGCATCACATTGAGGGAGGACCCATTGTCAATTAAAACTCTTGCCATTACATATTCTCCACATTTTACTGCCACATGCAAAGGCAGGTTGTGGCCATTTCCTTTTTTCGGGAGTTCATCCCCGGAAAACGATATGTGATTGGCAGCAGTGAGGTTCCCCACAATCCCTCCAAATTTCTCCACAGAGATGTCCTTGGCTACGTGATCCTCATTGAGTGCTTTTAGTAGTAGTTGACGATGCCTTTATGAATTCACCAATAGAGCCAATAGTGAGATTCGTGTTAGAGTTTTGTTCAACTGATCCATCATTTCATATTCACTATGGCGGATGAGTTTAAGGAATTCGTTCGCCTCTTTCTCTTCAGAGGTTTTGGGTTGCACTTCCATCTTCCCCTTTTTCTTGCTATGGAAGTCATTCTTTTTCCATAGTTCTTCGGGGGCATAAACTCGCCCACTCCGGGTTATTCCTCTTATTCTGGCTATATTGGTGATTTCTTTATTTTCTTCTGGTTTGGGCACCGTCCCTTCTTCCGAATATTTCCAAGGGACTGCATGACTGTTGGTGTATTGGGGTTCCGGTACTAGGATGACCAAAGGTACTTTCACTTGATTGGTAGGGTTGTAACAAGTGATTAATGGTTTTGGTAGGGAATTTCCATCTTCCCCGATGGTGGCAATGTCTGCCGGGATCTCTTGGACCTGATGGGATCCTTCCTCCATCTCCAAGGTCATGTAGTGACTTTTCATCGGATTTGTAGTGATTACTTCTTCCTGGGCTCCTAGCCTTAGGTCGTGTTCAATGAAATTGATAGTCAAACTTCCATGTTCAGGCAAGGGATTGCTTGTAACATTTGGTCCATTCTTCTAGAAAACCAACCACCCTTCGTCTATAAGGTCCTAGACCTTATGCTTGAGCCCTTAACACTTGTCCATGGAGTGCCCTACGACTCTTCCATGATATTCACATCTGAGTTGCGGTCATAGCTTTTGGAGTACGGTGGTTCCGCGAGCTTGAGCGGGACTATTGTGATCAGCTTTCCTTCTAGCAAAGTTTTGAGTAACTCGGTGTAGGGGACAGGTACAGGGTCTAACGCTCTGAGAGTGTTTCTTCGATTGATAGGCTTTGTGCTGGTGTCGATATTGGTTGGCAGGTACAATGGAGCTGTCAGGCTAGTTTCGGGTCTTTCTTTGACCTGGATGTGCATAGGCTTTCCTTGCCCATACCTTGCCATGGTGTTGGCGATGACAGCATTGGCATCCCCTTTCTTCTTTTCCTGAGTGGCCTTTCTGGCGAAGCTTACTTGTCCAGCGTTGGAGGCGAATTTCCCTCGTTTTAATCCTATTTCAATTCTTTCGCCTATGATCACCAGGTCTGCGAAGTTTCCCGACACACTTCCCACCACTATTTCGTAGAATGGTGATGGTAAGGTGTCAATGAAGGTGGACACCATCTCTTTTTCAGTTAGGGATAGCTGGACTTGGGCAGCTAGTTCACGCCATTTCTAGGCGTACTCTTTGAATCCTTCATGGTCCTTTTTAGTCATGTTTTGCAGTCGGGACCTGTTCGGGGCCATGTCCTCGTTGTACTTGTACTGCTTCAAGAAAGCCTCTGCTAAGTCTTTCCAAGTTCTAATGCGCCCTCTCTCTAGATTCACATACAAGCTTAGGGCAGCCCTAACAAGCTGTCCTGGAAACAATGGACCAGGACCTTGTCATCTTGCACGTATGCTGTCATCTTTTGGCAATACATGGCTAGATGTGTTCTGGGGCAGGAACTGCCCTTGTATTTATCGAAGTCTGGTGTCTTAAAGTCTGTTGGGAGGACGACATCCGGGACTAGGCACAAATCGGCAACGTCTAGTTCGTATCTGTCGACCCCTTCGACAATCCTTAGCCTAAACACCACCTTTCATTGCCTTCCGGATCTTCCCTTTGATTATGGGCTGGTGTTACCATTGTTAGCCCATTCTGCCTTTGTGAACCTACTCCCGAGGGCCAGCCCAGTCCATTTTGATTATTTTCTTTGGACGCAGGTCGTTCCTCTTGTGCGTTCCAAGCAGGGGGCGAGGTATACCCTGGTGGGTAATCTGCCGTGTTCTGTGCTTGAGGGGGTGATGAGTCACAATTTATACATCTTTTAGACACCTAAGAAGGATGTTTGCAAGACTATTTCGTGCTGAAGAATGGATTGCTAACTAAGATTCATTTTATGGGCTTGAATATAGAGAAAATACAAATCTGTGTTAATTTAGATTTCTTAGCTAATAAAAGTATCACTCCTTCTTTTACAGGTCAAGTCGAGTTGACCAGGATCAACAAAAGGAGTCTCAGCCGAGATGAAGTCATCCTGGCCAGTCCGACTCCATCTCGGCCGGACTAGAGTCGTCCCGGCAACCCATGCCTTGCAGCTCAGCAGCCCAGTAGAGAGGCCCAATTGTATTGACCACATCAGCTATCCAGCTCGGAGGCCATCTCAACGTCAGCTCAGCTGCCATGTCACTCCTAGGAAATCTGCCATGTCACGATAGAAGATCTGCATAGGGGTAGAATAGGATCTTCATAGTGTAGTTCTGTTAGGATTCGTTAGGATTTGTTAGGATTCGTTAGGATTAGCATATCACAGCTCGTGTATATATAGGAGGAGCTGTGCACTTTTTACACGTTCTGTCTTTGAATTCATTTTAATTCCATACTCACTATACCCATTTTTCTCGCTCTCACTCTCTTTGTTTTCACGGTGGTGCACAGTGCTCATTGGTGTTTCTCTCGATTGAGGAAGTGCAGGTCTGAGACTGGGAAGCCGCAGTCTGCCAGAGGGGACCGATCAGACTACTGACGCACTCTGGTGGAGCTGATCCTCAGCATTCAGACTAACGGGGGTGAACCACCACCATCAACCATGACGATCGTCGTGGAAGATGGATTCACCTGAATTCAGAACCACTGTATTTGTATTCTATTTCTGTTAATCAATTTCATTCTGCAACTCTTATCTCCATTCCCTTCCTCTACTTTAATTCATGATTTAATCCGCGATTGCAATTAAATTGTGAACAATGTTAAGCTAAGCCGATTGGAATTGGTTTGACTAATGTAGTAGGTAATCATTTGGCGATTGTTAACTGAGAACCTAAAATCAGCTCTGAACTTAATCCCTGCCAATTGATGAGGTAGTGATTGCATAAATCCTCGGTATGGCAATGGACGAACCTTTGGCGATTGCCATAAGAACCATGGAGGCTGATATGGACTGAGAACTGAAGTGTGGAACCTGGACTGAACTTGGATTAATGGGATTGAATATGAACACAGTTATATAATAATAATAATAGATAACTAGTAACAATAGTATATGTTTACTGCATTCTTAGTCTTAGTTTACTTACTACTTTACTTGCACTCCAACCCCCCTATTTACTGCTTTCTAAGTCTGAGAGAGAGATAGTCCATCTCTGTAGCGTCTGCTGCACTCAGCCGAGACCAAGCTGGATCGTCTCTGCCGGGATCATCTCGGCTCTATCTCTGCCAAGAGCGACTCGGCCAGCACCGAGAAGAGTCAGTTAAAACTTTACTGCTTAGATTCGATAACATTTCACTTCACACTAAATCACAACTGAGCACACTGTGTCCTTGAGAAGAATGACCTAGGGTTGGCTATGCTATAGTTAACTTTAGTTATTTGATAAGCGTTCAAAACGACTAGAAAAACATGCATCATCAAATTGGCGCCGTTGCCGAGGATACAAGTTCTTTTGTGTCTTTGTGTGCCAAGATAAGTAAGGTCGAATCCCGAGTCTGTAAAGTGTGTCTGTCAAGTCAGTCTTGAGTCTTTTGAACTTGTCTATGTCTGCCTGTTTCGTTTATGGATCCTAAATAAAGAGCATGTTGACTATTATTTGTTTCTCTGCGTGAATTCACCGCTAAAAAAAAGAGAGGGAAAGAAATCAAACATTCATTTCTGTAGCAACGTAGAATTGGCATTCTGTTTTGTATTCACTACTTCATCCTTCTTTCTGCATTGCATTCTTGAATCCAGCTAGTTTTTCTGTTTTGCATTTTTGCTAGTTTAATTGCACTCTTTCTGTATGCCATTCTATAGTTCCATTAGTTAGTTAACTAATAGTTGTAGTTTCCAATTTTGTACTCACTATTTCAAGTACTATTTCTAATTCTGATTTTTCTGCATAATATATACAATGCATGACTAAGAGTAGTACTGACCCATTGTATGCTTTTGACCTAGAGATAGAATTAACCTTACGTAGATTACGAAAAATTAGGAACGCTGCAGTAAATACTAGTATTAATATAGATTCTGCAGCTGACTCTAACCAGCTCTACACTGACAGTTTTGTTTCTAGTTCTGACGTTTTTGCAGGATCAGGACGAATGGAGAATAACGATAGGACGCTGAAGGAATTAGCTACTCCGGACGTGGTGTATCAACCTTGGTGCATCCAATACCCACAGTTGGAGCCAGCTCAAACATATGAAATAAAGTCTAGTCTGATACACCTATTGCCTAAGTTTCATGGTCTTGCAGGAGAAGACCCCCACAAACACCTGAAAGAATTCCATGTGGTCTGTTCTACAATGAGGCCGTAGGGGATATTGGAGGACTACATCAAAATGAAGGCATTTCTATTCTCCCTAGATGGAGCAGCGAAGGATTGGCTGTATCTTCAGCCAGTGCTTTTCAACACTTGGGGAGACATGAAACGCACATTCCTGGAGAAGTTCTTTCCGGCATCCCGCACTGCGTCCATCAGAAAGGAGATATGTGGGATAAGGCAGCATGCAGGAGAAACACTGCACGAGTACTGGGAGAGGTTCAACAAACTCTGTGCCACCTGTCCACATCACCAGATCAGTGAACAGTTGCTGATCCAGTATTTTTATGAAGGGTTATCGCTGATGGACAGGAGCATGATAGACGCAGCCAGTGGCGGAGCCCTGATGGACAAAACGCCAGCAACAACAAGACATCTGATCTCTAATATGGCAAGCAATACACAACAGTTTGGGATCAGAGGGCCAAATCAACCACGGTTGGTGAATGAAATCGGTGCAGCTTCCAATCCGAGGTTAGAGAATCAGCTGACTGAATTGACATCATTGGTGAGACAGCTTGCTGTTGGGCAACACCAACCAGCCATGGCAGCGAAAGTATGTGGAATATGTACTTCCGTGGAGCACCCCACTGATATGTGCCCCACTCTCCAAGAAACCGAGTCAGACCAACCAGAGAATGTTGGAGCCATAGGTGGATTTCAGTACGGGAAGCAACCGTATCAGAATCGGCCAATTGATGGCCAGCAGCATGGAAGACAGCCATTTCGGCCAGGACCGAATCAGGGACCACATGCAGCTCAACAATTCGGATCCACGCCGAATACCTATCAGAGGCAGGCTGGTTATCAACAGCCGACTCCGTACTACCAAGCACCACCTTTCCAACAACAGCAGCAACAACAACAGCAGAGAGTGCCTACTTAAGACAACTCTCCATCTCTGGAAGACTTGATGAAGCAGCTTGCAACCAGCAACCTGGAGTTCCAACAATCAGTGAGCTCCAGCAATTTACAATTCTAGCAGAACATGACCGCCACCATCCAAGACCTCAAAACGCAGATTGGTCAGTTAGCCAATACTGTAAGTCAACTATAGTCGGCAGGATCCAGCAACCTACCCTCTCAAACCATTCCAAATCCGAGGGGGAATGCCAGTGTAGTCACTCTTCGAAGTGGGAAAGAATTATCTCAACCTACACTACAGCAGTTGCCAAGACCAGCTGACGCCGACTTTGAGCCAATTGTCGACTTGCAATCTCGGCCAGAGACAACTGTCCCACTGCCATTTCCATCTCGGACCACTTTGGCAAGGAAGCCAGAGTCGAATGAAGAACTGTTGAAGATGTTCCGCAAGGTGGAAATCAATATTCCACTCCTCGATGCTATTAAACAGGTCCCTAAGTACGCAAAATTCCTTAAGGAACTGTGTGTACACAAAAGGAGAAAAATAAAGGGGAGTAAGGAAACTGGAGGTGTGGTGTCAACTCTGACACAGAATGGAACAATCACTGCAAGTGCCTCAACTTTGCCAAAAAAATGCAGAGACCCTGGAGTCTTTTCGGTCCCATGCACCATCGGCGAATGCACTTTTTCCAATGCCATGTTGGACCTGGGGGCCTCAATTAATGTCATGCCCACATCAATCTACAGATCCCTGAATTTTGGTGACTTGGAACCCACAGGGATGACCATTCAGCTGGCAAACAGGAGTATTGTCCAGCCCTTGGGAGTTCTCGAAGATGTTCTCGTCCAAGTCAATGAATTAATATTTCCAGCTGATTTTTACGTGCTAGACATGGAGGACGAAACATCCGGGAAGGAATCCACCTTAATTCTGGGAAGACCTTTCTTGATGACAGCCAGAACAAAGATTGATGTGTATGCAGGGACGCTATAACCGAAGACCACTCTATCTTTGGCATTGATATACTTGACGAACTAGTTGAAGAATATCTTCAACTAAATGGCAGTGGTGAAAACATTAAGGAGTATGTTGAGAATGATGATGAAAGCAGCTTCCTAGGAGTTACAAATGAAGAGGCCGACTATGAAGAAGTACAAGACTTCTCCAACTCTGACGACAATCATAGTGATGTTGCTGACTTGGCCTTTGAAGTGGAATTGTCCGAATTGTTAGACCAAGTCTGCAGTACAGAACACTTAGAGTATACAAATGATGCAGAAAACAAAGTCGCTGAAGCTGAAAGGTCTTCCAGTGCGCACTTAGCGACAATTTTTACGGCCGAGCATGAGTCGGCCAGAGGAGGCCGAGTCAAGGAAGAAATGGAAGTCAACTCAGTCGAAGAGTCAAATAGCAGGGCTGGCACGTTTGCCGAGACCGATTCCGCAACTGCACATCAAACACAGGCTGAGGTAGAATTCATTGTTCCATCCGGATCCGGCTCTAAAGGAGCGTTAGAAGCCAAGGTCGACTCCATTTTGACAACAACCAAAGTCCCGCAGCCGAACCGGCCGAGTAAGCAAAAGGCCGAAATAATGTTGGCACACCTGGTGCCGGATCTAGATCAAGTTGGCCAGACGGGTCCAATCTCAGAAACTGACAAATCTCCATCACCGCCACCACCCATAGAATTAAAAACATTGCCGAGTCACCTGAAATATGCCTACCTGAACAAGGAACAACAACTCCCGGTTATTATTGCTAGCAACCTCGACCAAGAATAAGAAGACAAGTTGTTGGAGGTTCTCAGGCAACATAAGAAGGCAGTAGGGTGGAAGCTAGCAGACCTTCCTGGCATAAACCCCTCCATTTGCATGCACAAAATATTAATGGAGGAGGAAATCAAGCCCATAAGGCAGCCACAAAGAAGACTGAATCCGACACTCCTGGACGTGGTAAAAAAGGAAGTCACAAACAAAGCTCCTTGCTGCAGGGATCATTTACCCCATCTCGGATAGCCAATGGGTGAGCCCTGTGCAAGTGGTGCCAAAGAAGTCTGGGATGACTGTCATGAAAAATCAGCAGGATGAGCTGGTACCAACAAGGATTCAGAACAGCTGGCGAGTGTGTATCGACTACAGAAAATTGAACCAAGCAACTCGCAAGGATCACTTTCCTCTACCTTTCATCGACCAAATGCTTGAAAAATTAGCAGGGAGATCCCATTATTGCTTTCTTGATGGATTCTCAGGCTACATGCAGATACATATTGCGCCTGAAGACGAGCATAAGACAACCTTCACCTGCCCATTTGGTACCTTTGCGTACACACGCATGCCATTTGGCCTATGCAATGCTCCGAGTACATTTCAACGTTGCATGATGAACATCTTCTCGGACTTACTGCAGGACTGCATGGAGGTATTCATGGACTTCACGGTGTACGCTGACTCATTTGAGGCGTGCCTGAATAATCTATCAAGGGTGTTGAAAAGATGCATTGACACAAACCTCGTGCTCAATTTTGAAAAATGTCACTTCATGGTGACTGAAGGCATAGTGTTGGGCCATCTGGTATCCAACAGAGGTATTGAAGTGGATAAGGCTAAGATAGATATTATAGCATCCCTTCCAAATCCCTCTTCTGTGAGGGAGGTTCGCTCATTTCTAGGACACGCAGGCTTTTACAGGAGATTCATCTAGAATTTTAGTAAACTTGCCCTGCCTCTATCCAAGCTGCTACAGAAGGATATGGAATTCAACTTTGACCAGCCCTGCATTGAAGCATTTCAGGAGCTGAAAAATAGACTTACATCCGCTCCTATCCTGCAAGCACCAAACTGGGACCTACCATTTGAACTGATGTGTGATGCATCCGATTCGGCATTAGGAGCTGTTCTCGGCCAAAGAGTTGGAGCCGGCACTCCTATGCATGTAATTGCGTATGCATCTCGGACTATGGATTCGGCCCAGCAGAATTACACAACAACTGAGAAGGAACTGTTGGCAATTGTGTTTGCCTTGGACAAATTCCGCCCATACCTTCTTGGTTTAAAAATCATTGTGTTCTCTGATCATGCCGCTTTAAGATACTTGTTAAAGAAGCCTGATGCCAAGCCAAGACTAATTCGGTGGATGCTTCTCTTTCAAGAATTCAACATAGAAATCAGAGATAAAAGAGGTGCTGAGAATTCTGTAGCTGATCACCTGAGCAGAATTGAAAAACAAAGCAAACCACTACCTATCCGAGACGAATTTCCAGATGAACACTTGCTGCACATAAGAACGTCTCCACCATGGTTTGCTGACATTTGTAATTTTGTGGCAGCATCTCGATTTCCACCAAAGGCATCTCGGGAATACAAAGATAAACTCCGAAGCGATGCCAAATACTACATTTGGGATGACCCCTACCTTTGGAGACTATATAGTGACAAGGTCATCTGTAGGTGCATTCCTGAAGCCGAGTTCAATTCGGTTCTCCAGTTCTGCCACTCGGCACCTGGAGGCGGCCATTATGGATCAACTCGGACTGCTAGGAAAGTTCTAGACTGTGGCCTTTACTGGCCCACTATCTTCAGGGACGCGCATGAATTCGTCTCCACCTGCGAGAACTGCCAAAAAGTAGGAGTGGCCATGAACAGAAGGCATGAAATGCCCCAGCAACTCATCCAATTCTGTGAAATCTTTGATGTCTGGGGAATAGACTTTATGGGGCCATTCCCAGTCTCCAATGGCTACTCATACATTCTGCTGGCCGTGGATTATGTATCAAGATGGGTAGAAGCCATTGCCACCAGAACAAATGATGCAAGAGTGGTTGCGGACTTTCTGAAGTCCAATATTTTCTACAGGTTCGGTGTGCCAAAAGCACTCATAAGTGACCAAGGCAGTCACTTCTGTAACAGAGCCATGGCTTCCCTTCTTCAAAAATATGGAGTAGCACATAGAATTGCTACTGCCTACCACCCCCAAACAAATGGCCAAGCAAAAGTGTTCAACAGGGAAATCAAGAAAACATTGCAAAAGATGACCAATCCCAGTAGGAAGGACTGGAGCCGTCTCCTTAAGGATGCTCTTTGGGCACATAGAACTGCATACCGGACACCTTTAGGGATGTCTCCCTATAGGATTGTTTTCGGTAAAGCCTGTCACCTTCCTGTGGAGCTAGAACACAGAGCATACTAGGCTGTCAAGCAGTGCAATCTGGCCTATGACCAAGCAGGAGAGCAGAGAAAATTTCAGCTGCAAGAGTTAGATGAACTCCGCTTGGAAGCATATGAAAACTGTAGGATCTACAAGCAGAAAATCAAGCGATTCCATGACCAGCAGATCCTGAGAAAAGAATTCCGAGTTGGCCAAAAAGTCCTCTTATTTAACTCACGCCTTAAGCTCATTGCAGGTAAACTACGTTCTAGATGGGATGGGCCATTTGTTATCACTAATGTGTTTCCCCATGGTGCAGTACAGCTAAAAGATGAACACAGTAACAACACCTTCCAGGTCAATGGGCATCAGGTTAAGCCATTCCATGAAGGTCCAACGCCTATCACTCATGACATGGAGATAATATCATTGATGGAACCAGCATCACCAGATGACCCTGCCTCGCATTGAGGACAATGCAGATTTTAAGTGTGCCGGGGGGGGGGGGATAAATATACAGTCATTTCAATTGTTGTGTCTTAATTCTATTCCCATCCTCTATTCCCATCCTCCTGAACTCTGCTAATTTTAATTTTTGTTTTGTTAGTTTTAATCACTTTGTTGTTTTCCTTCAATTGCGTTGTTTCATTTTATTTTTAAAAAATCTGTCATGTTTTTCAATAAAAGCTGCCCAAGCCGAGTCCATGCCGGTTCTGTGCCATCTCGACCTGATCCGAAACATCTTCGGCCTGGTAGAGTTTCAATTTTGTCATTTACTTTCAAGCTTTCCTCCTAACAGAATTTCCAAGTGGATTGTCAAAAATAAAATTGTTTTGAAAAAATCTTCAATTGACTTCTGAAGGTTTGAAAAAGACAGTTGGAGTAACTCTGCAACTTTGGCAAGAGATTTCTCTAGCTTGAGGGGAATGAAACTTTTGTGCTCTAGTCAGTAGTTGACTGAGAATCTAAAAAGGAAACCCCCTGTGTCAGAGCAGATACAACCTGTGTGAGATTTTGAGCCTTGTAAATATTGATGGCTTACATCTTGCCATTTCTTCTTTTTCTAGTGTGATTTTTGCATTCATGATAACTGAATATTCTATATTTTGCCTCAACTCTCTGGATACAACTGTTCTCTCATGCAGGAATGACATGATCTAGGCCCTGTTTCTTATGAGCCCTAAGCCAAATAAAGCCTACCTGAACAAATGTATCTGTTGCTTTCCCCCATTTGAGCCTAATCTAACCATTCTTTTTGACAGCTCACTACAAGCCAAGGCCAGAAAAACCAATAATTAACCTCACCGTATGGGAGTAGAGGAGCTTTGGAATTGTTTTGGGAGTAAGTCATGATCAAGTATGGGGGAACTCCAGGAAGCAAGAAGTTGTTCAGCACAATCCGAGGCTCAAAGAGCAATAAAAGATTAAAAGCGAGTGAAAGAAAGAAAAGGAAAAAGTGGAGCAATAGCTGAAAATCCGAGCTGAAATGAATAAAGAAAGAAAACAGCTGTATAAATGTGTGTAATAAGGAAAAGAAAAGGAAATGAGCAGGTAGCAGCAAGAAGGAGAAATTGGCAGCATCCTGGGTTACCCTCAGGCTAATAAAAGCTATCTCCCCATTGCTCCTCTCTTCCTCATGGGTCCTGAAACCAATCTTCCCATATTTTATCCTACCTATGACCTAGCCTCGCTACAAGCCGAAAAGAAGTCCTAGTGATCATAACTGTGTGTTTTTGCAGGTGTAAAAAGGAGAGCTTTGTCAAGGTGTGGTAATTTCCGGTCCATGAATGTTGAGTGTAAATACAAGCCCAAGCACGAGAGAAGTAAGGAGGTGATCTGTCTAAGTAAAAGCTCTATCACTCTTGGTTACCTTCTCTGGTTAGTAGGTCATGAATCCGCCTAGGCGCAGAAGGAGTAATTTTCAGATTGTTAGAGTATCTTGATCCCAAGGTGAAGGAGTGTCGACCCTATCTCGGTTGAACTAAAAGAAGCCAAGTGAAAAATTCTTTTCTATCTTTAAAAACTTACCTTGTTGATTTTCATTTTATTTTGCCCAGGAGTGCAAAAGGGTAAGTGTGGGGGTGTGATGAGTAACAATTTATACATCTTTTAGACACCTAAGAATGATGTTTGCAAGACTATTTCGTGCTGAAGAATGGATTGTTAACTAAGATTCATTTTATGGGCTTGAATATAGAGAAAATACAAATCTGTGTTAATTCAGATTTCTTAGCTAATAAAAGTATCACTCCTTCTTTTGCAGGTCAAGCCGAGTTGACCAAGGTCAACAAAAGGAGTCTCAGCCGAGATGAAGTCATCCTGGCCAGTCCGACTCCATCTCGGCCGGACCAGAGTCATCTCGGCAACCCATGCGTTGCAGCCCAGCAGCCCAGTAGAGAGGCCCAATTGTATTGACCACATCAGCCATCCAGCTCGGAGGCCATCTCAACGTCAGCTCAACTGCCATGTCACTCCTAGGAAATCTGCCATGTCACGATAGAAGATCTGCATAGGGGTAGAATAGGATCTTCACAGTGTAATTTTGTTAGGATTCGTTAGGATTAGCATATCACAGCTCGTGTATATATAGGAGGAGCTATGCACTTTTTACACGTTCTGTCTTTGAATTCATTTTAATTCCATACTCACTATACCCATTTTTCTCGCTCTCACTCTCTTTGTTTTCACGGTGGTGCATAGTGCTCATTGGCGTTTCTCTCGATTGAGGAAGTGCAGGTCTGAGACTGGGAAGCCGCAGTCTGCCAGAGGGGACCGATCAGACTACTGACGCACTCTGGTGGAGCTGATCCTCAGCGTTTAGACTAACGGGGGTGAACCACCACCATCAACCATGACGATCGTCGTGGAAGATGGATTCACCTGAATTCAGAACCACTGTATTTGTATTCTATTTCTGTTAATCAATTTCATTTTGCAACTCTTATCTTCATTCTCTTCCTCTACTTTAATTCATGATTTAATCCACGATTGCAATTAAATTGTGAACAATGTTAAGCTAAGCCGATTGGAATTGGTTTGACTAATGTAGTAGGTAATCATTTGGCGATTATTAATTGAGAACCTAAAATCAGCTCTGAACTTAATCCCTGCCAACTGATGAGGTAGTGATTGCATAAATCCTCGGTATGGCAATGGACGAACCTTTGGCGATTGCCATAAGAACCATGGAGGCTGATATGGACTGAGAACTGAAGTGTGGAACCTGGACTGAACTTGGATTAATGGGATTGAATATGAACACAATTATATAATAATAATAATAGATAACTAGTAACAGTAGTATATGTTTACTGCATTCTTAGTCTTAGTTTACTTACTACTTTACTTGCACTCCAACCCCCCTATTTACTGCTTTCTAAGTCTGAGAGAGAGATAGTCCATCTCTGTAGCGTCTGCTGCACTCAGCCGAGACCAAGCTGGATCGTCTCTGCCGGGATCATCTCGGCTCTATCTCTGCCAAGAGCGACTCGGCCAGCCACCGAAAGAGTCAGTTAAAACTTTACTGCTTAGATTCGATAACATTTCACTTCACACTAAATCACAACTGAGCACACTGTGTCCTTGAGAAGAATGACCTAGGGTTGGCTATGCTATAGTTAACTTTAGTTATTTGATAAGCGTTCAAAACGACTAGAAAAACACGCATCATCACGGGGTCCCCGGGCCAGGAATTCTAGGACTTTAGCCATTTGCTCCTTTATACGAGCCATCTCACTCCTCAGTTCTTGATTCCTCTGTTCCAGCACTTCTACTGCGTTTTCCATCTGCTTAGTCTTGGCGCGAGTTCCGTAACATTGTGAAGCGATCATGGTCGTTTTGGTATCCAACGCGCATTAACAACAAAAAAGAAAAAAGGGAAAATGATGCGTGCAATGCGAAGAATGAATGAACATGCATGCTTGTTTTTTTTTTATAAAAATTTTTAGAACAAGTACAGGGTCCTCATGGGATTACAACATTAGCTAAGTCATCATACACCATACGGAATTCCCTTACAAAGTCATAGATTGCGGATGGCGTGGTGAAGGGGCTGATTACTTCTTCGGCTACGCGGAGGCTCTGTGGCAGGTGACCCAAACTTCGGTTAGCTAGCCATACGACGTTGTCGTAGCGGTCTCTCTAGTATTCCATTGCTTCTTCGGCCGGCTTGACCTTTTGTTCAGCTTATATGGCTAGCTCTTGATGCCTGCTGTCTTTCCTTGCTATTTTATCCTGGAGTTCCGCCACGATAGCCCATGCTCTCTGTTTTATTTTCTGCATCTTGGCGTTCAGATGCTAGCTTGTCGAGAGCTTGGCTCCTTGGCCTCGGCAGCTTCTCTTCGAGACCTCTCGTGCAACAGCTCTTCATGTTGTATCTCCAATCTTTCCCGCAATCTGTAGAGCTGTCCCCTCAGCTCTACTTCCTTTTTCCAGGCATTCTAGAGGGCTTCCTTCAGTGACTCCTTCTCC
This sequence comes from Mucuna pruriens, assembly GCA_025330945.1. Lineage (NCBI taxonomy): Eukaryota > Viridiplantae > Streptophyta > Magnoliopsida > Fabales > Fabaceae > Mucuna > Mucuna pruriens. The sequence goes on along the minus strand of JAENHJ010000488.1, from coordinate 526,319 downwards.
CCTGCTGCCTGGTCTTTTTCTTTACTCCGGAGGCACATTTCTTGATCTGCTGCCTTTAGACAGTCTCCCATCTTGTGGCGCAGCTCCTTTTCCTTGTCTGCCTCCTGCCTAGCCTGTTCATATAGTTGTCGCTCCTTGAGAACCTGTTCTTGGGTTTCTAATTGCAAAGAGGTCCCCTAGGTTAGCTTCCTCTTTAATGCCTTCTACTCTGTGTCTGTGTTTTTTTAACATTTCTTTTAATTCCCTCACTACCGGTGGATCCGGTGTTTCGAACGGGAATCTAATCTTGGGATCTTGTGGTACCCTTTCGAATGGGAGCCTGTTGATTCTTATTTGTTGCTGGAGCCAGCTCTTGTAACTAGGCGTGGCCCCGCAACTCCTTGGCCCACCTTCTGGTCCCATTCGAACCACTTGTTTCCATGCCTGCCTTATTTTTTGGAACCCCTCAGCATTTTGCATGTCTCTCCTATTCACTTCCAAGAGAGTCAAGGACTCCTCTATCGGAGGTGCCAGCATAGGATATATGTTTTCCTGAGTGCCAAAACGAAGTTATAGTTGGAGCACCCTTGGGTTCCCATAAGGGGAACATTTGGGGACTTTCCGCAATTGGTGATGAAAGTCTCCCTCTCGTTCCACTTTGGGTACCAGTGGACGGTGCTTTCAGACAATCCCATGAAGAGGTGGATCGATTCTTCTCCAGACATGATCCTGATGAACCCCCACTTGTAGTCTTCAATGGGGCATCCGGTCTTGCATTTCCCAGGACAGCAATGTGCCATCATCCACAAATACAGAGCATGTATGCAGCATCTCAGGTTCTTTCCGCGCCTGCTGTGGTAGCAATTCAACATGTAGTAGGTGTCGGCCAGTATGGCTGGCTGATGAATGGCGTTTTTAGTCGTTTCAACGCGCTTATCAAATAACTAAAGCTAACTATAGCATAGCTAACCCTAGGTCATTCTTCTCAAGGACACAGTGTGTTCAGTTGTGAATAGGTGTTAAGTGAAGTGACGAAGAATCTGAGATGTAAAGTACTGACTCCCCTCGGCACTGGCCGAGCGGCTCTCGGCAGAGACTGAGCCGAGATGATCCCAATAGAAGTAATCCGGCTTGGTCTCGACTGAGTGCAGATAGACGCTACAGAGATGGACTATCTCTGTCTCAGACTAAAAGCAGTAAACAAGGGGGGTCGGAATGCAATTAGAATCGAAACAGAGGTTAACTATAATCAAATGCAATTACGCTACTCCTAATGCTATTACTATTACTGCGTTCATGTTTAGTTCCAATAATCAAGTTCTTTCTGGTTCAATCACTCCAATTACGGTCCTCATCAGCCTCCAATGTTCTTATGGCAATCGCCAAAGGTCCGTCCCATACCATACCGAGGATTTACACAATCGCCACCTCATCCGTTGGTAGAGATTAAGTTCAAGCTGATTTTAGATTTTCAATTAACAACCGTTAAGTGATTACCTAATGAATTAGTTAAACCAGTTCCAATCGGCTTAGTTTAACAATGTTCCGTTACCAGGTGCAATCTCAACACAGTAATTGAACTTAACTTCAGGAATGCAATGGAGTTCAGAATTCAGAAAACACTCATAATATTGAAAGCAAAATACAAACACAGGGCCTGGATTCGATGATTCCATCTTCCACGACGATCGCCATAGACGACGACGATGATTCACCTCAGCTAGCTACGACGCTGAAGTTCAGGTCCCCCAGAGTGCGTTGGCGCTCCAATCGGTCTCCTCTGATAACCTTCGGCTTCTCAGTTCCTAGCCTGCATTTCCTCAATCGAGAGAAACGCCATTAACAGCACCGTGTACCACCGCGAGCGGAGGAGAAGAAAACGAGAGAGAATTTAGAAATTATGGACGCGGGAAGGTTTGAATGCCAAAAGCCCCTATTCGTTCAAAGTTCTATCTATTTATACAAGAGTGGACACAACTAACGATGCTAACAGAATTACATGTACAATTCCTATTCTGCCCTTGCTGTGACTTGCGTTGCAAGCTACTCCAGGTAGTGGAGCTGAGCTGGACCCAAGGTGGCTCTGATTGCTGACGTGGAGTTCCACCTGGATCTTCCTGACTGGGCTCCCTGCATGGGCCGAGTTTCGGCCTGGCCGAGAGGCTCTCGGCCTGGGCTTCTGACGGCGGGCTGAGCTTGGCTGGACCTGCAATGAAGAGATAGTTAGCTAAAAACTTTGATTAAGCACAGATTGTGTTTTACTCAAGTTTAGGCCATTAATCTAGATCTTAGCTAACAGTCATCTTTTAAGCTCGTTAGTTGTTCAATGGTACCCTTCTTAGGTCCACTTAAGATGTACATTTTATGACTCATCACTGGCACAAGGTTTTCATTTTTTTCCTTGACCGCTAAGAGCACATCGACAGCAGCCAAGTCCACGTAGTCCTCTAGTTGGGGGAAGAGGACTATCCCATATATCAGCAGGGCTAGTGTGTCAACCACCGCTTGCCACTTCTTGGCTTCCCTGTGATATGTTAACACTTCCTCCAGGTACACTCTAGGTATGCCCTCTACCCCATTCCGGGCCCTCTTAGCTCTGCAAACTTCAGTTTCTGACTTTTGTAGCAATTCAGCCATCGCTCCCCAAGAGGGGAGGTAACCTTTGTGGAAGTACACCGTGGGTTCTCTTATGGGCATTCCCAGAATGCATTCATATTCTTCCAGCGTCGAAGCTAGCAGGAAGTCCTTGAAGGTGAAGCACTTGAGGCATACGTCGTAAAATTGAGCCAACACTGCCAGGGCATGAGGTTGGACTTCCACTTCTAGGAGCCCCAGTATCTTGCCATATTTTCTTCTAGGACCCTTCGCCATGGTCCTTGAATTTCCTTGGCTATCTGCTTGAGAGTCTGGAGATTTGGGATGTTGATGGTGATTGGCATCCAATTCCTGGCCTTGTACTGTACTTGTTCCATTTTTCTGAAATCTTCCTAAGGTTAGAGACAATGCTCATGCATGAAAATGAATGATTTTTCTTTTTATTGGTGATAAATATGCCATGGGTACTATTCCTGCATGATGCATGCAATGCTTGTTTATTTGGCTCCATACGCCAGCGGGATCCTCAGTTTGCCCAGATGTTCATTCCTATATTCTCACCGGTTAGTCACTAGAGCTTAGGATTCATCGTAAGATCACGCCGCAGGCAGGGAACGATCCCCAGGATGCGGGTTTTCTATTTGACGAACCATACTCTGGTTGGAGCTATCGTGCACGTCAAATAAGGGTAACCCCTCAAAGTGACTCGCACTACACACTCCCTCTCCCTATCACACAAGCATGGGATGGTATTCCTCTCCTCCTAAGATATTTGGCAGAGTGTCTTTTCCCATTTTCTTTATTTTCTTTACTTTCTAGTGAACATAAAAAAAAGAAAGAAGAATGAATGGAGAATGCACGTGTTAGGAACAAGTGTTTCAAGGCACGTTTTTTCGGGCTTGACCTTCTAATATCCCCAATGGAGTCGCCATCTGTCGCGATGGGCTCGCGACCTCGCGGCGGAGGATTTAGGAGTCACCACTGATGGTTTTGTTTTGGAACATCAGGAAACCATGGAAGTTGAGTGGATTGGATAGACTTGGTCTTGGACTAGAGAAGTGGTGTCCGGAGGTCAGTTACACACGAGATGCACAGCATTCGTTGTGCCCATCACTCGATGGTTACCCTACTTTAAAACATAGCTACGATGACACTTGTTCATGTGATGCACTCCTGTGGATACAAGTATCTTGATGGGTTTCAGGGTAAGGGTAGTGTGTGTATGTACAGACTTGATGGAGGAATTGCTCCCGCATGCCTACATATCTTTTTTTACAAGAAGTCAAAGTCCACGTAGTTCTGTGAAAAGGTAGCTAGGTGATTAATCCGGCACACTTTCGGATCTTATAGGGTCGAAGGAGATTCAGCCTCGATATGAGTCCGAGACCATACCGAACTCAGGGTGGGACCGACGAGGTCTCGGACTAGGCATAGTGAGGAGTCGGCTTAGATGGGAAATAGCTATTATGGATTTATTTGAACTCAAAGCAAAGGGGATTGACATTGGGGGGTTGGGTATCTTTGTGCTTGCTTTAGGTTCTTTGTTCGAATGGTTTAGAGACTTGGTGTCTTGGAGGTTCATGGGAGTCTAGTGGGATGCAAATGGAAGGTGTGGTGTTTAGGAGCAATTGAGAGTTAGTCAGGAGTACTTACCTAGTATCCAGCCAAGCTCCTAAGTGTCTCTTGTTTATGGGCTCTAAGTACCTGCACACCAAATATTGGCTCTCCTGAATTGCAAATAGTCTTCTCTCCTCTACTTATTCTTGATGACCCCTTCTCGTTCCACATTGCCCCTTTTATAGGCACTTCCTACCACCTTCTTTCTTTGTTGACAATATCTTTGGGCAATCTTTGCTCATAAATGCGGTGGCGATTTTCCTATATTCATTTAATGCAGCGACGCTCTTTCTTCCTCCTTCGGAGCACTTTGCATTAATTGTGGTGGCGATCAATCAGAATGTGGTGCTAGGAATGGTCATCTAAGGATGAATCTTGTCGTTCTTTCTGGTAGGGTAGTCGTCTTGTCGAGCATGTCTCCCCATGTTTTCACTCTTCGCTTCATGGCGTCTTGTTCCATGTAGAAGCCCTGCCCTTGCCTATTTAATGCTTCCTTATTCTTTTCATCTTTTCAGGAGCACATTCGTCTTGTCCCCATCTGCCAGGTTCTGTTTTGTCCCCCGTTTCCAGCTTTTCCTATGTTTGACTTTGCTCTTTGGTACAGCCGTGGCCCTACTGGCTCTCCACGTCATTTTTCCAGGTTATCGACGGGTCCCACAGTCGTCTTTGGGTCTTGTTTTAATTGTTTCTTTGATCTTGAGCCAACCCAAGAACGATTTCGTTCATTTCCCCAACTTAAAGGGCTTTAATATTGGACTGTATTCGTGTGGTTGTGAATCTTTGGGGAATGCAATAAGTTTATTATGATATATAATGAAGTTCTGGGAAGTGTTTATGGTGTTTCATGCAATTTTATACTACGTTGCAAGTACGTATGTAAGTTTGTCTAACTATTGGATTGGGCCTTCAAGCCTAATGTCAGATAAGAGGTGTGCGACAATCAGGTTTTGGGATAAAGAGATGGTTGATTCCATAAGAGTCCAAGGTCATTGCAGACACTGTGTCGTGATGAACCATCATCCACGTATACCTATTTCGACAAACTACCTATCTCATCCATAGATCATATTCTAGAATTTTTCCTAATGGTTTCTTTGGCACATGCCATGTTGTGGTGACTTGGTAGTCATATATACTATGTTAACGAATGTATTTGACTAATCACTTGAAAGTTAAAGCCTTCATGGAGTATGACTAGTCTATATTGGTTAGTTTGAGAAGTTTGAATTGGTGATTTTATTTGAAAGTATGTACTTTATGAGAACTTAGGTGTTTATTACACTTCTTATGCTTTATTTATATATGTTTTATTTCATGACCCTACTCATGCTAGATCCTATCCTTATCATCGTAAAGTAAATCTTGAATCTATTTAACATGAGTCTTCGTGTCATCCTCTTCCCTATTAGTAGTTTAGTGTATGACTAGCTTAAGGTATATAAGTCTTGTATCCCCCTTCCCTGATGATGATGTTGTATGACTTTTGATAGACATATGCATTGTGCTCACTTTATTTATTTTGGATTGCAAGTGTCACAAGGTACAAACTATTACACTACATACTTGGATTTGTATAACTTATAAACTAGTATTTTTAGTAAATTCGAGTATGCATGTATGATTATGACTATGATTGATCATGAAAAACTTACACGTGTTTTTATTTATAAATTAAACAAGAGTTTTCCAAATTAATTGAACCTTTATATTTTTAAGTGGTTTTAGTTTTCATTGTAGCGGGTCGTTACAATTTGTGGTATTAAAGTTGGTTGTGTCTTTATAGGAATGAACCTAAGAGGAATATGTCCATTGTGTCTTTGTTGTGTGTTATGAAGCTAATTTTAGAAGGAAATAACTATTGATTGATGATAGTTAGATAACTTTCATTGGGTGTTACCTCTAAGAAGAGATATTTGTGTAATGACTTATTGTTGAGTTTTTCATGATCTTGTTTTCACTTTATAGAATCACGATAAGGGGACAACATCAAGCACCACCTATTGGCTTCTCCCAGATTTCCAAGGCCATAAAGGCTATGGCCGCAATTGTGGCACAACAAAACATCACCAATGCTTAACAACAAGCTACTATAGGTCAGTAGAATCAAGTTTCCATGGAACACCTAGAGACCGCTAGGCTCGCTACTAAGGTTGCCATGCCTGTTAACCCACAAGAATTCCATGAATTAGCTGAGTTTCATAAGAATTATCCCTCATAGTTTATGGGAGAGTTTGACATTGATGTCACCGACCATTAGATTTGAGAGATCAAGATCTTTGGGGCTATTAACTACCCTGACGAGTTGAAGGTAACCTACGCCTCTTACATGATGGTGGGAGAAGCAAAGTACTAGTGCAAGGAGCTCAATAGCTCATAGAGGATAGAGGAGAGGCAATTCCTGGGTAAACTTCAAGAACTACTTCCTCAAGAAGTAATTTCTTGACAATGCTAGAACCTAGAAGGATTCAAAATTTTTGAGATTATATCAAGGAGTTTCGACCATCAACAAGTACGCAACTTAGTTTGAGTATTTATCTTACTTCTACAACCAACTGACGTTAGAGGAGTGGAGATGCCGAAAGTTCGAGGAAGGATGAAAGCATTAGTTGAAGAGAGTGATAATCCTGATGGACATTCGGGAGTTTCCTACACTGGTGGAAAAGGAAAAGGTTGTTGAACGCCTAGAGTCCAACACGAAAATGATGAAGAGTTTGGGAATTAGATCATTTAGATTCAAGAAAGGACACCACTAGAAGAATGAATCCCTATAGTCAACTGATATAACATTTTTGAGACACTTAATAGTGACTTATGCTGGATATATTTGACATTATTTTCTACTTAATATTGATACATTGGTTGAGTCTTGGGCCATTGAGCTTAATTGGGGTTAGTTGCTAATCTTTGTTTATTTTCGGACTTAATTTTCACTATGAGGTTGCTATCTTGTGTAGGCCATATCTGGAGCTACAAACCTCCAAATTGGACAATCTTGGTAGACTTAGAAAGTTAAGATAAAGATTTGCAACTTCTCTCTTTACTATTCAAACCAATTCAACCATTTGTAGTGTCAAATATGGATGTCAAGTTACTACCTTTGCACTACTCTAATTAGGCTTTTCCTTGTAGATTCTGGCACAGATTATGGGACCCTGGTTGGTGGGAATTTTGGGCTGCTAATTCTTCTATCCAAGCCCATTTTCCTTGACACTTTTGAGCATGTAATAAGTAGGTTAGTTGGTAGTTAGGGTAGTTGAGGAGTTAGTTAGTTAGTTGGAGACGGTTTTGGGAGTTGAAGGGGTTTCTTGCATGGGAAGTTTTCCTCTCTTCTCCATAGTTTTCTATTGCGTTTTCTTATGCAATTTTTCTACATTTCCTTCACTATATTCTACTGAGTGTTCTATGGAAATGGCCATGGAAGACTAAGCTTCTTTTTCAATTCAAGGTTCAAGAATGCAAATTGGTTTGAGTTCTTGATTCTTTATTTTTCTTAAGTAATTTCTACTATTTGTCTTTCCAACTCTTAATCCATTTTTGTGACTGTGATCTCGCTTGAGTTTTGGATTGTGTTCTATTAGGTAATCGATTGATAACCTAAAATCAACCAGCTATTGTAGCACCCCAAAAAATGTCCGGCCCAATTTTAGAGCCCAATAACGCCCCTGGCTGAGACCGAGACGGTCTCACCAAGTCGCCCAATTGAACCAGCCTCGGCCCAATACAGCCAGCCCATTTTAAAGCCCGTTAACACCCCCTGGTCGAGACCGAGTCGGTCTCGGTTTGACCAGTCAAACCTCGGCCTCACCTAGAGTCAACCTCTGATTGGGCCGAGACCGAGTCGTCCAGCCGCCACGTGGCCCATTTGACCACGTCTAACAACTATAACAGCTGTCACCACTAACAGATATAGACCCTGGAGATTCTTAGCAGTGAGGGAAGATACTCGTCCCAAGAAATCAGGGATAAACTTGTTAGATATTCAAAATTCAAATATAAAATATAATAAAATATTCTCTTATCCCAAGAATCAGGGGATAAACCTGTTAGCTATTCAAAATTCAAATACAAAATATAATAAAATATTCTCTCATCCCAAGAATCAGGGGATAAACCTGTTAGATATTCAAAATTCAAATATAAAATATAATAAAATATTCTCTCATCCCAAGAATCAAGGGATAAACCTGTTAGATATTCAAAATTCAAATATAAAATATAATAAAATATTCTCTCATCCCAAGAATCAGGGGATAAACTTGTTAGATATTCAAAATTCAAATATAAAATATAATAAAATATTCTCTCATCCCAAGAATAAGGGGATAAACCTGTTAGATATTCAAAATTCAAATATAAAATATAATAAAATATTCTCTCATCCCAAGAATCAAGGGATAAACCTGTTAGATATTCAAAATTCAAATATAAAATATAATAAAATATTCTCTCATCCCAAGAATCAGGGGATAAACCTGTTAACTATTCAAAATTCAAATATAAAATATTCTCTCATTAGGAGAGAGGTCCAAGCCCATCCCACAACCTATATAAGACCTCACTCCGAAGGAGTGAGGGTCGAACTTTTTCACCCAAAGAGAGGAGTACTGGAGAACTAGGACAAATCAATATCGGAACCCTACGAACTACTTCGGAGAAGGGACAGGTAGACGACACGGCTACGGCCAGGTAACCTTATCTTCTCCTCTTTATAGATGAACTAGAAATATATCTAAGTAGATTAGGACTCAAATTGGCTTACTCTGTTCTCCTCTCACTTGGGGCCGAGTCCGTCTCGACCCTCCCCTACACCTCTGAGGCCGAGTTCGTCTCGGTCTCGGCTTCATCTAATCTCCCTCTGTACCAACTAGGGCTGAGTACGTCTCGGCCCTAACCTTCAACTTTCCCTTCCTTTCCCATGGTCTTGGCTGAGTTCATCTCGGCCATTGACTTACCCCAGCCTAAGAACCCACCTAAAACTACGTGGGCTCTGAATCCTCGCTCTTCGAGGTACGTAGGCAGAGGGGGCACACCCCTTGCGAGTCCGTCAACCCAAAAACCCCAGACTTCCCCTTAGGAATAGACTTATTAGATAGAAATGTCAATTTGATTGTATGATCATTTTAACTGTTTATTTATACATCATTTATCTTTAACGCATAATTTGTGTACGGCTCTTCGATCTTTAAGTATACCAATCTTATCACCGTAGCTCAATCTTAGGTAACTGCCGAGTGGCAGATGTGTTGGGGGCACCCCCTGCTCCTGACGCATAACCAACTTCCGAACTCAGCTGGTTCGCAACCTAGCCTTATCCATCTTTGGTTTTCCAGTGTTCCTAAAACACTGGTGGTGACTCCCCTTCTCGGGCCGAGTTGATCTCGGCCTGTCCTCCAACATTCCCAAAACCTTTGCTGTCGTCACAAAAATGGTTGTGACAGCTATGATCATGAATCCATGCTAATTATGGATTGGGATTGGGATTGTGATCTCAATATGCATGGACGAATGTTATATGATTATCTAAAGAAACTTAGGTTGATATGAAATCGCATCCTTATTTGAAACATGATAAATGATTGCATGATTGATTGATTCTTGAATTGATGTTACACAATTCCTTTTAGATCCATTCTATTTTGCATAAATTTTGTTCTATATAATTATATGTTTTGCATAGTTCTATATCACTCAAACCCCCATTTTTCACATTCATTTTGGTTTCTAATCAAGAAGATTAGGCATACTATGATTGTGTTCTTGTGAGAATCGACCTAGGTTAATCCCTACACTACAAAAATTAAGGGAAATATAGTGATTTGATAGTGTGTCGACAACATTATCAAATTGGCGACATTGCTAGAGACACAAGCTGTTGTGTCCTAATCTTGTGATATTTTGAGTGGTATGGTGAATAGATTGTTTATGTGAGTAGAAATCCTTGTAGTACTAGTAGAAATCCTAGAGGCATAAAAATTAAGTATTTTAGAATTGGTTGAAACTTGGCCACAAGATAGAAAAAAATTCATAAATCAAGGTCATCCTATAAAGGATGAACATGGTGGGGGCTCTATTTTTGCCAAATTTGATTATTTAGACCACTTTTCAATTTTTTTATTTTTATGATTTTTAAAAATCTCCAAAAAATTCTAGAAAATCATAAATACATCATATAATGGCATTGTGGTGTTAGAATTTTTTTTAAATTGTTTGGTGTCATTTTAACTCTTCTATACCCTTCGTGACAAGTGTTTACTATTGTAGGGGTATTTTTGTTATTTCACTATTTTCTGGTTTTTTTGTTATTTCTATTGTTCCTTGTCAATATATTTCTGTTGCATATGACTAGGAGTTATCCTAGTAAATTGTATGCTTATGACCTAGAAATAGATAGGACATTCTATAGGTTGTCAAGAAGTTCTACAAGTAGTGAGGCAGTTAATAGTAGTAGTCTTAATAGTTGTGTTGTTGCATCTAATATTGCTAATTCTGGTTCTAATTCTGATTTTGATCCTACTAATATTGCATCTGATTTAAAAATTGATTATGATTCTGATATTGTTGATTCTGATCTTGGTAATTCTGGTTCTAGTTTTGATTCTAATTTTGGTATTGATATATCTCAATTTAGTCTGGATAATATGACTAACAATGACAGGACCTTGAAAGAGTTGGCTATACCTAATGTTATGTATCAACCTTGGTGTATTTGATATCCTGAATTGGGACAAGCTCAATCATATAAACTTAAGTATGGACTAATACATTTGTTACTTAAGTTTCATGGTCTTGTAGGTGAAGATCCCCACAAGCATCTTAAGGAGTTCCATGTTGTGTGTTCTACCATAAGGCCACATGGAATCCCTAAAGACTACATCAAGATGAAGGCATTCCCCTTCTCCCTGGATGGAGCTGCCAAGGACTGGTTGTACCTACAACCAGTATTGTTTAATACACGGGGAGACATGAAGAGGATGTTCTTAGAAAAATTCTTCCCTACATCCAAAACAACATCAATCAGGAAATAGATATATTGTATAAGGCAACATACTAGTGAGACATTATTTAAGTATTGGAAGAGGTTCAACAAGCTATGTGCAACCTATCCTCATCACCAAATCAGTGAGAAACTTTTGATCAAATACTTTTATGAGGGGCTAATAATGATAGATAGGAGTATGATAGATGATTCTAGTGGTGGAGCTTTGATGAACAAGACCGTAGCTGCTACAAGAAATTTTGATTTCCAATATTACAGGTAATACTCAACAATTCAGTGTTAGAGGGTCTGTTGCATCTAGAGTAGTGAACAAGGTAGCTATTATTGATAATTAGATATTGGAGAATAAGATAACTGAACTAACTTCTCTTGTTAGACATCTAGCCTTTGGACAACATCACATTAGTCCACTAGCTAGAGTGTGTAGCATTTGTGCTTCTGTGGAACATCCTATTGATGCATGCCCTATTTTGCAAGAAATTGAGCCAAATAGTGCTGAAGTTGTTGCAATGATGGGTGGTCAGTGATGATTGCTCGTTTTTAGTCGTTTTACGTGCTTATCAAATAACTAAAGCTAACTATAGTATAGTCAACCCTAGGTCATTCTTCTCAAGGACACAGTGCGTTCTATGTGTGTTTCAATATGGAGTAAACGGAAACAAAATCTAAGTGTAAAGTACTTATCACCTCAGCAGAGATTGAGCCGAGTTGGTCTCAACAGAGACAATCCGGCTTGGTCTCGACTAAGTGCAGGTAGACGCTATAGAGATGGACTATCTCTGTCTCAGACTTGAAAACGGTAAATGAGGGGGTTGGAATGCAATCGAAATCGAAATAGAAATTAACTACAATGCAAATGCAATTACGCTACTCCTAGTGCTACTGCTATTACTGTGTTCATGTTTAGTTCCAATAATCAAGGTCCTTTTGGTTCAATCACTCCAGTTACAGTCTGTATCAGCCTTGGGAGTTCTTATGGCAATCGCCATAGGTTTGTCCATTGCCACACCGAGGTGGCTCTATATCGCTAACGTGGAGCACCACCTGGACCTAACTCCTGATTGTGCTATTGGCTTGCATGGGCCGAGTCTCGGCCTGGTTGAGAGGCTCTCGGCCTAGGCTTCCAATGGCAAGCTGTGAGCTTGGTTGGACCTACAATGAAGGAATAGTTAGCTTAATGCCTTGAATTAACATAGATTGTGCTTTTCTCTATTTTTAGGCCCTTCATCTGGATCTTAGCTAACAATCATCTTTTAAGTTCATGAGTTGCTTAATGGCACTCTTTTTAGGTCCACTTAAGATGTGTATTTTATGACTCATCAAACCCCCACACTTAGCCTTTTGCACTCCTGGGCAAAATGTAATGACTTGGACAAGGGAGATTTCGGTTGAGGGGGAGAGATTTTTCTGTTGACTTCCTTAAGTTGACTGGACAAAGTCGGTCTCTCTTCATCCTGGTTCCAAGTGCTTATGCAATCAGGGAGCTACTTCCCTTGGTTCTAAGAGGCTTTCATGATTTACACATGGGAAGAAATACCCCAGAGTGATAGAACCTCACTAGGTGATCAAATTGTCTCGATTCTCTCGAGTGTTTGGCTTGTGTTTACACTTAGAATTGCATGGAATTGGCGTTACCATATCTTGACAGAGCTCTCTTCTTACACCTGCAAAACACAACAGTCATGATCACTAGGACTTTTTCGAATTGTAGCGAGGTTGAGGTTATGGGTCGGATAGATGTAAGAAAACTAGCTTCAGGACCCACGGGGAGGAGAGGAGCAATGGGGAGTGAGTTTTATCAGTATGAGGGCAGTCCTGGTTGCTGTGGTCTCCTTCCATCTTTATTAGCTCACCCTTTTTACATTCTTTCTTTCTTTCTACTCATGCAGCTTGCTGATTTTGTTTAGCTCAGCTTATTTATCTCAGCTGCCTATTTTTTTTCTTCTTTATATGTACTTTCTTTTCTTTCTTTTCTTTTCTTTCATTTGATTTCCTTTCCTTTTTCTCTTCTTCTGAACCTTCAGATGCTTTTTGACTGAATTCTGCTCCCTAGACTTCCCCCATACTTGATTCTAACTCACTCCCAAGATGATTCCAAGGCTCCTCAGCTTCCCGAGGGTGAGGTAAGATAATGGTTTTTCTGGCCTGGGCTTGTAGTGAGCTGCGAGAAAAATGGTCAAATTAGGCCCAAAGATGGTGAACAAGGGTCAGCTTGTTTTCGGACAGCTTATTTGGCTCGGAGCTCATAAGAAATATGGCCTAGATCATGTCATCCCTGCATGTGTAAAACAGTTGTATCCAGAGAGTTAAGGCAAAGTATAGCATACACAATTAACATGCTTTGCAAAAATCACTCAAGAAGAAGGGAGATGGCAGGAATGTAAGCCATCACTACTGTAAGGCTCAAATTCTCACACTGGTTGCTTTTGTTCCTTCACTCTGAAGGTTTCCTCTTCCCATTTTCGTCACTTACCGCTTAGAACCCAAAGGTTTGGTCCCCTTCAGGCAAAGGCTACCTCTGCTCGGGAATGAAGAGATTGCTTCTGCTGGTTCGTCAGAATTTCGGACTCAATCAAGAATTTTCTCTTTTTGATTTGGCTACGTAATTCTGCTAAGCCGAGACCATTCCGGATGTGGCCGACTCGGCCAGGAAGCTTTTATTAAACAAATGCAGATATGTAGAAATTAAAAGTACTAGAAATAACATAACAAACATGGAAAAGAAACAAATTAGACTAAAGAAAATAAGGAAGTTAGAGAAGAGCAGATATAAATGATCAGTTCCAGATGGTCAGAATCCCCCCCCCACACTTATTTTCGGCATTTCCCTCAATGCATAGATAGAAGGGGGGTGGCCGAGTTGGCCTAGGCTGTGCCATTTGGTGGAGTTGGTTCCACCAATGAAGTGATCTTCGTGTGCTCTCCGATTGGTGTTGGACCTTCAAGGAATGGTTTGACTTGGTGCCCATTGACCTGAAAGGTGCGGTTGGTATGTTCCTCTTTTAGCTGCACTACACCATGGGGAAATATGTTAGTGATAACAAAAGGTCCATCCCATCTGGAGCAAAGCTTACCTGCTATGAGTTTTAATCTGGAGTTGAATAGCAACACTTTTTGGCCAATATGGAGGTCTTTTCTTAGGATCTTTTGGTCATGGAATTTTTTGACTTTTTGCTTGTAGATCCTAGAATTCTCATAAGCTTCCAAGCGAAGTTCATCTAATTCTTGGAGTTGGAATTTCCGATGCTCACCTGCTTGGTCATAGGCCATGTTGCATTGTTTGACTGCCCAGTAAGCTTTATGTTCTAACTCCACAGGAAGGTGGCAGGCCTTGCCGAAAACAATCCGATAGGGAGACATCCCTAGCAGTGTTCGGTATGCAGTCCTATGTGCCCATAGAGCGTCCTCAAGGAGTTTGCTCCAGTCCTTCCTGTTGGGATTTGTCATCTTTTGTAATGTGTGCTTGATTTCCCTGTTAAACACCTCAGCTTGCCCATTTGTTTGGGGATGGTATGTTATAGCTAACCTATGCGCCACCCCATATTTCTGAAGAAGGGAGGCGATGGCTCTATTGTAGAAGTGACTTCCTTGGTCACTGATGAGCGCTTTTGGTACACTAAACCTACAAAAAATATTGGACTTAAGAAAGTCCACTACAACCTTGGCATCATTGGTTCTAGTGGGAATGGCTTCTACCCATCTTGAAACATAATCAACGACAAGCAGGATGTATGAATATCCATTAGAGATTGGGAATGGCCCCATGAAATCTATACCCCGGACGTTAAAGACTTCACAAAACAAGATGGGATGCTGGGGCATTTCGTGTCTTTGGTTCAGGGCCATCCCTACTTTTTAGCATCTTTCGCAGGTGGAGACGAATTGATGGGCGTCTCTGAAAATAGAGGGCCAGTAAAGGCCACAGTCCAACACTTTCCTTACAGTCCGAGATGATTTGTAATGTCCTCCTCCAGGGGCCGAATGGCAAAACTGGAGGACCAAATTGATCTCGGTGTCAGTAATACACATGCGGATAATCTTATCACTGCATAATCTCCAAAGGTAGGGGTCATCCCATACGTAATATTTGGCTTCACTTCTGATTTTCTCCTTGTAGGGCTGAGATGCCTCAAGTGGAAATTGAGATGTTGCCACGAAGTTGCAGATGTTGGCAAACCATGGTGTGGCCGTCTTGATGTGCAAGAGTTGCTCATCAGGGAACTCATCTCGGATAGGCAATTGTTCGCTTTCTCTTTCAATCCTGCTTAAGTGATCTGCTGCAGAGTTTTCGGCACCGTTCTTGTCTCTGATTTCTAAGTTGAATTCTTGGAGAAGAAGCATCCATCGGATCAGTCTCGGCTTGGCGTCCAGCTTCCTTAGCAAGTACCTTAGGGCAGCGTGATCAGAGAACACGACTATTTTGGAACTGAGAAGGTAGGAGCGAAACTTATCCAAGGCAAACACAATTGCCAAAAGTTCATTCTCAATTGTCGTGTAATTTTGCTGGGCCGGATCCATAGTTCTGGATGCATAGGCAATTACATGTGTCGGTTGGCCGACTCCAGCTCTTTGGCTGAGAACAGCTCCCAACGTTGAATTGGATGTATCACACATCAACTCAAATGGTAGGTCCCAGTTTGGTGCTTGCAGGATAGGTGCGGATGTGAGTCTGCTCTTCAGCTCCTAGAATGCTTCGATGCAGGGCTGATCAAAATGGAATTCCACATCCTTTTGTAATAGTGTGGACAGTGGCAGGGCCAATTTGCTGAAGTTCTTGATGAACCTTCTGTAAAAACCTGCATTTCCTAGAAAAGAGCGAACTTCTCCTACAAAAGTGGGGTTAGGAAGGGATGTGATAACGTCTATCTTTGCTTTATCCACTTCAATGCCTCTGTTGGAGACCAGGTGTCCCAACACTATTCCCTTGATCACCATGAAATGACATTTTTCGAAATTGAGAACCAAGTTCGTGTCAGTGCATCTCTTCAACACCTTGGACAGGTTGTTCAAGCATGCGTCGAATGATTCTGCGTACACCGTGAAGTCATCCATAAACACCTCCATGCAGTCCTGTAGCAAATCCGAGAAGATGCTCATCATGCAGCGTTGAAACGTGTTTGGTGCGTTGCACAGGCCAAATGGCATGCGTGTGTACGCAAAGGTACCAAATGGGCAGGTGAAGGTAGTTTTGTGCTGGTCTTCAGGTGCAATATGAATTTGCATGTATCCCGAGAATCCGTCCAAAAAACAGTAGTGGGATTTCCCTGCTATTTTCTCCACCATTTGGTCAATGAAAGGCAAAGGGAAATGATCCTTGGGGGTTGCCTGATTTAGTCTTCTGTAATCGATGCACACTCGCCAGCTATTCTGAATCCTCATAGGTACCAACTCGTCTTGTTGGTTTTTCATGACAGTCATCCTGGATTTCTTTGGCACCACTTGTACAAGGCTCACCCATTCACTGTCCGAGATAGGGTAGATGATGCTTGCAGCAAGTAGCTTTGTGACTTCTTTCTTGACTACATCCAGAATGGTAGGATTTAGCCTTCGTTGTTGTTGCCTCATGGGCTTGATGTTCTCCTCCGTTAATATTCTATGCATGCAAATGGAGGGATTTATGCCTGGAAGGTCAGAGAGTTTCCACCCAATTGCTTTTTTGTGCTGCCTTAGAACTTTCAGCAACTTCTCTTCTTGCTCCAGGAGGAGGTTGTTGGCGATAATGACTGGGAGCTATTGTTCACTGTCCAAGTAGGCGTATTTCAAGTGATTTGGTAACGGTTTCAGCTCCATGGGTGGTAGAGATGGAGATTCCTCAGTTGTAGGTCTCAGATCCGTCTAGCCAGCTTGTTCTCGAATCGGCATCATGATTGTCGACATGATCTCGGCACTGTGCTGCCTCGGCCGACTCGGCATGGTGGTTTTGGTTCTCGTCGTATTGAGGTCGGCCTTGACTGTGTGCAGCTTCTGACACGGATCCAGGTTGAACAATGAGCTTTTCGGCTTGAGTCTGATCTTTACTAGCCGAGATGGTTTCGGCAAGCTTGTCGGCTTTTGTGTTTGACTATTCGGCCGAGTTGACTTTCATCCTCGCGTTGACTCGACCTTCTTTGGCCGACTTCATTTCGGTCGTGAATATGGTTGCCAATTATGCAGGTGGTGGCTTTTTAGTCTCGACAACTTTTACCTCTGCATTGTCCGTGCTCTTTGAGGTCTTAGGGTAGTAGACTTGATTTATTAACTTTGTTAATTCTTGTTCAAGTGCCAAGTCAATGACGTCGCTATGATCACCTTCAGAGTCTAGGAACTCTTGTACTTCATCATAGTCGGCCTATAAGCAGCTAATTGATTCAATGAGTCCAGCGCAATCTTCCACTTTTTCACTACAGCTCTCTAGTTGGAAGTACTCCTCGACTAGCTCTTCCATTATGTCTATGCCAAAGAGAGAATGGTCTTCGGTGGGGTGCTTCATGGCTTCAAAGATGTTGAACTACACCAACGTGTCACCGAATTCCATCGAGAGTGTTCCAGCATGTACATCAATCTTCATCCTTGCAGTCATTAGAAATGGTCTCCCCAGTATCAAGGTTGATCCCTTTCCCGATGTCTCGTCCTCCATGTCAAGCACACAAAAATCAGCTGGAAATATTAATTCGTTCACTTGGACGAGGACATCTTCGAGAACTCCCAAGGGTTGCACGATGCTTTTGTTAGCAAGCTGAATGGTCATCCTTGTGGGTTCCAGATCTCCGAAATTGAGGGACCTATAGGTTGATGCTGGCATGACGTTAATTGACGCTCCTAGGTCCAGCATAGTGTCAGCAAATGTACAATCACCAATTGTGCATGGAACCGAGAAGATTCCGGGATCTCGACATTTCTTCGGCAAGACCTGTGAAATTTTTGCAGTGGGGTTATTCCTTGTTAAGGTTGACACCACGCCTCCAAGTTCTCGGCTCCCCTTCATCTTTCTTCTTTTGTGTACGCATAATTCTTTGAGGAATTTTGCGTACTTCAGAATTTGCTTGATCGCGTCGAGAAGTGGAATGTTGATTTCCACCTTCCGAAACATCTTCAGCAGCTCGTCATCAGAATTTGGTTTCCTTGCCGAGATGGTCTGGGATGGAAACGGCAATGGGACAGCTATCTGTGGATGCGACTGTGAGTCGGCTATTGCTTCAGAGTCGGCTTCGGCTGGCTGCAGCACCTGATGCTGTGCAGACTGAGGTAATTCCTTGTCGCTTCTGAGTGTTACCGTATTAGCATTTCCTCTCGGATTCGGAATAGGTTGAGAGGGAAGGCTGTTCGAACCGACTGACTGTATTTCACTCACAGTATTTGCTAGCTGTCCTATTTGCATCTTGAGATCCTGGATGGTGGCGGTCATGTTTTGCTGAAATTGCATGTTGCTGGAACTTACTGATTGTTGAAATTCTAGATTGCTTGTTGCCAGCTGCTTCATCAAGTCTTCTAGTGATGGTGAGTTGCCTTGAGTAGGAGTTCTTTGTTGTTGTGGCGGGAAGGATGGTGCTTGATATTGCGAAGTCGGCGGTTGGTAACCAGCTGCTCCATAGGGTGCATTTGGCATGGATCCGGCTCTATAAGCTGCATATGGTCCTTGTTGTGGGCCTGGCCGGAATGGCTGTTTCCCATATGGTTGGTTATCGAACTGCCGAGGTTGATATGGTTGCTTCCCGTATTGAAATCCTCCTACGACTCCAACACTTTCTGTTTGCACCGACTTTGTTTCTTGTAATGTGGGGCATAAATCGGTTGGATGCTCCATTGAAGTACATATGCCACAAACCTTAGCTACCGTGGCTGGATAATGTTGACTAACAGCCAGCTGTCTCACTGATGAGTCATATTTTATACACTTTATGTAGGCTTAAGATGGGTGTTGGTAAGAATATTTAATGATTAAGAGTCTTGTGTTAACCGAGATTTGAATTATGGGCCTAAAAATAGAAGAAATACAAGTACGTGCTAAAATAAGATTTTTAACTAACAAAAAGATTAAGACTTATTTTGCAGGTCCAAGTCATCCTGGCCGAAGTCATCCCGGCCGAAGTCATCCCGGCCAAATCATCTCGGCCAAACCAACATCAGTGACGAAAATCTTGCCTAAAATCACTCCGGCAATATACAGATATGATTTGATAAGATGCAGATATGATAAGATCAGATTTGGAAATATGCAGATATGATTTGATAAGATTGTAATCTGTAATTCGAATTGGGATCTGTAGGATTTGAATTTCTGTTATTAGGATTAGATTTAGATTTATTCAGCTTGTGTATAAATAGGCACACCAGGCCACATGATTAGGGGGGGAATTTTTAGCAGAATCCAGAGCTGGCGCCGCCAGCAACCGCAGACATTCCATGCTAGTACAGTGGTACACGAAGCCTCAATACGGTGTCTCTCTCGGTCGAGGAGGTACAGGATCAGGAGTTGGGAAGCTGGAAGCCTTCAGAGGTGATCGCCGGATAGCCGACGACTCTGTTGGACGGAAACCTCAACGCCTGGCCACCATTGGTGCATCACCGCCGCTTCTTCCATCAAGGCCGTCGTGGAAGGCGGATTCTCTAGAAACTCTAAATTCTCACCCTTGTATTCGGTTTGGTTATTCAATAAACACAATTGGTTTGCAATTCTGTCTCTGATTATAATTCCTGCACTTTAATCTGCTCTTAGCTTTGCGTGACACATTGTTGGGGGTAGATCACATTAGACTAGAGCCCTGGTCGAGCTAGTATAATAATCTGTTAGGTAGAGAACCTAAAATCAACTAAGTACACACTCCCCGCCAACCGATGAGGTAGCGGTCGTGTAAATCCTCTGGCATGGCAGTGGACAAACGTTCGGGCGGTCGTCGTAAGAACCTAAGGTTGATTCGAATACAATCCTAAGTAAGAATAACAACTGTTGCATTTTGAGTCCCGAATTGATACAATAGCTAGTATAGAGTAGTCTAGCATAATTTAGTTTATTTTCAGCACTTGGTTTATTTTCTGCTCTTAAACACAAACCCCCTTATTTATCTGCTTTTCACAGTCCGAGATCTGAGTCAGTCCGACTCCGTCTGCCGAGACCATATCGGTTCCCTGTTAGCCGAGAGTAAGTCGGCCTTAGCGTTGCCGAGGCCAAGTCGGCATTCCACAACACTCAGCACTCTGCAACACTCTAATTTCACACTTAGCACAATCTGAACACACTGTGTCCTTGAGAGAATCGACCTAGGTTAGCTATACTATAGTTAGCTTTAGTATTTTATTTGAGGCGTGTAAGACGACAAAAAACCCGCTTATCACTCACCAGGGACATCAACTCGGTCAGCTGGTTCTCCAGCCTTTGGTTGGAGGCTGCACCGATTTCATTCACTGATCAAGACGGGTTCGGCCCTCTGATCCCAAATTGCTGAGTGTTGCTTGCCATGTTCGAGATCAAGTGCCTTACTACTGCTGGTGTTTTGTCCATTAAAGCTCCTCTATTGGCTGCATCGATCATACTCCTGTCCATCATTGATAATCCTTCGTAAAAGTAGTGAATCAGCAGTTGTTTGCTGATCTGATGGTGAGGACAGGTGGCACAGAGCTTGTTGAAATGCTCCCAATACTCATGCAAAGTTTCTCCAGTGTGCTGCCTTATCCCACAAATTTCCTTCCTGATGGTTGCAATCCTAGAAGCTGGGAAAAATTTTTCTAGGAAGGTTCGTTTCATATCTCCCTAGGTGTTGAAGAGTGCTGGTTGCAGATATAGCCAGTCCTTCGCAGCTCCATCCATAGAGAATGGGAACGCCTTCATCTTGATGTAGTCTTTTGGGATTCCCTACAGCCTCATCGTGGAACAAACCACGTGGAATTCCTTGAGATGCTTGTGGGGGTCTTCTCCTGCAAGACCGTGAAATTTGGGCAACAAATGTATCAAACCAGACTTCAACTCATAAGTCTGAGCTGGCTCCAGTTGTGGATATTGGATACACCATGGTTGGTACACCACATCGGGAGTGGCTAGTTCTTTCAACGTCCTGTCGTGGTTCTCCATCTGCCCTGACTCTGAAAAAATGTTAGTACTAGCAACAAAATTGTCAGTATAAGATTGGTCAGAGTTATTAATAGAATTTACACTACTACTAATATTTATTGTGGTATTTCTAATTTTTCGTATTCTATGCAAGGTTAGCTCTATCTCTGGATCAAAAGTATACAATGGGTCAGTGCTACTCCTAGTCATGCATCATGCAAAGTTAAAGTAATTAAAGCAACAGTTAATTCCACTAAAAATAGAATAGGTAAGGAAATGAATGTAGTTAATATGTAATGCGAAGTTAAATGTAATGCAGAGTTAAATGTAATGCAGAGTTAAATGTTTCTAATATATCTATATGTATATATATTTTTATTTTAACAGTGAATTCACGTAGAGATTTATTGAATAGATACAGACTCAACAGACCCCAAACAAAACTCTACAGACTCGGATTCGGCCTGGTTTACTTGGCACACGAAAACATAAAGGAACTTGTGTCCCCGGCAACGGCGCCAATTTGATGATTGCTCGTTTTTAGTCGTTTTACGCGCTTATCAAATAACTAAAGCTAACTATAGTATAGTCAACCCTAGGTCATTCTTCTCAAGGACACAGTGTGTTCCATGTGTGTTTCAATGTGGAGTAAATGGAAGCAAAATCTAAGTGTAAAGTACTGACTCACCTCGACACCGACCGAGTCACTCTCGGCAGAGACTGAGCCGAGTTGGTCTCGGCGGAGACAATCCAACTTGGTCTCGGCTAAGTGCAAACAGATGCTATAGAGATGGACTATCTCTGTCCCAGACTTGAAAACGGTAAATGAAGGGGTTGGAATGCAATCGAAATCGAAATAGAAATTAACTACAATGCAAATGCAATTACGCTACTCCTAGTGCTATTACTATTACTGTGTTCATGTTTAGTTCCAATAATCAAGGTCCTTTTGGTTCAATCACTCCAGTTACAGTCCGTATCAGCCTTGGGAGTTCTTATGGCAATCGCCAAAGGTTTGTTCATTGCCACACCGAGGATTTACACAATCGCCACCTCATTAGTTGGTAGGGATTACGTTCAAGCTGATTTTAGATTCTCATTCAACAATCGTTAAGTGATTATCTACTAAATTAGTTAAACCAGTTTCAATCGGCTTAGTTCAACATTGTTCACGTTACTATGTGCAATCGCTACGCAGTAATTAAACTAGATACTATGAATGCAACAGAGATCAGAATTCAAAAAACACTTATATTATTGAAAACGAAATACAAACACAGGGCTTGGATTCGGTGATTCCATCTTCCATGGCAATCGCCATGGCCGACGACGATGATCCACCTCTGCTAGCTAGGATGCCGAGGATCAGGTCCACCGGAGTGCGTTGGTGCTCCAATCGGTCTCCTCTGGTAACCTTCGGCTTCTCAGTTCCTAGCCTGCACTTCCTCGATCGAGAGAAATGCCATTAATAGTATCGTGCACCACCTTGAGCGTAGGAGATGAAGAATGAGAGAAAATGAAGATAATGGAAGCAAGAAAATGTGAATGCCAAAGACCCCTAATCGTTCAAAGTTTCGCTTATTTATACGAGAAGCTAAGCTAACTTAACAGAATTACAAGTAAAATCCTTATTCTACCCTTGCTGTGACTTGCGTTGCAAGCTACTCCAGGAGATGATGTGGCGCTTGAGCTGGTGCCGAGGTGGCTCTATATCGCTGACGTGTAGCGCCACCTGGACCTAACTCCTGATTGTGCTATTGGCTTGCATGGGCCGAGTCTCGGCCTGGTTGAGAGGCTGTAAGCTTGGTTGGACCTACAATGAAGGAATAGTTAGCTTAATGCCTTGAATTAACACAGATTGTGCTTTTCTCTATTTCTAGGCCCTTAATCTGGATCTTAGCTAACAATCATCTTTTAAGTTCATGAGTTGCTTAATGGCACTCTTCTTAGGTCCACTTAAGATGTGTATTTTATGACTCATCAGTCAGCGATATAGGCAACCCCATGACCAGTACTCAAACATAAGATACAGTTCTCACCCTACACAAAATGTACCTCAAAGATGCCAACCACCACTTCAATTTCAACAACAACCTATGCAGCCTGTATAGTAGAATTCCTTGGAGGATTTGGTCAAGCAGATGATCACAAGTAACATTCAATTCCAGCAAAATGTGTTTGCCACAATTCAGAATTTGCAAACACAAATTGGCCAATTGGCCACCATTGTGAACTAACTAGAGTCCAAGGGTTTTAGACAGATTCCTTCTCAAACCATACTCAGTTTGCAAGCAAGTGTGAGTGTCCTAACCTTGAAGAGTGGCAAGGAGCTACCACAACAGCGAGCAATGTCCAAAACTGCTAAAGGAAAGGTTGTACAATCAATTATAAAAGATCTTGATACAGATGTAGTTGTGTAGTAGGAAAATCCAACCAAAACCATTCCATTACCCTTTCCAAGCAGTGTAGTCCAAGCAAGAAAAATTGAGATAAATGATGAGCTACTACAAAATTCAACAAGGTAGAGATTAATATCCCTCTCCTTGATGCCATTAGACAAATTCCAAAGTATGCAAAGTTCCTTAAGGAGTTATGCATAAATAAGAGGAAGAAGTTGAAGGGCGACATGGAGGTGGGAAGAAATGTTTCGGCATTGAATAAGAGTGAGCAATTTTCTACTCTGATTCAGCCTGTTATGCCAAAGAAGTGTAGTGATCCTAGCACTTTTCTGTTCCATGCACTATCGGCAAGTGCAATTTTGATGCTATGCTGGATTTAGGCACATCAATTATCATGCCTTCATCAGTATACAAATCCTTAAGACTTGGTGCGTTGTAACTGACAAGTATAGTGATCCAACTGGTAAATAGGAGCATTGCACATCCGCTTGGCGTTTTGGAAGATGTGCTGGTGCAAGTTAGTAATATGATTTTTCCAGCAAATTTCTATGTGTTAGATATGAAGGATGAGTTGTCTAGCAAAGGACCTACACTAATTCTAGGTAGACCATTCTTAAAGACATCTAGGACCAAGATTGATGTACATGCTGGAACACTGTCTATGGAGTTTGGTGATAACAGGGTGGAGCATACCATCTTTGAGGTCATGAAACATCCCATAGAAAACCATTTCTATCTGGATGTGATTGACTTATTGGGTGATGATTACATGAACTTGCATTTTGAATTTCCTAATTTTTGGTTATTTTAAATATTGTGATTGCACCTGTACTAAATTAACTAAGTGCCCTATTTGTGTAGAAATTAGTAATGCTATTAACGCAAGTGCATGTGTAAGAGTTATAAATATTTTAGAAGTTGTATAGGTTGTAGCAGTGCAACCTCCATTGCCATCCATGGTGCAGCCATTGCAACCCCTAGTAATCACAACCAACAAAATTCAAATTGAGCAAAAGGAAAGGCTATTGTAGGACTTAAAGAACTTGGGAGATTTCTATGAGCACCTTATCAAGCTTTCCACTTTGAGGTTCCTGTTGAAGAAGCCACCAGAGCATGTGGGATTCGAATTGCTAAGATGGACGAGGCTCCCCAAGTAACTATAAATAGGAGTGGAGCAAAAATATTACATGCAAAATTTTGCACATTCTTTCCACCTTGAGATAGGAGTTTTTTTTTTCTTATTTCACCCCTTCCTTTGTGATTATTGCTTATTGTGTTTTCTTTGTGTTATGTTCATATATGCTTACATTGAGGACAATGCCCCTTTTAAGTATGAGGGGTGTTTTAGTAGTGTGTTACTGTTTTATGATTTTTCTGTTTTTTCTATTTTGCTATTTTTCTACTTCTGTTTATTATTTTTGCTATTATCATTTGCTGTTATTGTAAATAATATGTTGCTATGCTATTTCCATTTTCTACTCACATAGTTTTGTGAAAAAAAATTCTGTTATTGCTATTTTTACAAAAAATTCTATTGTTATTTTTTGTTTTTTGTTTTTGTTGTTTTAACTATTTTGTTGTTTTCTTGCTATTTTTGTTGTCTTGTTGCCATTAGCAAAAGGCATGAAATGCCCCAACAACCCATACTATCCGGCGAAGTCTTTGATGTTTGGGGTATCGACTTCATGGGGCCATTCCCAGTCTCCAATGGGTATTCATATATTTTGCTAGCCGTGGACTACGTGTCAAGATGGGTGGATGTCATAGCCACTAAAACCAATGATGCCAAGGTTGTAGTGGATTTTCTGATGTCCAATATCTTCTGCCGGTTTGGTGTGCCAAAAACGCTTATAAGTGACCAAGGTAATTACTTCTGCAACAGAGCCATGTCATCTTTACTCAACAAGTATGGGGTGGTGCATAGAATTGCCACAGCCTATCAACCCCAAACAACATCCAAGCTGAAGTTTTCACCAGGGAAATAAAGAAGATGCTGCAAAAGATGACCAATCCCAATAGGAAGGGCTGGAGCCAACTTCTTGAGGACGCTCTTTGGGCACATAGAACTGCATACCGAACTCCATTGGGGATGTCCCCCTACAAGATTGTCTTTGGTAAAGCCTGTCATCTTCCTGTGGAAATAGAACACAGAGCCTACTAGGCTGTCAAGCAGTGCAATCTGGCCTATAACCAGGTAGGGGAACAAAGGAAATTCCAGCTACAAGAATTGGACAAACTCCGCTTGAGACCCTATGAGAACTCTCAAATTTATAAGCAGAAAGTCAAGCGATTTCATGATCAGCAGGTCCTGAGAAAAGAGTTCCAAGTCGGCCAGAAAGTACTCTTGTTTAATTCAAATTTAAAGCTCATTGCAGGTAAGCTCCGTTCTAGATAGAATGGACCTTCTGTTATTACTAATGTTTTTTCCTATGGTGTAATAGAACTAAAGGATGAACACACCAATAGCACCTTCCATGTCAATGGGCATCGAATTAAGTTATTTCATGAAGGTCCAGCACTAACAGCAAGCAACATGGAGACCATCTCATTAATGGAACCAGCTCCGCCGGACGACACACTCTGAGCCAATTTCGTGAACCCCCTCTGTATTCATGCCTTGCATTGAGGACAATGCAACCTTTAAGTGTGGGGGCGATAGTGTGGCCACTCGAGGCTTGCCGAATTCTATGCTTAAAAGTCTTGTTCTATTCTTCAAAGTTCAAACTCCATTACTGTTTTAAAACTTTGGTCTTTATTTTTATTTTTCTTTTCAAGTCCAAATTTTTGTTCCTTTCGGTTTCTTCTCTTTCCGTTCCTTTTCAAGTCATTTCCCTTTGTTGTAAATAAAAGCTTCCCAAGCTGAATCCGACTCCATCTCGGACGGATTCAAACTGACTTTGACTCGGCCCAGCCAATTTCAGTTTTCATTGGAAATTTGCTTTTGTTCTCCCTAACTGAATTTAGAATTCTGAGTGTTGAGAAAATGCCCTGAAAAAGAATTTGAAATAATTTCTTTAAGTATTGGATGAGTCAGCAGGAAGCAATTCGGAATCCCAGAGGACAGATCTTTCAAGCTTGACAGGGGATGAAATCTTTGCACCTCAAGCAGTAGGTGATTGAAAAGCAAAAAAGAGAGACCATTAGTGGTAGAGAAATCAACTAGTGAGAATTTTTTAGCCTATGTACATATAGATGGGTGTGCATCTTGCCATTCTCTCTTTCTTGTGTGATTTTTGCATCCATGTTAACTGAGTGTTCTGGATTTTGTCTTGACTCTCTGGATATATCTGGTTTCGCATGCAAGAATGAGATGATCTAGGCCATGTTTATAATAAGCCTCAAGCCAACCAGACCTACCTTGTAAATCTTATCCCTTGTTTACCCTCTTTGAGCCTGAATGACCATTCTTTTCTGACAGCTTATTACAAACCGAAGCCGGGAAACCATGATCAACCCCAACCTTAGGGATCAAAGGAGCTTTGGAATTATTTTGGGAGTACTTCTCGTTCAAGTGTGGGGGAGACAACCAAGGACACAACAAGAGTAGTGTATCAGAAAAGGGTCAAAAAGAAAAAGAAAAAAAAATCGCATGATGAAACAAAGAAAAGAAAGGCAGCAGAAACTAGAAGCTGCAACAAAAAGAAAGAAAGGAACAAGTGTAGTAAAACAAAAGAAAAATCAAAGAAGCAGCAGCCAGAAGTCATAAACTGTGACAAAACACGGCAGAGTTGTAGAATGAGAAGTGAGAAAAGAAGGAAAGAAAAGCAGAAAAAGGGAAAGAAAGGAGGGAAGTCAGAATTGTTCCCAGAAAATTGCAGTGCCTTAGGGATACTCCCTACACTGGCGAAACTACTCCCCACTGCTCCTCTCTTCTCTATGGTTAGGAAGCTCACTTCCCCATCATGTATCCCACCTTTTAACCCTTGCCACAATACAAGCTAAAAAGGAAGTCCTTTTGATCATGACTGCATGTGTTTTTGAAGGTGTGGAAGGAGAGGCTAGTCAAAGTTTGGTAATACCAGTTACATGGGACGTTGAATGTATATACAAGCCTAAACACCTGAGAGGTTGCGAGAGTATTTTTCCTGAAAGAGAACTCTGTCACTCTCGGTCGTCCTTTGATGTTGCAGGTCACTTAATTGCCCTAAGTGTGGTTGCTTGAACATCTCAACTCTTTGGGTAAAGGAATGTCGATTCTGTTTTATCTAAGGCTTGAAAAACTTATTGAAAATTCTTTTTCTCTTTTAAAATCTCCCTTGTGTTTGGACACTGATTTTTCCCAGGAGTGCAAAAGTGTAAGTGTGGGGGTCTGATGAGTCACATTTTATACACTTTGTAGGGGCCTAAGATGAGTGTTTTTGGGATCATTTGGTGCTTAAGAATTTAGTATTAGCTAAGATTCATATTATGGACTTAGAAACAGGGAAAACATAAATTTGTTCTAATTTGAGGATTTTAGCTAATAAGAGAATTTGTTCCTTTTTGCAAGCCAAATTGATCTCAGCCCATCAAGAGTCCCCGCCCAGGTGAGTCGTCCCAGCCAGACCGACTCCTTCTTGGATCGGCTAGCTCTACAGGTCCAGCAGCCACGTGGAGCAACCCAGATCAGCAAGCCAACCTAGCATCCAGGTCAACTCTATCCAGCTTAGTTGCCCCATCACTTTAGGAGAAGCTTGCAGCGCAAGTTACGTAAGGGTAGAGTAGGAGTCCGTTAGCTTGTGTGTTCAGAAGTCCAGCTCGTGTATATATAGAAGGAGTTGGACACGTTTAATGGTTGTTGAATTCAAACTTAATACCATACATATTTACGCTCCATCTTCTCGCTCACGCCTCTATTTTCACGGTGGTGCAGGATTCTTCATTGGTGTTTCTGTCGATCGAGGAAGTGCAAGTCAAGGACTGAGAGGCCGAAGGTTGCCAGAGGGGACCGCTTGGCTTGCCATCGCACTCTGGTGGACCTGATCCTCAGCGTCTTGGCCAATAGAGGTGAACCATCACCGCCTACCATGGCGATCGTCGTAGAAGACGGATCCATCGAATTCACATCCTGTGTTTGTATTTCATTCTTAATGATATAAGTAGTTCTGATTCCCATCTCGTGTTACGATTCCTGCATTCTAATTTGCTTTACTGTGTCACAATTGCGCATTGTTCAGTAGACAACGTTGAACTAGGCCGATTGGAACCAATTTAACAAATTCAATAGGTAATCAATTAGAGAACCTAAAATCAACTCTGAACTTAATCCCTGCCAACTGATGAGGTAGCGATCGCGTAATTCTTCGGTATGGCACTGGACGAATGTTTGACGATCGTCATAAGAGAAGCTAGGGTTGATATGGAACATGAACATGAGTGATCAAACCAGGGCCGACTTGATTGTTGAGATGGAGTATGAACACAGTAGTAGCAGTAAAGGTAGTCTAGCTTAGTTGTATTTGCATTCTTAGCTTAATTATTGTTATGCTCAATCTACATCCAACCCCTTGTTTACTGCATTTTAGTTCGAAACAGAGTTAGTCTGACTCTGTTGCGTCTGTCAGCACTTAGCCGAGACCGTGTTGAACAAGGCTCTGCCGAGTCCATATCGGACCTGTCTCTGCCGAGAGCAACTCGGCATCTAACCGAAAGTGAGTCTGCATTTTACACTTGAGTTTCTGCACTACTCCAGTTCTCACACAAGATCATAATTGAACGCACTGTGTCCTCAAGAGAATTCGACCTAGGGTTGACTATGCTATAGTTAGCTTTAGTTTATTTGATGCGCGTTGAGCCGACTAAAAACGAGTTTTATCAGTACCCTCTTAAATCGTAAAATTTGTTTAAGTGTTTATCTTATCTCATGTCTCTTATCCTATATGTTATATCTATAAACTTATACTTATTTTAACAACAATCATAATGTTCATATTTTCTTATGTACCTTATGTACTCTGTTGAGACTTGTTCGCTTTCAGATTGACAAAAAGATTATACCTCAAATTCTGATATATCAAGTCAAGTCTGATAAAGGAAAGTTGTGATCATAACTCTATGTATAAGGAACCAAAAAGAACCATTATCCCTTATCAGATGAAGATAGCACGGTCAGGAATAGAGAAAAATAATTTTCTCTAACACACATTTTCTCTATCTTTAGAAAAAGAGAGTCTCTACAAACAACACAAAAAAAATGTATCTTTGGCATTTAATGCTGAAGTTACTACTCCTTATGTAGAACAATGTTCATCTCATACTCACCTATATATTTGGATGATCAAGCCTAAAGAGAACATGTATAAGAAAAAGAACAAGAGAACGAGATATAATGAGAAAAAGAAAAACGCTTCTTCAAATGACACTCTGATTTCATTGTAAACTTGATTTGTTAAGCAAAGTTAAATCTCTCTGTTTTGTGTTGCTATATGCTCACCTAGTGAGTTATCTGTGTAAAAGATCTATAGGTTTTTTAGATAAATTGAAGAGGCCAAGTGAAAAGAATATTTGGTGTTGCTTATAATCAAGTAGATTACAAGTGTTGTAAAACCTAAAGAGGTAGAGAATACTTATTTTTAAGTTTTTTAGACTTTAGCAAAAAATCCTTTGTGTTGAAGGGATTAGACGTAACTCTTACAGAAGAGTGAACCATAATAAATCTCATGTGCCTTTTCTCTCCTACCCTATCTGTTTTTGTTATATGCACCTCTTTGGACAATCCTTTGGACTGTGTTTAAAAACTTATATATATCATACATTTTGCGAAAAGCTTTTAAAATCACACACACAATTTTAATCCCATCTTTTTTGTATGTTACCTATTTCTTCAATCTCTGATCAAGAAAATAAATTTTATAAAAAATACATATCATACTAACCAAGTAATATGCTTGAAAATATTTGTAAATAATATTATTTTTAAATATAATTTTTGTATTTTTTAATTTTTCATAACAATGTATTGAAAAGACATGAAAAAGACATAAAAAAAGACATGAAAAATGGTGATCTACATTAATGTAATTGCTTTAAAAAAGACGTAATAAGACAAATATTCTTATATATATAATAATTCACAATACCCGTATAAAGTAGAAGATTGTCATTATATGTTTTGGTTGAATACAAATAAAATTAAGAATCCAAAGGTCTTTATATATTTTTAATGTTAATTCATCCAAATAAATTGATTAAAGAAAAAAGTAGAAAGATATTTTATTGGTTGCAAAGAATGTATGTAAAATTGAAAGAAAGAGATGAGTAGATAATATAGCAACATTTATATCACATTTAATGAAAAAAGAAAGAATTTTATGTGATGAGAGGAAAAAAAAGTTCAAGAATAATAGATAAAGAAGGAATAAGAGAGTTGTTACTAAAAAATCTATTAAAATCTCAAAGGTTTGAATGAGATTTTTGGATGAATAGTTTATTAGTAAAAAGATTTTAAAATTCATCAAAATCCAAAATACAAAATAATTCATTAAAATTTGTATATTTATAAATATCAGAAGAATTATTGTAGGTTGTTGAACATTTCAATTAAATACCACCCAATTTTTACATCCTATTCAAAATATTCTAAAAGTCTTAATTGAATACCACAAAACTTATTTATATTATCTAAAAGTTTTAATTGAATATCACAAGACTTTTTTATCACAAAAAAATCTTTTAAATTTTCAATTGAATAATTTCCGCTCAATATTCCTATTTTGTTTTAGGTTATCATGTAAAATATCTATTAGTTTTATCGATAATTAATTTCTATTGAAAAATCTAACAACCTTCATAGAATTTTTCCTTTTTAACTATATTTTTTCATCCATAATAATTAAACTAAGACGTTACTTAAAAAATTTGAATTTAGTTACCACTCAAACTAACAACATATTAGTTAATTTTATTTAATTCTGGTAGTATTTCAATGTTAAAATTATAACCAACAAAAATTAAGACTTAATGGGTACAACATTTGATTAGGCTTTGAGTAAAATCATCTCTTATGAAAAATATATTAAAAGTATATATATGTTTTATTTTTATCTACTTAACTGCTCTCACCTATTATTCTTTTCATCTTAAATTATTTGTCATTACAAGAGAGTTAATTTTTTTTTTCAAAATATTTATTATTTTATAATATTAAAATGTTAATTATTTCTTTCGTCTTATTTTATTTAATATTTAATAAAATGAATTATTTCATTTTGTTATATTTTATGGTATCAATAAATATTAAATTTTTTTTATTATATCTTTAATTATTTATTATGTAACAAGGAAAGAAAAAATAGATAAGTTTATTATTTTTTTATTATATCTTTAATTATTTATTATGGAGCGAGGAAATAAAAAATATAGATAAGTTTATCTTAATCATAATAATTAATATAATTAATAACTTTAAAATTATTTCAGTTAAAGAATAAATTTAATCATAATAATTAATTATTTTAAAATGCATATATTATCTTAAAAGGCAAATAATACAATAGAAAATACAAAGAGATTATAGTGAAAACGTGTTTGTTATAATTAACAAGTAGGTTATTTAAGTAAAGGAGTAAGATGATGGTTTCTTAACTAAACTTGGTGAGATCGCACTAAGAGTTAAGAAAAGTTTAATGGTATTGAACTTAAACCACATGAAATCCCAAAAATATAAATAAAAAGAACATGGTGGGAGACAGAGGATATGGAGAGACAGACACGCGCAGTGTACTTGCGACCTCTTCAAATGGGCAAAAAGCACTAAGAGCACATTGTAAAAAAGGTGGGTAGGGGTTGGGTACAATAACGTGATTATTGCTTCATTCATTCCCAGAGCAAGAGGAAATAAAATTATTTGGATAGTGAATAGTGAATTGGATCAGATCTGTTGGAGATGTCACGGGGGAGATCTGATTCGGGAGGGTGGTTGAGGGGTTGTTTGGTGGTGTTTGCAGTAGTGTCGGCGTTGGGCGTGTGTGGACCTGCCCTCTACTGGCGATTCAAGAACGCCATCTCACTACGCAATTCCCACTCCAAACTCTCTTGCCCTCCCTGCCACTGTGACTGCCCTCCCCCAGTCTCCCTCTTCCAACTCGCTCCCGGTACTCACCCCATTCCTTTTCCTTCAGATCCTACAAATCTAATTATTATTATTCTTTTCTTTCTCTTCGCTTATCTTCTTCTTTTCTTTCCACAGGGTTGGCCAATCTCTCTGTCTCAGGTTAGACTTGCCTTTTATTTCTCCAATGTTTTTTTATATAAGCTTAGCTTCTTGTTACTATGATTCCTCTGCTTGTCATAGTTTTTATAATGATCCATCATTGATTGGTAGAAGTGCTATCGGTAAATCACCGCTTTCAGCGACGGATATTTCACACCTATTCCATGATACCAAAAGAATATTTGTCTGGTTTTGACTGTTGTGTTTTGTGGCTTTTCAGTTACATATTGATTTTTTCTTAGGGATAAAATATTGTGTGTAAGCACTTACTAAGGGTAAATACTAAGAACGTGATGAACAACTTAGATTGGTCTTCTAAGAATTGAAGCCCGGGTACTCCTAAATTGGTAATTATCAGTGTCGTACGTACATGTATCCAACACCATTGCAGGCCTAGTTTTATGGCTCTGATATGACTTACCACACGTAGAAATGCCTTACCAAACAAATATACAATATATTGATTATTGATATTACCCCCAAATCTTCTTTTACTGTCTCGCACATTGCACTGTCTCTGCAAAATAGGGGAAGGGGTGGAGCTTGCTGGTCTCACACATCTTTTGGCTTTCTCATTTCACACCATAGCTCTTACTTTTTGGGTCTTGTGCTTTGTGCACTTCTTTGTCTTGCAATATTTCTGGTTTGGTTTTGCATGCCCTCTAGTATCACACATCACATCTGTTAACATCCTCTTTGCTGACCATTGAAACAAATTACACATGGTTCTGGTCTTGCACATCCTGCTCACTTGACTGAAGTATCATCTCCTTCCTCTGTCATGTCCACTTTACGGCAATTGTTTATAGATAAACAGTTGCGTCTAGGCCATATTATCTCATCATCAATTTTTAAGAAAATTCTAGATTCCCGTTTTCGTGTTATATCATATCGCATACCTATATGTTATGTTTCCAGGATCATACCTAGCCTTTTATGCCATGTGATTTGATCTTTTGGTTGGAGTTCACTAGTTCAGGTGTGACTCTTTTTTCCTTGCTAATTAGTTCTCTATCAGTTTAGATGATTAGTAACATATTGGTTATATTAAAATTTTAGTACTTAAAGATTTTTTTCCTTTTTAAATCACTCCTCACTCTTACAAATTTGTTCAAAATTATCCCCACCGCCAGTTTCTGTTATAACTCTGTCAGTTGGCTAACCTAGTAGGCATTTCTTTGTCTAGTATGTGCTTCTTTAGATATTACATCTTTTCTTGAAAAAGCCAGGTGTTCCTTTCACCAAAGTATGTGCTCCTTTAGATGCTCTCTCTCTCTCTGTCATGTTAAAATGTTCAATATGGACTAAATTAACAGTAGGGACTATTTTTAAAACATATCCAAGTGGGAGAACTGATTTGAAAAAAGAACTACGACGACTAAACTGAAAATAAGTAAAAATTATAGGGACTAAGATTTTAATTTAAATATTCTGTTAAAGATGAAATAAGTGCAAGAGGAACTAATTGGTTGACCATGAGGAAATCTAAGTCCACATCATCTAAAATTTCTTATTTTGTAATCAGTGTCATGATGCATATATGATTATGCCAGCCATTAATCAAGTTCTTGAAATTGTCATGCTCAAACTTGCTGCTAATTTGCTACTGAAAACTGCATGGTGCATGTGGATGGCATCAATCGATTGTGCTGATCAACAGATTGCGGTAGTAGTGACCCAGATCTAAAGGAGGAGATGGAGAAGCAGTTCGTGGATCTTCTCAGTGAGGAGCTGAAGTTGCAAGAGTCTGTTATTGAAGCAAACATGCGGCACATGAACTTAACTTTGGCTGAGGCAAAAAGAGTGGCATCTCAATACCAGAGAGAGGCAGATAAATGCATTGCTGCAACTGAAACATGTGAGCAGGCAAGAGAACGAGCTGAGGCAATACTCATCAAGGAGAAAAAGATGACTTTGGTGTGGGAGCGACGAGCACATCAAATGGGTTGGGAAGGAGAATAACTGCACAAGTTTTATTATTTATATTCTTTATGGTTAGAATCATGATCATGATTTTACACAAGCATACGAGCAAAATGCTTGAGTTGTCGACATATTTAGGTTAAAATTGATATCCTACTGTGTTTGTATCTGTATCCCTTATATTCTAGTATCAAACAATTTTCACCTCACAGATGATACCCAATGCATACGCGTGCACCATTAGGCTGTTACCCCGGCTCAGTCTTCTGGGCGCTTAAAATTCGTCAAATATGTTCAAGGACTTGATTATATTATACAATATATTTAGCTCTACTTTCAATCAAAGTGCTTTCTCTCTCTTCTTTGCTTTTTGGGTTACTACTTACAGTTCCAAGCACTCAGTGCTTAGATTCTGCAGATTTACAGTGTGTTTGGATCTCAATCAAGCAGGTTGGACGTGAATCACCGAAACAATTTATAGTTGCTTTTACGACAAGTACAACCTGAATTTTGAACAAACATGGATCCGTGACATGATCAACCAAATATGTATTTACCACTTGATTCATGAGTGCAGCGTGCTCCAAACATATATGTTCAATGACCACAATTAAATTGCTTCTTAAAAATACTCAAATGCGAAAAAAAATTGTAGTTTTTGGTATTGGGGTAAGATGTTATATTCAAATTTTATGAAAAGAAAATTGATATAAAAATGTAAATCACTTTATTTTTTTAATTAAAATAAAGACTATTCAGAAGTTACTAGTCGGTTGTTGAGACACATTGAAATGCCTTCTGGTTTGAGACTCAAATTGACAATACTCCACTCAAGTTGATTTGATATCTTTTTAGCCATTTAATCCAATTCATATTAGGGGAAACAAGGCTCTATTTGTTTGTCCACCCTATATTCGAGACACAATGAAGAACAAGACAATTTATAATATATAATTGTTGAGACAGATTGTAATGTTGGCATCTCATATCAATAGTGTATCTCATATCAATAGTGTCACATTTTGCTTGAATTCTTTACTTTCCCCCCTTTTTCTTCTTCCTCTTGATCGAAATTTCTTATACTATCAATGACAAATAATTTCATTTTTATCAGAGTTTTGGTGGACCAACGGTCTGAATTTTCCATATTATTCTCCTTGTTTACCTATCTTCCTTTATACTTATTAATATTTTAAAATATTCTTAGACATGAAAGAGTTAAACTAATAAATGTGAACTGTTTGTATATTAGAAAATCTCTTTAAATATTTTTGAGACTTAAGAATATATTTCTAATTCATTTAAAACGAGTGAGTTTTGGTTTTTGGTTTTTGTAAAAAAAAATATTTTTATAAATTTAAAATTTATTGTTTTTTATTTTTATAAAATAAGTAAGTTTTGGTTATGATCTTGTAACTTTTTTTTATTTTCATATTTCGAAAATCTAATATCACTATTTTTTATTCTCAATATTTATTTTAAAGTATGGATGTTTATGTGTAATCAAATCCAAACTAAAATCATGTATCAATCCAAAAATTTGAATTCAGAAGAAATTTGAATTTTTTTTAACCATTCTTTTGCTCAACTAATGGGATCAAATAAAATTATTTTTTTATGAAGTTTGTAAACTGAATGAATCCAAACCAAATTGATATTTTCTAATATATATATATATATTATTATATGTTTTACGTGTAACTTTTTTTTTTGTTTCACTAATATTTTTATTATACGTTTCTATATATGCAACCAACATCATAGAACTATATATGTAGTTTGTTCTCCTTAATTGATTAACTAACATATTTTTTATTTTTTTATTTTTTTATTTTATTTTTAAATAAGTTATTAGTATATGCAGATTTAAAGATAATTTATTTATTAAAATGTCGATAAAATGAGTTAATGAAAATCAAATCATTCGATGTAATCTAAATCGTATTTTATCAAAATGAATAAAATAAATTTTTTTTTTAAAAAAATAATTCATCAATTTGTATTTTTTTTTCACTTTTGAATTAGATAACTTTTTGGTTTAAATTCAATTCAAACAGATATGTAAACACCTGGTAGAATATAAATATAAATAATATTCATTTGAAGGATCTAAATATTTATTTAATAATCATTCGTTAAATACATATGCTTATTGAGTGTCTCATGACATAAAAATAAAAAATAATAGTTTCATATTTTCGATGATGATAAAAATTAAAAAAAAATTATAAAAATAAAAATAAAAATTTATTTATTTTACGAGAACTAAAAATATATTTGCTTCTACATTTAAAATAATATCCATCTAAATTATTTTTTTATAATTAAATAACATGTGAGAATTCAAGTAAAATTATCTTAATAATAAGATTTTAATTATTTTTTTATATCTTAAAATTTCGAAGTATCGTTATTTTTTTTTTGTTCTTGAGAACAAAATTAAGGTACCGACGAATATCTACTTTGCAAATTAACTGGAAGCATTAATAAAATAACATGCAACATATTAACAGTTGGCTATGTTGTATATTATGTGGATGCCTAATCTGATTATATATATCTAAAATGATTACACATGGATGATCACTGATAATGACTTGGGATTCTCGAGAATGGCACATGGGTAAACTTCAAAGATTCTTAGCAGGTGAAGCTCATATAACATCATTTAATATTTATGATCAATTAGAAAACAGATGGTGTCGGCAGCTCCTTATTTCATTCCATCATCTTTTTCTTTTTTTTTTTTTCCTTTTTCGTAACAATAAAAGGAAATGCTAAACACAAGATTTTATCCTCAGGCCTTTCTGAAAAACCACCGAGCATCTTCTTAGTGCATAAAAATTAGTTTTTTCATTATTTTTTAAAAGGTATTTTCGTATTAAAATTATTTTGGTAACATCATTCTTTAAATAATTAGAAAAATTATTAAAAGTATCATAACATAAAATCAAGAATGTATATAATAAAATATTTTTTAATTATTTAAAAATCATAGTAAAAAATTAATGATGTTGATAAGAATAATTTTACTTTCTTTTATTAATTCACCTGATGCTCTATAATTGATGCTTTAAAAATATAAAATATATTACTGAATGTTGCTAGTACAAGTAATTCAATATTTATGTTTCTTGATCTCGATTCAGGAGTTTGATTCTTGAATTGAGCATGAAATTGCAATTGAAGATATCACTTTATTGCTAAAGGAGCCGACTTGGTGAGAAGTAATTAGGAATTAGTTGGATGAAAAAAATAAGTTTCAGATATCTCTTGGTTTAGTAAAAAAATTATAAAATATATTTATTTATTTTTATTTAAGAGATAAGATTTATAAAAAAGATGTTATAGAAAAATTAAAAATTCCTCTCTCATGTTTTTTTTATAAAATCTAATTAAAAATTTTGTTTGACTTTTTTTTTCATAAGAATCAATTTAAAATGTTTCTTATATTAATTTTTTTACAAAAATATATTTAGTTATAAGTTATTTATCTTAGTTGAATAAATAAGCAAAATAAATTAATATCTTAGGTTATTTACAAAAAGATATGGTTGGATAGATACAAGCACAACACATTATTTTTACACACAATCAATAGAAAATTTATAACTTGTAAAAGAAAAAATATTTATTAATCAATAAATTTACTTTAATTTCTCCTAACTAATATATGATATAATTAGTTTGTTCTAAAAAGAATTGATCTTAAGAAGATTTGACGAATATTTAAGAATAAAAAAAATTAAAAAAATCTAATTTTTCTTGTTATAATTTGTTCATGTAAATGAAATAAAACACATAATCAATACTAAATATCAACATGAATAAACAAATTGTTTTGATAATTTGCTATACTAAACAAAAAAATATTATAAATATACTTTTATGTACTTTTTAATATATTTTATATTATTAATTAAAAATTCTAAGAGACCTATTTATAAGAGAATGAAATTTGTTAAATAAAAACTGAGACACATATTTTTTTAATAATTTTAAATAAATTTTAATCTGTTAAAAGTATTATAAAAGTAATGTAAATTAAAAAATATAAGATAATATAGAGAAGTAAAAGAAATAAAAAAATTATATTTTATTTCGCTTAGTAAACAAAAGATAACAAGAAAAATTATTTTTTTATTTTATAAATATTTATCAATTATTTTTAAGATCAACTCTTTGTTAAAGCAATCTAATTATATTATATTCTAATTAGGAAAAAAATTAAATAATATTTTTTTTCTTTTTTTAGGAATTATAGATTTTTTATTGGTTGTGTGTAAGGATGAGAAGTTGAATTTGTACTTACTCAAAAACATCATATTTAGGAGTCTAGTTTTGAGTATTTTATAAACTTAGTTTACTTGTCAAGCTAATAAAAATTAGAACAAAAGAAATGATATATGTTGATATATGTACAATATATTACTATACAACAAATTTACAACTAAGAAAGAAAAAAAATAAAAAAGAAAGAAGTTTAAAATGTAATAAATGATATAACATAGAGAGATGGTCACAAAAAGATGATAGTGTATAAACTATAGTATGTGTATCAAATATTTTAAAATACTAAACATATTAACAATGAGATAGACAAACAAAATTAAAATTAATGCATATATTTTGAAAAAATGAAGAGTATGTATTATTAATGTTAAGAACGATTTAAAAAAAATATAAATTTATTATTAACTAAATTAATTAATTTTTAATCTTAATTAATTAGTTAGTAAATATTTATAAAAAGTACCGAGAGAGTATTCTGTTAATAAAATCTATAAAAATAGTTATCTTTTTATAAGCTATAAAAATAGTTAAATTGGAATACAAAGTAGAAGAAAACACAAATTAATATGCAATTGAGCAGGGAAGACTTGCTCCAAAACTTTTTGTAAACTGCATATAAAAAAAAACGTTTTGTGAACTTAAATTTTGTGCTGAAGCAGTGAACGACATTGACCGGTTCTCTCATCTTAAATGTGTAGCGTATGACATATTCACAATTTTCATAGTACTAAAAGTGGCATAAATTATAGGCCACGCTAATAGACAAATGTAATTGAGTTACATACACAGGGCCGATTCTGTCTTATCACCGACACCCACCAATACAAAGTCAAAGACAAATGAGACACCAAAAAACGCGGTTTCATTTTCATTTTTCTATGTTCATGCACACATCCAAGTCCAGCTGTGATCATCAATAATATCAATTATATATTCTAATGCAAGGAACCTTTTTATTTTTCAATTCAACAAAAACTATTTGTAAAGTCATG
The DNA here is from genome assembly GCA_025330945.1 of Mucuna pruriens. NCBI lineage: Eukaryota > Viridiplantae > Streptophyta > Magnoliopsida > Fabales > Fabaceae > Mucuna > Mucuna pruriens. The sequence continues at coordinate 486,310 of JAENHJ010000488.1, read as the reverse complement.
TAGATCTATGCTACAGTGTCCTCATTTTCTTTGTCCTAATCCTAGATCCTTAATTGTCAAACAAAAAAACCCAACCACCTCTTATGTGTTTGTGAGCTCAAGTTTTAGTTTTAGTTCAAAGATTTTTACTCTCCACTGTTCTGGTTCTTCTGGGAAGGTTCTGGGGTGTACCAGTCCTACGGATCCCTAAGACAAGACCAGTTTCCAAATTTAGGTAGCGTGGAGATATATATTATTGGGATTGGATAAGTTTCTAGAAATGGAAAGTTCCAAGAACAATAGAGTGGAGAAGAGAGGGTATGAGCTAGTTGAGGAGAGTGATGATGCACAGCAAAATCTGACACAGTCAAAGAAGCCAAAACTACCCGGTTTAGCCAGGTATTGCAATACAATTTACAACTATTTGTTCTCTGATCATGACTAGTGTTTTTCTTCAAAGGTATTCCAAATTGATTACTGTCTTGTCAAAATTATTTTATTTTATTTTTTATGTTGTTTATGACAATTGTTTAAGACTTATCCACATAAATCTTATTACTTTTTGGATTGATTTCCATTTTTGTGTGTTATTGTAAAGATTGTTGCTGCATGACATGCCTGCAATACTATATATAGATCTTTGATAACATGACACCAGCTAGCAGATTAATCTCTTGTGGCTCTTAATTGTGAAACTCACTAAGTTGAGACTTTGAAGAATATCTATCTAATTTGGATTTTACAACGGATCTCGATTATTAGAATCTTCTATACAAGTGAAGGTGGCATTGGATATAGAGTTTGAAGTGTTTTAGACTTATCAGCTCCCCAAATCTATTTCTCGATGTCTGTTATATTCAATTTAAATATGTTAGGTTTTTAGTTCTTTTTGTGCGTTTTAACGCAAATTTAGTGACACTCAAACCAATTTATTTACTTGAAAAATTTACAGTGTGATTGTGGAAGCTTTAAAGGTGGATAGTCTGCAGCGACTTTGCTCATCTTTGGAACCTCTTCTCAGAAAAATTGTGAGCTACTTTTTCTTTCCTTATATTAAATAATGCATAATTTTAGAAGTTTTTTTTTTTTTTTTTTTTTTTACCTGCAATGGATAATCACTTTTCTGTATAGTAGATCTCTGCTTGAACACTTCTTCACAAAAGAAGTGACATCAAAGTACTATGTAATGACATTTAGTTATAGTCTGCAATTTAAAATTTCTTGTGAGTAAAAGAAAAGAAAAAAAAATAATGTGATATGTAAGACCAACCAAAACATGGAGTAAAATGAACCGTGCTCTTACCGAGAACCCAAATGTAAAGTCTTCATTCATGACCTTATTAATGGTTTTGTTAGAGTTTGATTGTTCAATATTATGTTTGCTGGTTTCACTGAGAAGTAAGCAATGTGTAGCTGAACTAATAAAATAACCTATTAATCAAGATATACAATGTATTATAAGGTTATTCTGTTAATCCTTCAAATTTCATGAACTATAGGTCAGTGAAGAAGTGGAGCGTGCTTTGGCAAAATTGGGCCATGATAAACTGGCTGAAAGGTGTGTTTGTTTCCCTGTCAAATCAGAATTGGGAAAGTCTTCATTTTTAGTTATAAATGTGTGTTTAGTACGATGCTGATAGCTGATAACTGATAACCAATTTAGTGGATGTAACAATATTTGAGCATGTGCATTGTGCAGTCCTAAAATATGATGTAAATTGGTGGGTACAAAATTGTATAAAAATATGAGGATCCTTCTAAAAAAATTGAATAATAATAATTATACCTTGGCTGTGATTTCATCAATTACATTCTATCTATGTCAGATCTCCACCACCAAGATTAGAAGGACCAGGGCCAAAGAATCTGCAGATTCATTTCAGAACTAGAATGCCACCTCATTTGTTCACAGGGGGAAAGGTTGATGGAGAGCAAGGAGCAGCAATCCATGTTGTGTTGATGGATCCTAACACGGGCAATGTTGTTCAAGTTGGACCAGAATCTGTTGCTAAATTGAATGTGGTGGTACTTGAAGGTGACTTTAATGAGGAAGTAGATGATGATTGGACAAAAGAGCACTTTGAAAGCCATGAAGTGAAGGAACGTGAGGGGAAAAGGCCACTTCTAACTGGAGATTTGCAGGTTACCCTAAAGGAAGGGGTAGGAAGCTTAGGTGATCTTACTTTCACTGACAATTCTAGCTGGATAAGAAGCAGAAAATTCCGGCTTGGCATTAAGGTGGCTCCTGGTTATTGCGAGGGGACTCGTATTCGTGAGGGAAAGACTGAAGCCTTTGCTGTTAAGGATCATAGAGGAGAATGTAAGTTTTCTAATAGTTAGCACTTCATATTTTTTGCTTATAATGGAACAATTTTATGTTTTGTCCAGATTAGGAGATATTGGGTCACTAAAGTAATTTCAAGGCCTAGATTACAAAACTTGTTAGAAGAATAAAACTAACAGATATTGTTTCTTCACCTACAGTTTAAGCTTTTGAGAGTTGGTTCTCAACACTTGTATTAATTGTCTAGGATAAATTTTCATATGTACAAGTATAATGAATTTCCATACATATAGAAAGGCTATAGTATTTTTTTTAGTGGATACCGCATAGCAGATAACATGTGCATGAATGTCAACCTTCTGTATCCGAGCTACATACATAATGAACTTAGAAAATTTATCTCTCTTGGTTCGTTTCCTTGCATAGTTTGTTAAGGCAGCAATATTTTCAATATTTAGGCTTTTGGCAAATCTCATTTAATGAAGTTCTCTAAACAAATTGTTTTCTGTAACTTGCAGTATACAAGAAACACTATCCACCAGCTTTGCATGATGAAGTTTGGAGATTGGATAGGATAGCTAAGGATGGGGCACTTCACAAAAAATTGGTTCAAGCAAAAATATCATCTGTAGAAGATTTCCTACGTCTTCTTGTCCGCGAGCCACAGAAGCTAAGAAGTGTAAGAACTACATGTTATGTGTTCATAAGCATCCATAACATTCTTCTCTAGTCCAAATTTTCCAAGTACTAATTTCTACAAACTTCTTTTATTTGCCATCTTTGATACAGATACTTGGTAGTGGAATGTCCAATAGAATGTGGGAGAATACTGTGGAGCATGCCAAGACGTGTGTCTTGGGTGGCAAGCTCTTTGTTTACTACACTGATGAAACCAATGGCGCCGGGATTGTGTTCAATAATATATACGAGCTGAGAGGCCTAATTGCTGATGGCCAATTCTTCTCTTTGGAATCACTTACTCCAAATCAGAAGGTCAATTTTCTGTGCTAATTAAAAACATAGAATTCCTAGATCAGTTTGATATGTGATAAACATGTGTGTTCATCTGACTAGTAGCTACATTAGTTCATTTATTGAGAATTTGATTTACAGATGTCTGTGGATTCCTTGGTGAAGAAAGCATATGAAAATTGGGACCAAGTTGTAGAATATGACGGGAAAGTTTTAAATTCTCTTACTAATTCGAAAAAGGGATCAAAATCTGTAGCCACTAACACAATGCACCACAACAGTTTCCCAGAGCAGCAGTATGCCTCAGCAAAGAACAAGGTGTCATATGTCTCTGAACCAAATCAACACTTGCAAATAACAAATAACTACTCATCCAGTCCTGGTTTGACTGATTATCCATTTGGGAGATCTGATAGTCAGATGGAAGGAACATCTTTAACTGACTCTCAAATAGCATTGCCTGGCAGCATGAATTACATGTCAGGTGAAAATCATGAAATTGGCAGTACTTATTTTGCTGGAGACTGGTCCCGGCCGAGAAATGGACAAGGGTTAGAAGACATTGTCGCGGAAGAACTCCGTCATAGGAGCTCAGAGATGTTGGAGAGTGATGATATGCAGAGGTTACTCAAGACAATTAATGCAGGAGTCAACATGTCAGCTAATCTTGGTCATTCTAACGAGGATTGTTACACCTATAGCCTTCAGTATGAGCCTCAGATGTATCATTCATTCAGTGAGGATCAAGGGAAGTCTTCAGGGAAGGCTGTTGTGGGGTGGCTTAAGCTCAAAGCTGCTTTAAGGTGGGGCATATTTATCAGAAAAAAGGCTGCAGAAAGGAGAGCACAGCTCACTGAGTTGAATTGAGATATATGCTTGAAAGTGGGAAATTTTCAACTCATTTCAAGCTTGCTCATATTGCTTTTGGAATGTAACAAAGGAAATCTATTACATTGCATAGAAGATCTCAGAAATAAGTTGTAAAGATGTGGCATTTCAAGGTTTCAAAAGTGGCTTGAAGGTGGAACCAATGCATAATGTGTCAACATATTCAAGAACTGCAACCTAAGACATGCTTACGGCCGTAACAAACCATACAGCTTATGAAACTAAATATCAGGCAGCACTGTCTTGTAACAGGCTCTCTTATTTTGGCATTTTTTTTTTATTATTGTGTAATTTAATTATGAATTAATTTTCATTTCTTACTTTTTCATCTACTGATCAGAAGTTTGTATCTAATGTTTCTTGTTTTTTATTACTTTATGATACTGTATCATGACTTATTTGTGAGCACTTACCTCATGTAATAAAATAAATTTTAGTGAAGAATATTTGACAATTTATGTTCATAAGACGGAAATGTGATCCATCTCTACCTAAGAAATGAGAATTAAAAGTTTTCTTTGGAAACATTCACATTCCTAATTTTTAGTAAAAGGAGTTGAATTTGGTAGTTCTTCCTATATGTACTGCAAATTTCAAATGCACGTATTCTGTTAAGTATTATGGGGTAAATTACACTTACATCCCTTGAATTCTTATAACTGGATAAGAAATCAGGATAGATTTTTATTAGCGAGAAAGTACACTATGTTATGCTTTTATATAATTTTAAGGAAATTTGTGCAGGGTCTTCATTAAATGAGTATCAAGTGAAATTCCATTAAATGTTTGGGAGTTTGAGTGTGTCCTTGTTTTTATGATTCATTCAATCATAGACAATCTAAAATAATATTTTATCTTTTTAGGTCTCCACAGCCTGATTTGCAATTTAGATCATATCTAATGAAGTTTTATTTAAGATAGTTGAAATTGAAACGTGAACCAGCAAATTATAATTACGTAAAATATAACGTGATTTTCTCAAGTGTGTTTGAAACCACGGATGTCTTAGTCATGACAAACGCAATTTTATTATTTTAGAGATGTTTGGAGGGAGATTCCAAATGTAAGTCATACAAAAACACACAAGTTTAACTTAATGCCGGTAGAAGTAACTTTTGCATCAACCAAAATTTATTTTCTCTTGTAATTCTCACTCCCTTTTATTTTAAATCAAATTCAAACTATTTTAATAATCGAGTTCCCTCTCACTATTTTTTTTTTTTTACACTCAAAATCAATTTTAATTGTAAGTTTTCAGACATTGTTGGCCAAAATCAAAATTTCAATATATGTTATCCAAATAAAAATTACGTTACACAAACTCAAGTAAAATTAATATCAATTCTAGAAAATTACCTTGATTTTTAAAATCAAATTCTGCAAATGCACAAACAAGCTCCACCAATATGTACACAATCTTCTGTTAAGTTTTGCTTAGACGATATCAAATAATGTACGCTTAGAGGGAAGGATGGAATTCTTCATGTTCACCAAAAAGTACTTTAATAATTAATTTCTTCATTGAAAACATCATGACAGAATAACAGATAGTTGCCCGAATTTCATTTTTTGTTAGATCTAAGTCACACATATCATACTGGGATAATATTGTTTAAGCCAACAATATATATATATATATAATATACAAAAAGACCGGGATAGAAAGATTTTCATTATTTTTTAAAAAGAAAAGTGGTCGTGTAATTTAAAGATGTCTAAAAAAATAGGATAAATATGTTCCAAAAATGGTTTAAAATTTTCTCATTAATTAAAGACAAAAATAACGTCTATAAACAACTATAGAAAAATGCACTACAAAAACAACTTTACCTCAAAAGTCGAAAAAACAATTTAATATTTAATCTCACTTTCATGCTATTGAAATTGTCAGCAGTCACAGAATATTCCCTTTCTATTCTTAGCTTTTTCTTGTTTCTCTAACAAGTATCTATAAAATAACTTATAAATTAAAATGTATACCAAAGAAAAGTGAGAAAGAGCACTAAGAACTAAGGAACACATTCATATTACAATTATTTTATCTAAAATAAAGACAATTTTTTTATGTGGATACACTACAAGATTGAAAAAAAAGATGGAACGGATCAGATGACTAACAATAAGTCCATAAGTGAAACAACAAAATGTTGCAAAGAGAATAAATTTGGTAGCAGAACATAAAAATAAGTACATCAAAGAAACTACACAATCAAATCGGCTCCAGAGACAGGAGCAAGTTTCACGATTTTAATGCTCCTGGATTCTTACTGAAGAAGAAGAAATCAGTTACATGATCCAACGGGATAGGCATCAAATCCCATTTCTCCATCCAACAACGTCAACTCATTTTGCTCCTGCATCATAGTCTTGCATTAAATGATGAAATAAACACGGTATTTGTTTCACCATATAAGTTATTTATGACTCTACACACTCCCGCACCCCTAAATAAAATGAGTTTAATCATCATATGCTTATATACTAACAATGGAATATTTTCATTCAATTACAAATTATAATTGATATAATTTTTAAGTTTAATTATTGTAAAATTAACAACTTATCGAATATAATGTTTTGTGATTAAATAATAATATAAATTCTTAGTAACAAATTTAACATAGAAACCAAAGGATATAATTGGTTAAATATCTACTCCGGCCAACCAAAAAAACCTACCACAACCTCCACAAATCAGTTTATTAATCTGATACACTAGTGAAGCTTCCTATTCATCACTCAAACTATATTGTAGTTAACTAAAAATACTTGATGCCATTGGGCCATAGTCTGTCTAAATTACATTTCCATTCTCCTTTTTTTTTTTGCATAAACATTAAAGAGAAATGCTAGCACAAACTCTCTAACACACTTTATTATTGACTAAAACTTATTACAAACCACAAACTTTTATAGGTCTCACTCCTTCCTTAACAAGTATATTTCTTGATTTTGTAATTTTTAATAAATTTTAAAAATTTTAAATTTTCAATTCCCGAATAACAGCAGCATGTAGCAGTTGGCCCCGGAAAAAGCTATAGTGGAATAACAGTGAGATAGCTGCTATTTTGAAAATTTTTGTATAGTTTATATAATGTATAGTATATACATATAAATTCTCAAAAATAATGAAAATTACTCAAAATTAATAACATACACAATTAACAATAAAAAGTTATAGGTATCTTAAACAAACAAGTAAATACCAATAAAAATCAAATACAAGCTCCCTAGATAGGGATCGTCAATCAACATCTCCTAAATCCAAGTCATCTACTTTATCATTGAAATCCCAAAAAAGTCCTAATATCTCCATTCAAATGAAATTAAAATCTCAAAAATAGCCCCCTCAAAAGTGTCCTAATGTCTCTATTAAAAGGACTTTTTTGGAATCAACACATAGCGCCAGCGTTATCCAGTCTGCTATTTGGTCCGCTACACTAAACCGCTCCATTGCAGCAGCCCATGTAATTTATACAAATTTGAGGGAGTAATGAAAATTACCATGTGTAAAATAATACAGCATTTATAACCGAAGAATCTGTATATATTTCGTAACATTTTACATAATGATCAATCCCTTAACTTGTCATGTACAGTTAACTTTCAAGATTTGCATCACTAATTCATTTCAATGGCAGCAATAGCTTAATAAAAAAAGGGTTGCACAGTAAAAATCCTTTCTTTCTAACAAGAGCAAGAACAAAATATGGAAGGTGTGACACAAGACTCATAACATAAAATCTTCTATTGCTAGTTATAAACTCCCTAAACCTTCAAACTTTCCATTGCATATGAAAAGGCACCCGGTCTGTTAAAAGAAAAACAGTGAAATGACATGGCCAAATAAAAGAAAATTTTGGCAAGTATTTAAGTTTATCATTTTTTCATACGCAGCTTATCAAAACTTCATGGATATTAAAATATATGGAATTTTTGCATTATTTTTGAAAGGTAGATTTCTAATAATAAAATCGGGTTGATGATTATCTAGACCAAAGTGTCAAACCAAAGCTACAAAAACATCTAAAAGCAACAGTCAAATTCAAAGCCGATCGTACATACATGATAATAGTCTAAAAACCAATCCAGTTAATGCAATTCATTAGTTTCATGATTGCAACCAGAAAAGCATTTAAAAGAAAACAAGGGGAAGAAACATGTTGGTTTCTTTCTAAGATCGGAAGAAACAAAAGTAGGCTATTTAATCATACCCTTTTGACCATTGCACCCATTATGTCATCCAAGGTCCCAAAAGTATTCTGCATAAATCCATCTTGGGACTTCATTTGCTCCAAAATGTAGGCCTCATTTGACTTCAGTCGAATGTCAGAAGAGAATTTCTCAACTTCAGTGCACCTACTGATTGATGGTGATGCTCCATTTAGTTGCCCAACTAAAGATGCATCAACTCTATTGCTGCAAATGGTATTATTTTGGTTTAAACCAAGCCCCACAGAACTGGAAGAAGCATGTGAATTTCCAGGATTGAAGGGACGACTCATGTTTTGGTTATAATCCAGTTTATGTTCTTCCCACCTTTGTTGTGGCGTGTAGCTTGACGGCTGTATAATATTCCCCATCAAGCCTTCTTGGCATCGCAGCTCATTTCTGGCATCCTCCAAAGAAACAGGAATTGCAATTCTAGGAGAAAAATCAACCGGACTGTTACCAATATGTGTACTTGAGTTGGAAACATTTATGCTTGTGGGGAAAGCCTCACATGGCAAAGAATTGGCAGAAAATTTAGACAACTGAGCCGCACTCTGCCAGTTTTCATTACACCGATTATAATCCAACAAATTAGAAGAACCACACATGCCCACGTTAAAAGAATCTGCACTCAAAGAAGCCGCTCTAACAGAAGACTGATTTCTAAATGCTCCCGGGCTATGTGTTTGCTGTGGATTTCCTTGTAACATAATATGATTACTTGACACACATGGTAGAGAATTGTTTGCACCATTAACTGGAGTCCTACTGTCTGGGAAGCCAGAGGCAACTGTAAATCCACTTGAATCAATTTGGTTTAACTGCGATATTCCAGTTGTACAGTTGCTTTGCTTAGATTGGTTAAGCTCAACTGATGTTGGAATGCCCTGTAATAAACTTGAGCTTTGATTTGCAGGAAACATGGACGGCGGAATATTTCCAAGTGTGTTTAAGGAGCCATTGATGTTTTGAGACTGAACAGGCCGGATAAGTGTAGAAGAATTAATTCCTCTCATATTCAAGCCAGCTGGAGAGTTCAGCCTACCAAAAATTCCACTAGTTGCATACGATGGTAATGTAGAGCTTGAGATCCTTCCAGATCCTGATGAGGTGCAAAAATCTCCAAATCCTTCTATTGAACCCATGCGTAGGTAAGAATCACTACCACCCAATGCAGCAACCATGTTAGCTTGCTGGGCTGCCTTTTTCAGATAGAGTCTATACTTCTGCAATACATAATGACAGCAACCTTCACATGTCACAGTACTGAAAAGTATACTTTGTCACATAAATTAACAGGCACTTCCATCCCCTTAGCAACTTAGGATACACATGCAATAAAAAACTAGTACAGTGCAAAGCTGCAAATCTCTGCTTAAATAAACAACTGATGGCCAGAAACTAATGTTGATCCAGCAACCAACCTATGCTCAGTGTTCAAAACTTGTGTTTGAATTCTTAGATTATTGAATCAAATTATAACAGGTACATTCTTCTAGTAGATGTTAAGTTCTTTACACTTTTATAGTTGACAATGCTATACACTTTCAGAATTATTGATTCACATTACAAACTTTCTTTTCATAATATCATCACACAAAATTTAAGAATCAAGGTATCTATGATTTTCATTTCATGATTTGTCAAAGACTGAATAGAACAATTATAATAACTACAAAACCAAGAATTTATACCTGTAGATGGCTTGCAACATTTTCCCTTGTAAGCCCTTCAACATTCATCAGATCTAGTATTTTCTTGGGAACAGCCTCTGCAATACAAGGTGAATAAACAAGGTATTAGGAATTATAGTACACATGTTGAGATATGAAACTATAATGTACTGAAGTCAAACAAATTGGAGCATTATATTTTCACTGTCAAAAACTCACTATCTAGACCAAGTTGATTAACTGCAGCAACAAATTTTCTATGCAGCTCAACAGACCAAACTACACGAGGTTTCTTCTGTGCTGAGGGGTCCTCATCATCTTCATTCCCTTCCTCATCTTCTTCTTCTTCCTCACTTTGGTCCTTCCTTTTCTTACCAACCCTTCTATTCTGGTCAGTACTGTTCTCTGATCTTAGGCCTTGACTACCTTCCCCAGCAATATTAGGAGCCTTCTCCTCATTGGATGCTTTATTCTGATCCTTGCAATCAAAATTCTTTCTTCGGACTACATGTTGCCATATGTTCTTCAGCTCTTCAATTCGAACGGGTTTCAGCAAATAGTCACATGCACCATGTGTAATGCCATTCATCACCAGCTTTGTATCACTGTGTGCTGACAACACTAGAACATCATAAGCAACAGTAGTTTAAGTCAGTGAACCAATTCAAACTGTTATTGTGAGATTAGACAATTAATTTTTCTCAAATTCAGTTCTTTGTACAACAATAATTGATTCTTGTAAGGGTAAATAAACTCCCTAATTTTGGGAAAAAACAAGGAACATTATTTAGACAAATTGAATTGTAATTGGGATAAGCTTCGTTGGTTATACACCAAAATCTCAGATTATGGACAAGTAAAGGTCAAAAGCATGTCAAGACAAAAAGTGTATGAACTTACTGATGACAGGTAGGTCCATTTCAAGTCCCACCAACTCAAGGAGCTTGAATCCATCCATGTCAGGCATATTCACATCGCTAATAACAAGGTCAAACTTATTTCTGTTATCCCTCAACATTTTCAGCGCCTCAACCGCCTGGTTAGTTGTAGTAACTGCAATAACAACCACAAATCAGATATGGGATTTGGCAAAGTCAAAGCCAAAGGCATCATAAACTATCAAAGCAGATCAATTCTCCCCATAACCAAAGCCTAAGCAGATTGGTACATTAATAGCTCTAAAATGTAACAAGCCAACAAAATCATAAAAAAGAAATTCTAATTTGCCCCAGAGCCTTCAACTTTAGGAGAATTAAGAATTTGCACATCTTGCAAAAAAAAAAAAAAACTTTTGAATTGGGATTTGAAGGTAAGGTCAATATACATAACCCACCAGACATAGGACCATGCCCAATGCATTTAAAACATTAAAGTGACTGGGAATTATAAGTCCAATTCAACACAAGAATAATTTTTTACAAGTCATGCCTACCAACATGATCCTAAGTTGAGCACACACGATTTTTTATTGAACCAAATCGCATAAAAGAAACGAACCCTGATACTGGCATTTGCGAAGCAGATTCTCCAACACCTTGAGGCAAATTGGGTCGTCATCCACAGCAAGAACTCGCATACCCACAGGAAAAGGGTCACTGCCCCCATCTTCATTCCCCAAATTACCCCTTTGGTTCTCCACAGCCATGTCGAGCCAGCAGAGAAGAGCCAACACACCCAGATAAGAAAAGAAAGCCCTTGCACAGAGATCAAACCTCAAGCAGCAAAAAGCTTCAATTTTGAAAACGGGAACTTTGTCCTGAAGCCCTCTCTTTCACCAAACAACAAAAAGGGCAAGAGAGAAAAGAGGGAAATGTGAAACTGGAAGAAGGTTACGAAACCTGTACTAACTGGACAGTGATGGATTTGAAGCCAGCAAAACAAAAACATAAAATCTTTTAGTATTTTAGTGAAATCTCTCTCTCTTTCTCTCTCTGTCTGTTCTCTCTGTTATTTGTCCTTAACTTTTTCTACCAAAGAAACAGGGAAAAAAAGCCTTTGACTTTAATTATTTGTTAATCGCTGATGCAAAATACAATACAATAATGCAGCTTGCTTCCACCCTCTCTAGTTTTTTATATATCACTCTCTCTAATTTCTCTCTCCTCTTCACGCCAATGCCAGAGTGACATGTTCCCAATTACACCCTTTTGAGGACTGATATGGTAAGGCTCATGTGCCCAACTGATCAATGCAAATGCCTCCCCCAAAGTCCCCTATGCCCCACACAACCAAAAACAACGACATGATTTTCGTTAATGATTTCAATCATGCCTATGATGAATGTGTCCTATTACTGAAAAATAAAGTCACAACTTCTTTTATGGTTATTGAGGTTTAATGGAGTTTAAATTTATAATTAATTACCCAAAATAGGTATTATGGTCAATTGAGGAAATCAGGCTGTCAAGAATTTGAGAAAATCTCAAGAAGAATCTGGGATTTATGGTAATGTGCTATTATTGTTTCTCATTAAATGTATATACCATTCACGTTTCCTGTACACGGAATATGGTCAAAAACTTTTCAGGAGAATAAGTTTTTTAGAATAAATTTTTCTGAATCCCGTAATTTTAGACCTTTTTATTTTTATCTTGGATTTATTGCAATTAGAAGGCTGATTTTTCGTCCTTCAATTAGTTAATGCGGTTTGTCAGCTAAGATGGGGTGCTGGCACGGTTTTGTCCCCCCAAGTGCAAGTTAGTGCCTAGACCCACCCAGGTGGAAAGTTCTTAGTCAGTCACAATTTTATTCCTTTGGCATATGCTCTCTTTCACAAATTATTAAATAAAGGAAAATCCTCACTACCCCATCTCAATATTAAAAAAATAAAACTAAGGGCTATTTTTAAATATAAATAAATTTTAACTTATTTTATTTTATTTTATTTTATGTTATTTTTTTTTAATGACTTTTATTTTTAATATTAAATTTTAGTAGAAAATAGTGTAGGGAATTTTTTTAAATAAGAATAATAATACTAATTAATTTTCTTAATTAGTATCACTTAATTTTTTTTACTTATATTCTAGATTAGAAAGAGTACTGGTTAAGAAATTAAAAATAAAAAATTATTTTATTAAAAATGTGTTAGTATATATCTTTCAATACAACTTTAATTTAGTGTTTAATAAAAAATTTATTGATTGATTTTTTAATCAGTGTGCTAAATACTAATGTAAAAAAATACCTATGATGAATGTGTAATTACGCTTATTTATTATTAATAATTCGCATTTTTCGAATTGCCTATTAAAGTAAAAGTAAAACTCATACCTTTGTCGGTTGTTATGCAATATTCCTATTTCAAAGTTCTGATCACGGAGTTAATGACCGAACAACTACCAATTTCCCATGAGGCCTTAAATCTTAATTTTCTTTCCTTTCTTTCGTGTCAAGGAACGTCTTAGAGGCTTTAATTAAGGAATGAATGAAATAAAATTATTTTATTTTTTAATAATATAAAAATGCATACATTTAATATTTGGAAAACTTAAAAATATCTAATACTTTACTGCATAACATATGGATAAAATTAGTATGGGATTATTTCCATTTATCAAGTAGTTTCAAGTTAAAGTATTAAATAGAGATTGTAAATTTACAGAGCACAAAAAAGGCCGAACCCATGAGGTATTAACTCTTGTCACTCGTCTCATACACAAGTAAAATTAAGTGGACATTCACAAATTTTATGTTTATATGCAAGTATTTATGATTATACCTGAATATTTATTAAAATATAAAATTTTAAATAAAAAATATAAAGTTTTAAACAAAAAATAAAATAAAAATAAATATTTTAAAATATATGTTTATATTAAAAAATAATTTTGTAATATATATTAAAAATAAATAAATTTTAAATCTATATTTATACTCAAAATAAATTAGAATCATTCACTTTTAATTAAGATGATTTAAGTAATTCCAAAATATAAATAGTCGCTAGATGATTATATGCTTGTCTTGATCTTGTGTATAAAACTAATTTGGTAGTGGATTTTATCTGTAGATATATATTTTTTTTTATTTCTAATGTATGCAGTTATATTAAATATTAAAAAAAAATGTCAGTTATAATGATTTTATTTGACTCTAGTAAGATTTTTACCGTAGTTTGTATAAGAAATTTAATATTTTTTATTCAAAATAAAATATTATTACGAAGATATTATAAGGGAATTTGAAATTATTAATATACAATATTTCTTATATTAGAAATTTAATTTTTCTATTTAAAATTTTTAATGAGAATTTTAAAGACACTCAATGACTTCTATTTGCTTATTGTTTATACAATGTGTTAGCTGGGCCACACTCAAATCCATCTCGCACATGCTCCTAATTTAAATAAAAAAATGAAACAAAAAGTTTTATATTAATAGTGCAATATTCATCTACAACAACGAATTGATTAGTTGTTATTAGTTTTTGAAGCCATGAAATTAGTCCATCTTAAGAAATAAAATACTCGAGTCAGATTTTTTAGACTACAAGATAAAAATTGCAGCATCATTCAAAGTCACAAGATGCTTCTGGTCAATTTTGGATTTTTTTTTGGGGGATGTCTAAAATATCTCCCATCGAGAGCCAAAAATAATTTTGAATTATTTTACATCATAAAGTTTTGTACTTTAGAAGGTGAAATACAACGTTATTATTATTGATTTAAAATTTTAACAATTTTATAATTTTACTGGAATTTTCACCGTAATAAACTAAACAAAATATGCACTGAATTTTATCCCATACCCTAGAAAAAATATATATAGCTCTGATGCACCTTCGAGGAAACCGAATCCATAAAGTTTGCTTGATTTAGCTTAATTTGCAAACAAAACTTTATAGTCAACTCCTATTAATAGAGATAGGCAACAACAATAAAGGTTTTAACATTGATCGCAGGGCATGCATATAGACAATTCTTCCACAAGAACAAAAAAGCAAACACCTGTCTTGGACATATTTATTTAACGTGGTTGGTTATATGTATTGAATCTTGTTTCCTTTTGGGCAAGGACAAGATAGCCAATAATTTGCTTTAGATGCATCAGCATTCAGCAATCAACTAACAATAGCCCCAGCACAAATGATATTTTCTAGATACCAAAAAGATAAATTCATATGGTGCGGAAAGATTTATAAATAATTATATTAATTAAGTATGTAGTTAAAATTTTGTTTTTATGTATAAAAAATATTTATTAAAAATATTAATATTTTAAATAAATTTTAACATTTCGAAAAATTAGTCTCAATTAAAAAAAAAAAAACTTTTGCTTAAAAAAAATACAAAGAAGACAACGAAAGGACAAACAAACAATCGCTAGACGTTTACCAACCACGGCACTAAACTGAAAGATGGAGTGAAGAACCATTAGTCTCTGAAAAGATATTACAAATCAAAATGGAGAGACCAGCCACTCAAGTGTGCACCAATCAATGGTCCATGATTAATGTGAGTACGAGATTTAAAATGAAAAGGAAAAGTAAACGTACGTTTCATTCATTACTTTGCTTATTGAAAGAATTTAATATTAAATAGTACTCTCTATGACATTAAAACTGTTCTTATAGGGCCACCAGAGAGTATCGGATTGATGGATTAAACAAATTAATATCTGGTTTAAAAATATAAAATTAATTCTTACAAAGCATTAAAATATATATCAAGAGAAAAATATTTAAGATTATAAAAATTATGCATATAGTTAAATTAAGAAAATGCAAATTTAAATTTAAGAATTAAATTATACTAGTGTACATTAACCAATGATTTTATATAAAATACAAACTTTATTGATCCAATTGTCGAATAATAATTTTATGTTATTTTTTATCAAATTTTGTTAAAATTAAATAATAATAAAAAAGTAATAAAATAATTTATATTTTAGTATATTTTGAAATGTATATATTCTATTAATTTTGATTAATAAGAATGATATATCAAATAATTTTGAATTAATATAAAAATTTGTATATATTATTTATGTAAATAAAATTTTTTATTCAACAATTAAATCGTTAAAATTCACATTTTATATAAAGTTATTGAATAGTGTAATAGTTTATGTAAGTTATATTGGTATAATTTGATTTTTCATATGTAACTGTATGTATATATATATTTATTGAAGGTACAGGTAACACACAAGAATGAAGTGTTGAATTGCGTGTGTGATTTTTAAAAGTCTTTTATAAATATAAAAGATTTAAAACATAGTTTAATATGGTCGTTCAGAGGGGATGTGCAAAACAGTTGTCTAAAGAGGTGCAAAATAAAAAACGATAGTTAAAATATTTAATCTATAAGTAAAAATTACCAAAATTTAAAATTAATTAAAAAGATAAAATTATAAATACTCAAACTATATTTTTATTAGTAAAATAAATTTAAAATTTATATAAAAACATCATAATCATATCAATTTTTATTATTTTACATTTATAAGCTATTTAACCATATAATTTTCCAAAACGTTTATGTTTCGAAAGTTAGTTTCAGCTATCAATTTCGAACTAATTTTTCAATTTCTTTTACCAAACATAACTTTTGTCTCCGTCAAAATCTTCATGTCTAGTTAGTATGAGGTCATTTTCTTTATATTGTTGTATTATATTATTTTAATTTATATAAACACGTGTCTTAAAATATGTAATATTTATAAATGTATTCAAATTTATTCATAACTGAAATATATACATAGTTTTAATAAGAGATATTAATAATAAAATAAACTTATACAATGCAATAAAAAATTGTTGATATTGTTTCGACTAATAACCATTGAGATATCATACCATAATAAAAAATGTTGTTCATGTCTACCGTGTTGTCAAACTTGGAAGACATGTTAATATAAAAGAATGAAGTTATCATGATAATGTGGACACAAAAGTTATTTATATAAAAAAAAATTTTACTACTATGGATTATGCCACATGGCAACATCTGAGTGTCATAACTTAAAAAAAATGTTACAATTATTTAATTCACAAATATCATATATTAAAACATTGAGATTTCCATAGATAATTTTGACATTCTATGTATGTTAATTACTTTTTCTAATAGACTTAATTAATATATATATTCAAACTAATTGAAGCAATTCATATTATATTTTTATTATATTTTCTTATATCAATCAAACTAATTATATGGTTTCTTTCAAGTCAATAATACACCGAAACGTCTACACTTTTTATACAATAATAGAGGTCTCAATAATAACCTTAATTAAATATAGATACCACTAAATAACTCTTAATAACAAAATTTATTTTCATGGTTTAACATTTTCATTAATATCATATAAGGTCCACTGTAAAGAAATACTATATTTTTAAGTATTTTAATTTAAACTATTACATATTAAATTATTATCTCTCAACTACTAAACTTTTGTTGAAAGTTTGGACTAATTGATCTTAAACTATTGTCTCTCGACTACTAAATTTTTGTTAAAAGTTAGGTAAACTATAAGTTCTATTATTATATTTATTATTTTTCATAAAATTATAAAACTCTATAATTTTGAAATAAATTCAAATGAACTTAATAAATTATAAAAATTTAAATATAAACTTTTGAAATCAACTTAACACTTAGAAATCTTTTTTTAATTTTTGAAGCTTATTTGAAGTAAATTTATTATTTTGCCCTTATACTAATTTTAAATGACTAGAATTACTTAAAAGCATAAATTTTGTAAAATCTATTAAAATCATAGTTTTATGAAATTTTCCAGTAAAAATATTAATTTTAACTTATAAAAATATTTTTCTTGAAGTAAAAAGTCAATTTTACTCATTTTTACTATTTTCTCATTAAAATCAGTATGATTAATCAATTCTTTGTAAAAAAAATTAATAAAATACTAAATAAATTTTAAATATTTATTTTTCTTCATAATTAACTTAAAATAAATTATTAATAATTATAAAAAATTTAAATTACAAAATTATTTTTCGGATATATTATTTTGAATTTTTATGCTAAAACTATCATCATTTTGTCTACTATTTGTACTCTAATTTTATAAAAATCACTTTAAATTATAAAAAATTAATTAAAAAACCAATTTTATTAGGTCCTAATAAAGTAATATAAGATTAATTTTCCATTGTTTAAATTTTTATCTCATTAATTTAATTTATTCCAAATTTTCCAATAACTAACATGTCTTAAACCTTCATACTTCCTTTTTCTTCAAGTGCAGCCCACCAAGAAATTCAATAGTAACCAACAATCCATCAAGTTCAAAATAGCAAATGGTTCATAATTTTTTTCTCTCTCTCAACATTTATTGAATATTTGTAGAGTTTTTATGCATTTATTGTCATTTAATTAGTATTATTTTTTCACATCACAAAGGCCTATCAATCATATAAATTTTTTCAAAGATTTTGTGATACTCAAATGCCACAAAAATAAGTCATATCCATCAATTTCGACAAAATACTTCCATCAATTAAAATAAATATTTTAATAAAAATTAAAAACATAAAACATAATATATTTTCAGTAGTACATCAACATTAATATAAAATTTTCATGAATCTAACCACCAATAACAACTAAACAACAATAAGAAAATCTATTCAAAGATTTACAACAAATTCCACAGGAAATCCATTTTCATCACCTACAACACCAACAAGCCAAGCAAATCATACTATACATTATTACATTTTTTTTACTCTATCAAAATAGTAGAAAATAGCATGAGCTTCCCTTACCCAAAGAGATGCTAAAGTGGGAGCATGAAGGAGGAAATACTGGTGGAACTTTAGTCTCTTAAACAAGAACCTTGAGTCATAAACAAACTAAGTAATCAATACCAAAACCAAGAAACAAGAAATTAAAGGTTAGAAGATGGAGGATGTGTTTGGTCAAATGGAGAAAAGGGAGAAAAAATATAGAAATGATCTTATTAAGAAGTGTTAACACCAAACATTGAATCTTTTTGAAGAGAACTTTGGAGAAGAAGAAAAGAAAAGAGACATGAGGTGTTGGAAAATGGAAGTGAGCTGCAATGGTTACAAAATGAAGAGAGGGGGAAAATGGTAACCAGATAAAATCTATCAACTATTACATGACACATTAATTTCATTTAATAAAATGTTTATGTTCCAAATTTGTATTTAATTTTTTAAAATAAAATGGTCACATATATGACCATAACTCACTGTGATTGAAGGAAGGTATGAAAGAGAAAGTACTCTTGGAGTAATTGGTCCAAGTTAGTGAAGGTTAGGTGTAATATTTACTAAATCAATTGTTAATAATAAATTTATAAATTAATAACTCACTAAAATGATCTAAGATATTTACATATAGTTTAAAATGAATTTGAGAATTTTTTCAACTTATGAAAGACTCTCAAATAGCACTGTTTGTAATCAAATTAAAATATTGCTATTTTAATTAATTATAATGAGATAGAATATAAAAATTATATGAACCTAATTATAATGAGTAAGGACTAATTATAATTAAATTTTTAAATTTTATTTTCCATTTGCTCACTTTAACAATGTATTCTTATTCTATCAATGTACAATGAAATCTAGATTTTAGTAAAATTTTCTACTAAAAATTACACAAAAATATATAATATTTATTAATTAAATATTCATAAAATTTGATTTAATTATCTCTTGTGATTAATTTTAATCAATTTATTAATCTTAGAAAAAAAAATATAGGTGTTATACATATAATGCTCTTATTTATACTCAAATAGAATTGCTTCCAGCAAAGACTATATGTGATGTAAAAAAAAAAAAAAAAATCAACATTAAAACTTATATATAGTCAAATTAAAATTAATTTACTTTGATTAAATAATCCACACAATTTATGTCGATGAATTGTTTATAATAAAGACAATTCAATCACTTTATATACACTAAAACATTTTAAGAGGTTATTAAAAAGCATTGTTAGCGACTTATTGAAAAACATTTATACGAAACGATTTTTAAATGGTTGAAATTTGAACCACTAGTTGGGAGGATTTGGATAATATATGCATAATTCTAAGTTGAAGTTTTACTATTATTATTATTATATTTTTCTTTACCCAAAATAAATGCTGAAATTTGACGTGTTATTAAAAAATATACACACTTATTTTTTTTAAAAAAAATATATATTAAACCTAATTATTTAAATTCAAGCACTATAACTTACAAATTTACATAAATGAATCCATCAAATTTTATCAATCAACGTTTCAATATATGACTATAATTATTCTTTAAATTGTATATTTGAATGCACAATTACAATTATTGTGAAAAAATTAAAACCAATCAATAAGCTAGTATTTATCAATTGAAATTTCTTACTGTAATACTTTCTTACCTTTTTTTATGCATCATACTAATTTATGTGCTTCTATATTCATAAGCGTAATTTTGATTAGTGAAAAAAAGTCATCATACAATAGAATATATATATATATATATATATATATATATATATATATATATATATATATATATATATATATATATATATATATATATATATATATATATATATATATATATATATAATAGACATTTTTAATAAAATAATATAAAAATAAAAGTAATGTAGAACATATAATGATGATTAGAATTGAAATCAAAATAGTAATAAAATCTTCTGCTATCAATTAAGTTTTGAAAAATAAACATTCCTTGTTAGTGATAATTAAGTTGAATGACACTAACAAATTCTAACGGAACTCATTTGAAGTTTATTTTGTATAATTTTTTTTAACAATTATTATACGTTATTATTAATTAAATTTAGGTTAAATTTCTTCTTTTGCTTTTCTATTTATTTATTTTTTCAATTTAGTCCCTCTTTTATTAAAATTTTAATTTGATCCTTCAATTTTTAAAAATATTATAATGTTACCCTTTTCGTCCAAATTTGTTAAAGCCATTAGTGAGTTGATTTATTTAAATTTGGCTTATGTACCAAATTGTATTTATTATTTAAAATTCCTTTTTTTACCCACTTTCCCTGTTGATAACTTCATCCCTTATCTTTCCTTTAGGCCCCATGGGAGTGCAAGCATTAAAAATATCCAAAGACCAATGACAATTCCTCAATAAAAAAACTTCCAGTATTCAAATCAATCAAATTCTTCTCATCATACATCATTTTAGTCCAACCATGCATAACGAAATTTGAATCATTATACCTCTTTCAAGGAACCTCAAACACCATGTCAGTGAACATGATATCATTGTCCATCCACTAGAGGAAGTCAACTTTAGAGTGAGAGAGTAAGAGTTTACGAATGAGAGGAAGCCTAACCTAGAACTCTACCATCTCAGCATCGAGAAGAGCCATGTTGTAGAAAATCTCAATCCTGTGAACCCTACAATAGTCAATCTTGTTCTTAATCGATTTCACCAGGTAATGGTACCTAATAGAGTTTTTGTAGGGTTTGGCAGAGGAATTAGTGATGGGGAGGACACAAGGGTTGTTAGGCTGGATGAAGTTTGGGTAATTTGGATTGACTCGGAGCCAGGCTCGACATTGTTGGTCTGAGTCCAAGATTGTGGGGCCTAGGGTGTAGGGTGCATTTGGGTCGTGCTTTTTGTTAGGGTTAGGGGGCTTGTCCATAAGGATTTTCGAGAGATCGAGCATGGCATAGTTGTTGGATTCGAGGTTAGTGTCTGGGTTTGAATAGGATTTGGGTTTGAATTCGTTGAGGACACAGGAGGTAGACAGGTAGTGACATATCTTATTGAAGTCTTGCTCTGGTGTGTCAAACTTGTTGGTGCTAATGGTGTCCTGGAGACTATGATCGCATGAAAGAGGCAAAGGAAGAGGCACCAAGACTTGCTCAAGAACTTCACCGACATTGAAACTCTTGACAACCCTTGATGACGCTAAAACCCTATGAGTAATAGAGAAAAAGGAAGAGGGTAAAAAAATAATTTTAAATAATAATAAATATAATTTGCCACATCAACAACGTTTAAGCTAGGTAGTCAACTCACTAACTATGGTTAACGAATTTTGACAAAAAGGATAATATTGTAGCATTTTTGAAAATTGAAGGAGCAAATTGAAAATTTTAATAAAAGAGGGAACAAATTGTAAAAAGTAAACAAATAGGAGAACAAAAAAGTAATTTAACCTTAAATTTGAAAAATAAATTTTCCTATATAATAATAAATATATGAGAATAACACCAACAAATTTTTAGAAGATTAATTCAATGTAATTATATAATGTAAGTAAATTCTAAAATTAAAAATATGAAATTAATGATTACATTGGGTGAAAAAACAATTAAGTAGGAGTTGACATATGGTATTAGTTAACGTGAAAAAAACCTTAATTAGTTCATATAATGCAATAGATAAATAGGCTTTTATGTAAAATATTTAATATTTCAATAGTTTTTTTTCACGTTATAATTTAAATATTAATAAATTTTTATGAATATATTAACTTGTTTTCATGTAAAATATTTATTTTTATGTGATATATTTTATTTCTAAGATACTTTCTATTCATATTTACTTCTGTGACTTAAATATTAGTTTATTTTCATGGTTAAAATTTTTAATCTTTGATAAAAATATATTTATCTCTCGTTATATATATGTATTAATATGCTTTGTATAGTTTTCATTTCTCCTAGATATAAGTACTCTCCAAATATTAATTAATGACTAAACTATATTTTTAGTCTCCAATTTTATGGTAAATATTTGTTTTAATTTTTTTATTTTTTAAAAGATTTATTTTAATTTTTTTATTTTTAAAAGATTTATTTTAATTTTTTAACTCTTAGATTTAAGTTATTGTTATCCTTGCAAAATAATGATTATTTTATTTTATTTTAGAGTACAATTTTAAACTATTTTTAGATTGATTCAAGATGTAAAGTGTGTTCCATTAAATTTGTTTGCATTAAAACTATACAATTCAATTAATCTTCAAACTAAGAGGGTCCACAAACAAGATGAAAACTTCTCTATTAAACTGTCAAGACCTTCCCAACAAGATATGGGTAGCTTCCATATGTACAACACTACAAAGGATTTCATCCTTGTGCTTACCTAAGGTGAGTTCAACATTTACTTGTTTATCAATAATCATCTCACCCATTTTAGTTAGCTATTGAAGTTTATAGGGTTTGGGATAGAGAATAACAGACAAATAAAGTTTATCCACTGGTCTTAGACTAGCCATGTTTACACTACTACCACCATCTATTATTAGAGAACAACACTTTTTGTTTATACATCTTGAGTAAGAGATATTCTCCCTCTGAGATTGATCATCTTCTATGAATGCACTAATTAGCCTTCTTACCATTAAAAGGTCTCCCTCATATAGCACTTCTTCACTTGAGTACCATTCACTTCCTAAAGTTAAAACTTCTTCTTGGGAACTTTCACTATCAATGCCTCCATCATCTTTGAGAATCATTGTTCTTTTCTTTGCACACTGAGAAGCAATATGTCCCTTCCCTAAACACTTGAAGCATTTAATGTTACTTGATTTATGAGTATGCATTTACTTTTCTTACCTCTTCGATGACCTTTGAAGGGTGCATTCCCATTCTTAAGACTTTTGTCCCTTCTAAGGAGTCTCTATTCTCTCCTTTCCTTACCTTTCCAATTGAAGCTTGTAGTAAGGTAGGACTTTTTCCATGCCTCCTAAATTAAGATTCAACCTTAGAGGCTTGATGAACAAGTGTAGAAATTGAAGTGTAATCATGTAACTTCACAATATCCTAAATGTTTCTATTCAAACCATGCTAGAACCTTGCCATTGTGGCTTCTTGAGACTCAATAATTTGAACTCTAATGGTAGTAAATTTCGTCTCTTTAAAGTATTCTTCCACACATCTAGAACCTTGATACTTTTTGTAACTTTACAAACAAGTCTCTTTTATAATATAAAGGACTAAAACTTTCCTTCATCTCTCTCTTCAGCTCTTTCATGTTCAATTGATGCCCTTCTCATGCCCCTTATTTACAAAGAACGTGGGAGATTAGGAAAGTAGTTAGATATGGTACATCTATTAGATCAGTTAAATATGTTATTTCAATTAATACGGTTATAGAGTTAGTTAGTAGCTAATACATGTATAAATAGGACTACATGTCAATGTTCATGGGTTAGCAGATCGATTCTACACAATTACTCTTAGCCTAAACACTTTCCATTCCCCAAGCCTAATTTCCCTTCATACCTCTTTATTCCATGGTGCTTCGGTATGGTGTTTGCTCAGGGTCGAGTGAGCACAGGACTAGGGGTTGAGAATCGAGGCCAGTTGCCAAGAAGGGACTATTAGGTCTCGCTGGCACACTACTTGGTAATTCAACCCATCTGAACCTTAGCCATTGTAGGTGGAACACTATAGCTACCATGGCGGTTGTCGTGGGAGGTTGATCATCACCATATTTTCCATTTGAATCCATCTTTGTATTGGTACTTTGTTAATCAATGAATGCATATGTTTCCTTACGTTTGTATGCTTATAATTCTTGGAAATTCAGTCTGTTCTTGATTTATGTGTTTGTGCATCTTGAGAATAGATTACACCTAGATTAGGGTCTAGTTGGAAACTACCTAGGTAATAATATAGATAATCTTTAGACAATCTATGTCAATCACAAGCTTAATCCATACTAACTCGAGGCCCTAGATTGTGTAAGTCCTCAATAGGTAGCGGACGAATTTAGGCGGTTGCCTTAGGAAATAGGTTGACGAAGAAATACTAGGATGCCAAGAAATTAAACCAAAATCATTCCTTGATCTCATTGTATCCGATATAATAAATATATGTTAGATAAATATACGTTAGATAATGTAGCTGTAATTCTTTACTTTCTTGTTAACAATGTAGATAATCTTTACAATTCTTGTACGTTTACTTTTTTGTGTAAAACCCCTTCTTTTATCTTTATTGCAAGAGTCACATTGCAATATTTCATAGCCTTGTACCTTAGAAATATAGGAACCATGCGTCCTTGAGAAAAATGACCTAGGTTGACCCTATGCTACTTTAGCTTAGGAAAATCTAGTATTTTGATAGAGTAAATAACGACCAATCCTTAGCCTATCAAATTGACGTTGTTGTCGGGGATACACGTTCTTTGTTCCTAAGTGTGCCGAGTTTGATAAAGTATGCCAAATTTTGTTTTCTTTCCTTTTACTAAATGATTGATTTTATTTTGTTTACTAACTATTGTATTTGTCTTTGAAGTCTGTTTTTTGTGTTTTTATGTTCGAGTCTGTTGTTCTTGTTTTTGGTTAGCGTTAGAGTCTTATTTTCTTGCATGCCAAGTTTGTTTTGAGGTTTGTATGCATGCGAGTTTTGAGTTCTTTTTTTTGTTTGTAATAATTTGCTATATGTGTTGAGACTGTCTACACTAGATTTTGCATGTACTAGGATCTGTATGCGTAAGATCAGTATAGGCCGAGTCTTTATGCATGTTTAGCCGAGTCTGTGTCAGTCATATTTAGTGCAGCCGAGCATTTTTGTGTTCCCTTTTACAACATATTTAGTTTTTGGTAAATTTTGTAGGTTTATAATATTCTTGTATGCATTTTCGTTCTATTGATATTGTTGCGATATCTTGCATGCATTTGTTTGTCTGCATAACTGCCATTTAGTGATTTAAGTGGAATTCTGCATAGTACGCATGACTAGGAAGAGGAATTCCGGTAGTTTGTATCTATTTGATCATGAGATAGAAAAGACTTTGAACATGATCGAAAAATCTAAAAAATGCATGTAGGACATAGTAGCGATAGTTTTAGCTCTATACCTGAGACTGACCAATTTGAAATTAAGCCTGACTTTGTAGATAATCCATTGTATGAGCCAGAACCAATAGAAAACAATAATAGGATATTGAAGGAGCTGGCAATGCCGGATGTGTTGTACCAGCCATGGTGCGTCCAGTACTTGTAGTTGGAGCTGGTCCAGCCATACGAATTGAAGTCTGGACTCATACACTTGTTACCCAAATTTCACGGTCTTGCAGGGGAGGACCCATACAAACATTTGAAGGAGTTCCACGTGGTCTACTCTATGATGAGACCGCAAGGGATACCACAGGATTGCATAAAGATGAAGGTGTTTTCATTCTCCCTCGACGGAGCAGTGAAAGACTAGCTATATTTTCAGGCAGTTATGTTCACTACATGGGGAAGATGAAGTGAATGTTCCTCGAGAAGTTCTTCTTGGCATCCAGAACAGTGGCCATCCGGAAGGAGACCTGCGAAATCCATCAACATTCGGGGGAAATTTTGCATGAGTACTGGGAGAGGTTTAATAAGTTGTGCACCACATGTCTGCACCACCAGAACAACGAACAACTGCTATTGCAGTACTTCTATGAAGGTTTGCTAATGATGGATAGGAACATGGTCGATGCGGAAAGTGGGGGAGCCTGATGGATAAAACCCTAGTGGCAGCAAAACACCTAATCTCGAACATGGCAAGCAACACACAATAGTTCAGAATCAAAGGAGGAGCCGACATCTCAAAGGTAGTAAGCGAAGTTAGCATGTTTGACAGTTAGAGATTGGAAAACCAGTTGACGAAGCTCACATCTTTAGTGAGGCAGCTTGTTGTCGGCCAGCATCAACAAGTCGTGCAACAAGTATGTGGGAGGCGGGCATCAATACGGAAGGCAGCGGTATCTGAATCGGCAGTTCGATAATTTGCAATTTCATAGACAACAGTACCAACCAAATCTAAATTAGGCACAACATACAACACCAAGGTTTGGACCAGCCAGGACCATGTCAGGTCCGAATCAAGCCAATTATCAGCAGTAGAGACCAAGATACTAGGCTCCACCATTTCATCAACAGTCGCATCAGTAAATGCCACCACGAGAGAATAATCCTGCAATGGAGGACTTGAGTTTGCAATTTCAACAAAACATAACTGCGACCATACATGACTTAAAAATGTAGGTGGGACAACTAGCCGACATTGTGAGTTAGATGTAGTTGGCCGATTCTAGTATACCCTCGTAGACGATTCCGAATCTGCAAGGGGGAGGAGTCAGCACTGTGCCGCGTAGTGATAAAGAGTTACCACAGCTGGATGAGTCTTAGACGAGTTTGGGACTAGCCAATGCTGAGACCAAACTAGGAGCCAACTCCCGAGTGCAGGAACTGGCCAGAACTGTTCCACTACCATTCCCTAACCAAACAGTCTCGACAAGAAGATCCGAGATCGATGAAGACTTGCTCAAACTGTTTAGATGCCATAAAACAAGTTCCCAAATACGTTAAGTTCCTCAAGGAACTCTACGTCCATGAAAGGAAGAAGGGAGCCGTCGAGATAGAGGGAGTTGTGTTAGTGTTTGTCAAGTATGAAAATACCAGTGTTCAACAGATCTTACCAAAGAAGTGTCAAGACCTAGGCATCTTTGCGGTTCCATGCACCATCGACAGCTGTACTTTCACTAATGCAATGCTGGACCTTGGAGCATCAATCAATGTTATGCTAGCGTCAATATATAGGTTGCTCAACTTAGGGGACTTAGAGCCAACAGGGATGGTGATTCAGCTTACCAACAGAAGCATTGTGCAACCCATAGGCGTTCTCGAAGACGTCCTTATCCAAGTCAACAAGTTAATTTTCCCAACAGATTTCTATGTGTTGGACATGGAGGATGAATCGTCTGGGGAAAGATCCACTCTAATTTTGGGACGACCCTTTCTGATGACGGCAAGGACAAATATTGATGTTCATGCTTGGACCCTCTCAATGGAGTTTGGGGATACTTTTGTGAAGTTCAATATTTTTGAAGCACTAAAGCATCCCGCCGAAGACCATTCCATCTTCAGCATTGACGCCATTGATGGGCTCGTTGAAGACTACTTCCAAATAGGCACTGGTAGTGCTAACTTAGTTAATTTTGTTGATATTCCTGATGTAATCCATAAATTTTATACTGAGGCAGCACTAGCCGATTCTTAAATGCTATCTTGCACACTTCCTTTTTTTGTATTCCGAGGACTTTATTTCTAATATAATTCATTGCAGGATTGACGAAGTCTTAGGAAAATCCCAATATGCTAAGTTTGTAGTTGCCAACACCAGCAAGCCGGGAGTAACATGAGTAGCAACATTAATAAATACCGACTTTGATTCCGGGATCAAGTTCTGAAAGGCCAACCGAGCCGAGTCCGACTCTAGAGGGGAGTGGAAAGCCGAGATCGACTCCAACAAGTAGGAGCCGACCGAGACTGACTCCAACAAGTAGGAGTTGATCGAGACCGACTCGACTAACCTGGAGGGAGTCGAGATTGACTCCAACATGCAGGAGTTGGCTGAGACCGACTCTAACAACCTGGAGGATGGGCGCTAAGACTAACTCCAACAACCAATAGGAAGCCAGTTTTGACTCAAATAAAAAGGAGTCCCAGCAAATAGAGGCCGAGTACGACTCTAGGCTTCCAAGTTTGCTTTCGAATAGAGTTGGCCAACTGACTCCATCAAATCAAGAAAAATATGTTTCACCTCAACCCCAAACAACTTAGTTAAAGTCGTTGCTTGAGCATCTCAAGTACGCTTACTTGGGGATAACCAGCAATTTCTAGTGATCATAGCTAATAATCTCTATAGAGAACAAGAAGAGAAGTTGCTAGAAGTGCTCAGGAAGCATAAGAAAGTAATCGGCTGGACACTCGTAGACCTTCCAAAGATCAGCACCCCTCCATTTGCATGCATAAAATTCTATTGGAGGAGGATGCCCAATCGGTTAGACAACAACAATGGAGACTAAATGTGACTCTACTGGACATCGTAAAAAAGGAAGTTACAAAGCTACTTGCAGTTGGAATCATTTATCCCATCTCAGATAGTCAATGGGTAAGTTTGGTTCAAGTAGTGCCTAAGAAGTTCGGGATGATGGCTATCAAGAACTAGTAAGGCGAGATGGTGTTAGCTAGGATTCAGAATAGCTGGCAAGTGTGCACCGATTACAGGAAGTTGAATCAAGCAATTCGCACGGACCACTTGCCACTACTGTTTGTTGACCAAGTGTTAGAAAAATTAGCAGGTATATCCCATTTTTGCCTTTTGGATGGTTTTTTAGGTTATATGCAGATTCACATAGTACCCGTGGATCAACACAAAACTACCTTCACATGTTTGTTCGAAATGTTCGCATATACAAGGATGTTATTTGGATTTTGCAATGCTCCGAGTACTCTCCAAAGATGTATGATCAGCATCTTCTCATACCTCTTGGAGGATTGCATGAAGGTTTTCATGGACGACTTCACAATCTATGCCGAATCATTTTAAGCCTGCTTGGACAACCTTTCAAGGGTATTATGTAAGTGTATAAAAATTAACCTAGTATTAAATTTTGAGAAATGTCATTTTATGGTTATTGAAGGTATGGTTCTAGGACACCTCGTTTCAGCTAGAGGTATCGAGATCAATAAAGCTAAAATAGATGCTATTTCTTCTCTACCTAACCTCACCCCTGTGTAGGAGGTTCGTTTGTTTCTTGGTCATACAGGTTTTTACAAGCGATTCATTAAAGATTTCAGTAAGATCACCCTGCTTCTGTCCAAGCTGTTACAAAAGGATTTCAACTTCGTCTTCGATCAGCCCTGTGTGGACGCATTTCAGGAGCTGAAGATAAGGCTCACGTCCACGCCCATCCTCCAAGCACCAAATTGGGTACTTCCATTTGAGCTAATGTGTGACGCTTCCAACTCTGTTCTAGGAGTAGTCCTAGGCCAACGAGTCGGTAAGTAGTTGCACGTGATTACATATGCATCTCAAATGATGGATGCAGGCCAAGTCAACTACACAACTACTGAAAAGGAGCTTTTGACAATAGTATTTGCCTTAGACAAGTTTAGGTCATATTTACTTGGCTCCAAAATTGTGGTATTTTCTAATCATGCAGCGTTGAAGTACCTCTTGAAGAAGCTGGACGCAAAGCCAAGACTGATTTGGTGGATGCTGCTTTTCCAAGAGTTCGACATAGAGATCAGGGACAAGAAAGGTGCGGAGAACGTTGTAGCGGACCACTTGAGCCAGTTGGAGAGAGAAGCCGAGCCGATACCAATCCGAGACAAGTTCGTGGATGAGTAGATTTTGCAGATGATGCATGCAATTCCATGGTATGCGGATATCTACAATTACCTTATCGCATCTACATTCCTTAAAGGAGCATCCAAAACTGTTAAGGAAAGATTGGAAAGTGATGCAAAATACTACATATGGGATGATCCATACCTTTGGAGACTATGTAATGATCAAGTTAAACGCAGGTGTATTCCAGAATCCAAGTTCCAGTCGATCCTTCACTTCTATCATATGGTAGCCGGAGGAGGCCATTATGGATCTGATCGAATAGCCCAGAAATTCCTTGACTGTGGGTTGTACTGGCCCACCATA
Organism: Mucuna pruriens; assembly: GCA_025330945.1. NCBI lineage: Eukaryota > Viridiplantae > Streptophyta > Magnoliopsida > Fabales > Fabaceae > Mucuna > Mucuna pruriens. The sequence goes on along the minus strand of JAENHJ010000488.1, from coordinate 455,876 downwards.
TTCTTGGACACGCTCAAGTTCGTCACAACCTGCGAACAGTGCCAAAAAGCTGAAGTGGCTATAAGTAGAAGAAACGAAATGCCCCAACATCTATGTTGTTCTATGAAATCTTTGATGTATGGGGTATTAACTTCACGGGGCCATTCCCTGTCTCCTATGGAAACTCTTACGTCTTATTAGCCATTGATTATGTTTCAAAATGGGTGGAGACTAGGGCCACCAAAACTAACGATGCTAGAATTGTCATGGATTTCTTGAAATCTCACATTTTTTGCAAGTTTGATGTGCCAAATGCGCTAATTAGTGACTAAGGAAATCACTTCTACAACTGTTCCATGGCCATGCTACTCGAGAGTGGAGCATCGAGTCGCTACTGCTTATCATCCTCAAACCAACAACCAAACTGAAGTCTTCAATAGGGAAATTAAAAAGTTACTATAGAAGTTGGTGAATCTGAACCAAAATGATTGGAGCTGCCTCTTGGAGGATGCTTTGTGGGCATATAGAATAACTTACCAGACTTCGTTAGGGATGTCTCCTTATTAGATTGTTTTCGGTAAGGCTTGTCATTTACTGGTAGAGATAGAGCATCGAGCTTACTAGGCAATCAAGAAGTGCAATATGGCCTATGATCAAGTGATGACTCATTTTTCAGTCATCTTACGCGCATCAAATAAAACTAAGGCTAACTACAAAATAGTGCAACCCTAGGTCAAATCTCTCAATGACACAATGTGTTCAATTATGGCTTAATTTGGAATTCAGAGTTTTACATAGAAAACACTAAGTGTAGAATGCCGACTTGCTCTTGGTAGAGACAGATCCGATATAGACTTGGTTGAGCTGTATCCGACATTGTCTCGGCTAAGCATAGACTCGGACACAGACGGACGCGACAAAGTCAGATTAGACTAAGTCTCAAACTAAAATGAAGGTAATAAGGGGGGTTTGTATTGAAACACAGAAAGTAAACAAAAATTAAACTAAGTACAGAAACAGTAAATGCAAACTAAGCTATACTAACTATTGCATCAACATAGAGATTCGATAAGCAATTCGTTCTCAGTTCTTCCCTCAAGTTTATGATTCCAAATCAACTTAGAGTTCTTACGATGACCGCCGAAGGTTTGTCCATTGCCATACCGAGGATTTACACAACCGCTACCTCATTAGTTGGCAGGGAGTATGTACGTGGTTGGTTTTAGGTTCTCTTATCGATTATCTAATTAAGTTGTTAAATTGATTCCAATTGGCCTAGTCTAATATTGATCTACTCTTAGAATTGCATAACCACAACTCAATGAAAGTAGATTAAAAGCAGGATTCACAATCAAAAGATAAGAAACGCAAACCAATTATATTATTAAAACAGTATTGATACAAGTAGTGAATTAATGGATTCTGACTTCCACAATGACTACGATGGAAGAATGGCGATGGTTCACCAACACTAGCTAGAACATTGAGGATTCAGCCCACTGAGTTGGTCCGACTATACCGAGCGATCACCTCTAATAACCTCCAACTTCCCAGTTCCTAGCCTGCACCTCCTTGACTGAGAGAGACGCTACATTGAAGCACTGTGCATCACCGAGAAATAGAGGGCGAAAGTGAGAAGATGAAGCGCAAATGAAATGGATAAAACTTTGAATTCAATAACCAATTAGAACATGCACTAGCACCCCTATATATATATGAGTTGGATAGCTTGTGATGCACACCTAATCTAACTGATTTACAGATTCCTAATTAACCTTTCTACCTTTAGATGATCCTTCATGCACTGCACGCTTCTCTTGGAGTGATGTGACTGGGAAGGGACTTGTCTTGGGTGAAACAACTTTGTTGGGCCAAGACGTTCCTTGTTGGGTTGTTGGCTGGCCTCGGTTGGCAAGGAGCTGGTTTGGCCGGGGCAACTTCTCTTGGGCCAAGATGCTCTTATTGGGTTGAGACGTCGTTAGCTTCGACCTGCAAAATGAATCCAATCTTTTATTAGCTAAAACCTTCAAATTAGCACAAATGTATATTTTCGCTATTTCTAGGTCCATAATCTGAATCTTAGCTAAGATGTGATTCTTAGTTACCAAATAGTCTCCATAATATCCATCTTAAGCCCTTGTGAGGTGTATAAAATATGACTTATCATCAAGCCGGCCGAGAGCGGAAACTACAGTTGTAGGAGCTGGAAGAGCTACGCTTGAAGGCTTATGAGAACTTCCATGATATTAGGATCTTAAGGAAGGAGTTCACAATCGGTCAAAAGGTACTATTGTTTCGTTCTAGGTTGAGACTCATAGCCGATAAGCTTTGTTCCAAGTGGGATACACCATTTATTGTAACTAACATTTTTCCATATGATGCAATAGAAGTAAGAGATGAAGCTAATAATAGTACATTTAAAGTCCATGGGCACCAACTAAAGCCCTACCATGAAGGTCCGAATCTGAGTTCAAACCAAGGAGAGGTGGAAATCATCACGTTGATAGAGCCCATCATTCCCGAGGAGCCGTTATAATAAATCCCTGAATCTCCACGTGCACAGTTGCATTGAGAGCAATGCACAAGTTAAAGGGGGGTGGGGGTAGTGCTCGGGAATTAAGTTCTATTTTTCTATTTAAATTTTTCGTATGAAATGTTGTTTCTTGTTTTTTTGTTTTGTTTTGCCATGCACTGACTCCAAGTTTTTTTCGATCAAGTCCGAGCCAACTCCGTTTCCACGTGGAAATTAGGTCTATGCCGACTCCATCTCGGTTTGTCGTTTTGCTTTTCTGTTGTGTCGTTTGCCGAGTCCAAGCTGACTCGGATTTGGTGTCATTTTTGTTTTCATTTTGTTGTTTGTCGGTCTGTGCCAACTCAGTAGTATGTCATTTTTGTTTTTCATTTTTCATTTGTTTTCTTTTTTTCGTTTATGTTTTGCATTTTTTCATGTGTTTGATTGCTAAGGAAAGTTTTTGGAAAACTTAAATGAATTTCTTAGGTAGAATAAAGCATAAATAAGCAGTACATAGCCTTAGGTGAAAGAATCTTTTAATTTGGCATGAAAAGAAACCCTTTGATCCTTAGAAAAGTAAGTGGTTGAAAAATTTTCTAAGTTAAAACTGGAAATGATAGAAGAATTTTAACCCAGTGAGAATTTGAGCCTAATGTAAAAATGGCTTACATCTTGCCATTTCTTTTCTTTTTTTGTGTGAATTTGCATTTGTGTTATTATATTATTGTAGGTTTTGCCTTAACTCTTTATATACTATTTGACTTATATGCAATGATGAGATGATCTAAACCCTCTTTCTTATTAAACCATTGGCCAAATAAAGCCCACTTTGCAACATAAAATCCCTTGTTAACCCTGTTGATTCACCCTTACCTCAAGGAGGCGGGGGTAAAAAGAGCATTGAAATTGTTTTGGGAGTAAGATCCACAATATGGTACCGAGGCGGGACACCTAGTGGATAGTCCCGACTTCGAACCCAAATCACGAAAGCTGAGCGCCCAAACGGAAAGTTCAACTCCCGTATTCTAGACCCTAATGGATGCCTAAAGGAAAGTCTGACCACGTGGGGACCCACACCTTGCACTCGCAGTATAGTCCACAGCCCGAAGGAAGGACACCTAATGGAAAGTCTGACTTCGTTACCTCGTTCCTTGAATCCAGAACTATGTTAACTTTGATTCCTCCCAATCGTGAGGTACGTAAGAGCAAGAGGCATACTCTTGTCAATTTAAACATCCCTCACATTGTAAATCTTCCCCTGTATCATCTGTCAAAATAGTAAAGATTATGTAGCATGCCACTCATAGAGTAACTACTAGATGGTAGGCGAGTAGGATGATGCGTCATTCCCATGCGTAACCAACTCCTTACCCAGATTCTCTGCCTCGAGACCTTGCCTTTTCCACCCCCGATTTTCAGTGTACCGTTAAACGTTAGTGGTGACTCCAACCCGAGCTAGATCAGTTTTGATCAATTCCTCTTCTGGGGTAGGTCGAGATGATGCTAGCTCAACGCGCCGGATTCCCCTAGAACGTCCATCATCCTTCTAAACTGCGTTTGACTCACTATCGTTTCCAGTATATGCACATAACATTAAAACAAAATATCCATTCCTAACCTTCGCACCAACCTTTAAAATCACCCTCGACACGATTTAGGTTGCGTCATAAGTCAATTCTGCAACCGCTCCATCGCCATACAACTTGAGAAATATGGAGTGGAGCATCGAGTCGCCACTGGATATCATCCTCAAACCAACGACCAAGCTGAAGTATTCAATAGGGAAATTAAAAAGTTACTATACAGAAGATGGCGAATTTGAGCCGAAACGATTGGAGTCGCCTCTTGGAGGATGCTCCGTGGGCACATCGAACAACTTACCGGACTTTGCTAGGAATGTCTCCTTATCAGATTGTCTTCGGTAAGGCTTGTCATTTACCGGTGGAGATAAAGCATCGAGCTTACTGGGCAATCAAGAAGTGCAATATGGCCTATGATCAAGCCAGTTCAGAGCAGAAATTGCAGTTGTAGGAGCTAGAAGAGTTACGCTTAGAGGCTTATAAGAACTCCAGAATCTATAAGGAAAAGGTAAAACATTTCCATGATAGTAGGATCTTAAGGAAGGAGTTCACAATCGATCAAAAGGTGCTATTGTTTCATTCCAGGTTTAGGCTCATAGCCGGTAAGTTCCGTTCCAGGTGGGACGAACCATTTGTTATAATCGTACATTTAAAGTCAATGGGCACCAACTAAAGCCCTACCATGAAGGTTTGACTCTGAATTCGAACCAGGGAGAGGTGGAAATTGTCACGTTGATAGAGCCTATCATTCCCGAGGAATCGCTAGAAGAAATCCCCGAATCCCGACATGCACATTGTATTGAGGGAAATGCACAATTTAAGGGGGCGGTGCTCGGGAATTAAATTCCATTTTGTTGTTTAAATTTTTTGTATGTAATGTTGTTGTTCCTTGTTTTGTTTTATTTTGTTTTGCCATTCAATGACTCTAAGTTTTTCCAACCGAGTCCGAGTCGACTCTGATTCTATGTGGAAACCAGGTCTATGTTGACTCCATCTCGGTTCGTCGTTTTACTTTTTCGTTGTGTCATTTTTCGAATGCAAGCCAACTTGAATTTTGTGTCATTTTTTGTATCCATTTTGTTGTTGCCAGGTCTGTGCCAACTCGGTAGTGTGGCATTTTTGTTTTTCGTTTCTCACTTGTTTTTGTTTTGCGTTTTTCTTCGTGTCTGATTGCTGAGGAGAGCTTTGGAAAACTTAAATGAATTTCTTAGGAAGAATAAAGCATGAATAAGCAGTACATAGTCTTAGGTGAAAGTATCTTTTAATTTGGCATGAAAAGAGACCCTTTGCATCCTTAGAAAAGTAAGTGATCAAAAAATTTTCTAAGTTAGAACCGAAAATGATAGAGAACTTTTACCTAGTGAGAATTTGAGCCTAATGTAAAAATGGCTTACATCTTGCTGTTTCTTTTATTTTCTTGTGTGAATTTGCATCTATGTTATTTGATTACTCTGGGTTTTGCCTTAACTCTTTATATACTTAGATGATCAAGGCCATCTTTCTTATATGAAACCACTAGCCAAATAAAGCCCACCTTTCAACATAAATCCCTTGTTAACCCCGTTGAGCCTGTAACCTTCTTTTGGATTTAAAAGCTCATTACAAGACAATAGCCGGAAAAACCCATGATTCAACCTTACCTTAAGGGGGTGTCAAAGGAGCATTGAAATTTTTTTAGGAGTAAGATCCATAATAAGTGTAGGGGAGGGACAATGAGGGAACCTGGAAGAAGACGGTATAAAAAACAAATGTACCGAACGAGACCCATACAATCAAAAGAAAGAAAGGAATAGGTTGTGAAAAAAATAAAATAAAGAAAAAGGGTGAAAAAAGAAAATAGTGGATGAATAAGATGTGGTAATAAAGGTAAAAAGTGTACAAAAGTAAAAGCCCAAATGCCGTAGAAGCCCAAAAGAAATCCAAAAGGTGAGAAGAAAAAGAAAATAAAGGCTAAAAAGTAAGAGCTTGATGGGTATTGTAAAACCAAAACTTGTAGTATCTTGGAGTCAATTCTCCATACTTATAAGGCTTACTCCCTATTGCTCCTTTATTCCTTTAGGTTCCTTTGAAACTCACTTACGTTCCTTATATCTCACCTTTACCTTGACCATGTTACAACCCAAGTGAAAGTCCTAATGATCATTAGAGCATGCATGTTTAAACTAGTAAAAATAGAGAGGCTAGTCAAAGTCTGGAAGTGTTGGTAACATAGGATATTTTGAGTGTAAACACAAGGCCCAAACACTTGAGAGAAAGATAGAATATCCAGTGAGAATTCTATCAGTATTCGATTGATGTTACTTATTTAAATTGGATGTAGAGAATAAAGTTTCATAGCTGGTTGGAGGTCTGGAACCAAGATAAATGTATGTTTGAACTACTTTATCTCTTATTAAATTCATTTAAATTTCATAAACTCCCTCGCGTAGTCTATCGTTTGTTGTTTTGTTTTCAAGCTTTCCTAACTGACACCTTGATTTTTGCCCAGGAGTGCAAAAAGTAAATGTGGAGGTATGATAGTACACAGTTTATACCCCTTAGTAGGTCTTTAAGATGGGTGAAATAGAATATAAATAATGGTTAAGAATCAGCTGTTAGCTAAGGTTTAAATTTCCAAGGTTGAGCTAAGGAAATTACAAAGCTTGGCTAAGTTTCTGATATTAGCTAACAAAAACATAAAGTTTTATTCTATAGGTCAGAAGAGATACCGAACGAAGTCAAAATCAGCTAGAGGAAGTTGTCCAGGCTAGACGAAACCCTCCAGGCTGACTCCGTCTTGGTCAGAATGAAGTCATCCCAACTAAGGCCGGATGCTTCCTGGCCGAATGAAGCTGACTCTATTATCAACAGTCAAGATGCTAACTCTATCATTAGTAGTCAAGATGCCGACTCTTGAAGAGCCGACTCTGTAACAAGGTGACATTTGCATGCTGACTTCAAATCTGTATGCATCTATTCGGATGCCAACTTTAAATCAGATGTAGACTCCCATCCAATACCGGATCCATCCCGACATTAGTAGACCGACTCCACTTCAGCAAATTCAAGCACGTGCATAAAATGTAATTTAGCACGTGGGAGATTAGGAAAGTAGTTAGGTCTATATTTCTATTAGGCCACAGTTAATACAGTTATAGAGTTAGTTAGTAGCTAATGCATGTATAAATAGGACTGCATGTCAATGTTCATGTGTTAACAAATTGATCATACACAACTACGCTTAGCCTAAACACTTTCCATTCTCCAAGCCTAATTTCCCTTCATACCTCTTTGTTCCATAGTGCTTCAATACGGTGTTTGCTCAGACTTGAGTGAACGCAGGACCAGGGACTGAGTATTGCGGCTAGTTGCCAAGAGGGGACTGTCAAGGCTCGCTGACACACTACTTGGTAATTCAACCCCTCCGTACCCTGTCCATTGTAGGTGGAATACTTAGCTATCATGGCAGTCATCGTGGGAAGTTGATAATAACCATCTTTTCCATTTGAATCCATCTTTGTATTGGTACTTTGTTAATCAATGAATGCATATGTTTCTTTGCACTTGTATGCTTGTAATTCTTGAAAATTCAATCTATTCTTGATTTGTGTGTTTGTGCATCTTGAGAATAGATCACACCTAGATTAAGGCCTGGTTGGAAGCTACCTAGGTAATAGTATAGATAATCTTTAGATAATCTACGTTAACCATGAACTTAATCCCTACCAACTCGAGGCCTTAGATTGTGTAAGCCCTTAGTGGGTAATAAACTAACGTTAGGTGGTCGCCTTAGGAAATAGGTTGGTGAAGAAATACTTGCATGCCAGGAATTTGAACCAGAATCATTCTTTGATCTTATTGTATTCGATATAATAAATATATGTTAGAGAATGTAGCTGTAATTTTTACTTTCTTGTTAACACTACAAATAATCTTTGCAATTCTCATAAGTTTACTTTCCTGCTTGAAACCCCCATTTTAACTTTCACTACAAAAAGTCGCATCCTACTGCCCAGCTTTGTAACCCTTTCTTAGCCTTGTACCTTAGAAATATAGGAACCAAGTGTCCTTGAGAAGAATGACCTAGGTTGACCCTGTGTTGCTTTAGCTTAGCTAAATCTAGTATTTTGATAGAGGAAATAACGACCAATCCTTAGTCTATTAGTCCTCTTCATGACTAGCTTCACTCTCTTGCATGGAAGGTTACCTATTCTCCTCCTTCTCTCTATTTAACTCTTCTACCTTAGCATTGATACTTTGAGTGTCTCATTTTACATAATCCAATCCCTTTTTATTCTATTTTTCCATCCTCTTAAGTCTTTCTCCCAATTTGGCTTTAACCTTTTCATTTGACTAATGGGTTTTGGGTGAGTAACATTTCATATCTTCACTAGAGTCTCCCATTGTGTTTTCTTCACTCAAACCTCACTTCGAACAACAGCTGATTTCAACTAATATTGTACCAAAACTAAGAGCCAATCAAAGGCAAAACCTCACCACTCCTAAATGTATAACACTCACACTTGTATTTCACACTTTATGGCTTTTTCTCTAATGAGCTCTCTTGCCTTTTTCCACTTAAGAACTTCTCTCTATGGCTTGTACAATAATCCTACTATACTAATCAAGATCCAAGTTGCAAGTGAAAGATAGGAAAATCTCTGTAAATTCTTAAGAATTTCAAGAAAAAGAAAACCTTAAGACAAAACTAGGAAGCCAAGAAAGACAATCAACACAAGTTCAAGAAGGATGCTAATCTCAAATGGAATTGGATGAGACAAATAAGAAGATTCAAATAACATGAAAAAGAACTAAAAATTTAAGGGAATAAAAAAGTATACAATTGCTATCCAAAAGTATTATACATCACCATACCAATTTATGCACAAAAACTAGTCATGCTAGAATTATAGAAACTATGTGTGTCACTTGTTTTTGCTTGGGACTTTACACTAACATTTTCTTTTGCTTTTCTTTCTTGTTTTGATATGGCTACACTCTATTTTTACTGAAGTTTTTCTTCCCATTATTCACTATTTTGAATTCACTTTTGGTCCATTATTTTTTTCAAGACTACATACCACAAGAATTCTTACAAAAAACTAATGTGCATATTATTAAACAATTCATCAAACACTTGGTGTGCATATCATAAACACAAAGTAAAATACCTTATATGTATCAAGAACTCAAGCAAAACAATTGATCTCACAAAGTTATGCATAAGCGAGATCAAACAGGGCAAGATGCATCAAGAATTTTAACTAATCAAAAGTTAGAATTCAAGTAATTTCACTTACTTGTTGGGGTGCCCAAACCCTAGGAATTCTCCATGAAAACACTGCAATGAAGGTGTAAATCTAGAACTTATATGATGATTGAAAGCTTTGCCACCACTTTATGAAATCTTGGATCCATAATCAACACACAATCAAGGAAAACCAAAAATCCATGGAAAAAGAGGAAATCAAAAATTGTAAAAGGAAGAAAGGGAAAAACTGATTGAGGAAGAAGATGAACTTGCCACTAATCATATTGAATTAGATAAGAGAAGTAAAGATTCACCATAAGAATGTTGGAAAGTTGATGAGAATTAGGATTCTTATTCAAGAACAAGAGAAGAGAGAAAGTCTCTCACAAGTGCAATGCACAATTCTATTCAACGTCAAAAGTGATTAGTTTAATTACATTTTGGGTGTATGTATGATAAGGATCTGATTAGCACCCAAAAGGATATTATAGAAGAGCATGAGGTAGAGGATATCCAGACACTTTAAGGCTCTAAGAATAGGGGAAAACTAAAAAGATTGTATAGTGAATTATTTTCATAAACTAAGAATGCTTGGGAACTTGGAAGGCTCAAGGCAGGCCCAACCATCTTCATTGTGTAAGCATGCTCTCAAGATTCTCAAAAAGTGATGGATTGAATTTGAAGTGCATTTCGAGTTCATTGAATGATAAGGGGACAAAGTGAACATGAAGAAACTATGGAGTCTAGAAGAGTCAGTCCGACATACTTTGCCAAATTAGCCATATCTAGAGCTACAAACCTTCAAATTGGATAATCTTGGTGCCTTTAGAAATCTAAGAGAAAGATATACAACTTCCATGTTTTGAGATGAAACCAGTTCATAGTTCTTCAGTTCCAAAAACGCATATGAAAGTAATGTCACTACAAGGCTAAGGACTTACTTGTACTTATTTGGATTGTATGTTGGATAGGATAAACTTATTATTGGGTTAAGATAAGGATAACACATGTTTGGTTAAAGGATATGTTATCCCATATTCAAAAACCCCCTTATGGCATGAAGGTTCTTATATAAGGAGCCTTCCACCCGTTGTATTCATTACTTTGGATATATCTTTGAATTCAATAGAATTTGAGAGGATTCTCATATTCTTGCTTTGTAGAAGAGCTTTTGTTCCTATTAAGCTTTCAAGAGGCTTGTGGTGAATCTCCTACAATTCTTATCTTTCTCTTAGGAGAGAGTGGCGAGTTACCCTTTCATCCTTTTCTCTTCCATATTTTACATTTTCTTTTCCCCTTTCCTTTAATACATAGCTTCCGTGCCTATTCAAGTCCAAGGAGGAGTCATTTGGCTTCAATTCAATTCTAGGTGTGCATTAATATAGGTATTCACTATTCATCTAATTAGCCTAAGATAATCTTAAGACTAAACTAAGCAAGGAATGCAAAACACAGCCAAAATGCTCATGGTCAAACCTATAAAACACACCAAAATTTTTACAGCATTTAGTGACCAAAAGTTGGTACTAAATGGGCTTCTTGACTAGATTGGGCCTTTTGACCCAAGTGCAAGCTAAGAAACGAAACTATAAGTAAATACACTCTAATATAGAGATTAACATGTCTTAAAAAATTTTATACAAAGCCACAAAGAAACCAACTAAAGTGTAAGCAATAGGGTCACAATTAGGCCTTCCTTGGCCCACAAAGAGGCTCATCCTCTATGTACTTCCTCTTGAACCTTCCTCAACCTCTCCCATGTCATGGGGCCTTCAAGCATAGGAACTTTCATGGTCTTCAATCCCTCTTTAATTTCATCTTCACATTCTTCCATATTCATAAGATGAGCACCTATGTGTGTTGGACTCTCCTTAGCCCTTAAGGAAGCCTATCTCTTCTAACTTTCCTTTGGCTTATCCTTGAAGTCTAGCTTATTTTTCCTTGGGTTATGGAACCCTTCTAGCCTTGGTGTATGTTCCTTAAGTCCCTTTAGCATATCCATGACTTCCTTTTCGATATTCATATCACATATTGGCAATCTTATTATGGGTCACCTTTCTATCATATTGTCGTGGCCTACCTAAAAGGATGTGTGTGGCCTTCATTTGCACCACATCACACACCACCTCATCAACATAGTTTCTTATGGAAAAATATAATGGCACTTGCTTATCCATTACTATTTCACCTCTCTCACTAAGCCATTATAATTTGTAAGGTTTGGGACGAGGAAATAAAGAGATTCCTAACTTCTCTATTAGCCTTAAGCTACCCATATTCACACTACTCCTACCATAAATTATAATAGAGCAAATTTTTCCTAAAACAAGGCACCTAAAATGGAATATATTCTCTCTTTGGATTTCGGTCTCCTATCTAATCATATTACTCACATGCTTTTTTACCATGAAAAGGTCACTACTAGACTCAACCTCACTAGAAGAGGTAGACTTCTTTTGGGAACTCTCATTGTCAATCTCTCCAATTTTCTCTCAAGATCATGGTATTCTTGTTTAGGGATTGAGAAACTATATGCCCTTTGCCCAAGCACTTAAAACACTTAATATTGCTTGACCTAGAGGAACTAGGTAACGATAGTGGTGTCTTCTCATCTTTTCGTTTAGGGCTCACTCACTTTCTTGGGACTATTATTATTTTTAGGCATATCTCTTTCTTTACCCTTCCTATTAGTACTATGATGTTTTCTAAACACTTGTTTCCTTTTCAATTGCATTTCCACCTTAGTGTCTTGGTGGACTAAATCCTCTAGGGAATTGTAATGGTGTAACTCAACAATATCTTGTATTTACCTGTTAAGGCCATGGAGGAATCTAGCCATGGTGGCCTATTGAGACTCTTCCACTTGAGCTCTCATGAGAGCCATCTTCACTTCTTTGTAATAGTCCTCCACACTCTTACACCTTGGATATAATCTTTTGAGTTTATTGTATAAGTCTTTAGCATAACATGAGGAAATAAACCTCTCCCTCAACTCTCTTCTCAATTTGGTCCAAGTGTCCACACTTGGCCTTCTCCTTCTTACTACATCATTAAGTACTTGATTCCACCATACTAAAGCATAGCCACTAAATTCAAGTGTGACTAGCTTTACTTTCATTCTATTATTGAAATCAAAGCATCTAAACACTTGCTCAACTTTTATCTACTAATCTAACTAGGCATTCAGATTACTCTCACTTACTGAGGGATCTTAAACTTATTCCATCCATCTCACTTCTCCTAGGCATCTCTCTATACCTTCTCCTTCCTCCTCTAATGTGTTTAGACAACCCATTATTAAATCCATTGTTTCCACCATCACCATAGCTACCCTCACTATCATGCATGGAGGGGCCTTTTGCTCCTCCTTCTCCTTACTTAAGGCCTCTCCCTTTGCATTGACACTTTGAATGTCTCTTTTAACTGAATCTAGTCCCTCCTCATGATCCCTTCCCATTCCCTCCAACCTTTATTCTAGATTTTTCTTTTGTTTCATCATTATCCTAGTCTTAGGAGAGTAATTCTTCATATCTTTACTGGAATCTTCCATCATTCCTCCTTTCAACACTCCAACTACAACTTCTCAAAAACATAAGTACCAAACAAAACCAAAAGAAAGAAGTAAGGAAAACTCACCACTCCTAAGTGTTTGGCACTCTACACTCGTGTTTCACACTTGGTTAGACTTTTCTCCAATGTTCACTCTAGCCTTTTACCTCGAATCTCACTTTAACTCTTGCACAATAATCACTATATACTAGAATCAAGCAACTAGGAACAAGTGAAGTAGGAACAAATTTCTACCACACTTAAGAAGTTGAATAAAAGGAAAGGAATCCAAAGAAGACAAGCAATAAAAGCACACAAACAAAAGCTAAACTCAAAGAGAGTAAGTATGAGACAAGTAGAAGACACAAGTGGAGTAAAAGATTACATAAACCCAAGGTATAAGACACACATACTATTCGACTATGTAGAATAAGCATGTAAAATACAAATTCAATCACCATAAAAGCATGCAAGTTGAACTCAAGAGGCTTTGGTGTACCACTTTTCTTTTTGGGCCAAAGACTAGCTTCTTTTACTTTTCTTATTTTTGTTTATGTGTGGCTTTTTCTCTATTTTCCTAGCACTTGCTTTTGCCAGTAATCACTTTTTATTTTCACTTTTATAAGCACTTTTCACAATCTTTTCAGTGCATAAGGTTTCTCACTTCTTTTTTCTTCAAGAACACACCATAAAATCTTCCTCTCATATGCCTTTGAATAAGAAAAGTTTAACTCAACATTTTTATCAAACACATGGTAAGCAATCAAGAAAATAAAGTTATAACACTTTTTTTTTTTGAATCAACAAGTTTTCTTAACAATTTCACACCATTAATGTTAGGCACATGGTCTAGGATAGAATCACATCCAAACAAGCTATTATGAAACATTATAAGTTTTATATGCTAATGTTCACAAGAATTAAAGAAGGAACCTTGAAGGAATCTCTCAAGAACACTCAGGAAAACAAGTTTGAATTAGGGGAAAATGAAACCATAGCTAGACTAGAATTGCTAAAAGAACAAAATCTAGCGAAGGGTTAAGCCAAACAACTAGGAAAGCCTACCTTAGGTAGCTGACCAAAAATGGATGAAAGTCCATGGAAATAGCTTGAAAAATCCTTGAATGTGCATCACTAGGTGTTGTAAGCAAGCTCTAAATACAATTTATGAGTTACATGGATCAAACAAATAATACATAACAATCAAGCTTTTAAAATTTGGGAAAAATTGAAGAACATTCAAAATGGAAAGAAGAAATTGAAAATATGGATTAAGGGAGAAGTGGAATTCACCACTTACTTCGAGAAATTATACAAGAATGGTAGAAATTTGCCATAAGTTCCAAAAGAGCTTCATAAGAATAGATTCTTCTTCAAGACAAGAGAGATAATGCTTTTAAAGGCTTTCAATGCAAGTTTCTACTTCTCCAAAAAGTGTTTAGAGTTAATTATAAAATTCCTTATATAGGCTATCCTAATTACAATTAGCTAACATAATCTAATCTTTGGAATAAGATAAAGGCCAATTACTAAGGACCCAAAATACAACCCCTAATTGAGATGCCTTTTAGAATTAGATATCATTTTAGTGACTAAATTTTTTGTCACTAAGTCGAAAACGAAGCTTTGGGCTTCTTGACCCATTTACATGCAAACCAAAATGAAATTACCTCCTAACTCAACTATACTATGTAACAATCCAATTTTTATTTATTTATTATTGGTTGTAAATATTATATTTTATTAATAAGTGATTTAATTGTTTTATAATTAAATAAATAATATTTTGGCAGAAATATAGGTTGAGTTTTAATTAATTAAATTAAGAAAAATAAATTATTTACAAATAGTAAAAAATTAAGTCCCACATCGGATAATATAAGCTTATGTCACATCTCCTTGTCCTATATAAGGAGTTGGACACTAAGCAAAGGATGGTAAGAGAGCCTTCAAAAAAGTTGGGATCCTTTTTTTGGGTTTCACATAGGCTATCAAAGGAATTTGCGAGGCCCATTTTGGGGTTGTATTTGGAAAGATATATGTTGTTGGCACCTAACTTCAAGTCATTAGTGTTTTGGCAGGAGAACCTCTAGAAGGAACTCTAGAGGAACAAGAAGAATGACCATAAAATCCTGCTCACGGGTTTGGGTATGATTTTGGGTAGAGGGGCTAGCCCTAGACCCTACTTAGTGTTGTGTTTGACTATCTCTATCAATCGACAAAGTGTTTCATCATTTTTTTTCTATTTGTTCTTGTATTCGTGTTTGTTTGATTACGTTTATGATTGGAATGATTGCTTATGTTTGATTGCCTTTGTCAATTGATAGAGTTTTTAGTTGTTTTCATATTGTTTGTGGTTTCCTGTTTCTATTATTTTGTTTGTCTAGGGTGAATTGAAAGATTACAAGACTTTTAACCTTGTAGTCATAGGTTGAGTGTTTTCCTAGACCCCAAAGTGTTGTTCTTGGTGTTCTAATTGATTGAGTCTGGTTTTGTATAATTAGTTGTCTATATGAAATTGTTTGTGTGTTTGCAAAACATAGAAAACCATAGGTTCCCTTTAGGTTGTAGACTACGAACAAGAACCCCAAAGATCTTGACAATAAGCCATCGAGTATGGCCATGCAAGACCTGTGCATGACTTTGCAGGTTTTGTGCATGCTCGTGTAGAGTCGCACTAACTATGTACACTCGTGCTAAAGAAAGCACATCCATGTTTCCCTATCTGTGCTATAGAAATATTTGATGTTTGGTTGTGGTTGTTATTTTTGTTAATCTATGTGTTTATACTGTGATGTGTTGAGAGTGGTGATATAAACATGTTATATTAAGAATGATGACATAACATGTTGAATTGTTACATTAAGAATAATGATACAACTTGTTGAATTGACAATGATGATATGATGTGAAAAATGGTAAAAGGAAAATGAGAAAGATGTCCTATTCCGTGACAAACGAGAAAGGCCTCGATGGACATTTATCTTGTAGGCACCTCAAAGGGTACTCATGTTGTAAGAGTGTGATAGGTTGTCAAGGAGGTACCAGAGAAGGGTCCTCACCCGCCCAAGTGGAGCCCAAGTGGAGACAAGAGAAACTAAGTAATTAATTAACTCTCATCATTTTGCATCATGTAAAGAAACTAGTATTGAAGGAATGTAGATGTGAACCCAATTAGTAAGGTCATCGGACCTCCTAGGAGCTACTCGATATGGATAATGTCCTAAGTGGTTGTGACTGATCCCACATGCGAGGTGTGTCAATGCAATACTGAGTCATACTTGATGTGCTACTATAGAGATATCACGCTAGAGTGACATGGCTAATCATAGAGGCAGAGATTAACAAGGTTGCACCTAGTCTATGTCTTGAGTTAGAGATGGTACCACGTGGCATATGAAGTAGTGCTAGGATTGCATTTATTGACAACATTCATGGACATACTTGATTGTCCTTGTTTGCTAGATATTATTGTGAGTGTTTGGTAAATTGTTAATTATGTGGACAAGGTTTTCTAATTTTCTCAATCTGTAATTAACTATGCGTGTGTGCATATGTATGTGTTTGTGTGTCCTATTTATGGTGTGTTCATACCGTGAGCCTGGGTGAGGAATATTTCTCACTCCCTTTTGTTTGCATTGTTTGTGTTTAGGTTGAATGCCACTTGTAGGTGATAACGAGTAAGAGCATGAGTGTTGAGCCAGGGCTCCTCAGTTGTTGTCTTTATTGTGTTATTTAATTTTTCTTTTGTTCTTATTTTATTTTTATTTAGGTTATAGTCTAATAGGACATGTGACATTGGGGCGCTTATTTATGTAATTACCATTTATATATTATGATATTTAAAGATTGGCCTGTGGAGCACCATTAGGAACGTATGAAACTGTAGGAATTGACCTTTGGAGTGTCATTAGGAGTGCGTGCTTTTGCTTTATTTTAAATTTTGTATTAATGATGATTCAAATTTTGAAGTTGTGAATCCTTTACTGCTATATTACTTTTATAATATTATTATATATTAAGGGTAAAGGATGTCACATACTACAGTGAGTTTAAAGTCTAATACATGTTTACAGAGGGCCAAATTGGCAATCAAAATATGAATACAAAGGTAAACTAGTATTGAGATCTCCTTGGCCCATTAGGAGGCCAATCTTTTCTTGGTCCTTTCCTTCCTTGTCCATATTCATATCAAACAATGACTTTGATGATGAACTCAAAAGAGTTATAAGCGTGTATGGGTAAGAAAAACACAACATCAATCGTTCTTAGCTTTGATAGAGATCGTATATGTTAAAGCAAGACATCCTTTTCCTTTGAAGATTGGAGAAGAAGTAAGATGCTTGTTGCAATCAGAGGCCAAAGTAAAGTCTTATACTCAGTACAATTGCAAAGATAAAGAAAAAGTAGAATATCAACCACTAAAGGTTTTTACCAACCTTGGACAAAGAACTCTAAGGAAGTAGGAGTTTAAAAGACTTAACAAAGAATACTCTCATACTTCCTTTAAAGGTCTGAGTTCAAACAACATCTTGCAGCTATGGAAAATTTTTCTGGTTTGCAACTTGAGGAGAAGGAAGTGGGATGGTTTCATGATCCCCCTATTGAAAGTTTCACATTAGTCTCTTCTAACCCTAAGCAACGTTGATCCATCTAACAAAAATGATTTTTTCAAATTAAAAAAGTTTACATTTACTCTTTTCCAACCTCTTTTTCTTTCAATATTTTTGTACTATATTCCTTTTTTTTGTTACCTTGTCTCTCTTACTAGATTATGAGGCCAATCCTTATTACATTGTTGAAGACCTATATGATTGTCTTGTTCGATTCTTGGGTAATCTAGTCACTCAAGCTTAACATCTTAAGATTGTAATAATTACCCTTACAGTAATGCTTCAATAGGAAAGGTGACGATGCATGCAAGCTAAAGTAGATATTTACTTAATGTCTTAAAAGTTGAAGTAGAAGATGGGACTTTTTTCATTTTTTTTATTTTGAAACCAATACATAGTTCTATTTAGTCTTTTTTGTTATTGCCAAAAGGGGGAGAAGTGAAGAGAAGATATGTGAAGAAGTTGAGCACATGCTAAAGGGGAGTATTTAAGTTTCTTTTTAAAACACATCAACTTGATGTGCAAACATGTTACCCTTTTGAATGATACATATCTCTTGCACAATTTTCTCATTCGATTATATGTTATGATATTCATCTATATATATCATCTTATCTGAAAAGCTTTATAGTCTATGCTCACATATTTCAAAAAATTATATTTGTTTATCATCATAAAAAATGGAAACATTGTTAGATCAAATGATGAGTTAGGTCCCTCAAAGCTTTCATTTAAGCAAATAAACATGTTAAGTTTTTATAGATAAAAAGATGATAAGTGTCGTTTGTTGGTCAGATGAATGCAATGATAGGTATCATTTATTGCTCATTCCAAAGGTTTTCTAAGAAGTTAAATGAATATATTTTTTTATGCATATTCTTTATTCATGTAGGAATGAAGAACATACATCTTATAAAATCATATTGAAGAAGTCCTGCAAGATAGCCTAACACTTATTTAAATATGTTTATCTACATCAAAAGGCTCACCTTTTGTAAAAAAATAGTATTGTACCATCTACTTTTGGAGAAAAAAAACTTTATCCTATGCTATATGTTATTTGTACAAGAAAGGAAAGATAATGTTAGATCAAAAGATGAATTAAGACCTCAAAAATTTTGATTAATAACAAACAAATAGTTAAATTTTTCTACACAAAAAAGATGATAAGTATCATATATTGTTTAGACATAGAACTAAGTCATATATCGTCTATCAATAGAGATGAAGCATTTTCATAAAGAAAAGATGAAAATAGTACACATTATTTATATATATATATATATATATATTTATTTATTTATTTATTTATTTTCATCTAGAGGAATGATATATCATACATCTTATCAAAAACATAATAAAAAAACTTTGAATGTAGGGTCAAAATCCTTTTGAATATATCAATCAACATCAAAAGGTGCACCCCCTGTAAATAAAAGTAATAGTGTACTTTCTACTTTTAGCAAAGGCACCTACTATAGGTTATTTGTACAAGAAAGGAAAAATAAGCAAAGTGTTTTATCTTATCAAAGTGACTAGTTGGAGAAATACATTAAATAAAACATTAAAACCTCCAACAAATACTTTCTCTCTCTAGTAGAAGAAAGATGAAAAAAAGACATGAACAATCCTTAACGGTCATCTCATAAAAGTTGTCTATATATACCAGTATTTTGAAGATCAAGAAAATAACTCATAACTTTTGTAAAACATTCTCAATCAAAATGTAAAAATATCTTAAATCTTCTATTGAGAAATGAACTATGCATTATTTGTAAATTTGTCTATCAAATGATATAGTAAATTAACTTACTATTAAATCTTTTCTTAATGAAAGTGATTGAAGCTTGGAGAGACTTTGTGTGCAAAAGATACTTAGTTTAGTTTGCTTAGAGAAGAAAATCAAAGAATACTTGTTTGGAGCCTAACGAGGTTTTTGGTAAACAATATTTGTAACTAATGTTTCAATTAGTGGAAACTTGGTGGTGTACCAAGAACTAGATGTAGTCTTGGGTTTGAGGCTAACTAGTATAAAATTTGCATTTATATTTCTATTTCTTTATTCTCATTGTGTTTGAAATGTGTGCTTGCGAAAACTTGTGTGAAAAATATCTTTTGCGTTACTATATATAGAGTGTGCTTTTATTCGTCTTAATAAATCATTTGAAGTTTAAGATTATAAATCACCTTTGCAAAAATATTTTTGGAGAAGTTTTAAAACATAATTCAACCTCTTTTCTTGTGTTTTCTTGTGTTCTATAGATAATCAGATGCTATAAATACATAAGATACTTTATCTTATCAATGTGACTAGTTGATGAAAAAAACATTTAATAATGCATTTAATGTCTCAATGAACACTTTCTCTTTATTATTGAAGAAAGACAAAGAAAGGCAACAATAACCTATAATGATAATCTCTAGAATCCTTCAATAAATATCATAATTTCTAATGATCTAAACATAGAGAATTATCCCTCAAGAGCTTTCGAAGCTCTTAAATATCTTTGTAAATTATTAGAAATTTTATTGGGAAAAAGACTAGATCAAAATTGTACGTTTGTTTATGAGATTATATAGTTTCTTAGCTTTACCTTTAACCATTTCTTTGTGAAGTTTGTTAGAACCTGAAAAGGCTGTGTTTAAAGAATACATAGTTAATTATTAGATGAGACAAGTTAAATACTTGTTTAAGTTTGAAGAGACTTGGCATAAACAATACTTGTAACTAAGTTTCAATTAGTAGAAGCTTGGTGATGTACCAATAATTAGACATAGTCTCGAGTGTAAACCAATATGTATGTGTGTGTGTTTGTGTGTGTGCATATGTGTGCTTTTAATAAAGTGTTTCAAAAACCTACTTGTGAAAAATATCCTTTTTACTTTTATTTTTTTTAATAAAGTATATCCTTATTTGTTTTTATGATTGTTTGAAGCCTAAGATGAACCTGTCCTTCCAAAAGATTTGCAAAATGTTTTAAAACACAATTCAATCTCCTTGTTATGTTTTACCATGTTCTACAAGTTTACCTTTCTTCACTTCAGGAATAAGAGCATAACATAGACAACCAAAAACTTTTACATTCTCTATTGAAGACTTCCTTTCATACCATGCTTCAAAAGGTGTTTTTCCCTTTAAAGCTTTAGTGGGAAGCATATTCAACAAGTATACTAAGGTACTAACACGCTTAGCCCCAAAAGTTTTAGGAAGACCTTGCTTGAACAATATTTGCCTATCTTCGTAATTGTTATGTTCTTCCTTTCACTTACTTTATTTTGTTGAGGAGTGTAAGGAACAATCAATTGACACTAAATTTCCGCCTCCTCACATTTTTTTTTAATTTGATAACCAAACTTTGTTTTTAGTCATAGACTTGAATATAAAAAAAATAACAAACTCCTCTTACTTTTACTTTATAAAAATTATTATACTCATCCTTGTTAAATCATCTATAAATAACAAAAAATACTTATTGATATTTAAAGATGTTGTGCTCATTGGACCACAAATATCAGTGCGCATAAGCTATAATTTTTTAGTGGCTCTCCAACTTGCTATAGTTAAAAAAAATAATTTGTTTTTTTTTTATATTGACATGCACCACACACATCAATGTTATCTTTAATGGTGGACAAATTTTCAACTAACTCATTTGAACCTATTTGCTTCAAAGTGGAGTAACTAAAATGACCAAGGTGTTTATGTCGCAAAGAAGAATCATCTAGTGTACTTGGAAAGACATGCACATATGTTTTCTTTCATTTTATTGGAAATTTTTTACCTATCATTTAAATAGACATAAGTTTTCACCCATAAAGGAAAAATATGGTGCATCTTATATCTTCAAAATATAAGGAATAATTTATTTCTAATATTTGTTCTACACTCAAAAGACTTTGATTTATCTACAGCACAAATAAAACATCTTATGAATATTTGACATATGGAGGAGTTTCAACAGTAACTACTCAGTTGTCTTCAACACATTCTCCATTTTCTTTGGTGATTTTGGAGAAGTGGAATGGATCATGTTCTTTAAAAATGCTAGATTATTTATCATATGATTTGTCAACCCATTATCTATAGCCATGCTTCTTTGCTACTATTAGTTAAGTAACAAGTAGCATCAAACAATTGCTCCTTAATCTATTGGCGATACTCAACAACTTGAGCTTGTTGTTCCTACTAGTTTGCTTATTTTTTTCAAACCTTCTTCACGTGACCAAATTGATTGTAAGCCCTACATTTAACTTCTAGCCTGGGCCAACAATTTTTTTCCAGTATGATTATTCTTCTTATAATGGGGCAAGGTGGAAACTTTCTTTCCAACATTCTTTTTTTGTTTCCTTCTTCCTTTTTTTTTGTCTTTTCCTTTCTTTCCACCAAATGACTTTTTTCCCAAAATTATTATAGCTTTAGGATTTGCCTTTGGTGTTGGCAATAAGAGCAACTTTAATATTTTCTTCCATTCTCCAAGATCTTCTTTGTTTAGTAGCTTACAAATCATTGATGAGCCCTACAACTACTATTTGAGAAAAGTATTTATTTTCTTTTAAAGAGGAGGTTTTAGATTCAATCTCTTTGAAATTTATGTAAATTTGGAAAGACATGAAGATCATGGAAAAGACATTAAGGATACAGAGACCAAAGCCCTTAAAGTACTTATCATTGGAGAGAGTTTGAAGAGGCTTAAGGAGGAAGTTCAGCTTCCTTAGTATCTTGTAGGACCTTTGTATAGTTTCTTTAATTTTTTTTCCTTTGTATTAGAAACTTTGGCTTGTCTCTGTGGATGCATTTGAAGCCTTTGGACGACACCTGAAGCTTTTGGATGTTGTCTAGGCCCCCTTGGGCGATAGGTCCTTTGGATGACACCTAGGCTCTTTGGATGCACAAGGTTTAGATGGTGCCTAGGTCCTTTGGACGACACCTGCCTTTGGATGCCCCTTTGGATGCCCCTTTGGAAGCACTCCTAGTTAGCATGCTTGAAGCCTTGCTTTTGGGTCATGTTTATTCCAAGGCCCAAGGTCTTTTCTTTAAGTTTGTTTTACACCTAATTTGTAAGTAGGATCAATATATAAACTGATTATAACTGAATTTTAAGAACTTTGGAGTTCATTTGGGAAATCTTGCATAGCAAGCAATTGAGAGAGTTCTTTCAACTTGTTCTTGGAATATAACACTTCATTCTCATCATGTTCTCCATGAGACTCGTGATGAATATTGTTTTCTCTTATATGATCTTTCATGAAATAAATGGCAAGCTATTTCTTAATCTTATCCACTTTCTTCATTTCAATTCCTTTCTATCTTAAGCTTTCAGCGAATATACTTTATTTTAACGATAATCTTGATTGTATCTTCGTAGCATTGACAATTGTGTTAAGTATAAGATCTAGGCATAACAGAATTCCATTAGAAAGACACACTAGAATTTTCTCCATAACTCTTTGATAACTAAGCTCCTCACTAAGTGATTTGTGTAACAACCTTTAAAAGTTTATTTAGAAAATCTTTCACAATTTCACTTTCTTTCATTTTCGAAGTGCTTCAAACTCTCTTCTTATGTTCAACACCTACCTTCTTTTTGTTTTTTTAGTTCCTTGAAACTCCTCCTTCAACTTGTCCCAAGCTTTTTCATAGTCTTGAGGTTAGGATCTTGGTAAATAGATCTTCATGTAATGCTATATGTATAATGATAACTCCTCTACCTTCCTTTGCCACTTCATCATTATGTTTCTTATTTGAGTTATTGTTGGGTTATCTAGTATTGGAGGTGTTGTTTTCACTATATCCCACAAATTGAGTTTTGAGATAAATTCTCATTTTTACAACCTGTGTTGATGGTAGTTTTGTCTTCCAAATATAGGAGGTTGAGGTAAAGAACTACTAGCGAAAGCAATTGTGTTTGAAGATTTTTTGTGTAGGTTTTTTGTTGGTTTTCTCTCTTTCAACCTTTTGTTTTCTCTCTCATATACCCTTAAAGGCCAATAAAGTTCTTAATACCATGTTACAAAATAAACATAAATAAGATATAAGATTGAATACAAATAACCTATTAGATTGAACAAAAATGGCTATAAACATAAATGATCTACAAGACTGAACAAAAATGACTCATATGACTAAACAAAAAGACAATCCAATAAGACTGAAGGACAATTATTGAAAGATAATACAATAAGATTGAAGAATGATGCAAAGACCATAAAATGACACAAATAATAAAAAAATGTAATTAGAAAACCAACAACCTCGTATATGAAAGGAACAAAAACTTATATAATATATTTCAGTTATGCACACAAAATGAAGTGTCAAAGCAAGTGTTTAAATACAAAATCTATAGCGTTACTTATTTGGCAAAGTAAAAAAATAGTTATGACTAAGCTATAAAAATTAACATGATTAGGCTACAACTAGCTTTTGTAAACACAAACAAAACCAAATTTACAAACAATTAGAAAATGCAAAGACATTCAATATTTTAATATAAAAATCTCATTTCTAACAGGTATTAATACAATAATGTCGATCATACAAACTTATTGATCCACTTTCGATAGAAGGAAAATTCCCTCGGGGGTGTCGTATTATCTATATAATTTTCACCTAAGGGGGAATGGGGAACCATGGAACTGCTAAAAAGAACATTCTTTTTCTCATAATGAAGAGGACATATACATAAACTAAATTTTACTAGATATCTACATTATAATTAACCCAGGAAAACACCATTTGCGAGTTCTTCATCTAAAAAATGGCCATTTCAACAGGATTTGGATCAAAGACATCCTTCAACTCTCAAGAAATAGACTGGCTTCCAAATGTTGAACCTATGAGTGAAATTAACATGAATACTCCTTGTAGTGTTGTTGGTCTCAACATTCAATCAAACCATGGTTCTGATTTACTACGTCCAAAACCTCAAATAGGTCCAGTTATTTTTTACCAAATCTTAAACATTTGGTATGTTTGGATTCAGTATCATTAGAATTTTCAGTGATTTGTTTGTTTGTCTCTCCTGTGATTGAGATTTTCTCCATGGCATTTAGGAACTTGCGCAAGTGCTTTATGTACTCAGGAAAGCCTCAAAGGTTGCAATGACCTCCACCCTTGACCCACAAAGGGTCATATTTTTCCTTGGAAAGTTCCCACAATCGTTTTCCATGGGAAATGTCAACGATTTCATCATTAGTTCCCTGCCCATAATACACAAGGTGTTTCATTAAAACTAAAACTAATAGCATGGGAAAGTGTATTATTTCATTAAAGATATAATAAGGTATTTGTATAGAGTACTGAAATCGTGAACAGTGACACAAATTTGAGACCCTAGCATCTAATTTTCCAACTCAAATTTTGTTACAATGATAGTGATGGCTACTATGCTGGATCTAGTTGACCTTGTAGAATAAGAGTACTTTTGTACAAACAACCTAAAAAATGAAAAAATGTGTTGATATTCTAAAATCTATGTATACATTGATTTGATTATGTTGTTGGCTGCAAGATATAGAAATAAAAGCAAGAACAACCATAGAATCCCATTATAGTCTATTAATTGTTTTCCTTCTAGCGTAACTTAGTATTGAAGACTTAGAAAACCAATCAAACAACTTAACTTATATAGAAACAGTTACATGTCAAATATTTGATAAACATACCCATATACATTTTCTTCAGTAAGTATATATAATAAATCTATATCACATGCCCTTCATATTCAACATTCCGCATATGTTTTAAATGTTTATTTGAATCATAGATTGGTTTATAACTTCAGGTTAGCATGGAAAATTTGACTAAATACCCTGAACTCAGAACTTAAAAATATACCTATCGCAATATCTAGTGTCATCTGTTTTAGGAAACTTTTCCACCAACATCTATAAGAAAAAAAATAGAAATTATAAAAAAATTCTCAATGAATTAATTTGTAAAAGTTATTTTATATTAACTTTTCTAAAAATTGATTTTTTAATTTATATATAAGTTAATTTTAAGTTAAAAAAATTTATTTTATTTTTATTTTATTTTCTCTTATTACAAGTATTCTTGCAAAAAATTATTTAAATAGGCATGTCATTTCAGTTTCAATTCCAGAATGAAAATCTATTGTTTGCACTTTGTAGAGGTATTTACAAGAATATGAATCGATTGACTAGCAGTCTTGTAACAAGATCTGAATACTTTCTGCACCTGGTGAAAAGTATAATGTGAAAATAATACAAGTCAAATAAATAAATTACCGTACCAGAAAAAACACATATTTTCTTCTAATTTATTGATTAAAGGACAAGAACAGTACTTCTTGAATGCCAACACCAACAGATGCCTAAACACTTACAATTAGTACTCATATGACATCGTACTAAGAAAATTAATGATTCAAAAGTCCAACCAAATCAGCCTAATATGTTTGGGAGTGTGCTTTGTCACTTTCCATTACAAGACATTTGAAATTTCTTTGGATAATGAGCGTGTTTTAAAGTCAACACAAATCAATCAAAATAACTTTTTTTATTCTTTTCTATTTTTTATCGGGCTCAACCAAGCTTCTTTATAAAATACTTCACTGATAAAGATAGCAGAATAAGAAATTCTAGGACAGTTTCTTCATATACCCCAAAACGTAAAAGGAACAATCTCTTCGAGATAGAAGCCTGAACAAAGAAACTAAAGAGAATTTCTGAACACCATAATAGAAACATAATGTAAAAACTAAAAAGAAAAATAGATGGGAAGATAACCGTACATGTATAACTAAGACTGCACAGTCAACATGCCTTATTTTGTCTATATTCTGAAATTAATAAAAAGACCTTTGTTAATACAAAATGGTGATAAATATTGCAAATTTGCTACTGAATAAGAATCACGAAGCAAAACTTACTTTGAATATGTCAAACCAAAATGTCACCTTGACAGGGTACAAGACCCTTATCCCTGAAAGGATGCCACTGTGAAGAACAACGCCTCTCAAATTATGTAACTTAGTAGCCAAGTGTACCGTGGGCCCACTACCAACCGATTGACCATACAAAATCAACTCTTCTTGCTTAATTCCATATTTACTCTTCAAACAATCATACACAGCCTCTATGTCATAATATGTGTTGAACTCAGATGGCTATCAAAGTTTGAGAGATAGTCACACATAAGACATCCAGTTAGATTGGTGGATAGAATGGTTTGGAGAAAATGCAGAATTGAAATGGAATGGATAATCTTGCTTCCTTATATCATATTTCATGGTATACACAGTTACACCCTCCCAAACCTCAGGACAACCTTTTCAATTCAGGCCCTCCTAAATTTTATTTAGAAACAACCCAATAAAATTACAAAAGATACATATAGAAAAGAAAAAATGGGGCAAAAGGAATATGGAGTTTTACTTACCTTACCTGTAGAAGCTCCATATCCCGAATAGTCATAGCTGCATAGTGGCAAAAAGTTTCAAGAAAAAATGCCAAAAGAATCACACTAATTGTACTTTAAATCTATACGTATATTAACATCTTGAACTGTCAGGACGAACAAAATAAACATTATGTACACAACACCTTGATACAAGGCAAAACACAACACCTTTCACCTCCTTTATTTGACAAAAATAACTTTTTCTTTTTATCAGATTCAAAACAGAACCTCCTATACTTTTCAATATAATAATACAATGTCTAGCTATTGAAGAGGTAGACAGTAACACCATAATGCCAAAACTGCGAACTTTCCCGTTTTCTGTTGTTTGGCCCATTGGGCTTTTCTTCAAAGTTCCTCTGTTTAAGTTATAAACCTCAAAATTTTTTAGAATTTTCGTTCATTGGAAAAATATTATACTAAATCTTATTACTTAAAAATTAATTTTAATAAAGATAAAGTTAATAAGATCAAATTGAAGATAAATCGGTTAGACGGAAATCAATTATAATAAGAATGAATTTGATTGATAATGAAAAGGCAGAGAAGAAGATGGTAGATGAAAAGAGAGGAGAGAAACCTCATGATATTGACGCGGAGGTGAGCCCTGAGTTCAAGGAAGAGGTCATGCATCTGGCCCAAGTCAGCAGCATTGCCATGAGAGTAAAGCAATGTGAACCTGGCATAAGGATGCCTCCAGAAGGTGGCGACGATCTTGTTCCCACCCTTCGTGTCCAGAAGGTGAGCCTCCAAGTTCTTGTCCCCGGTCACACCCGATAACACCACCTTCCCATTCTGCTCCCTCGACACCTCGTATGTCGGTGGGTCTGGCGGGAAAAACGCGAGTTTCGCGGCCACGGTTCCCGTAACATTGCCCATTCAACACCGCACGCTTCCTGAGATTTCCGGGGTGTCATGCTACTTTTTCCTGCTCTTCAATTTCTGTGTGTTGAAGAAATTGAAACTTTTTTTATTCTTCTTAATTTTTAACTTTTATTTTTATGTATTTTCGGGGAAGTTGTTGTGCTAGGAAGTAGTTGTGTGGTAAGACGAAACCATAGGTGGAAAGTGAAGAGTGGTGGGAAATAGATCCGACCAAAGCGGATGAGCTGGAGCTACTACTGACTCTGGGCTGGGGTGGGCCATTCGTCATTCACCATTCCCTCTCTGTCATCGTCATTCTAACTAACTTCTCACCTTGGGCCAGAAAAAATAAGGAAACTCCTTGCCAAACAAAGTAAATTAATACGAGAAATGTTAGATACAATTATTACTTACAATGAATGAAAATAGTTTTTTTTAATTAATAAAATCATAAATTTGAATTTTATTTTTAAAATTCCCATAAAATTAAATAATTTAAATGATAATTATATTTAATAACATTACTTATAATTTCATAAATAATTTTTGTCAATAAATAAGACTTATATTATTAATACTTGATAAAAAATAAGTGATGCTTTATTAATAAATTTAATAATAAATTGAAAATATAAAAATTAATAATTTAAAAATAAGTCTATGTATTTTATGATTACATTTAAAAAACTACACTCTTTTATTTTTTATATAAAAGAAGTAGATGTAGTATTTTTTTTCCAGAGAGGAAAGAAAATTTATAAAAATATATAATAAAACAATGTGATGATAAAAATATATTATAAAGAAAGTTATAAAATATATAGTCAATCCATAGTCAATCCTAAAGGCCTTTCCAAGGCCTAGTCAATGGTTAAATTATATGAAAGAGCATTAAATGTCTTTTAGTGGATGAATCTCTTGGTCCATTTCCTTTTGGACAATGACCCCTCAAGACAACTCTGATCCCTAAATGATATTGGAGTCTTTTGAATGCACGATCACTAGGCGAGTCTTTGATAAAAGATTCACACCTATGAACGCACATAGTTGTTGGAGCTTCTCACCTATGAACGCACAACCACTAGGCGAGTCTTTGATAGAAGATTCACAATAGTTCTTTCACAAGCTTGGGGCCAAGGCCCAGTTAGGCTGATTTGAATGCTTTGTGCATCTTTTACATGTATATGTAGCTGATCTTAGGCTCCATGTATATTTGCTATTTAGCAATTAAGATAATTACTCTCATCTTGTTCTTGGATTAGAACACTTAATTCTCATCAAGTTCTCCATGAGGCTTGTGGAAAATATTGATTCTCTTATCTGATTTTCCTTAAATTAGTGGTGAGCCCTTTCTAAAATTTATCCATTTTCTATTTTCTAATTCTCTTTATCTTATCTTATCTTTAAATTATGCAAATACTTACTCTGAAAATCAACTAAAAATTGTTCCTATTCTTTGCATAGCAATGGAAATTGTGATAAGTGGAGGATCCAGGTGGAGTTAAGATGATCCACGAGTGCAATTTCAAACAAGTGCGATCAAGAGTCTAAGCTTTGGAATCCATATCATATCACTTATAGGTAAATGTTTGGTTGTCTACTTTGATGATATACTTATTTATTCTACTTGTGCCGATGACTATGTGATGCATGTTAAATAGGTGCTTGAACTCCTAAAAAAGGAATAATTGTATGTTAATATGGAGAAATTCACTTTTTGTAAAAATGAAGTAGTATTCTTAGGATTTGTGGTTGGCTCCCACCCAGTCATGGTAGATGATGAAAAAGATGAAGGTCATCTAAAGTTGGTCAGCTTCTAAATTCATAAGTGATGTGAGGAATGGGCTAGCAAGCTTTTATAAAGGTTTTGTGAAATATTTTAGCACACTTGTTGCCCCTTTAAATGAAATAATTAAAAAGAGTGTGGGATTCAAGTGGGAAGAGTCCTAAGAGAGAGCCTTCTAAGCCTTGAAGGATAGGTTCACTCATTCCTCATTTTAGCACTCCCAAAATTTGTCAAATCTTTTCAGTTGGAGTATGATGCTTCCATGTGGGAGTAGGGGCTATTTTGTTACAAGAAAGGCACCTAATAGCTTGCTTTATTGAAAAACTCAAAGGTGCCCACCTTAATTATTCTACTTATGATAAAGAGCTTTATGCTCTAGTTAGGGCATTACAAGTGTGGTAACACTATTTGGTTCCTAAGGAATTTGTGATCCATAGTGATCATGAATCTCTTGGGCATTTGAGGAACCAAAATAAATAAAATAAAAGACATACTAAATGGGTGAAATTTTTAGAGCAATTTTCTTATGTCATTAAGCATAAGAAAGAAAAGGTTAATGTTGTAGCAGATGGTCTCTCTATGAGACATGTTTTGCTAGCCATGCTTGAAACTAAGTTGCTTTACTTTGAGTGCATTAAGGAATTGTACATCCAAGATAGTGATTTTCAAAGAGACCTATGAGCTTTGTGCCAATTTGGCCAATAAAGGTTTTGTTAGGTATGAAAGGTTCTTATTTACATATAAGAGGTTGTGTGTGCCTTTTACATATAAGAGGTTGTGTGTGCCTAGGAGTCCCATTAGAGAATTGCTAGCAAAAGAGGCACATGAACGTGGCCAAATGAGCCATTTTGGAGAGCTTAAGACCTTTGAGATATTAAACGAACACTTTTATTGGTCTCACATGAGGAGAGATGTGCATCACATATGTGAGAGGTGTCTAGTCTGTAGGGTGGCAAAGTCCAAGGTCTTTCCCCATGGTTTATATACTCCACACCTTATCCTTATTTCCCTTTGGGTGGACATTTCTATGGATTTTGTCCTAGGGTTGCCTAAATCTAAGGGTGGTCAAGACTCTATCTTTATAGTAGTAGATAGGTTTTCTAAGATGACCTACTTATACCTTGCCATAAGGTAGATGAGGCTTGTCATGTGGCCAATTTTTTATTTAAAGAGGTGGTGAGGCTTCATGGTCTTCCTAAGACCATAATCTTAGACAGGTACTCCAAGTTTCTTAGTCATTTTTAAAGGACTCTTTGGAGTAAGTTTGGTTCCAAGCTACATTTTTCTACCACTTGTCATCCCCAAATGAATAGACAAATTGAAGTAGTAAACAAGACCTTATCCCAACTCGTAAGGTGCTTTGTGGGAAAGAGTTTGAGGTCATAGGAGGAATGACTACCCCACGTAGAGTTTGCATATAATAAGGTAGTCATTATTGCTACATCTCATTCTTCTTTTGAATTGGTTCAACCCTTTGACCCCCCTTGATTTGTTACCTTTGTCAAAAATAGCTTCTAAGCTAAATGAGGATGGGTTTTCCAAAGTACAATTTGTTAAGCTCCATGAAAGGGCTAGGTCTCACATTGAGAATAGGGTATACCAATATGCTAAGCAAGCTAATTGAGGTAAGAAGGAAAAGGTGTTTGAGGGAGGAGACCTAGTGTGGGTCCATTTGAGGAAAGAAAGGTTCTCAAGCTCGAGGAAATCTAAACTCCTCCCTGAGGGGATGGTCCTTTCAAGACCCTTAGAAGGATTATAATAATTCTTATGTGTAAAGATGCCTCCAGAGAATTCGGGTAGTAATACTTTTAACATTTTTGACTTATCTCCTTTTTTCTATAGATACACCAATACCAAATTTGAGATCAAATTCTCTTCAAGAAAGGGAGCATGATGTGAATATGGACAAGGATTTAGAGGACACTCAAGAAAGCACCAAGGACAATGAGATTAATGTAATACAAGGCCCCATGACAAGGGGTAAGATGAGGAGATTGCAAGAGAAAGTACAGAAGGAACTAAGCCTTCTTCAAGGCCAAGCAAGGCCCAACAAAGGCCCAACTATGTACACTTTGTTTGGTTGCCAAATTGGCCCTGTATAGTACCTTGTAGGATGTATAAACTATGTATTTTCATTATAAAATATTTGTATTTCCTTAGTATAGCTTGCTCCTAAGCCCGAATGCCCAAAATAGGATCTTTTCCTTAGTGACAAGCAATTCAATCACTAATTCCGTGTGATGTACTTGAGACTAAATTGGGCTTGGTCTCCTTCTAGGTTGGCTTTATCTTAGCTTATTTTATGATTAGCTTAGTGCTAATTAATGATTATAGAATGACTATAAAAGCCACAAATATAATTAGTATAATCACTTTTACATGAAATAGAATTGTGCTATGCACTTGCGAGAGACTTTCTCTCTTCTCTTATTTTTGAACAAGAACCCCAATTCTCATCAAGTTTCTTAGATGTTAGAGAATCTCTACTTCTCTTATCTAATCCAATAGAATTAGTGGTAAGTCCATCTTCTTCCTTGATCCATTTTCTATTTTCCTCCCTTTGAAATTTGTAGATTCCTCTTTCTCCATGGATTTTCAGTTTTCCTTAATTGTATGTTGATTATGGATCCAAGTTTTCATCCATGTCACAACTATCAGATCAAAGTCCTCAATACAAATCTACTAAAGAAATACAACAAATAAACAACAACATCTTAGTCTTCAAGATCTTGCTCAACAATAACACCTACAAGTGGCGTTTAGCCTAATTAGAAACAAAACAAGCAAATATAGAGGAGTGAGAATACATCTTATTGCTATGCAGGAGTACGTCATAGACCACACACACATAACTATACACAATTATATATCAGCAAGTCACACTCATAGGTAGTATAAAATGTAATCATAATATGTATGCCATGATAGAGATACACCATATCTTCTACTTCATATGCATGTGATACCGTCACAATCATAGTAGTCTAAGGGTAATGTGACTCAACCCTTATTGGTTAACCCTACCACACTAGCATGAAATGCTCTAGTAGCATGTCAGGATCTACTTAGCTTGTAATATTTGGCCCTGCTCTTGGGATTAAGCAAGGCCATTGGGGTTTTCATACTGAGTAGCCCCTAAGAGGTCTAGTAATCTTACCACTTGGCTCGTATCTATTTTCCTTCACAATCTTTTACATTACATGATGCATGTCACAGAGTCATTTTTATAGTTTCTCTTATCATAGATTGGGCTGATGAGGGTCATCCTCACCCTGCTAGGGATAGGCTACTTATCTGCAACATGCGCAAATTAGTGAGGTTCATCCTTGCCCCTCAAAGGCCTAGGTAGTTCACTTGAGAAGTTTCACCGAGTCCATTCTCGACCCACTAGGACTAGGTCACTCGTCGTGGTGCACATAACTCCTTAACCTTAGCTCTCATAAACTTATATTGTGTCTTATTGCTCAAATGAAATGACATTCATATTAACTTCATACACATAGTTCAATATCAAGTAGTCATGACATAAGTCAAGTCTTATATAAGGGAAAACTTAGTTTCTAAGTTCAAACTATACTTAAAACATAAATTAGGGTGATTTGCCTAGTGCAGTTGGCCATTTGCCCAATAAATGAGGATTGTAAGAAGTCTTGTACTCAATTTTTCCCAGTGAGGATCATCACTCGCTCAACAAAAGGAGCTAAAGAGAGTCATAATACTCTTAATTCATTTAGCAAGGCTTGGGTTTGCTCAGCAAAACTACCCACTGAGAGTTATTAACTCTTTGTTTTGTACTCTCGCCCAACGAGACCTTATCTTGCCTAACGAGTAAGACATCAGGGGTTTCACTCTTCTAATCTCACCCAACAAATCCTTGATTCAATCAACGGGAAGGGTCACAAAAAGTTCTAGTTCTCTATCCCTTACTCTCTCGCTTAGTTATTGGAGCTATAATAGATCCAAGGGTCACCTTCACCCAACAAAGTTTATGCTTACTCAACGAATGAATTGACAAAAGGTACCAACTCTTTGTTACACATTCTTGCCTGGTGAGTCTTCTTGCTCACCAAACAAATGACTGAACAAAGAATTCCAACTCTTTATTACACACTTTCACTTAATGAGGTCTCCTACTCGCTCATCGAATACATGACAAAGAGTTCCTAATTCTTTATTTCCCACTTTTACATAATGAGAACTCTCCATCGCCTACCGGATGGAGTTAAAAAGAACCATAGGGGTGCATTCACCTATCGAATCAAGGTACTTGCCTAACAAATGAGACCCTAGGAGAGGTTTTACCTTCATCGATGTGCTCTCGCCCAACAAATATAGAATTTTGACTAGTGAATGTGATGAACAATAGAATCACAATTCTACGATTTTGCACCAAAACTCAACAAATTCTAAAGAGAATGTAGGGGTTTTCTATGCTCTCATGTTCTCTATCAAATTCATGCATAAAACTATATAGAACACCTCTCAATTTCCTAACCAAGCACATCAATCATAGAAATCAATTTTCCATTCAACCAAACAAACAAGAACCTTAACAAGAAAATTCACAATCTCAATTCATAATACAACTGCAATTGACAAGGAAAATTTATGGAAAATATACAAGGACGCAACACCAATCCAAAGGTTTAATACCATTTTAGAAATCACCCAAAACATACAAAAATTAGGGTTCAAAGGACAACCCCTCTACCCATAATGCATACTAGTACCCCATGGTGAGATAATCTCACTCTCCTTTTTACCTAGATTGTTGACTCCAAGCAAGAGCCTTGTTCCTCAAGGTTGTTCTTCTTATTCCTCTGGTATTCTCTCTATGGGTTCTTCTCTTTGAACCTCTACAGATGACGATTTGTTGGGAGTGTAATGCACAAGTAAAACAATCCTCACGTCTCTAGTGGAGGCTTCAAGAGATGAGAAAATAAAAATAAATTATCATAGGTTCAATTGTTTTGCACCAAACCTCTTATTTGGAGGCTTTCTTACCTTGTCTATTACTTGGTATCCCACTCCTTCTATAGGAGAAGAAGGTGATGCATGAGATTATGTTGCCTGATGTGGGACTTGAACTTTTACCATAATTAAATGACCTATTTTTCTTAATTTAATTAATTAAAACCCAATTTAAAACCTAACATATATTTCTCCCAAAAAATTATTTCATTACATGACAAGTATAAAACATTTAGACGTTTAATAATACTTAATAGTAAAAAACATCAATAGTTACGAGAAATAATAATCAAGTTGTTACATCTTACACTCATAGCATATCACTTGACTTTTATCCTTGGTCTCCTTGGTAAGCTTCTTAGAGTGGCTCTTCCATTTGGATCCTCCCTTCTTCTTTCACACAGAATAGATCTTTCTAGTTTTGAAGGAGAGCTCATCTTCATTAGAACCTTCTTCTTTAGAAACTCCATCAGAAGATTCTTTAGCTTTGAAGGCTTTGGACGAGGATCTTTTGGGAGCCTTCTAAACCTTGAGGACTATGACTTTCCTTTTCGTTGGCCTTTATCTTCTCTTAGTTTAATCTCATGAATTTTGAGGGTGCTAAGAAGTTCCTCCATAGGAAACTTCTTTAGGTCTTTGGACCCTTTTAGAGTTATAACCTGTTGTCTCCACTGCCTAGGCAAACTTCTTAAAATTTTTATTATATGATCACAGTTATCATAAATTTTACCTAGGGACCTAAGATTATTGATAATTGTTTGGAAGTGTCTAAACATTTGATTAATACTCTCATGATCCTCCATTTTAAATAACTCATACTAATCTACAAGCATACTTACCTTAGAGTCTTTTACCTTTGATGTCTCTTCATAGGCTAGAGCTAGAGTCTCTCGCATCTCCTTAGAGGAATTATAGCTATGAACTTTTTCATATTTTTCTTTTGTTAAGGCATACATTATAAAGTTTATAGCTTTAAAGTTAAGAAGGTACCTCATCTTTTGATCTTCATTCCTTGAGGATCTAGAAAGCTTTGTTCCATCCTCTTTTCTTTGAAATGTAGTTCTCATTCTTTACAATATCCCACATTTCAATATGAAATGCATAAAAAAATGCTATCATTCTTTGCTTTTAGTAATCGATGTTCTGTCCTTTGAACAAAGGAGGCCAGTTGCAACATGTCCTTCTATTTTCATAGTGCTTTGTATTTAGATTTTGTCTCCTACAATGTTAGATGCTCAACCTCAAGAGGATGAGCCTTGATACCAACTAAAGATAACGGGTTACACACAAGAAAGGGGATTGAATTGTGTGGGTGATTTTTAAGCACTTTAAAAAAATTTCACAATAGATATAAGTTTAAAAAAAAGGCTTTAAGGAGACCGTCCAAAGTGTGATGTCAAAAACTAAAAGAGAGGGAAAGAGATATCAACACAAGATATTTATCGTGGTTCACTCCACAACGAGTTACATTTAGTCCCTTCTACTAAAGGATTTTCCACCAAGTCTAGCTGACTTACAACAAGTATTCTCACACTCTACATACTTTTAATCTATAACCTAAATTACAAGCAACAAAATATTCTTTAACACTTAACTTCTTCAAACTGTCACACAGGATAAAATAATTTTACAAAGGAATAACTTACGTAGTGAGAATAAAGATTTAAAACAAACCTTTAATTTTGTATACATAAAAGCAAATACAAGTTAAGATTAGAGCTTGAAAGCAAATAAAGTTTTTACAAGATTTTCAAAAAGGTCGTCCAAAGTGTTATCAGAGAGAGCTTTTTGTACATGATTGTTATTCATGTTCTCGTTCTTATTTGTTGTCTTCTTTGAGGATGAATATATAACCTTTAGAAGATAATCATTGATAGCTTTTTGGGACGAGGATATCTTTGTATTAAATATCAAAGATGACTTTTTGCAAAACTATCTCTAGTACAATTTGTCTTGTACTGATGAAAGAGAAAAGAGAAAAGGTGTAGTAGAGAGGTTTGCAGGTTTTTCTTTAAACATGATAAGTCAACAAAGACGTAGACAAGGTTCATTCTACTTGTTGACTATCTTTATGGATGCCTCGATCAATGCACAAAACTATAAGAATTGACTTGTTTTTTAGAGCTTAAAAGAGAAATGTTTATTTCGTGAAAAATAGAGTAACAAGGACAACACACATTATATAGGAAAGGAATAGAGCATTCCCAGATAAAATCTATATTCACTAGAGAAACAAACATATGTATACGTGAAAGTGCGAGCCTCAAGATACATATATCAGATAAGAGCTTTATATTACTTATGGACAGTCTTACTCGTATGGATAGTCTCACTCTTATGGACGGTCTTCCATAAGGTGTATGTTTTGGATGATTTTTTAATGTATATATCATTTTCTTATGCTTTTATGACTAAAGTACCTCTTGATCAGTTGTACATTTAATCAAAAGATTAGTCATCACTCTTAGGTTATAATATTTGTTACCATCAAAACATGCAAGGTTTGGACACTTTAAAATATCTTACTCCAAAAATAGAAGGATCAATGACCAAATTAAAACAACTTTTTTATATGAAGTAGCAACATTATATCTTAGCCTAATATTTATTTTGTTGATTTTTCATATTTGATTTTAGTATCCACGTAACATTTTGTTTTACTAGCTTATGAAAAAAGTACATTAATAGAAGAGAGAACTTTAGTGCTCATTATGTCCTATTTAACCAATCGAAAGTCCAATTTATTACTGTTTGGGTACGAGGTTCCTCTTAAATCATGATAGCTGCTTTTGATTTTGAATGTCCATTAATCTTGACAGTTACTCATAACAGAACTGACAGCTCCTGGCAGCTGTAAGCTATGTACTCCAGAGAACTAAGCTTCACGTCTAACAGAGTAAAACACATGAAGTAGCTTGTACGATTTCATATCTAGCTACGACATTGTTTCTTCAGTTAGTTCAATAATAATGCCTAATCATGTGTTTGGAACTGGGACGTTTTCTGGGCAGGATCTTTAACCAAAATAAAAGCCGAATAATTAGCCTGTGTGTGCAATTGGATTTTTGTTCACGAAAATAAAAACTTCATTTGCATTATACCATCTCAACTAGTTTTGTTTCTATTCAATTATATTCAATTTTATTATTTTGGTCAGGACGGGTTTGAAAGTGCTAGGCTGCAATCTGCAAGTGATTCAAAAGTGCATTAGAGTGGGAGTAACAGGTGTCTCAATGTTTTGCAGAAAATGTATTTTCAATTATCTCTGCATCTCGAAAGGAATTAGTCTCAAACTATTAGTTAAGAATATTTTTGGTGAAAAAGATAAAATAAGGGAATACGGGATTAATACTGCTGAAAGTCAATGCGATTAGGTGTATTTTATTAGTACTTCTGCATAACCACCGCTTAATCACTGATTACATAATATATAGCAATTTGTGAGTATTCAAGAGAACTTATTAAATAAAGCCATACAAAATAACATTCGCACAGGTCGTGGAGTAAGGAGTATATTAAGCTTCATTCAAGCATGAATAGATATAAACAAATTTTAAATCATTATTGGCCGGTCGAATGTGACATTTTGGTGTACATAATTGGTATTTTTGCCGACATATACCTGCAGCTAGCAAAGTCCTAGATTTTAAATTAGCAACATTATCTGACTTTACTGGTTGACTTAAACATGAAATATGGCCAATCTTCAGATATTTTCACTAGTGACATTTCTTCTTCATAGCAACAACCAACAAGCAAAGGAAATAAACAATTCCTTTCATTCAAGTTTTCAAAGAAAAACATACCTGTGCCTTATAAAACATTTACAGGAACAAGATGAAAACTAGACAACTAGTAATTATTTCGCCATCTCCTTTATAAGTATAACTGCTATTTGTAACTTTTTTTCATGATCTCCAGATCTGCTATTGCGCTTGTTCTTTTTGAACTTCTTCTCTGCCAAGAGTTTCAACCTTTAGAAGCTCAAACTTGGGTGCAAGCTGGTTACTGGTATTCTGGGAGTGGATTTCCCATTTCAGACCTAAACTCAGCTCTTTATACTCACCTCATATGCGCTTTTTCTGAAATGAACTCTTCAACATATGAACTCTTTGTCTCCCCAGATGATGAGCAATCCTTCTCTTCATTCACAAGTACTGTCAAACATAAGAATCCATCCATCACTACACTGCTCTCCATTGCAGGTGGAAATTCTAACCACACTGCCTTATCCTTGATGGTAAGCAAAGCTTCTTCAAGGAAATCTTTCATTCAGTCTTCAATAGGCATAGCCAGGCTTTATGGCTTTCAAGGCCTGGACCTGTCATGGGTTTCTGCTAATACAAGTTCTGACATGAGCAACATGGGAAGGCTTTTTGAAGAGTGGAGAGAAGCTGCAAAATCTGAGGCAGCAAACTCTAGCACTCAAGAGTTGATCTTAACTGCATCTGTTCACTTTAGACCAGGTTTGGATTTCACTTCATACCCTGTGGAGTCTATTCGGAGTAACTTGAATTGGGTACATGTTTTGGCTTATGACTACTACATGCCTCAGTGGGCAAATTTCACTACTGCACATGCAGCCTTGTATGATCCTTCAAGTTCTGTAAACACAGACAATGGTATCAAGCAATGGATTGGTAGCGGAGTAACGGCTAGCAAGTTGGTTTTGGGGTTGCCTTTCTATGGATATGCCTGGAATCTTAGGAATCCCAAGGACAATGCAATAGGTGCATCAGCAACAGGTGCAGCAATTACAGAAGATGGAGCTATAAACTATAAGGACATCAAGGCTTATATACAACGATATGGGGGCCGTGTCACATACAATGCTACTTATGTAGTCAATTACTTCTCCATCGGATCAACTTGGATAGGTTTTGATGATGTTGAGGTCGTCAAAATGAAGGTGTCTTATGCCAGGGAAAAGAAGTTACTTGGTTATGTTGTGTGGCAAGTACCTTATGATGACAATTGGATACTTTCTAGTGCTGCTGGTAAAGCATTGAACCATAATTGGCTATAGTTTTATCTTGGTGCGAACTCAAAAGAATGCTTGTTTCAGGCTTAAGTAACTTTAGTTCTAATCGATAATGATTCCTTTATGCATTTGCTCAAGGCATAGTAGTTTTAATCCTAATTATTCTTATATGCATTTGCTTAAGGCATAAAAGCTTTGGTCTTTGCTAGACAACCTCGCCTAGTGAAATAAGGTTTGTTGTTGTTGTTATTCGCTCAAGTCTCACAAAGTGTTCTGTCTGCTATATTCTAATGTTCTTATTCTTACTATGAGTAAAGCTATGTGTAATGTGGGTTAGTTAGCAAGATGTCAGTAACTTATCCCATGAAACTGTTTAAATTTTTTCCTTCCATCTTTGTGATTTGATCATGAGTTTCTAGGCATCCTCAAATGCAATGGAATTGATCGTTATTTTTCTTTGTGCAAAATCAGAACCTTAAATTTATTGTACTGCTTTGTAAGGAGAAATACCCATTTCACACTAATTCAAAATACTGCACCATTTCCTTCTAGAGAAATTCAGTCAGTTAAATGCATTTTACTGATTTTCTTGAAACAGAAAGTTAATCCTCAAAACAGGGAAATTATTGATACCGAGTTTCCCTGAAAAGAACTGCTGAAAATTATCATGCATAGACATTGCTAGTGAGCTCAGTACAGGACATTATTTTGTTTTTGTGAGTGTCATAATTCCTAAGTCATAAGCCAGGCACTAATCCAAATATTGAAAATAAAATATGGAACTAGCTTACATAATCAGTAAGAAAAGTAAATGTTCCTATGAAGAATTTTAGTTTCATAATTATGTGTCATAACATCTAACCTTAATAATTTATATCATGGATAATGTTTCAGCTGAACAGGTTGACCAAAATGGACACCATAGTCGGCGATTATTAGTGATCATTTTGATCACAACTGCTATGTCTGTTCTCTTATTAGGCATCTTAATTTACTACTTAAGGAGGAGATTCTACAAATCAACAGGTAACTTCTTCAGCTACATTTATTCTCCATCCCCATCAATAATAATTGAACTTATAGTATACTCAATATGGTGATGCTCATAGTTCAATAATGAATACATTGATTTTGGTTTATTTAACTGCTAATTAATCTGCCCGCAGGAGTGATTAATGCATCTAGAGATTCTTTGAATAAAGATGCTTTAGGACTTTTCCGCAGCAATGCTCCTGATTTACAAGTCTTCAGCTTTTCTGATATTGAGTATGCCACAGATAGATTTTCAATTGAAAATAAACTCGGCGAGGGTGGCTATGGTCCTGTTTACAAGGTTCAAAATTAACTTAACAACCTCATAGTCACGGTGTCTGATCCTGTAATAGTTCAGAGTATGACAATGCAAAACATATTATAGGAGAGGAAAAGAGAATCAACTGTAATATATGCTTTTCAAGACTAATTTCTTAAGTTACTATAATGCTCTAAAACAGTGACTGTTAGAAAAACTAAACATAAAATAGGATACAAGACTGACTGAACAAAGAAAGTAGTAGGACCGAAGAAAATAGGATGCAAGACTGAACAAAACAGATGTAGAAGGAAATAACAAGACTGTATGACGAAACAGTAAGACTGTTTTCAAAATAGCAATCACACCCTTGTGAGTAGGGAGCATACAGTATATATTTTAATTTTGCATGCAAATAAAGTGTCACGACAAATGCTTTAATATAAAAGTTATCAAGCACTTCACTGTGAAAAGCAAAAAAAATAGCTACAGAAGTAAACATCATTAGCATACAACTAGGTGTTTTTTTTTCCTGAAAATAAACAAAATTAACTTTATATACAATTAGAAACTGTAGAGAGATAATTATTATTTTAATATAAAAATATCATTTTCTAACCACTCCTTTCAATAATGTTTATATATATATATATATATATAAAACAAATGAAATCCAAGACTACATGCTTCTTCCTTCGACTTAGACAACACATGTTGGTTGCTAGAACCCCTTTACTTTATAGTAAATTTATTTAAGCTTAAATATGTTTTTAATTCCTGTAAAATAAATAAATTTTTATTTTAGTTTCTGTAAAATTTTTTGATTGATTTCTATCTCTCTAAAAATTGTAATAACTAATTTTAATTTCTATAAAATAAGCAAATTTTGGTTTTGCTCTTTGTAAAATATTTTTATTTGATTTTCATCCCTCTAAAATTTGAAATAACTATTTATAGTCAAGATAGATAAATAACATTTATTTTAAAGATTTAAATTTTTTTTTGAAAATGTCATAAGTCAACATGATACTACTACACTATTGTATAACCTATGATAATCATTTTACCTTCTCTTAAAGCATATATGTAACTAATAAATATCATATAATAGTAAAGATAAAAAAATAATTATTTAAATTTTAAAGAAATGAAAATTGATAAAAAAAATTATAAAAATTAAAATAAAAAAAACCACTTATTTTTACGG
Source organism: Mucuna pruriens (assembly GCA_025330945.1). Classification (NCBI taxonomy): domain Eukaryota; kingdom Viridiplantae; phylum Streptophyta; class Magnoliopsida; order Fabales; family Fabaceae; genus Mucuna; species Mucuna pruriens. The sequence continues at coordinate 413,889 of JAENHJ010000488.1, read as the reverse complement.
TGACCAAAAACATATTTAAAACATTTATTTATCTGCGATCTCTATTTCAAACTGGTAAGTATGAATTTGTGAAGGAAAAAAAAATATTTTAAAATTTGCTTATCTAGTCAACGATAAGATACTAGCTACAAGCCCCTATTTGTTCAGGGCATCCTTCCAGGTGGTCAAGAAGTAGCTGTGAAAAAACTATCAAAAACCTCTACACAAGGATATGAAGAATTCAAAAACGAGGTGATGCTAACTGCAAGACTTCAACATGTGAATCTTGTTCGGCTGTTGGGTTTCTACATTGATGAAGAAGAACAAATGTTGATCTACGAGTACATGCCAAACAAAAGCCTAGACTTCTATATTTTCGGTCAGAAATCTTCACATTTCTAAATTTTACATCAGTGAATATGCTGTATGATCTTAAGTTGACATTAAAAATTGAATAAACTCTACTGACCACGCATCCCATGTTAAAGGAAGGCTCTAATAAAATAAACATTAACTTCTGCTCACCCTTTTGCAGGAATATGTTCATTAAAATTCACTGCAAAGTGTAGAAATATATCTATATTGTTATATTTGTTAAAATTGTCATGAACCAACTATCTCAAAAGCCTATTACTAGAAGAGACATTAGTTTTTACTTTACATCTAGAATGCATCCGCATCTCACTAGAGCCTTTTGGGCTTGAACCATATAAGGACCAATTATCTCAAAAGCTTAAGTTGTTAGGCAAAGAAACTCGAATGGTTAATTTTACATCAATATAAAAAATTATAATGATTTTGTGGGTATTCCTCAAATACAATCGTTGAAAATTTATGAAAGGATCAAATTGATCAAAGTTAACAACCATTTTGAACCTATGGTTTGAAAATTCTCAAATTGTAGTCTGCCAAACCATTTTGTACGAGTGAGGTTGTCTGATTATATTAGGTGATCTTGACACAGACCCTATCAGGCGGTACCTTCTGGATTGGAGAAAACGCATAGACATCATTGAAGGAATTACTCAAGGGCTTCTTTATCTACAAGAATATTCTAGATTGACAATAATCCATAGAGACATAAAAGCTGGCAATATTTTGCTAGACAATGACATGAAACCAAAAATCTCTGACTTTGGTATGGCAAGAATATTTAGAAAAGACCAACTAGAAGCAAATACTAGCAAAATTGTTGGAACATAGTAAGTATATGTTAAATCTCACTCCATGATTTGAAATTTCCTCTAGATTTTTCATTATTCATCAAATTATTAATCAATCATGTTGCTTTATTCATCTGATACAGTGGTTATGTGTCTCCTGAATATGTTCAGAAAGGTTTATACTCAACCAAATCCGATGTGTACAGCTTTGGAGTTCTACTTCTGCAAATAGTAAGTGGCAAGAGGACATCATGCTTTTATGGTGAACATGAAAATTTACACCTCATGGATTATGTAAGTAATTTTTATAACTTTTGGTAAAAGTAGTGGAGAGTTTGCTCTCAGTTATTGAAAATGTCCATAGTGGTCAATTACTTAATATGTTTTTTTCATTTTTTATTTTATTTTAAGGCTTATGAACTTTGGAAAGAAGGAAAAGGCATGGAGTTTGCGGATTCTTCACTTGACGACACACATTCTGCATGTAAATTACTGAGGTGCATGCAAATAGCTTTACTATGTGTGCAGGAAGATGCAAATGATAGACCATCTGTGAAGGAAATATCTTCAATGTTGAAAAGTGATACTATTCCGATAAGCCCCAAAAGGCCAGCATTTTCAACAAATAAAGCTGAGCAGAAACCAAATGAATTTATTATGCATGAGGAATCACTTAATGATGCAACAATCTCTCTTGTAGCTCGATAGTGTTGTAGGCAATAAATAAGGACACAGACAGGGAAAAGAAAACACTCTTCATATTCTAAGAAACCCACTTTGTTTTGGTTTCTTGGCTTGTTTTGTGCAAATATAATCCACTAATATTACGTTAATTTTCTCTTCTTCAGTTGAAAAAAAAATACATTCTCCTCGTTAATAGATTCTAACATGTGATACTTTATTTTTAAATTTTTTTATAAAATTTCTACTAATTTTTGTTAAAATAAATTATCAAAATATTATTTATACTATCACTCTTCAAATATATAAATATTACATTGTACTCTTTTGTTGTGTTAAAAGTACATACTCTCTTGATAGTGCTTTAATTAGAAAGGTAAGCTTAAATTAATGTAACTGAAGAATCAAATTATTTTGTTAATATGGGTAGAGAGAAGAAATTTGTGGGAAGAGATAAAATAACTTCTTCAAAATGTAAGAGAAGATAAAAGGGGAGAGAGATATGTGACATGAGAGAGAAGAGAGAAAAGATAATGCATTTGTAATTATTCATAATTGAGACAAGAGAGTGGAGAGAAAAAGTTAAGAATTTAGTAGAAGAAAAGATAGAAAATGAAATGGTTACATGATTTTGTTAGAGAGGAGAGAGAAATTGAAAATTTAATGAGAAAGAGAAATTGAAAAATTAATGAGAAAAAAAGAGAGAAATATGAATTTTTATTTTAAATTAAATATTAAATTACTATACTATCTTTAAAATAAATCAAATTAAAATAAAAATAATGATTTTTTGGTCCAAAACTTTTGGTGTACATTACTAATGCATCCAAACTAAAAAATAAGTGTGTACATTAACATTCCCTATATATATATATATAGATATATGAGCCAGATCAACAAGTATAAATCTAAAGACTTATACTCAATTTAAATAGTTGATATAAATCAATTAAATGATATATAATATTCCAACTAAAAAATTATAAAAATCTTTAAAAGTGTTAAAAGATAATTTTTTTTCCAAAGCTTTTGTCGTCTTTTCTAAGGATAGAAAAAGAGGTACAATAGAAAAGTTGTTTTTTTCATAAGATCATTATGTTTGTTTCTTAGATTGTAGAAACTTGATCAAAACACTCATTTATCAAGGTTGACTTGTTTTTTTAAAGCTTGAAAAGGAAAGTTTTTCCTTTCTGCAAAATGAAGCACAACAAAGCATATCGTATAGATAGAAATGAACAATAAAATGTTCTTGAGCTTAACATTCTGAGAGATAGGAGGTAGCAGATATGCATAAGATAAAAATCAAGTTACGAGATATCATAAGCACATAAAATGATTGATACTTATATATAAAAGAAGTGACTTAGTTATCCTTTAGACGGGTTCCTTCTATGGACGGTGAGTTCTTTTTTACGTTGTTGGTCATCTTGTCAAAGATACATTTTGATTTTGGATGCAATCTCCGTATCATAAAGGTTGTGAAGAGTTGTACTACTGAAGTGCTGAGTACTTATAAAAAATATTAGTCATCACTCTTTAGTCATAATGTTTGTTATCATCAAAATGTATGGGTCTTTTGGACACATAAAAATTGTTCCAACAATTATTAGTCTCTTCCTACATTAGGCAAAACCACATATATCAAGCAACATCAATAAACTTTACATATTCAAAATTATGTGATAAAAAGCCAAAAGCATGAATATTAAGCAATTATAAAATATAATCGATCATCAAGTAGGTCTACCATCTCAACCCTTTTTAAGTCTTGTTCAATTTTCTTTTTCTTTTCTCCCTCTTCTTCTTCTTATTCTTTAATTTTTGATATTTAACGACGTTTCAATTAGTTTTTTTTCCTTTTGAAGAAACAGGAAACACCTAAGAAAGAGTGAGTTTAATTGTGTGTGTGATTTTTATAAAGCTTTTTGAAAAACATAGGATATATATATAAGTTTGTAAATGTTGTCCAAGTGATTGTCCAAAGAGGTGCAGAAAATAAAACAACGAAGGTAAGAGAGAGAAATGACACAAGATCTATCCTAGTTTACTCCTCCACACAAGAGTTACATTTAGTCCCTTTGACTCAAAGAATATTTCCACTAATTTCAAATTGACTTACAACTAAGTATTCTCAACCTCTTCAAGTTTTACAACACTTGTAATCTACCTTATTACAAACAACATCAAGTATTCTTTTAACACTTAACCTTTTTAGGCTATCTCAAAAGTAATAGATCTTTTTTACAAAGATAACTCACTAGGTGAGCATTGATAGTGTCTAAGGATTGGTTGTTATTTCCTTTATCAAAATACTAGATTTTCCTAAGCTAAAGTAGCACAGGGTCAACCTAGGTCATTCATCTCAATGACACATAGTTCTTATATTCTCTAGGGTACAAGGCTGAGATATATACGAAGCAAAATAGGTAGAGTATGGACTCAACAATTAAAGGTAAATTGGGAGTAAAGTAAAGTACAGGAAAGTAAAGTGGCAAGAAATGTAAAGATTATCTAAAGCAATTAAAAAAAGTAAACTAAGGCTATAGACCTAAAGTGATCTAATTCTACTAAAAGTACAAAACATTCATCTAAACATATTTATTGTACCAATTCCAAAGTTATCAACGAGATGGTTCTAAGCTCCAGTTTCGATTATGAAACAACTCCTCACCAACCAATTTTCCTACGACGATCGTCGAACATATGTCTCGTGCTAACTGATGACTTACACAATCGCTGGTTCGAGTTTGGCAGGCAATATGCACCTAATTGATGTAGATTATCTAAAGATTATCTATTTTGTTGTTAGAGTGGTTCCGATCGGCCCCTAAACTAACATGCTCTATTCCTACCCTACACAATCGTGATTAAGCAGGAACGATTATGCTAAAAAGAAATTGCACTCATAACAGAAAAGGAAAACAGACTCGTTCATTGGTTAACAACTAACTACATAATAAAAATAACAACCTAACTAATTAACTGTTTTCCTAAATGACACGTGTTGGAATTGCCAGAGTGGAGTCAGCCTTTGCTTGCTGGGACGAATCTGGTTCCAGATGGGAGTCGGCATCAGGCTGGAACGCTTCCAGTTGGTCTGGATTCGGCAAGATGGAGTCGGCTACATCCGGAGTTAGCTATACGGAGATGGACTCATCTTAGCCATGATGTCTCCATCTGGCCGAGATGTCTTTGGTGTTGAGACGGCTTCAGTTGGCCAAGATGCATTCAATCTTGGTCATATTGGCTTGGAAGACTCAGTCTCGGTCTCGATTGGGACTTTCGAGACTCCATTTTGACCTGTAAAATGAGATTAATCTATTTTCATGTCACATACCATCGTTCTCAATTATGGAATTTAACAATAACCTTTTAATAGAAATACATGCATATAGTCTAACAAATAAGCACTAAATTCTATTTACAGTACAAAAATCATACAAGAATGATTAGGGCAGCATGGGCATGCTCCCATTAGCATGGGTCTGCATAGTCAACGAGACTTTGCACAGGTGTGCACAATCTACACAAGTTGTCCTTCATGAGCATAGTCGTGCTCAAGAGTCTATAACGAATTTTCTAGATTTTTGCCCAAATTTCAAATTTTCATAAAGGAACCTATGATTTTCTATGATTTGCATATATATAAACAATTTCACAATCAATTCCGCAAAATAAAATTTATAATTATATAATTAAGAAAAATAATTAATTAAAAGGAAAAGTCTTGATCTGGCGAGTTCAATTTTCCCTTTCGATAATCCAAAACATACAATTTAGGGGTCCTAGGGACAATCTTTCCACCCCATGGTTATACCTATACCCCTAAGCATGATTTCTCACCCTATCACATGGAATGTCAACTTCAAAGTAGGGTTCTCACTTCTCAAGGTTGTTCCTCCTGATCCTCAGACATCCTATCCGAGGGTTTTCTTTTTTAACGCTCTATAGAGGAAATCACTAACTTTTGAGAAAATGACTTATGATACAGATGGTTCAACGGGTCTCATTTGTAAAGCGGCAAAATGGGCTTCGTTGTTCACTTTTGAGCCTATGAGTCTACACAAATGTGGTCATATGGGCATGGACATGCTCACTTTGCCAAATATGCACGAGCGTACTCATTATTATGCATGATGATACTCAACTATTGTGTGTGGTTCACTAGCAACTTGTGCTTTAAAGGTCCTTTTTATTATTTCTACTTACCAAAAATCTCATTTTTAGCCTAATACTTATTTTTTCCTATATATCTTTTTAACAAGTGACAAAATAACCTTTTTAAACATGCATATATTTAAATAAATAAATAAATAAATATTATATAATACATGCAATGAAAAATTGGGGTGTTACATTCTATACAAAGAGAAGGGTCTTCAACATTAAATGTCAAAGATATGTTTTTTTGCAGTGCTATTGTAAAGACTTTCCTTTTTTGAAGTTAGAGAAAAGGTATGTCAAATAAAATTTGTTTTTCTTTGTTCTTAGACATACTATTTTCGTTTGACAAAGGATATGGTTCTCCTTGTTTCCTTATACGTAGAGTCATGGCCAAAACTTTCTTCTATCAATCTTGACTTGATTTATCAAAGTTTGAGATGTAACATTTTTTGTTGTTCTAAAAAAGAACAAGATTCAACAGAGTACAACACGTATATGGAAAATATGTACGTTGTGAAAACTGTTGAGTGATATAAACCTACATATATAGCACATAAGATAAAAGACAAGTTGTGAGATATGATAAGCACTATAATAAAGAAAATTTTACACTTGCATTCATTATTAGACGAAGTCTCATTCTTTAGGACGACATCTCCTTTAGACGACGTGATCTTTTTGGATGTGAAGAATAAACTTATTCAAAGAACAAGTTTTTTTTTCATATGGACATACCAAACTTCACTAATAATGACTTGTTATTCTTCTAAAGACTAAGAACATTGTTAGACATTAGTCATCATTCTTTAGTCATAATATTTGTTATCATTAAAATTCTTAGGTTATTTTAGACACATATGTATTATGTTCCAATACCTTTTTCTTTTCCTTTAAATCTTTCTATTGTCATCACTAAAAAATGTTGTTTAGCGACTGAAAATAGCCACCAAAAAAATCAATCACTAATAGCAATCGTTTTGTTGGTTACTTATATTGCGTAGTGACCAAATTGAGGTAGCTAAAAATTAGGTTGCTATTTTCATTGTTGATGGAAGACAAAAATTTGAATAAGAACGGCCAATCACTTGGCGACCGAGCTATTTGTTTAAAACAATGACTGAAACAATTGGTTGCTAAAATTTGCATTTTTGTAAAACAACAATTGAATAGATTTTCGTCGCTAAAAATTTGTGGGGCCTTTAGGGTTTAACGACTGATTTTAACCCATCGCTGGTTGTATAATTTAGCGATTGAATAGATATTTGCTTTCAATATAATTAACATGCATAAATTAATAAATGAAAAGAAAAAATAATTTAAAATTTTGATTTATTTTAAATAAAAATTATTTAATATAAAATAAAATTATTTGATTTATATTTAATTAATTTTAAAGAATAATTAATATGAACACTTAAGTTAATATATATAGGTTATGTAAATGGACATGAAACATAGTTATATTGTATTTAAAAAATAAAAAATAAAAAATATTTTTTATTATGTCAACTAAGAATAAAAAATAATAGTAAATTTAAAATTCATATAATTAAATAAATTGATGTTAAGATAAAAATATTAAACACTTTTCTTTTGTAAGGTATAAAAGTTTAAAAGAAAATTCTTAAAATTTTCATTTTGCTATTCAATCCTTAAATGTGTTTGATTGCATTTGTAATTTATAATTTTTGAAAAATATTTTAATAAATAATATTAGAAAATAACTTATAGAAAATAGGAGTAGTAGAAAAATAAGACAATTTAAAAAAGAACATGTATGATAAAAAGTTTGAAAGCAAAACATGAAAAAACTTAGAATTTTTTATTTTATTATTTTAAAAACTAAATATTAAATAGCTTTAGAAAAATACCAACATTTAGTGGTTGGTCATATCTCTAACATGATTTATATTCATGGAAGATCCTACAAAAGTGTTTCAAAGAATATGTTATTTTATTATATATATATATATTATGTCAATTTAGTTAACAAAAATTGACAATACACATACTATTATAGGTTGTTATATTTGATAAAATAGTTATAAGATCTTATTGTAATCTTTAGATTTTAGTTATTTTATTAAAATTTAAATTTTTGTTATGATTAATTCTATATCTTGAGAGTTTTTTAAAGATGTTTAGTATTTATAGCTACATTTTAGGAAAGGTGTCATGCAATTGAAATAATAAACAAAGACTTAATATGTTTACTCTTGTAAATATTATGAATTTTGGTTTAAATTTTTAGAAAAAAAAAATTATGAGTTTGATTCTTATAGATTTTTAAAGTTTTAAAAATAATCCATATTAGTATTATGTATGCCTAGCATAGAGAGATTTTGTTTTCTTTTTCTTATAATTCTATGAAAAATATATGATATATTTTGTTTTAAATAAAAATATAAAAATATCATATTAGGTAATATACATTTAATTTCTCTTAATTAAAATAATAAGTTTAACTATCATGTAAATATATATATGACAGCTTAGCTAATTAAATAAGTTAACAATTTAACTCATTTATTGGGCTGAAAATCAACTCTATATCTAGTAATTATTATTCTCTCAAGTAGTATTAACTGTCACATAAACGATATATGACAATTTAACTAAAAATAAAAAATTATTGTCCTGATTTTTTTGAAAGATAAATTATTAAAAACAAATGATATAGGTAAAGTTGAACTTAAAATGTTTTGACTAAAATCAAGTAGAAGATGTTTTGGTTGCTAGATAAGGAAATAAGGGTTGGATATGACATGCTCCAAAAATATTGAAAACAAAATATTTTCTATCATACTTGTTATATTTTAGATTGTCTAGCTCATTTTTTCTTGTACTCCTATTTTCTACAAGTTATTTTTTAAGATTATTTATTAAAATATTTAATTAGAAAGGGGGAGTAGGTTGACAAAGTGTTTAATTAGAAAGCAAGGACGTTGAACAGTAAAAATTCGATAAAGAACGGGGGAATGGTATTTTTTTTCCGCCCATATTTTTCTCTTCTTTTATGGAGATTCAAGCTTTAGTTAGATAGTAATTAGAACATCAACAAAATGATATTTTTCTTTATAAACTTTATAACAAAAGAACAATGAACACGTATCTTAATCAATATACAAGACAATGTTAATATTTGGCAAGCTATTAATAATTAATTTTAAAGAACTAATATTTTGAGAACTAATATTTTGAGAACTCTTACATATCTCAAACAAACAAGAGATGTCTCTCATATGACTTACGATAGGATCATCCCCTAACTAAATACTTCTAAGTGATCATCAAGTTTATCCACGTATTTTCTATTACAGGTTGCAGCTGTGCTAAACCTTGTGATGGATCATTGACTTTCCTTTTCCTTATAAATTAGCAGCCTTATGCTTTTAGTCTTTTTTGTACTGGCTTGGACCAGTTATACTCCATTAGTGATAACACAAATTATTAGTATAAATATAAGTGTTAATAGCTAGATTTTACCATAAACTTTACATCATTTATGATGCTCAAATACAATACAAATTGGATACAATATACGATTCAGCGATGCGACTATTCTCAAAAATATTTAGAATTCAATAGTGCAGAATACATACATGGATATGTATATTAAATTTATAAAATACTATATATTTGAAATTGTGCAAATCCAAAATAAAAGCATAGTTCTTGGACGTTACTAAAACAAAATAGAAATTATAAATTATTGTCATCATTAATCAGTAAATCACTCAAAGAAAGCCTTGACAAAACAGCTAGAGTTGTAGCTGTGTGACTATGAGGTCACAGATTTGAGTACGGAATTAGCATCTTACAAATGCAAGGTAACTGTCTACAATAGATCCATAATGGGTTCAACCCCTCCCTGGACCATTATCATAGCAAGAGCCTGGAGCTTTATAGCACCAAGTTTCCCTTTGTCATCATAAATCACTATCCATTGCCTACAAACAAGAATAGTATCGATCTCATTTCCTCTTAAAGACAACTTCTTTGTCTACTTCATCAAGAGATTATACTTCTATGTCCCACACCCACTAGCAGCAAAGTACAAAAATAAAATAAATCCAATTTAAAATTAAGATTTGACATAGTTGGTGATGTATAACACTGGATATTTCACAGATATGTATAAATGAAATTTCGAAGAGTATTGATATAAGATATTTATCTGATGTTGATTCATGAATACTACGAATTGGGAAAGGTGAAGAGCATGAAAAGGGATACTAAGCTTATATAGACCCAAGGAGGAAGATTCAGTTCCATAGTAGTTGTAGGAGCCTTGTATAGTTTATGTTTTCGTTGCTTGTACTAAGTATGAAAGAATAGTCTAAGCCTTTCCAGGCGCACAGCGCCTTTGGACATACTTTGTGGACGATGGGTTCGGAGAGGCAATCTTCGGCTCTGTTGGGACAAATGAGTCCTTTGGATGGTCCATGAGTCTTTTGGACTATAGGTCCTTTGGACGGTCTTTGAATTCTTTGGACAATGGGTCCTTTGGACGCACCTCTAAGCACATCCTCACCTTGCTTTTGGGCCACACTTGGCCCAAGGCCCCCTTTTAGATAGTTAGCTTTCCACACCCAATACATGTATAAATAACTTATCTTAAGCTCTTTATATCAACTTTGATTCATTTTAATGAAGATTGCTTAGTTTAGCATTTGGAGAGGATTCTCCCGATTTGTTCTTAGATTAGAACACTTAATTCTCATCAAGTACTCCATGGGGCTTGTGACAAATCTCAATTTCTCTTAAATCAGTTGAGAGTCATTTCTAAACCTTATCCATTTTCTTCTTTACAATTCTTCTTATCTTTACATTGATTCCGCTTTTAACTCTGAAAAACCAACTAAATTCTACTTGTAACCATGTGTAACAATGGCAGTTGCATCTAGTAGATGGATCTAGGTTTGCTAAGACAATCCAATTGATTAAGTTTGAACCAGAGCTCTACGAGAATCAATGGTAGAGATCCAGTTGTGTCAATGAAGTATCAATGTTTCGTATGATATCAATCACATAATCAAAATATTATTATCAATTTGTTTTTTCCCACCTTTTCTATCTTTTCCCTATGATTTCAACAATGTAAAACAAAAATAAAAATTAGTTGTTAGTAAAGTAACTTACCAACTACCATAATCAGATACTAGCACTTCATTCTCTTTTGACATGTGCCCTACCACAAGCAAGAACAAAGCCCAATGATGCAACCAATGCCACCAGATAACCTACTATAGTTCCATAGCTCACAGAAATAGGCCATTCCTACAAATTAAGATGAAATATAGGACCTTAATGCTACAAAACAACACACTGAATGAACTATATACCATTTGAAAATCAATTATACAAGCGTTCAATCAATTTATAGCACTATAAACAATCTTACGGGTTTTGGGTTTGGAGAACAATTATTGTATCCTTCAGAAAGATAAACAATGTCAAACAAAACACAGATGAATCTGGAGCTCTTCAACTACAACCATTCCATATTCAAGATTTATCTATGATCTATCTTTCTGTTAGTGGTCTAGCCAAAATTAAAATCAAAATAGAATTAAAAAATGAAAAGGGCAAAATTGTCATAGGGCTAGACAGCTGCTGCCTGTCATGCTATTGAAATTTTTTCCCTTCCAAACCAAACCTCAAAAGAATGGTAAAGAAGAGTGGTGTGGCCTTCAGAAACATTTGATCATAAACTTTTGAAGGAATATAAATTATTCAAACATGACCTCTAATTAAACAAGTAAAATAGGTTTGATAGAATGCAATTAATAATAATAAGTTAATAACTAATGATGAGATTGTGTACAAAGGCTTGTGAACTAAGACTTGTGAACTAACATAACACTGGTGAGAACTGCTCTTCCTATTTGTTCTAAACCATAGTAGTTAATCCCAAATAGTGGAGCAGACAGGCCAACCCCCGAACTAGGATAGCAGGATAGTGGATAATAGGATAATCGCTATTCTAATATTTTATATATATATATTAAAAATTATTGATATATATATATAAGCTCAAAAACATAAATATTACTCAGAATTCATCAACTAACAACCATCATTAATAATAAAAATTCATAAAAGCTTTAAACCGTCTAAAACATAAACCATAAAGTACTAAGTAGACATTAAAAAGGTTCTGTTGGGCAGAGAATAAAAAAAAGTACAGAAGTTAAGAGGAAAAAAAAAATTATTGTTGTTGTCAACAAGAAAGAAAGAGGAATCAGAGAAAGAAAAGGGGAAATCAAAGTTAATAAATAAAAAGAAAAAAGAAAAAAAAACGAAATTAAAGAAAAAAAAATTTACTTAAACTTGAAATGTTGAAACTTTAAATTGAAACTTCAAAGGGGCAGGCCAAAAACATAGCTCGCTGGAAAACAACGTTGGAGAAGATAGAAAAACGCTGAAAGATGTCGACGATGGTCGCATCGATATTCACGGGGGGTTTTCGGAGAACAGTGCCAGAGAAGACAAGGAAATGTCAGAAGACGTCATCGGTGGTCGCGTCAATGTTCGCTGGTGGTTTTTAGGGAACAATGTTGGAGGTCATCGAAGAAGAACGAAACACAAAACAGAGGACGAAAGAAGGCTAGGGCTTTGGGGAAGAAGAAGAAAGTGGAGTGCAGGAGAAGACAGATCTCTCCTTCAAACCCTAATAACCTAAAAATACCCTCACTAATGTTTTAAACATGAGGGTATTTTTGGATTTTCGTTTCCAGCCACCAAAACGCACCTAGGTTTCACTGTTGCAGCCATGGAAGACGCTTCTCTCCTCGGGATAACGGCCGCTTCGACCGCTATTGACAACTATGTTCTAAACAATGACCAATAAATCAAGAAAAAAGGACTAGAAAAGAGAAATTGATTACCTGCCATGGCCTCTCCCAATCAAGTGGCATTGGCCAAGCTCCAAACCATGCCCCAATAACTGCTCCATGAGCTGGTAAACAAATCAAGTACTCTATAGATCCTTTTGGCCTAAAAGTATTACAAGAATAACATTAATGCAGTTAAAAGTAACTAATTGAAGGACCAAAATAAATAGACAGCATTGTCAAAACTAGTTCAACATACAGCATTTACTATATTCTCTAGAATCCCAACAAAAGAAACTTTACATAACCAAACATCGTAAGAATTAAGAAAGCTATAAGGAACATACTTCGTTTGTGCAAATACACGTCGCCAGTCAACCCACGATGAACCAAGAACACATGATGCTGGAACCGTCTGCAATAGTACAAGATTTGCATTTATAAAAGTATACATAAACATGGGCCCACAGTTTAAAAAATATGTCCATCCCAACAAAAGTTGTAAACTTGTAATTGATTCAGGGAAAAGGAAAAGAAATACAATTGATAAGAAACATCTGAAAATTAATTTCACAGCTTGAAAATATAGTTGAAGGAGATCATAATAATTGAAAAGGATGTTTGAACTTTGAATTGATATTTCAAGTCTGAAAGTTATAATGATAAAATTCACTTTCACTTCAATATATGCTGGTTGGCTGTCAAGCTTTTCTAGGTGAGATGACTAGGTGCAGGGAAAGAAACAAGGGCTAAAAGCTGGAACCTTCCACAATCACATCAAATGTATATTGTAGATGATAAACGATAACAAGTAGCTGTGGGCAAATGGATGGGGGTTTTGTTTTAATTTGGACAAGATTATGCTAATACCTACAGTCTTTTTATGAGTACACAAGTTCTCAGAAAAATACATGAAGTGCATTCCATCTGTTTTTAATTTTCTTATAGTAATAGGGCAAATTTTTTCATAAATGATCAATTTTCTTTCAAACAGTGAAAAAAGGAAAAGAATATCCAGACAAAATGCAGAGTATCAACAGTCAAATAAACGCAGAATATATATGAAACAAGTCCAATGGAAAACACCAAAAAATCTCCAAGAAGCTGTAACTGTAAGCAAGATACCGGCAATGATATAGTCACTTACCGTGAACACTGACATCATCAGAGCCCAATTTACAGTCTTGGGAAGATACCTGTTGCAAGTAAATTTCCAAAGTCACGACATGCTCTAGTTATTGGAAGAGATCATCAAAGTTGAAACTGTAATAAAGGCATATTTAAAAACATAATAGAACCAGTTAAACAATTACAGAAAATACCACTTGTTTTGTTTAAAGGAACAAAAGTAATTACACTTAATCCTTTATCTCATCAACAACGACCTCCATGTGGAGAGTTCTGAAGAAAAAACACTGTACTCTACAAACAACTAATTTCACATACTGAAATGTAACAGGCGCCCCCAAAGCAATAGCTCCTAAAAAGTTCAATAGTGCCCCTGCAGAGCAAAAATATTAGTATTAGTAAAATTAACTTTTCATGAAGCAATTTTATTAGTAAAATTAAATCTCCACCTTCATTTTAACCCCATACTAAACTAAGCCTGAAGTTGTAAACTGCATCATTAGTCATTACAATGGTAAAAACTCACCTACAGGCACTCCTAGAACACCTCTTCCAACAGCTCGCAGGTACTGCAGAGAAAACAATCACACGAAAACAGAACACGACAAAAACTTAGAATACTCACATAAATTAAAGAATTGCTGGGTTTATGAGAAATTAAGGAACACACATTACCGTGCATCGCTGGCGATTTTGTCGATGGCGACTGTAAAGAAGGATCACAATCGGGAGCTCTGTAATCTAAACAACGCCACAGAATGAGAAAATGAATGAGAAAGAAACACGGAACTATGAAAACGAAAAGAAAAGGCTAAAAAATAAATGGATTGTACCCAGATGAAGAAGAGTGTGAGAGAAGGATGAGTAACGAGGTCGACGGAGTAGACAGTGTTCGCAACGTAGAAGGCGAAGGCCAAGCCAAGCACGCATAATGCGTTGACTACAAAGGCCTCTGAAGCTGAGATTGGGGGCGACGCTTCTACGGTTGAGGCTTTCGACGTCGTCGTTTTGTCGCTGCTTTTCCGGCGATCCATGGAGGAGGATCTCCGCAACTTCAAATAATCAAATTTCGAATAGAGTTGAAGCAAGAAAAGTGGAGAAGAAATCGAGATTTCAAATGGGCTTGGCCCAATTATAACCCACGTAAAAGATGTTGGGCTTCTGGGTGGGAAAGTAGGGGAATTGCTTTTTTCTGCGTTATTCTTTGAGTAAATTGCATATACATCCCCTTTAATGTTTTTTATATTACACGTATCTCTATCTTTTAATGTTTATAGCAATCAGGATAAAACGGGGTGATATTTTTTAAATATCTAAGGTGAGTTAGTATAATATATAAGAGATGTTTGCATAATATTTTTTAAATAATTATGAGATTAATGTAGAGGTAAAAAAAATAGTGTTAGATGAAATTTGATAAAATTTTATTAAGTGTCAGTATCATTTTCTCTAACTCTTTCTGTTAGTCTTTTAGTATTTTAATTTTATAATATTTATTTTAAAAATATTCTTATGTATAACAAAATATTTCCAGTAATATATTTTTTTATAACTTTTGTAACTTCAATTTTAAAAGCCACTAACAAAACATTTTGGAATTAAAATATTTAAATACAGTAAAATATTTAATTCCAAAAAACATTGAAAATACTCTTTTGAAATTTTAATTATAAAATACATTTAAAATAATTTTTCATCGAACATAACATTTGTTCGAGTTAATCTGAAATTATTTAAATAAAATATTGAATTCGAATGTTGTTGATAAAAAAAATAATTAAGAAGAAAAAAATTCTACTAAAAATTATCAATAAAATTTTTCATAAAAATTAATTATCGCCAAGTCGATGAATACTTTGTATATAATATAATAAAAAAACTTGTTCAAAACTTTAACTCCAAAATTATTTTACAAGTTGTTTCAAGAATTTTAAATCAAAAAAACATCAACTCACCTCTTTCTTGTTTAAAAATAATTTTAGGATGACAATTAAAATAATAAAAGTGATGTAATTAAGAAAAAAATAGTATAAAATTATAAAATTTGTTGATCAAAAAATGTTTGTCAACTGTTCATAATAGTTTTTATTTTTAATTGTGTTTTGATAATGTAAATATTAGTGTATTGACCCGTGTATTTCACGGTCAGTGTTTACACTTTTTTATTATTATTCTAATTTACACTATTTGTTGTAAACATATATAAGTGTATATAATTGCTATATACTTATAAAACATTGTTAGGTATTCAGTCGTTAAGAATATAAAATGGTTACTAATTTTTAGAAAAACAAACTTTAAAATTCACTTCTGAAATAGGTTAAAAAATACAAAATTGTAATTGCAATAAAAAAAAAAACTCGTTAAAGTGTGAAAAGAACTTAAATACTTAATTGAAAATCTCCTTTTTCAAATTTGTAATGAGGTGCCACTAGAACTTAAAATAAATATAGCCAACCCAATGCAACAATGTCTATATTTCTTAAAAAATGTACTCGCCTATCAATTTTGGTGGATTATAAACCGTTTGATGCATGAATGAAGATGAAAAAAAAAAATCCATATCCAATTCAAAAGGATAAAAGAAATAAATTATGTATACATAGGAATAAGAATGAAGAATATAAGTTCACTCTCAAAATAAATAACATTTTAATAACCAAATGTAGTCAAATTGTAGAAATATATTAACATTTGTTGCATATATTAAAATTACATACATTAATTTCAAAAACTTAATTAAAAATAATAGAAACTTGACCAATATTATAAAAAATATATATTTGTAAAATTATATTGAAATTTTAATAGTCATGTACTAATAAATTATTATTTGAATTATTTTTAAAATAATTTTTATAAAATTCAATAAATTTATCATAATAGTTTGTAATTGAATATCAATGTTATTATCCCATCTGTATACATCTTATTTTTCCTTATTATTATGTATATTTTCATTTAATAATGAAGAGGTATTGTTTAAATAATTATTGAGTTTATTATTATGAATTATTTAATTAAAGAGGTGGTTGAATTAATAATATTAATTTTAAGTGTTGCTTAAATTATACCCAATTATTTATTATACTCTATTAATTGAGTCACTTGTTTATATGAATAAAACGTTTGATTATTTATTATTAAGAGCATGATACGAGTGGAGATTTAGTTAAAATTAGAAATGATTAACAAAATTGTTTAAAAATAGTAAAACTATATCTTAGACTTAGAAAAATATTTAAATTAATAAATAATTTTTGAAATTTTTTTAAAAAAATTTTAATGTTTCCACAAAAGTGCTCCTAATTAATTGTATGAGCTCAACTAGAACACTAAATGAATTAAAAAATTATGAAATAATCATGAGAGCTATAATTTTAATATAAGAATGGTATTTAATAATTATTTTAATATTTTGAAGGTTTGTAAAATTTTATTTAATTATAATTAGCTTTAATTGATTATAAGATAACAAGTCATTATCTTGGTCAATTATTTAAAAATAAATTGATCGATGGACGACTAAATGAATTCTCCATTTCTTGTTAATAAGATTAAGTTATTAGAGATAATTACAAGAATTTAGATTAATTTTAATTAACTTTTATAATTAATTCTAATCAGAAAGGTTTAAGACAAGTAGAAAATTAGATGAAGTCATGTTTATACATAATTAGGACAACATTTTCACTCGACTTCTGTTTCTCCATCCATTTTACATTTAAAAAAGTCAAAGGTTGTTGAGGGTTGAAAAGTGTTTAGGAGCTTGAAACTTCTACACCTTTCAGTAGAGATTACTTAGTGCTTGTGGAAGAGTAATGAGTCATATTTTAGCCACCTTACAAGGTCTTAAAAGGGGTACAATTGAGGCTATCTTGTAACTAAGAGGCAAAATTAGTTAAGATCCAGATTTCCTCGGTTAAAATAGGGAAAATACAAATTCATGTTAATTTGTTGATTTTAGCTAACAAATAGATTTTGCAGGTTAAGAAGGAGTCCTGAAAGTCCCAGTTGGGACCGAAACCGTCTCGGCTAGCTAAAGCCATCCCTGCCGAAGAGATGCCGACTACAACCGAAACCAACCATCTCCGACATGATCAAGTCGACTTCGGTTCTGCGTGGCCGACTCCACATGAAGACTTCGGATGCTGACTCCTTACTACTGACTCTAGCCCAACCAAAAGCGTCCCAGTCGAACCAAGCCAACTCCTATAGAGCCGACTCCGCATGACCGGCTTCGTGTCCGCGCATAGACCGAATGCCAATTCCTAACCTATGTCGAGTTCCAACCGGATGCCGACTCTTGGAAGTCGACTCCCATCTGCCCAGATTTGTCCCAACACGCAGAGACCAACTTCGTAAGGGGCACAAGCACAAGATCAACGTGGCAAACCAACACGTGGTCAAAGAAGCAAATCTTGCACGTGGTCAAAGAAGCAAATCCAACACGTGACTTAAGGAAATGAAGCACGTGATTCACAAGGAAGCTAGACAGTTATTTCCATTAGACAGTTAGGTAGGATAATCACCACAGGATAAATGTTTAACACGTGATTAATGTGGAACCCATGAGTTGGTAGTTTGTTCGTTACCTTCAGCCGAAACGTGTATATAAGAGGCTGCGTAGATCATTATTAGGTTAGCCAACTAAGACACATAACTACACATACATGATTTCTTGCACACGCGTACACTTAGCTCCAAGTTCTTCCATCCACAGTGGTGCACGATGCTTGAGTATGGCGTTTATCTCGGTCGAATGGATGTAGAGCTAGAGATTGAGTAGCTAGAGGTTGCTAGAGGGGACTGTTAGTTTAGCTAACACACTACTGGTGGACTGAACCCTCAATGCTCTAGTCATATTCGGTGGACCCCCCGTTTACCTTTATCAGCCAAAATTCGAGTCGAGTGCGACTTCATCCGAGTCATCTTTGTCCAGGACAAATTCGTCTATGTTTGAGACTGAGTTTGAGCCGACTCCATCCGAGACCGGCTCATGCCAAATCATAATCGGCATTTTACATGCATGTTGCTTTTAGCATAAATTCTTATTTCCACACTAAGTCACAATTGAATACATTGTGTCCTTGAAAGATTTGGCCTAGGGTTATACTATGCTATAGTTAACTCTAGTTTTATTTGATAAGTCACTACGACAAAAACGCATTATCAGAAGAGAGAAGGGAAAGGCCAAAATCTTCTCCCTCTTCCACTTAGATGCATGATTTCTTTGTGGCTAAGGGAAGAAAGCTAGATAGTTTTGAGTTTTGAGGATAAAGACAAGTTAAGAATATTCAATTTGTATCACTCTTGTGAGATTGGATTGTTTGTGTGCTTACATGCCACATAAACTATACTTGGACCTTGTGTGATAATCTTAATAACTATATATATATATATATCAACTTCTTTATAGATGGCTTATTAGATAGGACATGCTAAAATTTACTATGAAAATTTGTCATGGTATGTTAGTTATTTATCCATGAAATTTGGTATGGTGTGTTGGAACATAATATATATGGGTCCAAAATAATTAAAGAGTTTTAATTATAACAAATATTATGACTAAAAAGTGATTACTAATGTTCAATAATATTCTTAGTCTTTAGGAGAACAAAAAGTCATCTTTACTGAAGTTTGGTATGCATCAATAGGAAAAGAAACTTGTTCTTTGAATAAGTTTAGTTTGTGCATCTAAAGAGATCATATTGTCCAAAAGAGACGTCATCCATAAGAACGAGACTTCGTATAATAAAGGATGTAGTCACTTAAGTGTAAATTTTGTTTATTATAGTGCTTATCATATCTCACATCTTGTCATGCAAAACTCCTTCTACCAGAACAATTAGAGCTTCTACCAAGAAGCAAAGAAAGTAGATTCTCCCAAAATCAGATGATGAAGAAGTTGTTGTTAAAGTTAGAGCAACTACTATTATAGAAGAAGAAGAAAATGATGATGATGCTCCCTTATTCACAAGGTTGGCCACGAGGAAAACACCATCAGTTAACACCAAGGCACCCAACTTTCCAACCCAATAGTTTTCTCTCCTACTCCTAAAGGTAAATGTATCAAATCTCTCTATAAGAGAATCAAATAGAAACCCTTTCTTTCTTCATCTTTACGCCCTTCTCAACCTAAACCTCTCTCCTCCATCACCTAAAAACTACACCGTCTAAACCTCTTGAAACATCACCATCTCCCAACTTCATATAAATCATTTTTCTAAACCTCTTAAAATCATATCCTTACTAGAAAAACAAGCCCCACTCAAAATCCAAACACTTCACCCATACTAGAAACCATATCCTCACCAACACCTCACTCTGTCCAAACCATCATTTTGGACACCTCAATCATTTTACCTGATAAACCTACTCTCATCCCACCAATGTTACCTAACCTTAATACAACAACATCTACCATACCTCCAAACCACAAATAGAACCTTGACTTCATCAATATCATTACCGTCCAAACCCCTTATATAGTGATAGATGTACCTCCTACCCCACCCTTGCTTGAAAACTAGCTAAGGAAAGAATAACTTGTTCTTTTCTTACAACACCTAGAACCTAAACCCTTTATTCTCAAACCAAATTATCTTCTCCCCATATATGGGTTTGAACTTGTCATCTCACCCCATATCCATACCTAGTCACATATCAACCTCCTCAAAATGCACCTTTTCCTCTTAGACAAATATCCAACACCCATGGACTTTTGTATGTTGCTTTGCCTTTGCACCACACAAAGAACATTTGACCCCAACCTCGCCAAACCAAAATCCGTCCTTAATCTTCACCCTAGTGTTCAACAACATGTGATCCCTTACAAGTCTAAAAGGGATTTCATATTTAGGAGTAAGAAGCCTAATTTAGTGCAAGTCCTAATTTACCTAAAGAACTCGGAATTCCAACCATTAGATGCTCTGACTCTAGGTTTCTTTCCTTATCTTGAAGATCATCTCATGAGCATATTGATTCATGCTAGCTCTGAGTTAAAAGACCAGTACTTTACACCTCTTTCTTAGGTTGTCAAACCTACTACCAAAGATTTGCACTAGGCTTCCTATATTGGATCTCAATGGTTACAAAGAAGAGAAGATAAGGACCATGTCCATAGTCAAACCTTTCAACCACTCTCCTAAGATTAAAAGTTGTTCAGTTGTAGAAAGAGCACTTTTCTATGAGAAGATGTTGCAAGGTCTTCTTAATGAACATGAAGCTTGTAATCTTTGGAGGCAAAACCTTTGGATTCTTAGGCATCAAATGTCCAATACATCTCACACATGATGAAAAATTGGACACCCCATATGCATCCAAAAAAGCAAGATCATGCTAAAGGAGATCCCAGTTCATCATTATGATGATTGGCTCACAATACTTCTCAATAATAAGCATGCTAAAGACTTTAAGCTTCTTAGAACTACATCAAACATCATATATATTGTTGTTGCCACTTTGGTACTATCTTTCTGAATATGTAGAAGCCTTATCCCTGGTGATAGAAACTTAACCAATAAAGATAAAGATAATTTGCGTGACATTGGAGGCCCCATGACTAGGTCCAAAATCAAAATGATGAAGTAATCTGTGTCGGGCCTAAGTTCAGGAATTAAGGAAAACTTAGAGCAAAGTAAGTCAAAGGCTGCACCAAAATGGGTCACTTTGTTGCAAGTTGATGAAGAATGAAACTCATCTTGAAGAACACAAATAAATCCTAGAGTCATTGTCATGTAATTTGGGCTAAGTAGTTAGTTAGGATCTGTTTACATATATTTCTGCATAATAATTCTGGTAGCTAGTATATTGGAAATTATAGCAATTGAGATTTATATTAAGATTTTAGATAGAGATTTTTTATTGAGATTTTAGATAGAGATTTTTGATTGAGATTTTAGATAGAGATTTTTTATTGAGATTTTAGATAGAGATTTTTTATTGGTTAAGATTTTATGCCAATTAAAATATTATTGGACTTTAACTTTCGAGCTGCCTAGTTAAGCCTATAAATAAGCTCTTGTAATCAATCAGAATTCAGAATTTGAAATTTAATAAAATTTGTGCTTTCTCTTTGTGAGAACTTTTTCCTTTATTCTTAGGATTAAGAACTTTTTTATAGTGTTAGTTCTACCAGTAAGTCGTGGTTAGGGTCATGCTTTCTCTTGATAACTTTTGTTCTACCGGTAAGTCGTGGTTAGGGTCATGCTTTCTCTTGATAACTTTGGTTCTACCGGTAGGTCGCGGTTAGGGTCAAGTTGTCCTTTTCACCACGTCACGCTTTGATAACTTTGGTTCTATCGGCAGGTTACAGTTAGGATCAAGTTCCCCTTTTCACCACGTCATGCTTTGATAACTTTGGTTCTATCGGCAGATCGCTGTTAGGGTCAAGTTCCCCTTTTCACCACGTCACGCTTTCACCTATTTTTAAGACAGCCTCTTTTTTGATCCAGTAAGATCATATCATTTAGTATCAAAGCTTTGGCTCTTGAAACCAAGTGTTCTCTTCCTTTGCGTTTCTATTTTTTGTCAATTTTCCATAAAAAAAAATTGTACAAAAAAAAACAAAATTGCACCAAAAAAAAAAAAAAATCGTATAAAAAATCATACAAAAAAAATCGTACAAAAAAATCATACTAAAAAAAAGGGCTTCCTTGCTTCTTGCTAATTCTTACTCTCAAAAGTTATCAGATCACTCATATCCTTACTGTTTCTACTACTTAGCCTCATTCTTAAAAGTTCTTACTTAAGAACTCATAAGGAAAAGTTAAGTGGTAAAAGACGAGAGTAGAAAAAAAAACAAATTGAGTGATACACGAGTGACTACACATAATTCAAGTGTAAACACGTGAGAGAGTGTTTGTGTGAGGATCCCTTTTCTTTCTAACTTTATTTTTTGCAGTATTTTAATCATGACTAGAGAAGAAGGCGAACGGGATGTTGATCTCAAATTAGTCATCAAGACTTTTCAAGCACAATTCAAAGCTCTAAATGCCAAGTTGGATGATTTGCAACCTATACCCAAGTATAGGAGCCCTACTAGTTGACACAATGATGAAGAAGAAGATTCTGGTTCAGCATCCAAGTCGGTTTCTAAGGTGTTTACCATGTTTAGCAATCCTTTATATGAAAATGAAAAAAAGGAGTATTCAAATGGACAACATAATGAAAATGAAAGGAGAAGAAGAGGTGAACCAAGACGTGACAATTACTTGGGTAATATTAAGATGACAATCCCTGCATTCCAAGGAAAGAATGATCCTGAAGTATACTTGGAGTGGGAGAGAAAAGTTGAACATGTGTTTGATTGTCACAACAACTCGGAGGAAAAAAAGGTAAAATAGTAGTTATTAAATTTATTGACTATGCTAGTATTTGGTAGGATCAATTTGTGATTAATAGACGTAGAAATGGGGAAAGGCCCATTCGTACATGGGAAGATATGAAGTCTGCACGAGAAGAAGATTTGTATCAAACCATTACCATACAAGGTTTTATGAGTATGCGGAATTACTATGAGGAGATGAAACTAGCCATGACTAGAGTCAATATGAAGGAAGACTGTAAGGTAACTATGGCTAGATTCATTGGAGGCTTAAAGAAGGAGATAACTGATGTGGTGAAGTTGCAACATTATATGGAGATAGAGGATTTGTTGCACAAAGCAATTCAAGTGGAGAGGCAATTGAAGTCTAAAAGCTCTTCCAAATTTGCTTCATCTTCTAGCTCTTCATGGAGATCAAATTGGAAGAATAGTACAAATGTTACAAATCCTAAAGAATATGTGGTTGCCAAATATTCAAATGCTCCTTCTAAAGGTAAAATTGACACTAATACATCCTATAGATACCATAATATCAAGTGTTTTAGGTGTCAAGGAGTTGGACATATTGCTTCTCAATGTCCAAATAAAAGAGCAATGATTATGTTGGATAATGGAGAAATAGAAAGTTCAAGTGATGATGAAATGCCACCATTGGAGGACTATAGTGACGTGGAAGTTGCTGCACTTGTAAATGGAGATATTCTTGTCACTAGGCATGTTCTTAGCATACAACCTAAGGAAGATGGTGACATGGAGCAACGTGAACATAATTTTCATACTAGGTGTCACATAAACGACAAAGTATGTAGCATGATTATTGACAATGGAAGTTGCACCAATGTGGCTAGTACTATCCTAGTGGAGAAAAATTTGCAAATTGCCAAACACCTTAGGTCTTATAAGCTGCAACGGCTTAATAATATTGGAGAAGTAAAGGTTGACAAGCAAGTTTCAATGCCTTTTGCTATTGAGAATTACAAAGATAAAGTACTGTGTGATGTGGTTCTTATGGAGGCAAGGCATATACTTTTGGGCTGCCCATGGCAGCTCGACCGCAAAGTGACCCACAATGAGTATACCAATTGTTTGTCTTTTATTTACAATGAGCTGAAAATTACTCTTACTCCATTGTCTCCAAAGCAAGTATGTGAAGACCAAATAAAAATGAGGAAAGTAAGAGAGTGTGAGGAATTAGAAGAAAAAAATAATGAAAGAACAAAAGGAAAAAGTGAACAAAAGAATGAGAAAAGCGAAAGAAAAGAAAGCTATTCAGAAAAGAAAAAGCAAATGAGTTTCTTTGTAGAAGAAAGAAAAGAAAATATGAGTTAAAATAAGTAGAAGAAAGAAAAACATGAAATTGAGTGCAGTGAAGAGAAAAGAAAGAAAAAGAGTGTATTTGCAAAGAAAAAAGAGGTTGAGAGTGCGTTATTAGCAAAAGAGAAACTACTTGTACTCTTGTACGAGGATGTTTATTTCACTAACGAATTTCATTCTTCCTTTCCTTGTGAAGTTGATTCTTCGTTACAGGAATTCACTTGTGCTTTTCCAGATGAAGTGCCGCATGGATTACCTCCTTTAAGAGGTATTGAACATCAAATTGACCTCGTTCCTGGTTGTCCAATTCCAAATAAACCAGCCTATAGAACAAATCCCGAGGAAACAAAGGAAATTCAAAGGCAAGTGAATGAGTTGCTGCAAAAGGACTTTATGAGGGAAAGTCTTAGTCCATGTTATGTTCCTGTTATCTTGGTTCCAAAGAAAGATGGAACATGGCGCATGTGCGTTGACAGTCGGGCCATCAATAAAATCATTGTAAAGTATAGATATTCTATTCCTAGGTTAGATGATATGCTTGATGAATTGTTTGACTCTTGTGTGTTTACTAAAATTGATTTGAAGAGTGGATACCACCAAATTCGTATGAAAGAAGGTGATGAATGGAAAAAAACCTTCAAAACAAAATGTGGCTTATATGAGTGGTTAGTGATGTCATTTGACTTAACTAATGCCCCTAGCACCTTCATAAGGTTAATGAATCATGTTTTGTGTTCTTTCATTGGGAAATTTGTAGTAGTCTATTTTGATGATATTTTGATTTATAGTGAGACTTTAGATGAATATATTGAACATTTGCATGTTGTTCTTAATGTCTTGAGAAAAAATAAATTGTATGAAAATCTAAAAAGTGTTCATTTTTGCCTTGAATATGTTGTGTTTCTGGGTTTTGTTGTAAGCTCAAAAGGGATAAGTATGGATGAAGAAAAGGTAAAGGCAATTAGAGAATGGCCTACACCTAAGAATGCAAATGAGGTAAGAAGTTTTCATGGTCTAGCAAGTTTTTATAGGAGGTTTGTGAAAAACTTTAGTTCTATTGCTACACCTTTAAATGAGCTTGTTAAAAAGGATGTTGTATTTAAGTGGGATGATGTGCATGAGAAAGCTTTTAATTTGTTGAAAGATAAGTTAACCAATGCACATGTGCTTTGTTTGCCTAATTTTGATAAAACTTTTGAAATTGAATGTGATGCTTTTGGTGTTGGAATAGGAGCTATATTGATCCAGGAATCCAAACCAATTGCATATTTTAGTGAGAAGCTAAGTGGGGTTGTCTTGAACTATTCTACCTATGACAAGGAGTTGTATGATTTGGTGAGAACATTGCAAAGCTGGCAGCATTATCTGTGGTCAAGGGAGTTCATAATCTATTATGACCATCAAAGAATGAAGTTTCTAAAATATCAAGGTAAGCTTCAAAAGAGACATGTCAAGTGGTTAGAGTTCATAGAGATGTTTCTTTATGTGATTAAGTACAAGAAAGTGCCAACCAATGAACATGCTAATTTGGATGGAAAGCAGAAAGCAAAATTTGTTGAAGAATGGCATGCCAAAGTTCGAGCTAACATTAAGAAGAGGAATGAACAATATGCAAGGCAAGCAAATAAAGGGCGTGTTATGACTTTTGAGCCTAGAAAATTTTTTTGGGTTTATAGGCGAAAAGAATTCCTACTCAAAGAAAATACAAGTTGCAGTCAAGAGGAGATGAAACTTTTCAAGTGTTAGAAAGGATCAATGACAATGCCTACAAGTTAGGTTTATCAACTGTATATGGTAATGTAAGTTCTACTTTGAATGTTGCTAATTTATCTTTATTTGATGTAGGTGAAGAATTTGATTCAAGGACGAATCTTTTTGAAGAGTGAGGGAATGATAGAAACTCAACCGATAAAGATAAAGATAATTTGCGTGACATTGAAGGTCTCATGACTAGGTCCAAAACCAAAATGATGAAACAATCTGTGTCAGGCTCGAGTTCGGGAATTAAGAAAAACTTAGAGCAAACTGAGTTAGAGGCTGCACCAAAATGAGTCACTTTGTTGCAAGTTGATGAAGAATGAAGCTCATCTTGAAGAACACAAACAAAGCCCAGAGTCATTGTCATGTAATTTGAGCTAAGTAATTAGTTAGGATCTGTTTACATATATTTTTGCATAATAATTTTGGTAGCTAATATATTGGGAATTATAGCGGTTGAGACTTTATATAGAGATTTTAGATAGAGATTTTTGATTGAGATTTTCGATAGAGATTTTTTATTGAGATTTTAGATAGAGATTTTAGATTAGTTAAGATTTTATGCCAATTAAAATATTATTGGGCTTTAACTTCCGGGCTGCCTAGCTAAGCCTATAAATAAGCTCTTGTAATCAATCAAAATTCAAAATTTGGAATTTAATAAAATTTGTGTTTTCTCTTTATGAGAACTCTTCCTTTGTTCTTAGGATTAAGAACTTTTTTATAGTGTTGGTTCTACCAGTAGGTCGCGGTTAGGGTCAAGTTCCCCTTTTCACCACGTCACGCTTTGATAACTTTGGTTCTACCAACAAGTCGCAGTTAGGATCAAGTTTCTCTTTTCACCATGTCACGCTTTGATAACTTTGGTTCTACCGATAAGTCGTGGTTAGGGTCAAGTTCCCCTTTTCACCACGTCATGCTTTCACCTATTTTCAAAACGATCTCTTTTCTGATCCAGTAAGATCATATCACTTGGGAAGAGTTGTTTAGTCTTTATAAAGACCCTTTACCTTTGGATCATCAACTACCTCCACCAATTCTTTCTTTCCATAACTATCCCCTCCTCCACCATCTTCACTTCCTGAAAACCAAGACACTCAACCTTCTACCCTTGACCTTCCAAACCTTTCTTTTCAAGCTCTAACCTTCTACAAACCATCTATCTCTACCTTTTCTAGATATCACCCAAAAAATTTTGGAAGTCAATTAAGCCTATATATCAACGTATTGATCAATTGGAACTAAACTTCCACCTCCACCACCTCTTGTTGTTCAAAATCTTAGTTTTATGCTTTTCTTTCTTTTCTTTTTTTTTTTGCTTTTTTTTACAATGATGTTCATATTTCCTTACTTTTTGCCTGATACTAAAAGGGGGGAAAAGCTAAAGAAAAAGCAATGCACTTATATAATAAAAGTTTCTATTACATACACCATTCATACCATATGCATATTTTGCAAGAAAAGAAAACACACAAGAAAAGGGGTTGAATTGTGTGTGTGCGATTTTTGAAAATTTTTCCCAAATTTAAAGGATTTAAAGTGCAATTTGATATGGTCGTCCAAAGGGAGCGTCCAAACCGATCGTCAAGAAAAGTCTAGAAGTATAAGAGTGTAAGGTAAGAGAGAAAAACACACAAAAATTATAATGTTCACTCTTTTAATAGAGCTACGTCTAGTCCCTTCAACATGAAGAAATTTAACTAAGTTTACCTAACTTATAAACAAGTATTCTATACCTTTCTAGATATTATAACCCTTATAATCTACTTGATTACAAGAAAACTAAGTATTCTCTACCTTTCTAGGTATTACAACCTTTGTAATCTACTTGATTATAAGAAAACCAAGTATTCTTTACCTCTTCCAGGTATTACAACCCTTAATATGCCTTATTACAAGAAAAGCAAATATTCTTTGTCACTTAATCTCTTTAGGCTATCATACTAACTCAAGAGAGTTTCTACAAGATAAGTAACTCACACAGTGAACGATTATAATATAGAGCATCGACTTTTCTTTGCTTTGCAAAGAAAACTTTACAAGAAAGTCGTCCAAAGTGTAAAAGAGTGTTTATCTTTCTTCATAAAATGCATTGTAGTTTTTCTTCTTGTTCGTTTGCGTCGTTTCAAGCTTAATAGATCTTTTAATATAACACATGAAAGTTTTGAGCGTTGCTTATTGCATGAGGAGTGGTTGGATCTACATTAAATGCTACTTCATTGTTTCTTGCAGTACTTCTGTAAAGACTCATCTTTTTTTGAAGATAGAGAAATGTTGTGTTAAGAAAAAATTGTTTTTCCCTAAATTTTATGTGTTGCCTAGTATTGATGATTAAGGAAGCTTTTATTGGTTCCATCTGAATGGAGTCGTGATCTGGACTTTCTTTTATCAGACTTGACTAACATTATAAAAGCTTTGTTGTTCCTTTTTTTCAATCTAAAAGTATATCACATTCTCAAACAATATATTAGGTAGATATTTAAACGTTGGATTTAGATAATCAGCTCTTTATACAAATGAAAGAATTTACGAGATAAGATAAGTAAGATAAACAATTTTTTACATTTTTACGAGAAATTATTCCTAATTGGAACAATGCAATTGTTATGATTTTTGGACGATATCTTCTTCGGATGGTAGGAGCATCTTTGGACACTGAGTTCACTCATGGATGGTGGACTCGTCATTGGATGTCACACTTCTTCTATGTATGTTGGATGAATGTTTTAGACGTTGAGTTCTCGTATTAGATAGTGAATCCTTCTTTGGACAATGAACACGTCTTTTGGATGGTAAGTCTCCCTTCTGGATGGTGAGTCCCTTTTTGAACGATCACCATATCTTTGGACACTAAGCTCTTTTATGGACCATTGATTGCATCTTCAGATGTTAAGTCCCTCCATGGATGCTGAGTCTCTTTTTTGACGGTGAGTCCTTCTTTAGATGATCACCACGTCTATAGATGTTGAGCTCTTTGATGATTGCTCGTTTTTAGTCGTTTTAACGCGCTTATCAAATAACTAAAGATAACTATAGCATAGTCAACCCTAAGTCATTCTTCTCAAGGACACAGTGTACTCAGTTGTGGTTTGGTGCGAAGTAAAATGATGTAAAAGCTGAGATGTAAAGTAATGACTCTCCTCGGCACTGGCCGAGTTGCTCTCGGTAGAAACTAAGCTGGGATGATCTTGGCAGAGATCAATCCGGCTTGGTTTCGGCTGATTGCAGACAGACGCAACAGAGTTGGACTGACTCTGTTTCAAACGTAGAAAGCAGGTAATGGGGGGGGGTTGGAATGCAAGAATAGCAAAAAGTAAACTAAGACTATGAATGCAGCAAATGTATACTAGCACTACTGGTTTACTATTATTATTATTATGATATAACTGTGTTCATGTTCATGTCCGTTAATCCAAGTCCAGTCCGAGTTCTTCACTCCAGTTCTCAGCCCATATCAACCTTAGGTGTTCATATGACAATCGCCAAAGGTTCGTCCATTGCCATATCGAGGAATTACGCAATCGCTACCTCATCAGTTGGCAGGGATTAGGTTCAGAGCTGATTTTAGGTTCTCTATTAACAATCGTTAAATGATTACCTACTGAATTAGTTAAACCAGTTCTAATCGGCTTAGCTTAACATTGTTCACGTTTAAATGCAATCGCAATTCAAGCATGAATTAAAGGAGAGGAGAGGAACAAAGTTGGAATTGCAGAATTGGAATCAATTAACAGGGAATGAAATACAAACACAGTGGCCTAAATTCAGGTGGTTCCATCTCCCACAACGATCGCCATGGTTGATGGTGATGGTTCACCTCCGTTAGTCTGAGCGTTGAGGATCAGCTCCACCAGAGTGCGTCAGTAGTCTGATCGGTCCCCTTTGGAAGACTTCGGCTTCCCAGTCTCAAACTTGCACTTCCTCGATCGAGAGAAATGCCATAGCAGCACCGTGCACCACCGTAAAAATGGAGAGAGCGAGAGCAAGAAAATGGATTTAAAGAGGTGTGTGTTGAGTGTGAATTCAAAGGCCCGTAAAAAGTGCATAGCTCCTCATATATATACACGAACTGAGCAGCTAAACGACGCTAAAAGAATATCCTAACAGAATTACAATGTGAATTTCCTATTCTACCTTTATGCAGATCTTCTAGAGTGGCAGATTCTCCAAAAGTGACATGGCAGCTGAACCGCGCTGAGGTGGCCTCTGAGCTAGGTAGCTGACATGGACAGCTCAATTGGGCCGCTGGGCTGCAAGACGTGGACTGTTGGGACGGGTCTGGCTTGGCTGAGACGAAGTAGGTCTGGCCGGGACGACTTCATCTCGGCTGAGACTCTTCCGTTGACCCTGGTCAACTCGGCTTGTCCTGCAGAAGAAGGAGTGATACTTTTTATTAGCTAAGACTTCTGATTTAACACAGATTTATACTTTCTCTCTACTTAAGCCCATAAAATGAATCTCAGCTAACAATTCATTCTTAAGTGCAAAATAGTCTTGTTACCACCCTTCTTAGGTGTCTAAAAGATGTACAATTTGTGACTCGTCACTCTTCTATAGATGCTTGACTTCATCTTTGGATGTTGAGTCCCTCTATGGACGCTAAGTCCCTTTTTTGGACGGTAAGCCTCTTTTTGGATGATGAGTCCTTCTTTCGACGATCACCACGTCTATGGATGTTGAGCTCTTCTATGGACCCTTGGTTGTATCTTTAGATATTGAGTCATTATGGATACTAGGAATCTCCTTTGGACGATGAGTCATTCTATGGATGGTGGGAATGACCTTTGGACACTAAGTCTCGCTATGGACTTTAGGAGTGTCCTTTGGACAACGAGTTACTCTATGGAAGGTGGGAGTATCCTTTGGATGCTGAGTCCCGCTATGGGTGCTAAGAGAGTCCTTTGGACGCTGAGTCCTGCTATCGACGTTGGGAGAGTCATTTGCATGTTGAGTCTCGCTATGAATGCTAGGAGTGTCCTTTGGACACTAAGTTTTGCTATGGACACTTGGAGTGTCCTTTGGAGGTTAAGTACATCTATGGATAAGGAGTTTCTAATGGACACAATAGATGAACTTTTATTTTAGAAACAGATTCCCTTAAACAGATGTATTCCAACCCTTAAGTCCAATAACCTGCAATTCTTCTTAAATATAGA
This sequence comes from Mucuna pruriens, assembly GCA_025330945.1. Classification (NCBI taxonomy): domain Eukaryota; kingdom Viridiplantae; phylum Streptophyta; class Magnoliopsida; order Fabales; family Fabaceae; genus Mucuna; species Mucuna pruriens. The sequence goes on along the minus strand of JAENHJ010000488.1, from coordinate 382,379 downwards.
GAATAATGGTTAATCATAATACATTATCTATTTTCATAATGTTTGTTATCACCAAACACTTAGATTATTTTGGGACGCATAGACTTATGTTTCAACATATTTGTTTTCTTTTTCTAAGTTATGATCATCCATAGACTAAAGGGGATAATAATAAGCATTTTATTTATATCTTTTAAATGCTTTATTACAATACCTTAATGCTTTGTTATAGTTTTACTTTGATATGTTTCTCTTTAAGCTTTTTCTTAGCATAATTTTTGTCATCATAAAAAGTATTAATTTTAATGTGTCCAAAAAAAACTCATATTTTGAAGATAATAAACATTATTACTAAAGAGTGATGACTAATGAGTTTTGATAGTACTTAAACATTTTAGAAGTATAATAAGTCCTTACTACATAAAAGAAAATATATGTCCAAAGATACTACTCGTTTTTGGATAAGTTAGCCAACATCATCCAAATAACCTTGTCGTTCAATAGAAGGACTTCGTCCAAAACGCGCAAAAAGGACATTTTATTTTTAAACATTTGTATCTATCTTGAAACTTTTTTTTTAACTTATATATTTAACACCTCATTTCATCAAACCTTATGATCCTCTAGAGAGTGTCTTTAAAACGTTCACTTCTCTTTGTATGTTTTATTTCTGTTGTGCTTTATTTTTCAAAGAAGAATAGTTTCCTTATCAAGTTTTGAAGAAACAAGTTAACTCTAATAAAGATGTGCTTTATAGAAGCTTCTACAAAGAAAGGAACAAGAAGGATGTGCTTATGTATATTAGTCAAATGAAGCATATTTAAGGAAAAAGGAAAATAACATTTTCTTTATCTTCAAAAGAAGACAAAACTCTATTACAACTTTGCAACAAGACTATATTTGGCATTTAATATAAAGATATTTCACTCTCTTCATGTAAAGCAATGATTATCTTCTTCATGCTTATATATCTTCCTCAAAGAAGAATGATACATTGAGAACTCAAATGAGAATACAATCTTACGAGAATCAAAGTCTAAAAAATGAAAAGCTAGTGCCAACGCCTTTGAACGACATTTTGAAAATTTTCCTGTAAAAGTTTTCAAGTGATACAACTTTGTTCTTATATTGTATTTTCTTTTCTAAGCAAAGTTAAGCTTTATTTTGAACAGTTGTATGCTCACTTAGTGAGTTATATTTTTGTCAAACTCCCTTTATTTTTGAGATAGCTTAAAGAGGTTAAGTATCAAAAAATACTTGCGCTACTTATAATTAGAGTGATTGCAAGTGTTGTGAAGAGATTTTGAGAGTACTTGGTTGTAAAGTGTTGTTTGACTTAGTAGAAAATCTTTCATGTTAATGAGATTGAACATAACTCTTGTGGAAGAATGAACCAAGATAAATCTCTATATTGTTTTTATCTTCTTTATCTCTATTTTTGTTTTTGCATCATTTGGACAATCTCTTTTTGGACATCGTTTGAACTTATAACTGCTTTACATTTTTCAAAAAGTACTTAAAAATCAAACACACAATTCAATCCTTCATTCTTGTGTCTTCCTTGTCTCTTTCAATAAGTTTACATTTATGGTTTGACTTGACTATCATAGAATATGATTAACATCAATCTAAGTCAAATTTTATTTAAAAGTATACTTTATAGTAAGTTTATTAAATATTATTTCAAACATACCTCTAAACAAGGGACCAATGAGACTACAATTATATATATGTTTGTTTTGGTAAATTTCTCCATAAGCATTTATAGGAAGAAAAAATAAGAAAAAAGTTGAATAAGTTTCTCCATAAACTAAAATTAGCTTATGTATAAGCTAATTTGTAAAAGTTCTCTCATATTAGCTTTTCTAAAAATTAAGAGCTCATTTGATGGTTAGAATATAATAGGTTATGAAAGCGAGATGTGATAGAATAAAAATATAATATAATATGAGCATGATAAACTTTAATCTTATTCAGTGTTTAATGCATACCAAATAATGATATGATAAGATATAAATTATGTTCAAATGACAAAATTATTGTTTCGTTAAATTTATATATATTTTTTAAAAGATAGCTTTTAATTAATTGTTTAATTTGATAATTATATTTTTTTACAATTATAACTAAATTATACAAAAATATTGTTTTATTTATGCATTTACTTTTTACAATTATAAAAATTATAAAGATTTTCAAAATTATAATTATGATTCAAATATATTTTTCAAAAAGTTTGTATGATAGTTATTTAAATTTTAATATTGTAATTAATGATATACTTAAATTTACATGTCAAAATTATTATAAACATATATAAGATAATATTGTGAATAAAAATTTTATATAATATATATATATATATATATATATATATATATATATATATCATATATATTAATATATTACTTTATATATTATATTTTTATATATTTTGTTATAATATATATGACTATATTTGTTATATATAAATTATATTATTATATATAATATATATTATTGTTATATATATTGTCACAACCAATTTTATGACGAAGCGTAGGATGGTTCAGGTTAGGCCGAAGTGGACCCGGCCAGGGGATAGCCGAGACCGATTCGGCCATAGGGAGTCGCCACTGACGTTTTTTTGTGGAACGCCAGGAAACCTAAAGGACGACTGGTCAGGTCATCAAGCCCCAACATGTTTATCACTTGATAGTTACCCTAGGTTAACTGCAAGGGACAATGATGAGACTTATGTTTTGGGGATATTTTATAGTTATGGGTTTCAAGATTTGATAGGAGTGTGCCTCCTGTGCCTACGTACCTCGGTTTTAGAGGAGTCAAAGTCCACGTAGTTTTGGGAAAGGCTTAGTTTTGGAAGAAGGTGAGGTTAGGACGGAGGATGAAACGGCTCGTCCCGCCTCGGCCTCGTTGGGACCGAAACGGGATCGGCACGTGGGTTAAGGTAGGGGGACCGAGCCGGCTGGTGCCGGGACTGAATCGGCATTATGGCTAAGGCACAGGCTGGTAGGAGACACTCTCTCACTGGACCGAAACCGAGTCGGCCACTGCGAGGAGACTTGACGTGGGGTTCAGGTTGTGTCGACCGCCGGCCCGAGGGCCAAGGGCCGATATGGACTCGACCCTGGCGGCTACAGTGTGGTTGGAGGCCTGGCTTGCTATGGGCGATAAAGGGTCCTAATTTGGAATGATACAAAGAGGTAGTTTACGAATATTAACCTGGTATTTGGGGATGGTGAACATCTCTTCCCAGCTTTCGTCCAATGCTTGCGCTTCTTCTTCTGCCAACCTTTGAGGTTCCCCTTCTGTGTTTGGCATGTAGTCGTCAGCTTTCTCTTCACTAGCCTCTTGCCGTGACGTGCTCTTGCTCCGTCTTCTTTTTTTTCCTCTTTCTTATCTTGAGGCTTTTTATAGGGCTTGAGGTGGGTACGTAACAACCCAAATCCCTAGAATCTCGCAGATACTATTCTCTCCTCCTTTCCGTTTCTCATGCGAGTCTCTCGTGATTTGATACGTACCGTATGGGGTCCACTAGTATGTGGGAGACTCAGTCAAACGTGGACTCAGTCATGAAGTGGCTGGGGTGGACTCAGTCTCGACCCAATTTGGAGTCGCAAGGAGGGCGCCCAAGAGTTTAGAATTGGGCCGCGAAGGAGACTGATTCGAATGTGCTCTAACCCAGACAATTTTGTGGTGCTATATATATATATATCTTATAAATTAATATATAACTATAATTATTTTTTATATAAATTATATTATCATATATAATATATTATATGTTATATATTACATTATAAATGTTATTATATTATATATAGAGAGAAAAAAAACTTCATCCTATCCTAACACTTTCTAACCTAACTCCCTTTTAGGATAAACAATATACTCGATTAATATGATAGGATAAGAGATAAGATAAGACTATCATATCCTATTAATACAATAAAAAAATTACAATAGGGCTTGATATTTATTTTATCCTGTCTTATCTTGGCTACCAAACGGAGCTTGATTTTTTAATTTATGTAGAAACTAATTTTACTTTATGGAAAAACTTGTTTTATTCTTTTCTTCTTATTTCACTCTACTTTAAGTGTTTACAAAAAAGTTTATTCAAACAATATATAGATAGACATATAGATAGATAGATAGATGAATAGATAAATAGATATATAGATAGATAGACAGATAGAGATAAATAGACAGATAAATCGATAGAGAAATAGACATATAAATAGATAAATAGATAGATAGACAGGTAGACAAATACATAAATAGATAGACATATAGATAGATAGATAGATAGATAAATAGACACACAGATAGTTGACATCAACGCTAAGACAAATCTGTTTACAAAATAACATAGACTAAAACAATTTTAAAAAAAAATTAGTTTAAAAAATCAAGTTTTAAATAATTAAAAAAAACTTCTTAAGTCTACTGGATCAACCTATTTAAATAATAAAAATTAATCTTTTACTATAATATTTATTAATCTATTTAAAAATTTAAATTCACAGAGTGAAAATGTTTAAACTCATTAAGAAAATCTATATAATCAATTCAAGTAAATACATAAAATTAAGTAATTAAAATTTAATGGACAAATAAAATTTAAAAAATTAAAATAATTAATTTAAAAACATAAGCCTAATAAATTTAACATAAAAATATTTTAATATATTTTTATGAGATAATTAAAGTTAAAAAATAAATTTGAGGAAAAAAGAAACTTAACAAAGATAGTTTTTTAAAATAATTAATAATTTAAAATTTTGAATATAAAAATTTGTAAATATTAATGACGTTATCTGTCATTATACGGAAAAAAAGATAAAAAGACATTCTCATTTTAAAGAAAATTGAAGACTTAAATATATAATGTAAGGATTAAATAATTTTAATTAAAAAATGTAAGGCTTCAATCTTAAAATTATTATTTTGAAATAAAAATTAACCTAACCATTATTCTTATTAAAAGCTATACCAAACTTTTTTTTTTTCATGAAAATATATATTTTTTAGTCGATACCATAACTTGTTTATTCCAGGCACTAATAATGGGCTCAACATAGCCCCATATTGATGGGCCAGGGGAAGAAAGAAAAAAAAAAGAACCCGATCCAATAATTGAATGAGCGTGTCTCTTAAAAAGGTTTTGTCGCTTCAACCAGGGTTTCATTGAGAAGCTGTTGAACCTGTTCTGCGGCCGCGGCGTGTGCGACAATCGGCAGCGAAGATGGTAAGAAAGAATCTCAATGGGTTCACTGTCTTTGCTTATTGGAAGTATTTTCCATTCTGACACGTGGCAATTTTGTGTTTCGTGTAGCCTTCCCACAAGACCTTCAGGATCAAGAAGAAACTCGCAAAGAAGATGAGGCAGAACAGGCCCATCCCTTACTGGATCCGTATGAGGACCGACAATACCATCAGGTACAATGCTAAGCGCAGGCACTGGCGCCGCACCAAACTCGGATTTTAAGGTCCACGTCTACCTGCGACTCCTGATTCTTACCGCTTTTTTGTTTTTGAGATTGTTACGAGCGATATGGAAATGTTTTAGCTTTGGTCGTGTCTTCACTCGGAGGGATCATTGTAGAGCGTTTCCATACCCTTATTTTGTTTTTGTATTTTTGTTTGGCTATTAACTAATGTGAAACTTTGATGCTAGTTTTTATTTATTGCCTCCTTTTCTCTCATATTTGAAGACGCAATTTCGGGGAATTCCTTAATGCTGGTTGTTCTCTGTTTGCGTGAGCATGTGAAAGGAGTTTATTTTATATGCATAAGTTCTCATGATAAAATATTTTTATACAAACAAAGTATCTAATAAGAATTTATCTTGTTATTTACTTCAACAGCAAATATATATTAACTGTGCTATTTACTTCAACATCTTTGCATGCATAATACTGGTCGCAAGCTAAATCAGCTTCTTCCGCTGTCGGTGATGAATCCGTGGTCCATATTATTATTGTTGAAAACCTAATTCAGTGAAGCATTTGAAGGTGGTGTTCTGTTTTTGTATATAGGTAAAAAAAATGCTAAGAAACTATGTACCATACAATTTTGAACAATTTCTCAGATTCTCTTTTTTATTGATGAATGTAGCTCTTGAATACAAAAGCTCGAGTTAAGCCTAGTTTGAGCGGTCGAGAGGGTAATTTGCTGCTTGATGAAAGCATGCTTTTATATGATTCTAGAGTGAAACGCCCGCTTTGCTTTGCTTGTTAAACTAGTAGGTTTGGAGTAACTAGTGAGGAACTGCCTCAAAATGTCATGTGGTGTGATCCTGTTTTTGACTTTTTGTTACAACACAGGTTTGTAACACAATCACTACGGGCTATTTGATATTTAGGATAAAATATTTTTGGTATATAATTTTATATTTTATTTGATTTTTTATATAATTTATATGTATACTTATATTTTAATAGAAACATGTTTTAGTGTATGATTAGAGATTAAAATTTTGTATATTTTTAGAAGTGTAATATACATACAACAATATGTATAACATATTTTTTGTGTCTATTTTTTTTGTCTATATTTTTTTATCTCATTATTAATTATGTTACACATTTTTTTTCTTTTTGTTATCATTAATCATACCATACAGTATGTATAATATCAATTCTGTGTTTATTTTTTTATCTTATTATTAATTATATTGCGTACTTTTTTTCATTTTATTATTAATTATATTTTGTTGTATATATTGTTAAACAAATAATATTTTTTTTCAATTTTTATATAGGAACTAGAGATGTATGAATTTCTTAAAAGTACTAAAATCGATATTTTGAGAACCACCTTCATGTATTTATTTTTGTATTATTGAGACTTTGATGGAACTCGCCTCACTTGATATACCACAGCAATAAGGCTGTTCACAAAACTCCAAAGTTCACTCACTGAATCAAACCTAAGAAACCGAACTGCACTGCGCAATTTAATCAAGTTATTTATTTGGTCGAATATAATTTAACTTTAATTAACCAAACTCATGTTAAAACTCCAATACTAGAAATGTTACAGGCAAGTATCAACTTAATTAAGTTATGATTCATCTCATCCTTTATTTTCAAGGACCTCGTTAATAAGAGTTCTAAAGACACTAATTAATATGTATTATATATTATATTGAATGCTGCTTTCCATAACTTCTTATTTAAATTATAGTGGGAGTGTGTTGGTAATACTTTTTCGCAACTCTTATTTTTGATTCCCTACTGAGTATAAGGATACTTTGTTGGTATTTCTCTAATAAAAGTTTTCATTTCTGAAACAAACTGTCTACTTTAGTTTCTTTAGCTTGTCTTATTTTTATTGCCTAAAAAAAATCGAATTACACGAGTTTAAAACCCAAAAAACCTTTAAGGCATGTCCACCAAGAATTCAACAATAGATGTTGCTTGTCACACTGAAGTGTTTGAGTTTTAACAAAATTTTATTCAACGGTGTTGACGTATAGAACGATCTCAAAGTAATTTTAATTGGAGGTAAAATTTTAAAGAAACTCATTTTTTATTTTCTTTACTCGTTATGCTTTCCCAATTTCAATATCAAGAGTCAGAACAAGGTTTTTCTTATGCCCAATTTTATTCTCTTTTATTTAATTTTCAATTCCACGAAACAAATTAATCGCTATTTCAAAGAAAAAGCATAAATAAAAGTGATTTTTGTTAAAATTCAAACCAATAATGTACGCAAAACATGGTTTTGTTAGCTGTTATATATACGGCTTAAGCCAAATATGTATAATGACCCTTCTAGGTCCAAATATTGAATTATTTCAAAATTAGAAGGTCCAAATATTGAATTATTTCAAAATTACAAGTGAGGTGAATGTCAATAATAAGAATATTAACCCACACATAAATATCAGATTATATCTCCACCAAAAACTAAAGTTGTTTTGTTATTACACTAAAAAAAAAAATACTATTCATGAGAGACCTTAAGTCCCATGTCAAAGAATTCAACAATCTCTAACTCTTATATATATCATCAATGTTATTGTAGCAAATAAACATTTAATATGCATTGTCACTATGATGGGCATGGGAATATTTTTTTGCTAGTATTCACCTATTTTCCACATCTCAACCACATAGAAGTTTGACTAAATTTAGAATAGTCTAAACGTCTATCTAGTTGAAAGACACTTGAGTCAACACTTGTTAGGAGTAATCCTAAGTTAATTATCTAAATTAGACATATTACTCGTCTATCTTGAATACATTATCCTTATTCATCGTGGACATATCATTAGTAATTTTAAAATATAAATTATGAGATATTGTGAATGGTTTCTCTTTAGAAGAATTAGTATGGTTAAAAGTTTGTTTTAACTTAAAATAAAAAGTTTTAAAAGTTAGGTTAAAGTCGATTAATATTTCACTTTTCCACTCAAATCAATCTGACTTACAACTAAGCATTTTCAACTTTTTTAAGTTCTACAACACTTGTAATATATTTGATTACAAGTAATACCAAATATTCTTTAACACTTAGTCTCTTCATGCTATCTCAAAAGCAATAGATCTTTTTATATAGATAATTCACTAGGTGACTATATAGCAATTACAAAATAGAGACTTTGAATTTGTTTAACAAAGCAAGTATGCAAGAAATTTTGAGGTTGTCATTTAAAGAGTACTAAGAGGAAATGAACATTTTCCTATCTTTCTACTTTTCTCAACATCTTCTACACTTGAGAGTTTGATCAACAAAATATATAGATGATTGTGGGATGAAAGTTGCTATGCATGAAGAGAAGAATTTTCAATATTAAATGTCAACAATACACTTTTTGCAATGTTAATGCAGAGACTTTTCTTTTTTGAAGTTAGAGAAAAGGTGTGTAAGAGAAAAATCGTTTTTCTTTGTTCTTAGTCATGCTATCATTGTTTGATAAGGGATATTGGTTCTTTTTGTTTCCTTATACGTAGAGTCATGATCAGAACTTTCTTTTATTAGACTTGACTTAATTTATTAGAGTTTGAGATGTAGCCTTTTTACTATTTAGAAAAAGAACAAGACTCAATAGAGTACAATACATATATGAAAAAAATATGAACGTTGTGAAAACTTGTAGATATAATGTATACGATAAGAGATAAGATGTGAGATATGATAAGCACTATAATAAAGAAAATTTTACGCTTAGAAGGCTACATTCTTTATTGGATGAAGTCTCATTTTTTGGATGACGTCTCTTTTGGACAATGTGATCTTTTTGGATGTGAAGAATAATTTTATTCAAAGAATAAGTTTCTTTTCATATTGACGCATACCAATTTCATTCATGATGACATGTTTTTCTCTAGAGGACTAAGAACATTATCAAACATTAGTCATCACTCTTTAGACATGATGTTTGTTATCATCAAAACTCTTGGATTATTTTGAACGTACATGTATTTTGTTCCAATAGAAATTTGTCAAAAGAATGAAGTGATTAGAGTTAAATGCATCAAGTAGAAAAAATAGAAATTAAGATATAAATAAAAAGACTAAAAATTAATAAATGAGTTATCTATTTAGTTATATTAAAATTGTCCAAAAAGTTAGACACAAATTAGTATTTTGTGTCAAAATTTTTCCTTGCATTCTCTCTCACACCTACATTTTTATTTTTGTTAAAATTGAGTTGCCTTTTTACTTGTCCTGAGCATAGCTTGGGACTCGAGCGGATTGTTCTAGATAATAAAAAAATTCTTGATGGTTTGTTGGAGCTTTCGAAAAAATAATTTATTTTATTTTTCTTCTTTGTAAAAACATAGCCAATTTTTTTTTAAAATAAAATAAAATTCTAAAGAGATGTTTGATTTAACTTTTGCTCAAAAATCATTTTTAAACCCAAAAAAATTGGGACAACTAGAATAGTGAGAATGTCCAACAAACATATAAGCTGTACCCCAAGAATTGGGGCAGGTGATGTGGGACTTCTCCAAGAACCAAGTTTCAAAGTTGGGAACAATATCCTATACATCTTGACGTGTGTAATAATCCTCAAGTACAGCACATGCACGCCACATCTGCTAAACTATGAAAGGTCTGAGTCATTGATGTGAGCTTGTCATCTACTCTCGTAGTAATGTCACTATGCGCAAGAGTAAGATTACAACATTTAAGATAATAAATAAATAAAATAATATTGACTAAAAATCAATCAACATGTAATAAATCCAAGTAGAACCATAATTAGTCACCAACTATTTATGCAAACGAATTACACATGAAAGATAGTCATGGAATGCATGCAGACTCAACTCCATGAAGATTTTCAACATTCGAGCGACCAATGCAACAACATAAATGAACCTCGCAGATCTAGAGGGTAGCACATGTTAAAAACATTGGGGGACATTGCTAATTGATCTACGAAAATGATGTAGTGATTTATCAAGATAGACATATGTGAGTAATGACTTACTACGACATAAGATTTACATTGATCTTGTCTATAATTGCGGGTTCACCCATCTATCTATCCTCAAGGTTGAGGGCTCCACCAAGCAACCCTAACTTACATGCTTGCTCGCAGCATGACATGAGGTCCATCATCATCTACCTCAGTCACTGTCTCATCAGACACCTTTTATAGATAGGGACAGAGGTATCAAAAATAACCTCTATCAAGTAGTTTCTCACAAAATAACTCATACTTAATAACAAAATTTATTCTCAATGTTTAACACTTCCATTGATAATGGATAACATGCATTATAAAGAATTATGAATTTAATTAATTTTATTGGAATATTTGAAGTATTTTAATTTAGACTAAAACATTTCAAATTATTACCTCTAAGCTACGGAATTTTTGTTGAAAGTTAGATAAACTATAAGTTTTATTAAAATTATTTTTATTTTTTTTATAAAATTACTAAACTCTACAATTTTGAAATAAATTCAAATGAACTTAATAAATTGTAAAAATTTAAAATAAGCTTCTAAAATCAATTTTAATACTTATAAATATTTCTAGAATTTTTAAGCTTATTTAAATTAAATTTACTAATTTACCTTTACACTAATTTAAAATGACTAGAATTATCTTAATAGCATAAAAGTTTATAAAATCCATTAAAATCATATTTTTATGAAAGTGTCAGAAAAAATATTATTATTTTTACTTATAAAAATAATTTTCTTGAATTAAAAAGTCCATTTACCTCTTTTTAGTATTTTCTCATCAAAATCATTATTATTAGTAAATTCTTTGTAAAAATTAATAAAACACTAAATAAATTTTAAATATTTATTTTTCTTCATACTAAAATTAAAATAAATATATTAATAATTATAAAATTTTAAATTATAAAATTACTCTTCAGTTAAATTATTTTGAATTTTTATGCTAAAACTATCACCATTTTGTCTACTATTTGTATACTAATTTTATAAAATTCACTTTAAATTATAAAAAATTATTTAATTAAAAAAAACTTTTATTAGGTCTTAATCAGGTAAAATAAGGTTAATTTTCCATCGTTTCAATTTTTATCCTCACTCGAATCTTAAAAAATGCTTCCTTTTTCTTTTGTGGAATCTACCATGAAATTCAATAGTATCCAATAGTCATCCAAGAGTCCAAAACAGTTAATTATTTGTAATTTTTTTTTCAATATTTATTGGATATTTGTAGATATTTTACGTATTTATTATTATTTAATTTGTATTAATGCACATAATTGATTTCTAATAATTTTGACAACAAACTCATATTTTTTCACATCACATGTAGATTTTCTCCAAAAAATTTGTGATACTCAAATGCCATGGAAATAAGTCATATCCATCCATCTTTCTACAAAATACTTTCACCAACTAAAAAAATATTTTTAATAAAAAATTTAAAACATAAAATAGCAACTAAAAAACTATAAAAAAATATATTCAAAGATTTATAACAAATATCAAAGGTAGACTATTTTTATCACCTATAACACTAACAAATCAAACAAACCATACCATACATTTTCCAATACATTATACAAAAATAATTTTTTTTACTCTATCAAAATAGTAAAAAATGACAAGAGCTTCCCTTATCCAAAGTGATGCTAAAATGAGAGCTTCAAGGAAGAGATAATGGAATAACTTTAGTCTCTTGAACAAGACCCTTGATCATCACCACCACATGAACAAACCAAATAACCAATGTCAAAACCAAGAAATAAGAAAATAAAATGGTTAGACGATGGAAGGAGTGTTTGGTTAAGTGATGAAGAGAGAAAAAATGAAAATAATCTTAACAACAAGTGTTAACACCAAGCCTTGGAACTTTTTGAATAGAACTTTGGAGAAAGAAGAAAAGAAAAGAGACATGAGGTGTAGGGAGATGAGATTAGGCTACGATGGTTACAAAATGAAGGGAGGGAAAATGGTTAAATGATAAAACCCAATCAACTATTACATAACATATTAATTCTATTTAATAAAATGTTTGAGTTCCAAATTTGTATATAATTTTTTGAAATAAAATGGTCACATATAAGACCATAACTCATAGTGATTGAGGGAAGGTAAGAGAAAGAAAGTACTCTTGTGACAATTGGTACAAGTTAGTGAAGACTAGATGTATTATTTTCTTTGGTGAAATTTTTTAATCAAAAGATAATAAAATGATAATTAAGCTAAATTATTTGTTAATAATAAATTAATATATTAATGATTCACTAAAATGATTTAGGATATTTCCAAATAGTTTAAAATGAATTAAAGAGTTTTTCAACTCTTGAAGACTCTCAAAATCACACTATTTGAAGTCGAATTAAAATATTTCTATTTTAATTAACGATAATGAAATAAAAAAATTTTTATATGAAAATAATTATAATTAGTAGGGACTAATTATAATTAAATATTTAAATTTTACTTACTATTTTCTCACTTTCATGTTGTATTCTTACACCGTTAGTGTACATTGCGATCCTAATTTTAGTAAAATTTTATACTAAAAATTACACAAAAAATCACATATGTTAATTAATTAATTTTTATGAAATTAAATTTAATTATCTCTTGTGATTATTTTATGAAAAGATAGGTGTCATGCTAATAACAATCAACATTTTGTCTAACACTCCTTTTCTATTATTCTTCCTATTATTAACTAAAATTTATTAAAAATCACACGTTTTAGTAGTTTTACTATCATTTAATGAGTTCTTTCCTGATTTAAAATTAAGACCTATAAAAATTTGTAATTTTTAATAAATTTCAATGCATAATAAAGAATAAAAAGAAAATATTGTTAGCGCTCTTTATAAATAGATAGATAAATAATAGAAATATAGACAAACAACAAATAGACAAATAAACAAACAAAAAGATAGATAGAGAAAGAAAAAATATTCACTTATTCTAAAAATAATTTTAAAAAAATTAATATTCATTATCATATTTTATTTTCTTTTAATATAATGATTATAATGATTAACTTATATTTGACTATTAGATTAAAAGAAAGAAAATAAAAAATAAATAAAAAATAATTCTTTTAAAGTGACTCATAGATAAGGTGAATCTCTTTATGTATATGTGTAAGAGAAAAAATTAAAAATAAATAAATAATTAATTTATAAAAGATGATAAATTTTCACATATATATAATATATATTATGTTTAAATAAATATTCACAAAACTAATTCTAAATATTATTTTAGGATTTCTCGCATCAAATCTAGTTACTACTAGAAGAGATTCTCACGTGTTGGGAATAAATGTGCATGAAAAGTAAAAACAGAAGTTGACGGATTTTGAATCTGCTTATATTAATTAAAAAGTAAGGATGATCAACACCATATCATCTATCATATTTATATAAATATATATTTTATTTCTTTCTTTGATAGTTGTTAAATAGGTTGTCGGATCTGCAACGATGGCTTTTTTAATGGATAGTGACGTGTTAAAAGCTTGCATTTCCTCCCAATTTAAGGGCCAAAGAGATGGTTCGGTTTCTTTGTACAAGATGGTGAAAGAATATAGTTGTAATTTTTGAAGACCCCAAAGAATACCGAGGAGCTAGGTATGCCACAAAAGGCAGGCAAGCCATACCAAACAAATTCCGAGAAACACGAAGTAGCATGTAAGCGGTCAACAATTGTCAATTATAGCATTACACGGACAATCACAGGGTATCTATTGTATCTCCAACATCGCTATAAAATGAAAGGGCAACCAGGGCAAAGGTTGCTGTCTCACCTTGGGGTAGCTTATACTAATATATTTTTAGTTGTCTCTCTTTTTACTGTCTGGCTTCTTCGTTCACAGTTTCTTTCTACCTTCCTATGGGTAGATAGAGAGGCCTGGAGAGCGACGAAAGAAGACACATATAAAAAAAAAAATTAAAAAAGACGGAAGAAAGAAGCCAAATATTAAGTGCTTCTTTCTTTCATCATGGCCTCAGACATTTCAGTTGAGGAACTTAAGAAGGAGAATATTGATCTTGTGAGTATAATAATGATATCAATAACATTTTTTTTACCATTTTATTCTTAAAAATGTTACCTATACTATTTTTTAGTAATATTTTTTTTTTGTATATTTTTAATAATATTTAAATATTATAAATGACATTTGTGACATTATAATAATGATAACAATAACACACTACTATTCTTATAGTATTATTTTATTATAAAAATATTAATTATATTATTTTTAATAATATTTAAATGTTGTTAATAATATTTTGCGATATACATTAGATATAATATTTATTAAAGTGTTATCTAGGTAAATTTTTTTATATTTTTTTAACATTTTTAAAATTTGCAAAATATATGTACCAGTGACAATAACAAATACCACAATTTAATTATTGATTATTTTACAATTTTTTTTGCTATTCCTTTCCATGACATGTTACATTGGTTATATATGTGTAGGAACGGATTCCCGTTGAAGAGGTCTTTTTGCGGCTAAAATGTACAAGAGAGGGTCTGACTTCCGCAGAAGGAGAGAAGAGGCTCCAGAGTTTTGGCCCCAACAAATTAGAAGAGAAAACGGAGTGCAAGTTCCTAAAGTTCTTAGGTTTTATGTGGAATCCATTATCATGGGTTATGGAGTGTGCAGCTATCATGGCCATCGTATTAGCCAATGGAGGGGTAATTACAGTTCTCTCATCTCATGTCTCTAGAGTTTATTGTGTTGTTCTATAATCAATGCACTTTGAAACAATTGTCACATGTTGTCATACCCATGTCAAAAAGGTATTCATGTTGGACATTCTACAAATACTTGTAACATTACTAATTATATTTTACAATTTTTTATTTTATTTTTGAACTGTTATATCAATATAATAAATAAATTGTATTAATTTATTACAGGACAAAATTTAGATAGAGCATAACATCTCCAATATTTAATTGCTTAAATATGTTTTAACTTATTTTTATGAATCCTATAATGACACACCAAATTTAAAAACTTAAAAAAAAATTCACTCCAAAACTAAATTTTTTTTATTGAGTTCTTAATTTAATTTTTCTTCTTATTTTTGTTAAATTTATTAGACACAAAAATAATTTTTCATTGTTAAAAACCCAAAAAACACAATTGCTTATCTAAGCAATATATTTTTTTTATAAGAACCTAAACTAGTTGCTCAAATAGTTAAAACTTATAAGAAATAAGTTAAACAATTTTATTAAAAATGTTTTTACGAGCTTTTGTTAGTTTCTTTTATCATAATTATAATTTTACCTCGATAACATGCATAATAAATATCTACATTAAATATCAAAATAGGTTATTACGGTTAAACTCTTCTTATTTAAGAACACTATTAGCTCAATTGTATTTTTGTATGCAAGTCCTATTGTATCGATGTCCTTCGTTGTGTCCGTGCTTTGTAGTCTCCCACAAAAACTGCTGTTAAATGTGATAGGGCAAACCACCGGATTGGCAAGATTTCACTGGCATTTTGGTGTTGCTTATCATCAACTCAACCATCAGTTTCATTGAGGAAAACAATGCAGGCAATGCTGCAGCTGCTTTGATGGCTGGTCTTGCACCCAAAACCAAGGTAATGCATTTGTTCAATCATTTCAGCTTTTCATGTGGATTGGATTAGAAACTCTTCTACAAACGCTGAGTACTGGCTAACAAGAAAAAAGGCAATGTTGTTGTGTAGGTGTTGAGGGATGGAAAGTGGAGCGAGGAAGAGGCAGAAATTTTGGTACCAGGAGATGTGATTAGCATAAAGTTGGGAGATATTGTCCCGGCTGATGCCCGTCTCTTGGAAGGAGATCCTCTCAAAATTGACCAAGCTGCCCTTACTGGTGAGTCCTTGCCAGTCACAAGGAACCCTGGTGATGAAGTCTTCTCTGGTTCCACCTGCAAACAAGGTGAGATTGAGGCCGTTGTCATTGCCACTGGTGTCAACACCTTCTTTGGTAAGGCTGCACATCTTGTAGACAGCACCAACAATGTTGGTCACTTCCAAAAGGTATCATATCATATCATAAAATGAGTTCTTATTTGAGCATGACCATTATTTGGACTAACTTTTTTGTTGGCCTGCATTAGGTGTTGACATCCATTGGTAACTTTTGTATCTGCTCAATTGCTGTGGGCATGATCATTGAGATCATTGTCATGTACCCCATCCAGCATAGGTCTTATAGAGATGGTATTGACAACTTATTGGTGCTCCTCATTGGAGGTATCCCAATTGCCATGCCAACTGTCTTGTCTGTGACCATGGCTATTGGGTCTCACCGCTTGTCCCAACAAGGAGCCATCACAAAGAGGATGACAGCCATTGAAGAAATGGCAGGCATGGATATTCTCTGCAGTGACAAAACTGGAACTCTCACTCTTAATAAGCTTACTGTAGACAAGAGCTTGATTGAGGTTAGTGACTGACCTAGAATATTTTATTTGCACAAAATATGATTATGAAATAATACCACTCATTAACAGGCCTCTGATCTTCAAACTTTTTAAGATGGATAGAAATTTTTTGTTCCCATATTTAATTAAACATTTTCCTTAGTGTGAATGTGATGTCTTCATTTGGTTTTATGTCACAATTAAATATTAAGCTTACAATTTTTAAAATAACTATTTTTAATAATGAATAATTTTTTTCATTACAATTTTAAATTTATGGATTTTAAATAGAATTTAATAAACATGTACTCTTAGCGTAAAAATTTTTACACAGTTAACTAATTAAAAATTATATTTAATATGGTTTTTAAAATAAAATTATAATCAAATTTAACATATTTATCCTACATAAAATTTGAAATTAGACATAATATAAAAGTATTTTACTTAGTTCATATCTTATTTTTACTTTTAAATAACACAATGACATATTAATGTTTGTTAAGTATTGACTTACAATGTCATCAAACAAGAGTGCCAAGATGTAATTGCACCAAAACTCCAAAAGCTTACTTCTTGCAAATACAGGTGTTCCCCAGTGGCATGGATAAGGACAACCTTGTCTTATATGCTGCCAGGGCTTCTAGGATTGAAAACCAGGATGCCATTGACGCATCAATTGTCGGAATGTTAGGTGACACTAAGGAGGTGCTGATTCACACTCTTCTATAAAAACACAGTTTATGTCAACATGAAATGAAGTGTGCAAACTAAGTGACTTAACATTGTAATTGGGTTCTATTATGATGTCTCAGGCAAGAGCAGGAATCACCGAGGTGCATTTCTTGCCTTTTAATCCTGTGGACAAGCGCACAGCTATTACCTTTATTGACAGCAATGGTAACTGGCACAGAAGCAGCAAAGGTGCACCCGAGCAAGTAAAGCTTTGTATATAACATCATAATTACCATGAAATATTTATTCTTAAAATAAACAGTATTATCTATTACTCATTTATATATATCAGATTATTGAACTTTGTGGCCTCAAGGGAGAGACATTGAAAAAAGCTCACAAAGTTATTGGTGACTATGCTGACCGTGGTCTGCGTTCTTTGGGTGTTGCTCGCCAGGTTAGTGAAGGGTCTAGACATAAAAGGAGAAGTTATTATATCATCCACAATTACTGTGATTTCCAGGAAATTATACGCAACACAACCGAATTTTGTAAACGTTTTTTCTGTGAAGTGAAAATTTCGGTCATGGATAAGATTGGTCTAAGAGTATGGACCCAATGCAATAATTTCTCACATAAAAAGCCTTGAATTCATTCATTACTAGAAATAAAATTGAGAAAAATTCTAACAATTAATGTGCACTATATTTGTATGCAGACTGTTTCCGAGAAGAGAAAGGAGAGTGCAGGAGATCCATGGGAGTTCTTGGGTCTTCTACCCCTCTTTGACCCTCCAAGGCATGACAGTGCTGAGACTATTCGTCGTGCTCTTGAACTCGGAGTCAATGTTAAAATGATCACTGGTGACCAACTTGCCATTGGCAAAGAAACCGGTCGCAGGCTTGGAATGGGCACCAACATGTACCCTTCATCCTCCCTTCTTGGTGAATCCAACGATGCAGCCATTCCATCAATCCCAATTGATGAACTCATTGAGAAGGCTGATGGATTTGCCGGAGTCTTCCCTGGTAAGGAGATTACTTTTATTTATGCTAAACATTGTAATATAGGTTTTAAATTGTACGAATAATGGTCATTCTTCCCTTTATCGCAGCGCAGCCATAATTTAAAGAATTAAGTTACTATATTCTCATTTAATAGTAAATTACTAATATTGATGATAAAATAATTTACTTTTATAATAATTACGGTTATAATATACCGTGAGAGTAATCAAAACTTTGATGACAAAAAAAACTGACTAAGTTTTGTTTGTGCACAGAGCACAAGTATGAGATTGTGAAGAGGTTGCAGGATAGAAATCACATTTGTGGAATGACCGGAGATGGGGTGAACGACGCACCAGCTCTGAAAAAGGCAGACATTGGCATTGCCGTGGCCGATGCAACTGACGCAGCAAGGAGTGCCTCAGACATCGTGTTGACGGAGCCAGGACTGAGTGTGATAGTGAGTGCCGTGTTGACGAGCAGGGCCATCTTCCAGAGGATGAAGAACTACACGATCTATGCTGTTTCCATCACAATCCGTATTGTGTTCGGATTCTTGCTCGTTGCTCTGATCTGGAAGTTCGACTTCTCTCCCTTCATGGTTCTCATCATTGCCATCTTGAACGATGGAACCATCATGACCATCTCAAAGGACAGGGTCAAACCATCTCCTTTGCCCGACTCATGGAAGCTTAATGAAATCTTTGCCACTGGAATTGTTCTTGGAGCATACATGGCCATCATGACCGCAGTCTTCTTCTATGCTGTTCACGATACTAATTTCTTCACCGTAAGTAATAGTCACAACTTCAAAATACATCAAACACAACCTTCTTTCATTTGCTTCACGTAACCCAATTAACCGATTCAAAGAAATTAATTTATTTAGAAAATAACATTAAATTTATCTTAAAAATTTATATTTTTAAAATTATTTCTAACATATTTTATTTTTTTAGAAATGTTTTTCTAATTTTAATTTATTTATTATTTTAATTTTTATTGAAAAATTAAAATATAATTCTTAAATTATTCTTCGTATGAGATAAAGTTAAATTCTCTAATAAATATATTAATCTATTCTGTTTATTATTTATTTATCTTAAAAAACATTCATAATTAAAAATATTTTTATAAAACATTAAATATTCGAGATTGATTTTATAAAAAGAATAAAAACAAAAATTTAATTTAAATCCTATAAAAAGAATCAAAATGAGTATTTAATATTGATATTTTTTTAATACTTTTATACTGATACGTATACATTAAGTATTTAAGCCTTTAAAAATAGTTACGAAAATGTAATATACTTAACTATGAATGTAGAAACATGTATAATTTAGAAACAAAGCTTTGTCGTCCCTTGTTGAATAAAAAATGAAAACTTTCCTCTTTATGAATGACCTCAAAGAAATGAGATTGAAATACCATTCCTATACGTAGAGAATAGAAAGTAATTTATAATAAAAATAATTTATAATTTATTTTTAATAATGTTCAAGAAATAAGTTCTTAATTTAAGTTTACGAAATTAAAATTATATTATGTTTTATAATTTTGTATACGTATTTATATGTCTCATACACAAATCATATCCTATATTATTATATAATAATCATAACGCTATATCATATTCATATACATGTAGCGTTTACCCATTATAGAATCATCACATGAAAGTGTGTTTTCTCTCCCTCTTTCAGAACATTTTTGGTGTCAAGGCAATTGCAGATAGTGAGGAGCACCTTAACTCTGCTCTCTACCTTCAAGTGAGTATCATTAGTCAGGCACTCATCTTTGTGACTAGGTCGAGGAGCTGGTCATTTGTTGAACGCCCTGGCACGATGCTCTGTATAGCGTTTATTTGTGCACAGCTGGTATGTTTCTCTCTACTAAACTATTTTTTTTTTTAACTGTCTTCAATGTGAAAATGCAAGTGGTTTTAACCAGTAAAGTGCTCTTAACTTAGGTGGCAACTATCATTGCTGTCTATGCACATTGGGACTTTGCCAGAATCAATGGAGTTGGATGGGAGTGGGCTGGGGTAATCTGGATCTACAGTATTATTACCTACATCCCTCTTGACATCCTCAAGTTTTTCATCCGCATGGGGCTCACAGGCAGTGCCTGCGACAACATGCTCTAAAACAAGGTTTAGAACAAGTATTGAATTACAACCTAATCCTCAAACTTCCTTTTCTTTTTATTTATGGCATTTCTTTTGCAAAAACCCTCAAATCCATCACGTTCTCAAATTAAACAGTATTTTATCCAAAACATGTTTTTATAAAAAGCTATTTAATATTGACAAAAAAATAAAAATCCAAATGTAGTAACTTGATTGAGTACAATAATTAGTATTTAATATTGAGAACAGTAATTTTTTAAAACTGTTTTCAAAATGTATATTTCTTTTTAATTTTTAAAATAAAAAATAGATCATTTTCAACTTTCAATTTTGTACTGCTCATATTCTTCTTTCCACTTTCAAATCTTCCTACCCTACTCTTGATATCTTAAAAATAGCTTTAGAAAACGGTTTGGTAAAATAGATTTTGTTAGAGTTTTTGCTCAATTATCATTGTGTCGACGTAGAATGCATTCACAAACAGGAAGGACTACGGAAAGGGAGAAAGGGAAGCCCAATGGGCTGTGGCTCAGCGCACAATGCACGGTCTTCAAGCCCCCGAAGCCGCCAAGAACAGCCACCACGAGCATTCTGAAATTGCTGAGAAGGTCAAAAGACGTGCTGAGGCAGCGAGGTTTAACTCCTAAACTTAACTTAAATAGAATGATGCATACATTGATATAATGATAATGAGTAACGTTGGCATTATTTTTTCGAGTTTAATATTCAATTCTTTAAGCTAACAGGACATCTGACCTATTTTCTTTTATATTTTTTATACTCTTTTTATTATTAGTTAAAATTTATTAAAAATTACATTTTAATGGATATTATTTTTTATTTAATGAGTCTCTTAATTTAAAAATAAAACTTATTAACATTTATAATTTTTAATTAATAAAAAATTAAAAATAGAATGTTAGAAAGATTTTTAACTATCCCTCCTCAAACAATAACAGTCAATTAACAAACAAATATATATGGTGGTGAAGGTGTTGAATACAACTTTTCGCAGGCCGAGAGAGCTACACACCCTCAAGGGGCACGCTGAATCGGTTGTGAAGTTGAAGGGTCTTGACATCGACACCATCCAACAACACCAAGTATAAATCTATTCCTACGGATGGAGCATGAGCCGATCGATTCACATTTGTAAAAGTAGGCTATTCGTAAGGTGGGACCATATGCTAAAAGAGACGATAAATCAACATGCTTTCACTTCATTCATGTTTAGCCTACTTTCCTCAGCAAAAAATATAAAATAAAAAAAAAAACTTTTTAGCCTACTTTCACTTCCTTCTCCCCTGTAATCCGTTGTCATTCTTCCAAAATTGGAGTAAAAAAATTGAGAAATGAATTTTCAATACAATTTATGAAATTCATTAGTAGACTTTATATTCCATTTTTTAATGAAGAAATCGTATTAATACTTAGCACTGGGGTGATATAATCTTTTAATAATATAGTTGGACTTTTCCGATGCATGGAAACAAAGAAAAACAAATTTTAAAGGTTTAAAAGTGCCATTCTAGGCTTACAATAAATATATAAATTAAGAAACATATATTTATTATATGAAAATATACAAAATTATTATATATATATAAAAGTAAAAATAACTTGATGAAAAGCATTAATAACAACTTTGCTTACCATCTAATAGATTTAGGTCTTAATACATTTAGTTAAGATATTTTTCTCTCAATTATCTTAAACTATTTTCATATTTGTAATTTTTTTAATTATTTATTACTTTCAATCTATTATTTTTTATATGTTTCTAAATTGAATTTTAATAATTTTTTTAAAGAAATTGTCAATAATTAAAAATATTTGTATATCACAACTTAAATTGTTTATTATATATCTAAAATATAATTTATACATTTAAATATATATTCAAAATATTAATTTATTATGAATTTTAATTATATAAAAATAAATATTTATTTTATTCACTGCAAGAAATAAAATACTAAGTTAAGATAAAAAATTGAAAAGATAAAAAAATTGAAAACATAAAAATGCTTAACAAGGTGATATATTATTAAAGAATAATAACTAAATATGAATTTTCTGTTATGAATATTTATAAGTGGTTGTCCATATTCCTCTCGTAAGTTATAATTATTTATGATTTAACTTCACACATTAAACCATATGCAACCATCGATTTGCAACAATGTACTATTTAAATAGAATATGTGGTAATACCTTAATATTTCTTTTTATTATTGATTGTGAATATATATATATATATATATATATATATATATATATATATATATATATATATATATATATATATATATTTGTGATAATTACTTAGTATTAAATAGAATATTAAACTTGAATATACATGTTACATATAAGAAGGAGGAATTGTATGCATGTAATTTATGAAAGTTTTTCACAAAAATAAAGAATATAAAATAGAGTTTTAAATTGTTGTCCAAAGGAACCATCCAAAGAGGTGTACTAAATAAAAAATGATAAGCTAAGAAAGAAAGACACACAAAATTTATCTTGGTTCACTCTTACAATAAAGCTATGCGTGATTCCTTCAATATGAAGGATTTTCTATTAAGTGTAACTAATACTTAAGTATTATCTACCTCTTCAGGTATTACACCTATTGTAATCTATTTGATTATAAGTAAACTCAAGTATTCTTTGTCACTTTGCCTCTTTAGGCTATCTCAACAACTATGTCGAGTTTTTACGAAGACTAACTCACAAAGTAAGCATATAGTATTACAAAACAAATTGACTTAACTTTACTTTGCAAAATCAGCTTTACAAGGATTTTACTAATTGTTGCCCAAAAGCATAAGAGAGTGTTTTTGTATATGTTTAATTCATTGTGTTTTTTTCTTTGAGCTTGATCAATCCTTTTTTATAAATACGTAGAAAGATAAACGTTGCTCTTGGACAAGGAGTGGTTATTTTAACATTAAATGCCAAAGATTTGCTTTTCGCTATACTTATGTAGAGACTCGTCTTTTTTAAAGACAGAGAAAGGTTGTGTTAGAGAAAATTATTTTTTCTATACTTGACGTGTTCTCTTCTGCTGATAAGGGATGAAACTTCTTTTTGGTTCCTTCTAAATGAAGTCATTATCTGTGTTTCCTTTTATCAAACTTGACTTGTGATAATAAAATATTTTAACTTTTCCTCAAGTTGAAAATGAACATGTTCTCAACATAGTGCATTAGGTAGAACATAAATTTTGAACATTGTGTAATGATTACAAGCTTGTATAGGTATGAAAAGAGTCACATGATAAGATAAACATTTTAAATAACTTTTTACACTCAAAGAGATATACTTGTTTAGAATTGTTATGTATTGGACAATCTCTTCTATGGACGACGAGATCTTCTTTGGACAATGAGCTCTTTTGGACACTTATGATAAACTTATATACTAAATAAGTTTTTCTTAATATACGCGTACCAAATATTAAGTTCAATAACCCGTTGTTCTTTTGAAAGCTAGAGAACACTAGTTAAATATAAGATATCATCCTTTAATCATAATGTTCTTATCATCAAAACTCTTGAGTTATTTTGGACGAATAAACTTATGTTCCAACAATCTCTCCCTTTTTAATGATGAAAAGAATTATGCTAAAGAGAAAGATGTATACAAGATATATCAGTTAAGCAAATAACTTATTTTAGGCTCTCCTTACGTTATATAACCATATATCATGTTTGAACTCCCCTTTAACTAATGGACAATTAAACAAAACAAAGCTTAAACAAATTAGAGCATAAAAGACTATACAAGATTAGAACATACATAAAAGAATATCATGAGAGCATATAAAAGAACCTATATGGGATCAGATCATATTAGCCATATAAAAGAATCAGAGCACTATGCGATAAAAAAATACAAAGCATATGTATATTGATTGACAATATCTTTGTCCTTTACATTTTCTTTCCCTTTTCTATTATCAACAAAAAAAAAGGAAAGAAAGAAAAGACATCACAATCAAAAAAGAAAAATAAAATAAAGAAAATAGAAGAAAAAAGAAGAGGTTTAAGGATTTGAAAGAGGTGATGGTTGTTGTTGGTAGAGAATTTTCGAAAATATATCTAGTAGTTTGGACTCTAATGATCAAAGTGTTGATCGATGTACACCTTGCAAGCTGTACTGTCCGGCCTCGACCGATGTGCACTGTTCAGCTATGACCGACCGAGAGGAGGAACATGCATACCGACCGGGGTCACCCTAGAATGGATCCTCGACTGTGTTAGAACGAAGAGTAGAAAGGAAGCTAGAGTTGATTTGACATGACTTCATTCTCGAGGAAGTCAGAGCAGAAGGAGGCGCCCCCCTGACAGACTGAAAAGTAGCTCACCAGAGAAGCTTCGCCCCTCTGACATCAACAAGCTAAGTTGAAATACGTGCCAAAATGATAAAACTAATCCATGATTCTCCCTATAAATAGGAGGCAAAGAGATTGGAGAGGCAAAGAAAAACCACGGAAAGAACATTGACGCCCACTGTGGGGCAAGGTAAAATTGATCCCAACCACTTAAAAGCTTTTCCCAGCCATCAAAAGAAAAAGCCTAACCTTGAGAAGATGCCGATAACAAGGAATCAAGCGAGTTCCACAAATGAGGGAGAGGAAGATACTCTCCAAAGGTTGCTTCATACTGTAACCTCATTACAAGCACACAGTAATGAACAATCTCGCCTAAGTGCCGAGGCCAAACAGAGATATAGACAGGCAGAGGAACGACACTCGGAGGCCCTAAGAAGAGTGCAGGAAAAGGAGGAAGAACTCTGACGACAGCTGGAAGCAGCCAAGACAACTTGTGGGGGGGAATCATCCACACCAATGGAAAATTCCCCCAAAATCTTCTGGGGGCAACCTTTCAGCCAGGAGATTGATGAAACTCTGCTTCCACCAAATTTTAGGGAGGTGGTGGTGGAACCCTTTGATGGAATGCAAGACCCCCAAGCACACTTGCAGGCTTTCCAGAAGCAAATGTATATAAGTGGGGGAAATGATAAGTTAAGTTATAAACTCTTCCCAGGCACCCTAAGGGGTGTAGTAATGCAATGGATGGCAACATTGTTGGCCAGGACCATTCGAACCTTCAATGACCTGGCCAGCGTGTTTGTTTCTCAGTTTGCAGCCAACAAGGCAAAAAAATTGGAAGTAGCAGACTTATTTGACATTAGGCAAGCTAAGGGAGAAAGCCTAAAGAATTATTTAACTCGTTTTAACAACGCAACCGTCCGGGTAAATGACCCGGTTCAAAAAATTTTTGTAAAAGCTTTTCAAAAAGGATTAAAGGCTAGTCCGTTTAGCGACTCTCTGGCCCTCAGACGACCAATCAACATGGAAGAAATCCGAATGAGGGCTAAAAAGCACGTAGAGGCCGAGGAGGATCAGGCAGAACGATTGGAGGAAGAACGCTCACAAAATAAGAGAAACAGTGGCCGAACGATCGAACAAAGGACGACCCACAGACCAGACGCTCCAAAACGGCCGGACAACAAACACTTCACCCCTCTGAATGAAAAAAGAGCCCAAATCCTGAGGGAGATATGTCATACAAGATTGCTGCATTTTCCCCCTCCCTCCGATGGAAAGGTCTTGGGCAATAACAGGGCAGATTGGTGTGACTTCCACTGTACCACGGGACATTCAATGGAGGCATGCTAGACCTTGAAGACCCAGATCGAAAGAATGATCTAGGAGGGACGTTTGAACCAATACATCAGGCTACGGGAAGAAAAGCTAGGACAGAAGGAAGAACGACTAACCAGAAGAAGGCGAAGTAGGTTAAGACAAGCCAGCCCAGTCCCGCACAAGGGCACCATCTTTACCATATCGGGAGGCATCAACAGCCCACCCTCAGAAGATTTTCGACGAAGGAGAGAGATTCAGGTGGTACTCACGGGAGCCAACATAACACCTCTGGGAAGACGGACGTTAGGGTCGGTCATCACCTTCACCGACCGAGACATTAGGAGAGGAAGGACGGGGTGTGACAAGCCCATGGTCATATCCGTTGTGGCCGCGGAATATAAGATCGAAAGGGTGTTAGTCGACCAGGAAAGCTCGACCAATATTTTACATTGGACGACCGCCAAAAGGTTGGGTATCCAAAACCTAACCAAGTGCTAGGGAGCTCTCTACATATTCACTGGAGAACGAGTCCCCATAAAAGGAACAGTGGAGTTAGAAACAACATTCGAAGATAGAGATGGAGCTAAGATGATCCCTGTCCTATACACGGTCGTTGATGTCAAGGCCTCTTATAACATAATTATAGGATGCCCAACATTAAACAGGTTAGAAGCTGTCGTTTCTACCCACCACCTATGCATGAAGTTTCCTGCCGGGCGAACGGTGGCTACTGTCTGGGTAGATGCGACAGTGGCCAGAAAATGTTATGAAGATAGTTTGAGGGTGGAATCGACTACCAAAAGATCTGGGGTGAATCTCTTGGACTTTGACCTTGACCCGCGACATTTCTCCACCGAAGAGAGGCCCCATCCGGTGGGAGAACTCAAAGAAGTGCAAATAGGACCTTTGGATACCTAGAGAACGAAGATCGGCAAGGCTCTGGAACTAGAGGAAGAAGACCGACTCGTCCAGACACTCTGAAGAAGCGTGGACATTTTCGCCTGGTCCGCCAAGGATATGCCAGGTATCAACCCAAATTTTATGTGCTACCACCTGTCGGTCAGCCCAAATGCTAAACCAGTGGCACAGAAAAAGAGGAAAAACAAGGAGGAAAAGTGAACGACCGTAAGTGAAGAGGTCAGCAAGTTGGTGACGGCCGATTTCGTCAGGGAAGTGCAATACCCCACATGGCTGGCCAATGTGGTGATGGTCAAAAAGGCCAACGGTTGGTGGTAGATGTGCACAGATTACACCGACCTAAACAAAGTGACACGATCTCAATATTGGACCGTCTTGAAAGTAGACGAAAAGAGGAACTTGACCCTAGCTGCGACCTACCGGTAGAACCAAAATTATCAGAAGTGCGACCCTAACTGTGACCTGCCAGCAAAACCAACACTATACAAGTTCTTTAACCTAAGAACCAAAGGAAAAGTACTCACAAATAAACACGAATATTATTCAAATTATGAATTCTGTCTTGCTAGATGGTTACAAGAGTTTATTTATAGGCTTAACTAGACGACCTTGAAATCAATGCCCATTAATATTTTAATTGGCATAAAATCTCATGGATTTAATGTCCATTAATACCTTAATTGGCATAAAATCCCATCCACTAGATCTCCCCACTAACCTTTTATTTCCATCATTAATGACCTTCCTATTTTTTCGCCAACTATCCAACTTTCCCTTTTTTTTTCCTACCAACTATCAAAAAGTGATTTATGTGAAAATACATGTAAATAAATCCTAATTAACTACTCAGCCCAAATTACATGACAATGACTTTGGGCTTCATATATGTTCTTCAATATGGGCTCTAATCTTCATCAACTTGTAATAACATGACCCATTTTGGTGCAACCTCTGATTCACTTTGCTCTAAACTTTCCGTAATTCCCAAACTTAGGCCTAACAACGATTGCTTCATTATTTGGATTTTGAGCCTAGTCATGGGACCTCCAATGTCACACAAATTGTCTTTGACTTTGTTGGTTGGGGCTCTATCATTCTCTCACTCTTCAAAAGGATTCGTCCTCGAATCAAAGTCCTCACCTACAACAAATAAAGATAAATCAGCAACATTAAAGGTAGAACTTATATTACCATATGTGGTTGGTAAATCCAGCTTGTAGGCATTATCATTAATCCTTGCTAAAACTTGAAAGGGTCCATCTCCTCTTGGTTTCAACTTGGAATTTCTTTGAATGAGAAACCTTTCTTTTCACATATGAACCCAAACCCAATCTCCAGGTTCAAAGGTGACTTTAACACGTCCTTTATTTGCTTGCCTTGAATATTGTTCATTCATCTTCTCAATGTTAGCTCGAACTTTGGCATGAAATTCTTTAACAAATTCTGCCTTCTACTTTCCATCCAAGTTAGTATACTCATTATTTGGCAAAGTTAAGATATCCAAAGGAGTTAGTGGATTAAAACCATACACAACTTCAAAAGGGGAATAAGAAGAAGTAGAATGGACAGCTCTATTATATGCAAACTCAACATGGGGTAAACATTTTTCCCAATTTTTCAAATTCTTTTGAATGATTGCACGTAACAAGGTAACAAGAGTTCTATTCACAACTTCAATTTGCCCATCGGTTTGTGGGTGTGCAACAGTGGAAAACAAGAGCTTAGTTCCTAACTAGAAATAGGAAAAACATAAATCTATGCTAAAATAAGAATTTTAACTAACAAAAGATTGGACTTGTTTTGCTGGCCTAAAAGCCGAGAGCATCTTGGCCAAAAAGGAGCATCTCGGCCCAGTGGAGAAAGGCTGAAAGCCGAGAGCATCTCGGCCCAATAGAAGCTGAGAGCATCCTAGCCCAAGCCGATGTCAATGGTCAAAATCACTCCAACAAGAATGTAGATATGATTATGCTAAAATTAAGGAATCTGTAATGCAAATTTAATTATCCTAGAATTAAGGAATTTGTAATGCATATATGATTATGCTAGAATCAAGGAATCTCTAATCTCCTAGGATTGCGAAATTTGTACTCAGTAATTCAAATTTGTAATCTGTTAGGATCAGGAAAATATGTAATTTAGGTAACTAAGCAAGAAATCTTCTGGGATCAAGGAATCAGCGATTCTGTAGGATTAGATTTAGATTTAGCCAGTTTGTGTATAAATTAAACACACCAGGCCACGTCTTCGAGGTGGAAAAATAGTGGAATTCTAGACCTAGCGCTGTCATCGACTTTAGTAAGGTGTCTCTCTCAATCGAGGAGGTGCAAGTCAAGAACTAGGAGGCCAAAGGTTGTCAGAGGGGACCGCTTGGCTAGCCAACGCACTCTGGTGGACTCGATCCTCAGCGTCTCAACTATCTTTGGTGCACCACTGCCGTCCTTCCAAGGCGATCGTTGTGGAAGGCGAACTCTCTGGAGAACGCTGAATTCCCACCTTTGTATTCGATTCGGTTTCAACAATATAACTGGTTTGTAATTCTAACTTTGATTATATCACCTTTTGCTTTAATATGCTTTAACCTTGCCGCGATTGCACATTGTTAAAGGTAGATCACGTTAGACTATGGCCGATTGGAACTGGTTTAATAATTTGGTTAGGTAGAGAACCTAAAATCAACCAAGTACATACTCCCTACCAACTGATGAGGTAGCAATTGTGTAAATCCTCGGTATGACAACGGACAAACGTTCGACAATTGTTGTAAGAATCTAAGGTTGATTCAGAGTATAATTCTAAGTAAGAATGGTAAACTGTTGTGTGTTGATTTCTGAATTGGTACAGTAGTTAGTATAGATTAGTTTAGCTTATTTTTCTGCACTTAGTTTTTTTTCTGCGCTTAAACATAAACCCCTCCTATTTACTATTTTTCTAGAGTCTGAGACTGAGTCAGTTTGACTATGTCGCGTCTGTCTAAGCCAGAATCATATTGGTAGTCCTAGTCAGTCTCCCACCGAGATCACCCCGGTCGCGCTTAAGTCGACCGATAATAAGTCGGCATTTCACAACATTTAGCGATTTTCTACACAAATTTGATTTCTACACTTACTCACAATTTAATGCATTGTGTCCTTGAGAGAATCGACCTAGGATTAGCTATACTATAGTTAGCTTTAGTTTTATTTGATGCGCGTAAGACGACTAAAAACCCACTTATCAAATTGGCGTGTTGGCCGGGGACACAAGTTCTTTTGTGTCTTTGTGTGCCAAAACTAAGTTTAAGCCGAACCCCGAGTCTGTGAAATGCTATGTTTGTTTTTAAATTATAAGGTCTGTCTTTTGTCTGAGTCGTCTGGGTATACCGAGTCTATTTTTTTGCATCTTATCTTTTGTGCATTTTGTTTTGCATTTTACTTCTTTTTGCATAACTAATGTTCTCCATGGTGCATGACTAGAAGTAGTTTTGAGGCATTGCATGCCTTTGATCCTGAGATAGAGAGAAATTTGCATCATTTAAGGAAAGTTAGGCGTACTGTAACACCTGATAGTAGTAGTTCTGATTCTATTTGGAATTATGAGAATAGTAATTTTACTACTGGCGAATCTAACTTTTCTGAGCACCAAGAGGCAAGATCAATGGAGAACAATGATAGAACTCTGAAGGAGTTTGCCACACCGGACATGGTGTATCAACCATGGTGCATTCAATGTCCACCATTGAAGCCAACTCAAAGTTACGAATTAAAGTCCAGTCTAATTCATTTATTGCCTAAGTTTCATGGTCTTGCAGGTGAAGATCCTCACAAGCACTTAAAGGAGTTCCACGTGGTTTGTTCCACGATGAGATCACAAGGGATACCGGAAGACCACATCAAGATGAAAGCATTCCCATTCTCCCTGGATGAAGTTGCAAGAGATTGGCTGTATCTACAGCCGGTTCTCTTCAATACCTGGGGGGATATGAAGCGCATGTTCCTAGAGAAATTCTTCCCAACGTTTAGAACAGCGACCATAAGGAAGGAGATTTGTGGGATCAGGAAACACTCTAACGACCGTTCCTAATGTCTACCAGAACAAAGATTGATGTGCATGCCGGGACACTCTTGATGGAATTTGGTGATACTTTAGTGCAGTTTAATGTTTTCAAAGTCATGAGGCACCCCACTGAAGACCATTCACTTTTTGGCATAGACTTAATAATGAACTAGTTGAAGAGTATTTTCAACTATATAACAACAGTGAAGAAATTTCAAATTTAGCTGAAGATACTGAGTTAATTGATTGCCTAAGGTACCTCATAGAAGAATCCGACTATGATGAAATGTGGGAAGTACACAATCTTTCCGACTTCGAGGATGACAATATTAATCTTGCCGACTTAAGTCAGAAATCTGAGTGGATCAAGTTGTTGGACCAAGTGTGCAAGTATGAAAACTAGGAGTGTTCAAACAAGGGAGAAGTTCAAGGTGCCGAGAC
Organism: Mucuna pruriens; assembly: GCA_025330945.1. Taxonomy (NCBI): domain Eukaryota; kingdom Viridiplantae; phylum Streptophyta; class Magnoliopsida; order Fabales; family Fabaceae; genus Mucuna; species Mucuna pruriens. The sequence goes on along the minus strand of JAENHJ010000488.1, from coordinate 350,673 downwards.
CAAAAAGCCATTCACAGCACCAGTGGCAACAATGTTCACATCCGAATACGAGTCGACCAAAGGAAGCCAAGACCAAGAGAGAACTGAAGTCATCTCGGCCAAAAAGACAAATGTCAAGGCCAACCCACATAAGCATGTGCAAGCAGAGACCATCTCAGCTAAAGATGACCAAAAACAAGCAAGAACCGAGTCTATCTTGGCCAATCAAGGCAAGAACCGCATTCCACCTGAATCCGACTTTAGTGCAAACCAAGGATTTGACCACAACGTTCTACTTGAATCCGACTCTAATTCGACAAGAGCTGATTCTATCCCAATAAAATGGAGTCGGCCACAGTAGTCAAAGGCCAAAATCATGTCGGCACACCTGGTGCCGGATCCAACCCAAGTTAGCCAGCCAGATTTGAAGGTATCTATTAACAATTCTACATCTCCGTCACCACCCATGGAATTGAAGCCATTACCAAGTCATCTGAAATATGCTTATTTGGATGCTGAACAGCAACTTCCAATCATCATTGCTAGTAATCTTCGCCAGGAGCAAGAAGATAAATTGCTGAGCGTCCTAAGGCAACACAAGAAAGCAATTGGGTGGAAACTATCTGCCTTCCAAAAATAAACCCCTCCATCTGCATGCATAGAATTTTATTGGAGGAGGAAAGCAAGCCCATAAGGCAACAACAAAGAAGAATGAATCTGAGCATCCTAGATGTGGTCAAGAAAGAGGTGACAAAACTACTTGCTATAAGGATCATCTACCCCATTTCAGATAGTCAATGGGTGAGCCTAGTGCAAGTAGTACCTAAAAACCAGCATGATGAGTTGGTACCTTTGCGGATTCAGAATAGTTGGCGAGTCTGCATCGACTATAGAAGACTGAATCAAGCAACTCGCAAGGATCACTTTCCTTTGCCTTTCATTGATCAAGTCCTGGAAAAATTAGCAGGGAAATCCCATTACTGCTTCCTGGACGAATATTCTAGATACATGCAAATCCATATTGCACCTGAAGATCAACACAAGACCACCTTCACCTTCCCATTTGGTACCTTTGCGTACACTCGCATGCCATTTGGCCTGTGCAACGCGCCAAGTACTTTCCAACGTTGCATGACTAGCATCTTCTCGGACTTGCTACATGAGTGCATGGAGGTGTTCATGGACGACTTCACGGTATATGCTGATTCATTTGATACATGCCTAGAAGACCTATCCAAAGTGTTGACGAGATGCATGGACATAAACTTGGTTCTTAACTTTGAAAAATGCCATTTCATGGTGATTGAGAGAATTGTGTTGGGACATCTGGTATCCAAAAGAGGCATCGAGGTGGATAAATTGAAGATTGGCATCATCACATCTCTTCCAAACCTCACTTCTGTGCGGGAAGTTCGCTCATTTTTGGGACATGTAGGATTCTACAGAAGATTCATCAAGAATTTCAGCAGGATTGCCCTACCACTGTCCAAACTGCTACAAAAGGATGTGGAATTCAAATTTGACCAGGCCTATATTGAAGCATTTCAAGAGTTGAAGAACCGACTCACATCCACCTCGATTCTTCAAGCGCCTAACTGGGAGCTGCCATTTGAGCTTGTGTGATGCCTCCAATTCGGCATTGGGAGCCGTCTTAGGTCAAAGAGCTGGAGTCGGCAAGCCAGTGCATGTGATTGCCTATGCATCTAGAACAATGGGTTCGACCTAGTCAAACTATGATGAGTCATAAAATGTACATCTTAAGTGGACCTAAGAGGAGTGCCATTGAGAAACTCACGAACTTAAAAGATGACTGTTAACTAAGATCCAGATTAATAGTCTAAAATTAGAGTAAAACACAATCTGTGTTTATTCAAGGCTTTTAGCTAACTATCTCTCCATTGCAGGTCCAGCCAAGCTCAGCCCGCCACCGGAAGCCCAGGCCAAAAGCCTCTCGGCTAGGCCGAGACTCGACCCATGCAAGCCAGTAGTTCAACCAGGTCATCCAGCTGACACTCCACGTCAGCAATCCAAAGCCACCTCGGTTCCAGCTCAGACTCCACATCATCTCCTGGGTAGCTTGCAACGCAAGTCACAACAAGGGTAGAATAGGAATTGTATATGTAATTATGTTAGCTTCGTTAGCTGTGTCCACTTCTATATAAATAGATAGAACTCTGAACGATTAGGGGCTTTTGGCATTCAAACTTCCCCGCGTCCATTATTTCCAAATTCTCCTCGTTTTCCTCTCCTCTGCTCACGGTGGTACACGGTGCTGTTAATGGCATTTCTCTCGATTGAGGAAATGCAGGCTAGGAACTGAGAAGCCGAAGGTTATTAGAGGAGACCGATTGGAGCACCAACGCACTCTGGTGGATCTGAACCTCAGCGTCCTAGCTAGCAGAGGTGAATCATCCCCGTCGTCCATGGCGATTGTCGTGGAGGATGGAATCATCGAATCCAGGCCCTGTGTTTGTATTTTGCTTTCAATATTATAAGTGTTTTCTGAATTCTGAACTCCGTTGCATTCTTGAAATCTAAGTTCAATTATTGTGTTGCGATTGCACCTGGTAACAGAACAATGTTAAACTAAGCCGATCGGAACTGGTTTAGCTAATTTAGTAGGTAATCACTTAATGATTGTTAATTGAGAATCTAAAATCAGCTTGAACTTAATCTCTGCCAACTGATGAGGTAGCGATTGTGTAAATCCTTGGTATGGTAAGAGACGGACCTGTGGCGATTGCCATAAGAACACTGGAGGCTGATATGGACTGTGACTGGAGTGATTGAACCAGAAAAGCCTTGACTATTGGAATGACCTTGACTATTGGAACGAAACATGAACACAGCAGTAGCAATAGCATTAGGAGTAGCATGTTTGAATCCGCATTCTAGTTAATTTCAGTTCTGTTTGTAGTTAATATAAATTTCGATTTCAGTTGCATTCCAACCCCCCTCATTTACTGTTTTCGAGTTTGAGACAGAGGTAGTCCATCTTTGTAGCGTCTGTCTGCACTTAGCCGAGACCGAGCTGGATTATCTCTGCCGAGATTAACTCGGCCTAGTCTCTGCCGAGAGCGACTCGGCCAGCGCCGAGACCTTGCACTTAGATTTTGTTTCCGTTTACTATACATTGAAACACATTTCGAACGCACTGTGTCCTTGAGAAGAATGACCTAGGGTTAACTATACTATAGTTAGCTTTAGTTATTTGATAAGCGTTCAAACGACTGAAAAAGAATATCATTATCAAACTACACAAAAACTGAGAAGGAGCTATTGGCAATTGTATTTTCCTTGTACTAAGCTCCAAAATAGTTGTATTCTCTAACCATGCAGCATTGAGATTCTTGGTAAAGAAACCAGATGCAAAGCCGAGACTGATTCGGTGGATGCTTCTCCTTCAAGTATTCAATATTGAGATCAGAGATAAGAAGGGTGTTGAGAATTCAGCAACAGATTACTTGAGCAAGATTGAGCGGGAAGATGACCCAATGGCCATCAGAGATGAATTCCCAGATGAGAAACTGTTGCACATCACCACATCTACACCATGGTTTGCAGACATCTGCAACTTTGTGGCAGCATCTCAGTTCCCACCAAAGGCATCTCATCTATATAGGTAAAGACTACAAAATGATGCCAAGTACTACATATGGGATGATCCCTACCTATGGAGGCTTTGTAATGATCAAGTTATTCGTAGGTGCATTCCTGATGCCGAGATCAATTCGATCCTCCAGTTTTGTCATGTAGCACCTGGAGGCGGCCACTCTGGTTCAACTCGGATGACCAAGAAAGTACTTGATTGCGGGTTCTATTGGCCCTCCATTTTTAGGGACGCATACCAATTCGTCCCCACCTACGAAAAATGCCAAAAATCTAGAGTGGCCATTAGTAGAAGACATGAGATGCCCCAACAACCCATATTGTTCTGTGAAGTCTTCGATGTCTAGGATATCGACTTCATGGGGCCATTCCCAATCTCCAATGGGTATTCATATATTCTACTGGTCGTAGACTACGTGTCAAGATGGGTAGAGGCGATAGCCACCAAAACCAATGATGCCAAGGTTGTAGTGGATTTTCTGAAGTCCAATATCTTTTGTCGGTTTGGTGTGCCGAAAGCGCTCATAAGCAACTAAGGTTGTCACTTCTGCAACAGAGCCATGTCCTCTTTACTCCACCAATATGGGGTGGTGCATAGAATTGCCATAGCATATCACCGCCAGACCAATGGCCAAGCTGAAGTTTTTAACAGGGAAATAAAGAAGACGCTACAAAAGATGACCAATCCCAGCCGGAAAGACTAGAGCCGACTCCTTGAGGACGCTCTTTGGGAACATAGAACCGCATAGCAAACTCCATTGGGAATGTCTCCCTACAGGATTGTCTTCGGTAAAGCTTGTCATCTTCCGGTGGAAATAGAACATAGAGCTTACTGGACTGTCAAGTAGTGCAATTTGGCCTATGACCAAGTAGGGAAACAACATAAATTCCAGCTGTAAGAACTGGACGAAATTTGCTTGGAAGCCTATGATAACTCTCGGATCTATAAGCAAAAAGTCAAGCAATTTCATGATCAACAGATCCTGCGAAAAGAGTTTCAAGTCGGCCAGAAAGTACTCCTGTTCAATTCACGTTTAAAGCTCATTGCAAGTAAGCTCTGTACTAGGTGGGATGGACCTTTTGTTATCACTAACGTTTTCCTATGGTGTAGTAGAACTAAAGGATGAACACACCAAAAGCACCTTCCAGGTAAATGGGCACCAGATTAAGCTATTTCATGAAGGTCCAACAATAATAGCAGGCGATATGGAGACCATCTTTTTAATGGAACTGGCTCCATCAGATGACACACCCTGAGTCAATCTCATGAACCCTGAGACCATCTTTTTAATGGAAATGCTGACTCTGAGTTGTCGACTTTATCATCACCAGTCAAGAAGCCAACTCTTGAAGAGCTGACTCCGAAGGCTAACTCTGTACCAAGGTGACATCTGCATGTCGACTTCAGGCCAGATGCTGACTCCAAACCGGATACTGACTCCATACCAAGAACCAACTCTACGGGAGCCGAATTCATAGGATCGACTCCAGGTCTGAGTTTATTCGGATTCCAACCTCAAATCAGATGCTGACTCCCCATCCAAGAACTGGATGCCGACTTCCATCCAGAACCGGATCCATCCCAACTCCAGAAAGCTGACTCCACCAAAAGCAAGATTCAAGCACGTGTAGAATGTAATTAAGCACGTGGGAGTTAGGAAAGTAGTTGGAGTGTATTATTTATGGTATTTATGTTAGGTCAGGTAGTTAAAATTGTTATTTCAGTTAAGACGGTTATAGAGTTAGTTAGAAATGCACGTATAAGTAGAGCTACATGTCAACGTTCATTGGTTAACAAGCAAGAAAAGCAATACACATGTAGCCTGACACATACACACTTCGTTCCCAATCTCAGCTCACGTCCTTCCTCTTTGTTCCATGGTGCTTCAAGGAGTGCCCAGTCGATCGAGTAGGTGTAGGACCTGTGTTTGTGTAGCGTCCATTTGTTAAGAGGAGACTGTTAGGGCACGCTGACACACTGCTTAGTGATTCAACCCCTCAGTACCTGGCCATCGAAGGTGGAGCATTGCAACTACCGCTGGCGATTGCTGCGGGAAGTTGATCCACGCGCCATTAAGAACTTTACCTTTTCTTGTATCATATTCTAGGTTATCAATGAATGATTGTAACTCTATTTTTGCTATAATGTTTGATTCCTGTTAGCATAATCTTTTTCTTGCTTAATCACGATTGTGTGTAGGAAGAATTAGAACACGTTAGTCTAGGGGCCGATTAGAATCACTCTAACAACAAAATAAATAATCTTTAGATAATCTACATCAATCAAGGGCGTATTCCCTGTCAAACTCGAGGCAACGATTGTTAGTCCTCAGTTAGTACGGGATGAATGTTTGACGATCGTCGTAGGTAGTGGATTGGTGAGGAAGCATTGGTATAGCAAGAATTAGGATTAAAATCAGTAAGTGATAATGCAGGATAGTGAGCAGATAAATATGTCATACTCGTTTTAATAATCATAAGTAATCTTAGTCTTTAATCTTTACGTTCTTTAGTTAGATTTTTACATTTCTTGCAAATTTTATCTTTCCTGTCAAAACCCCCCATTTTACCTTTACTTTGCAAGAGTTGCATCCTACTGCCCAACGTTGTAATCTTTCTTAGCCTTGTACCTTAGAAATATAGGAACCATGTGTCCTTGAGAAAAATGACATAGGTTGACCCTAGGCTACTTTAGCTTAGGAAAATCTAGTATTTTGATAAGAGAAGTGATGACCAACTCAAAGCTTATCAGTCTCCCCAGTTTGTATCACACTCCCCTTCTTGAATAGAATTTGTCCTCAAATTTGGGCTGTCCATACCTGCATCAAAGAGAGACAGGTTAGAAACATTAAAAGTACAACTACCACCATATTCTTGGGGTATATCTAGGATATAGACATTGTCATTTATCCTTTTCAACACTAGGAAAGATCTAACCGCTCATGGAAATAGTTTGGACTTGCTCAAGGTAGGAACCCTTCCTTTTGGAGGTGGATCCAAACAAGGTCACCTTCCACAAAAAATCTTCCCTCTCTATCGCTATTTGCTCTTTCAGCGTATCTCTTACCCTGCCTTTCCATGAATGTCTTGGCTCTCTCATGCAGCCTTACCATAGATTGGGTCTTAGATAGACCTTTAGGATTGGCTTTGGACAATATAAGCAAAGGTACGAAGTCCAAAGGTGGCAGAGGGCTACAACCATATACCAGCTCAAAGGGTGTGTAGGGTGTTGTCTCGTTGATTACCCTATTGTGCAAACTCAATATGTGGTAGCCAAGCCTCCAAAGATTTTAGATTTTTCTCCACAAAACACCTCAACAGTTGTGACAACATCTTGTTCACCACTTTAGTTTGGCCATCTGTCCGAGGGTGGAATGTGGTGGAAAACAATAGTTTTGTACCCAATTTATCCCAAAAGGTCTTCTAGAAGTGGCTCAAAAATTTAGAGTCCTTGTCAAAAACAATGGACTTCGGTAGTCTGTGTAGCCTTACTACTTCTTGAAGAAGAGGTTGGATACGTGACAATGTCATCACTCTAATGGTACAATATGAAGTGTGCCATATTTGAAAATCTGTCCACAAGCACAAAGACTATAGAATCTCTCCCACTATGAGTCATGGGTAGACCAAGCACAAAGACTATAGAATTGTCAATCTAAGGTGTAGTAGGAATGGGAAGAGGGGTATACAAACCATTGGACAATGATGCCTTTGAGTTGGCCATCTCGTAGACCAAGCATCTTTCACACTTGTGGTGTACATGTCTTTTCATCCTAGGCAATTAAAAATGCTCACATAAAGCCTTGTGTGTCTTACGTACCCCAAAATGGTTTATCAAACCTCCTACATATGCCTCTTTAACTAACAGTTGTTTGATTTATCTTATTTGGCACACACAAATGTTTTTCTTTAAATAGGAAACCTTCATGCCAAAAGAAACCTCCATTGGCTAAGACAACATAACTACCATAGGCCTTTCTAAAGTCATTATCATGAACATTCATGTCTTTAAGGCTTTCAAAGCCTAAGAGCTTTGTTTCTAGCATGGCTAATAGCGTTTGCCTTCTGGACAGGGCATCAACCACTATGTTTGCCTTTCCTTGTTTGTGTTTTATGACAAATGGGAATTGTTCAAGGAACTCCACCCATTTGGCATGCCTTTTATTTAATTTATATTGGCCTTTTAAGTACTTAAGCGACTTGTGGCTGCTATGGATGATGAATTCATTGGATAACAAGTAATGCTACCACACATGCAAGGCCTAAACAAAAGCATAGAGCTCTTTCACATAAGTTGAATAATTAAGTTGAGCACATTTCAATTTCTCATTGAAAACACAATGAGGTGGCCTTCCTGCAATAACACAGCCCCTACATCCATATTGGATGCATCACACTCTAACTTCAAAGACTTGTGAAAGTTTGGGAATGCCAGCACGAGAGTATTGGATAACCTTTCCTTTAAGGTTTGGAAGGCTTTCTCCTAGTGTTCTTCCCACCTAAACCCCACATCTTTTTTATCATTTCATTTAAGGGGGAAGCAATGGTGCTGAAGCCCTAGACAAAGTGTCTATAGAAGCTTGCCAACCCATGGAAATTTTGCACATTGCTCACACTCATAGGTGTTGGGCTAACTTTGGATGGCCTTCACTTTCTCCTCATCAACTCTAACCCACTTTGACCCAACAAAGAATCCCAAGAATATAACTTCCTAAGTGCAGAAAATGCACTTTTCTAGGTTAACGTATAGGGACTCATCCTTCAGTAGTTGTAGAACCTATTGGACATGCATTACGTGGTTGTCTATACATATAGAGTAATGGAAATTGAAACTAGTTAAGGTTTAATAATTAAAGAATTGAACATAGAAAATGGAAAGAGATTAGGAATGGCTCACCACTAATTCCAATGGAATTAGATAAAACAATTTGAGATTTGTCATAAGCCTCATGGAGAACTTGACGAGAATTAAGTGTTCCTACTTTAGAACAAAACCAGAGAAACTCTCATATAAGCTTGCAATCCGAGTAATTGATTTCATCAAAAGTGAATATATATGTGAAGGATTAGACTTTTATACCCTCTCCTAATTAAATGGATTAAGACTAATCTAAAAGACCTTGGAGCAAGTCTAATATACAACCAAAATGAAGCTAACTCACATGTGTAAGGATCTAGCTTCATGGATCCAAGGTATAAGTGCTTAGTGACTAAGAATTCCTTGGCTATTCTCGTCACTAAGGCCTACTTTGGTCTCTAAGCCCATCACTAAGCGTATCTTTAAATGGGCCATGAGGTCTAAGCTAAAATACAAGGAAAGGAATAAAAAAGAAATAATATTTTAATACAAGGAAAGGAATAAAAAGAAATAATATTTTAATACAAGGAAATGTAATCCTAAGAAGCTAAGTCAAGGGCATTGTAACAATTCCACAATGTAAATAGAGTTTGGCCTTGATTGGGCACTCTATACCCCCATAAGGAGGCCCATCTTCTGGTGCACTTCCTCTTCAAGTCTCTTTTCAATCTCCCTCTAGTCATAGGTTCTTGAATGTCCTTGACCTCCATATGTAATGTCCTTTCCATGCTCATCTTCATGCTCTTTATGACTTCCTAAATTCATATCAAGCTCCCCTTCTTGAAATAAATTTGTCTTAAAATTCGGATCTTGAGTACCTTGAAAAAACTTTTACTAGCCCATAATTTTTAGGCATGTTTAACACAGATCTTTCTTACAACTTTGAAGGGCCCATTCTCCCTAAGGAAGAGTTTACATTTCCTTAAGATAGAAAACCTTTCCTTCGTGAAGTGAACCCAAACATGGTCACGTTCCTCAAATACCTTTCCCATTTTTCCCTTATCGGCATGCTTAGCATATTGCTTACCCTTCTTCTCCATATGAACATGTGTCTTCTCATGCGATTTCTCAACAAATTGAGCCTTGGAAAACCCATCAAGGTTAACCATACAAGCCATATAAGGTAAAGGTAATAAATCCAAGGGAGACAAGGGATTAAATCCATATACTAGCTTAAAGGGTGAGCGAAATGTTGTGGTGTTGACTACCTTATTATATGCAAACTCTATCTAATATTGTCACTCTTCCAAAGACTTCAAACTCTTATCCACAAAGCACCTCAAGAGCTACGACAAGGTCTTATTCACCACTTTAGTCTTCCAAAGACTCCCTTTAGTTATTCCATGTAGTCTTACCACCTCCTTAAAGAATAAATTGGTCACATGACAAACATCATCCACATTATGAAAAGGTATAAAATGAGCTAACTTTGAAAATCTATCTACCACTACAAATATGGAATCTCTACCTCCTTTAGATCTAGGTAATCCTAATACAAAATCCATGAACAGATCCACCTAAGGTGTAGTCGGGATAGCAAGTGGGGTATACAACCCATGGGGCAAGACCTTGGCTTTAGCCACCCTACACATTGAGCACCTCTCACATATATGATGCACATCCTTCCTCATGTGAGACCAATAAAAGCACTCATGCAAGGTCTCATAAGTCTTTTGTTCCCCAAAGTGACCCATTTGGCCACCTTAATGTGCCTCCTTCACTAATAATTCTCTAATAGAACTCTTGGGCACATATAACCTCTTTTCTTTAAATAAAAAACCTTCATGCTTAAAGAAGCCTTAATTGGCTGAATTAGCATAAAGCTCATAAGCCTCCTTATCATCTACCATATACAAGCCTTTAAGGCTTTCAAAACCAAGGAACTTAGTTTCTAAAATGGCAAGCAAGGCATGCCTCCTAAAGAGGGTATCTACCACTATATTAGCCTTTCCTTGTTTGTGTTTAATGACATATTAGAATTGTTCCAAGAACTCAACCCACTTGGCATGTCTTTTGTTTAACTTATGTTGGCCTATCAAATGTTTGAGAAATTCATGGTCACTATGAATCACAAACTTCTTAGGCAACAAATAGTATTGTCAAACATGTAAGGTGCTCTCATTAAGGCATGTTGCTCTTTATCATAGGCAGAATAATTAAGTTGGGCACCTTTTAGTTTCTCACTAAAATAGGCAATAGGGTGCCCTTCTTGTAACAACACAACTCGTACTCCTTTGTAGGGTTGATTTTAGTCGTTATTTCAGCTATCAAAATAACTAGATTTCCTATGTTTTGGATAGCATAGGGACAACCTAGGTTGAATCTCTCGAGGACACATGATTCTAGTGAATTCTAGTGAAGTCTAGTGAAACAAGCTGAGAATGTGCAGAATAGGAAATGCAGAATATGGACTCGGCAAGGGAAAGTAAAATATGGGGTTTTGTAGACTAGCTAAGTAAAATGCAAAAAGTAAATGACTAGCTATGAAACTAAAAGCAAACTACAATTAACAAAAACATATACTTACCATATCACTTCCAAAGTTATCAATTAAATGCTTCCGGTTCCGGTTCTGGTTCTTATTATGCATGAAACTCCACACCAACCTATGTCTTAAGATGATCGCCTAACATTCGTCTGTTGCCTACAAAGGGCTTACACGATCGTGGCCTCGAGTTAGTAGGGATTACGCTCGTGGTTGATGTAGGTTTTCTATCAATTACCTATAATGTTGCTTAGATTGGTCCCATCAGCCTCTAACCTACCATAATCTATTCCAACCATGCACAATTGTGACACAAGCATAAATTGAGAAACTAACAAGAATCACAAACATAACAATAAGAGAAAGCAAACCCATTTCATTGGATAACCATTATAGCGATACATGAAGTGTAGTGTGGATACATGGAAAGATGAACTCAGCCTTCCATGATGACCGCTATGGCAGATTTGTAGTGTTCCACTGGAGATTGCCAGGTACAGAGGGGTTAGTCCACCATAGCGTGTTGTGAAGACAGACGAATCTATCCCTCCTAGTTAGTCCTCTCTAGCAACCGGCCGCTACCCAGACCCTGGTCCTGCGTCCACTCGATCGACTAGATGCCATCTGAAGCACCATGGAAACACTGATTAATGGAGCGAGAGTATAGGTGTGTGTGACGGAGTATGAATGTGTAGATGTGTCGATGCGCTACTTTGCGTCTAACCGATGGATGATCTTTGCTTCCATTTTATACACGTTTTGCTAACTAACTCCCTAATTGACTTAACAAAAATAACAGACTTAACTAACTACCAACTAATTGAAATAATAGAAATAACAAACTTAACAAACAAACTAACTAATTACTAAATGACCACGTGCTCGAAATTGTTGGACTGGAGTCGGTCTTGACACTGGGAGGGATTCGGATGGTTGGGATAAATTTAGCATCTGGAGTTAGCTATAGGAGTCGGACTCAACACATGGAGTGGACTCGATTGCTGGAGACAAAGTTGGCATGCGGAGACGGAGTCAGCATGTGGAGATGAAGTCGGCATGTGGAGACGGAGTCGGTACTAGAAACGGAGTCAGCTTGGAGAGGAACTTGTCTGATCGGGATGACTTCATTTAGCAGGGATGCCTTCAATAAGACGCCTTTGGTTGGTCAAGTCACCTTTGGTCTTAGTTGGGATGGTCGAGAGGACTCAGACTCGGTCTCGGTCTTAGCTGGGATGACTTCATCTAGAACTTCTAATTTTGACCTGCAAAATGAGTTTACTCTTTTCATTAACTAAAATCCTCAAATTAGCATAAATTTGTATTTTCCCTGTTTTTACCTCGAAAATTTGAATCCTAGCTAATACGTGATTCTTAACTACAAAATACAGTCTACTATGCTCATCTTAAGACCTTATTGGATGTCTAAAATATGAATTTTCAGACCCCCACACTTACACTTTTGCACTCCTAGGCAAAATCGAGAAGAAATCATTAAGGAAAAATTTTGAAAAACAATTGATTGCGAGAGGAAGATATATTTTAAAATGAAATCAAGTTGCAAAACAAACTAAGTGTACATTCACCCCAGATTCAAGATATCCAACAAACTATGAAATTCACATTCCTAACATCCAAAGTGAACAAGCAACATCTAAAATTCAAAGAGCAACTGAAAATGATAGAGCCGTCACACGGTATATTCTCTCCTTCTCTCAAATGTTTTGGGTTGTGTTTACACTCAAATATCCTATGTTTCTAGCACTACTAAGTTTTGACTAGCCTCCAAGCTTTTACAACTTTGAACACACAGGCAACAATGATCAATCTGACTTTTGATAGGGTTATAGACTAGGGTTAAGGTAGGATAAAAGAAAGTAAAGTGAATTTTTCAATAACCAAAGGGGAGAAAGGAGCAATGTGAATAAGTCTTATTAGTATGGAGGCTAACTCCAACATACTACAAGTCTTTTATTTTAAATATACTTCCAATGCTCCACTTTTTCCTTTGTATTTTTCTTATAACTTATTTTCTTTTTCCACCTTTTTCTTTTTCATCCACCATTTTCTTTTCACACCCTTTTCTTTCTTTTCAACTACCCTTTTTCTTATTGTACCAGCATCACTTGATACAACTACCTTTTCCTAAGTACCTCTTACTCGCAATGCCTCGAAGTGCCACCCCCACACTTATGTGGAACCTACTCCTAAAATAATTCCAAAGCTCCTTTGACCCCTAAGGTTGAGGTGGATCATGGTTTTTCAGCTGTTAGGCTTGTAATGAGCTACCATATCAAAAAAGATGGTTTTATAGGCTCAAAAGGGTTAATAAGGGATTTATTGCAAGGTAGGTCTTATTTGGTTAGTAGCTTGTAAGAAATAAGGCCTAGATCATATCATTAATGCATGTGAAACGAGAAGTATCACAGAGAGTCAAGGAAAAACCTAGAGTAATCTATCAACATAGATGCAAAATCACACAAGAAAAGAAGAGAATGGCAAGATGAAAGCCATTATTATATACAGGCTCAAATTCTCAACTGGTTTAATTGTTCTATTACTAATGGTTTCACTTTAATTCTTCAGTCACTCATTGCATAAGGATGCAAATTTTCCCTTTCATGTCAAGTTGAAAAATCTCTTATCCAAGATTATGCATTACCTCATCATGTTTTATTCAATCTAAAGAAATTCATTTAAATTTTTCAAAGCTTTTTCTCAACAATCAGAAAACAGAAAAACAAAGAAACAAAAAACTGAAATAGAAAAAATAGACAATGAAAAAATAGAAAAACAGAAACAATAAAAAAACAAAAATAGAAAAAATGAAACAAAAACAATGTGGAACCGGAGTCAGCATGGACTCGGCATAACATGGAGCCGTAGTCGGCACAAACTCAACAACAACCACACACTTGCCTGGAGTCGGGAGTCGGATTAGAACTTGATTAAACTACAACACATACGAATGGTGATAAGCAAAACAAAAAAATAGAAACACTACTCCCAGCTACACTACACCCCCAAACTTAAATGATGCATTGCCCTCAATGCATAAGAACATAAGGGGATGTGGAAATCTCTTCAAAGTGTTTCTTTCGGGATGGCCGGTTTCATCGGTGAGATGCTTTCCACCATGCCTCCTATTGACTTGGCCTCTGCTTGCTTGGCCTATAGGTTACTAGAGTCGGATCCGGCTTTCGGCTGACTTTTGGAATCGGGCTCAGCTTCCTCCAGGTTGTTGGAGTCGGTCTCGGCTCCCTTAGGTTGTTGGAGTCAGACCCGGCTCGTATCAACTTTCAGAATCGGGTGCCGGAATTAGACTCGGCTTCTACCATTGTTGCTACTTATACTAGTCTTTTGGTGTCGGCCATTTGAAGTCTTGCATAATTGGGAGACTCCGGGTCTCCATCGCACTTGCATACAAGGTCAGTTAAATTAGAAAATTCAAACAAATAGACCAAGTCAGCAAGGTCAAAAATATTATTCTCAAAGTCAGAAAGATTCTATATGTGAGATATGTTAACGGAGTTGGATACATCCGGTATTTCAACAAAATCAAAAAAGTCGGCACTGCTAGTGCCTATTTACATGTACTCCTGAACAAGCTTGTCAATGATGTCAATGCTAAAGAGTGAATGGTCTTCGGTGGGGTGCTTCATCGCTTTTCAAAAATGCTAAGAAGGAGGTTTGCAAGACTATTATGTGCTTAAGAATGGATTGTTAGCTAAGATTCATTCTATGGGTTTGAATACAGAGAAAATACAAATCTGTGTTAATTCATATTTCTTAGCTAATAAAAGTGTCACTCCTTCTTCTACAGGTCAAGCCGAGTTGACCAGGGTCAACAAAAGGAGTCTCAACCGAGATGAAGTCATCCTGGTCAGTCCGACTCCATCTCGGCAGGACCAGAGTCGTCTCGGCAACCCATGCCTTGCAGCCCAACAGCTCAGTAGAGAGGCCCAATTGTATTGACCACATCAACTATCCAGCTCGGAGGCCATCTCAGCGTCAGCTCAAATGCCATGTCACTCCTAGGAAATCTGCCATGTCACGTTAGAAGAACTGCATAGGGGTAGAATAGGATCTTCACAGTGTAATTCTGTTAGGATTCGTAAGGATTAGCATATCACAGCTCGTGTATATATAGGAAGAGCTGTGCACTTTTTACACGTTCTGTCTTTGAATTCACTTTAATTCCATACTCACTCTACCCATTTTTCTCGCTCTCGCTCTCTCCATTTTCACAGTGGTGCACGGTGCTCATTGGCGTTTCTCTCGATTGAGGAAGCGCAGGTCTGAGACTGGGAAGCTGAAGTCTGCCAGTGCCGAGGGGAGTCAGCACTTTGCATCTTAGATTCTACGTCACTTCACTTAACACCAATTCACAACTGAACACACTGTGTCCTTGAGAAGAATGACCTAGGGTTAGCTATACTATAGTTAGCTTTAGTTATTTGATAAGCACGTAAAATGACTGTAAAAACGCACATCATCAAAAGCATGTTGACTATTATTTGTTTCTCTGCGTGAATTCACCGTTAAAATAGCTACGTAGAATTGGCATTCTGTTTTGTATTCACTACTGCATCCTTCTTTCTGCATTGCATTCTTGCATTCAGCTAGTTTTTCTGTTTTGCATTCGTGCTAGTTTAATTGCATTCTTTCCGTATGCCATTCTGTAGTTCCATTGGTTAGTTAACTGATAGTTGTAGTTTCTAATTTTGCATTTACTATTTCAAATACTATTTCTAATTCTGATTTTTCTGCATAATATGTACAATGCATGACTAGGAGTAGTACTGACCCATTGTATGTTTTTGACCCAGAAATAGAATTAACTTTACGTAGATTACGCAAAATTAGGAACGCTGCAGTAAATACTAGTATCAATATAGATCCGGTAGCTGACTCTAACCAGTTTTACACTAACAATTTTGTTCCTAGTTCTGACGTTTTTGTAGAATCAGAACGAATGGAGAATAACGATAGGACGCTGAAGGAATTAGCCACTCCAGACGTGGTGTATCAACCTTGGTGCATCCAATACCCACAACTGGAGCCAGCTCAAACATATGAGTTAAAATCTGGTCTTATACACCTGTTGCCTAAGTTTCATGGTTTTACAGGAGAAGACCCCCACAAGCATTTAAAAGAATTCCATGTGGTCTGTTCTACAATGAGGCCGCAAGGGATATCGGAAGACTACATCAAAATGAAGGCATTTCCATTCTCCCTGGATGGAGCAGCGAAGGATTGGCTGTATCTTCAGCCAGTACTTTTCAATACCTGGGGAGACATGAAGCGCACCTTCCTGGAGAAGTTCTTTCCGGCATCCCGCACTACGTCCATTAGAAAGGAAATATGTGGGATAAGACAACATACAGGAGAAACACTGCACGAGTACTGGGATCGGTTCAACAAACTCTGTGCCACCTGTCCACATCATCAGATCAGCAAACAGTTGCTGATCCAGTATTTTTATGAAGGATTATCGCTGATGGACAGAAGTATGATAGACGCAGCTAGTGGCGGAGCTTTGATGGACAAAACACTAGCAGTAGCACGACATCTGATTTCCAATATGGCAAGCAATACACAACAGTTTGGGATCAGAGGGCCAAATCAACCACGGATGGTGAGTGAAATCGGTGCAGCTTCCAATCAGAGGTTGGAGAATTAGCTGACCGAGTTAACATCATTGGTGAGACAACTTGCTGTTGGGCAACACCAACCAGCCATGGCAGCAAAAGTGTGTGGCATATGTACTTCCGTGGAGCACCCCACTGATATGTGCCCCACTCTCCAAGAAACCGAAGTCGGACCCGACCAGGAAAATGTTGGAGCCATAGGTGGATTTCAAGCGGAAGCAGCCGTATCAGAATCGCCATTTGATAACCAGCAATAGGGAAGACAACCATTTCGGCCAGGGCCGAATCAAGGACCATATGCAACCCAACAATTCGGATCCACCCGAACACCCATCAAAGGCAGGCAGGTTATCAACAAATTTACTCCGCAATACCAAGTACCACCTTTCCAACAAAGAACAACAACAAAGTAGAGAATGCCTACTCCAGGCAACTCTCCATCTCTGGAAGACCTGATGAAGCAGCTTGCAACCAAAACCTGGAGTTCCAACAATCTGTGAGCTCCAAGAATTTACAGCCCAAAGAGAACATGACCGCTACCATCCAAGACCTCAAAACGCAGATTGGACAGCTAGCTAACACTGTAAGCCAATTACAGTCGGCAGGATCTAGCAACCTTCCCTTTCAAACCATTCCAAATCCGAGAGGTAACGCCAGTATAGTCACTCTTCGAAGTGGAAAAGAACTACCTCAACCTACATTGGAGTAGGTGCCGAGATCAAAAGAAGCCGACTCCGAGTCAAATGCCGACTTACAGTCTCGGCCAGAGACAACTGTCCCATTGCCATTTCCAGCTCAGACCACTTCGGGAAGGAAGCCAGAGTCGGATGAAGAATTGTTGAAGATGTTCCGCAAGGTGGAAATCAATATTCCACTCCTCGATGCTATTAAACAGGTCCCTAAGTACGCAAAATTCCTCAAGGAATTATGTATACATAAAAGGAGAAAAATAAAGGGGAGCAAGGAAACTGGAGGTGTGGTGTCGGCTCTGACACAGAATGGAGCAATCACTACACGTGCCTTAACTCTGCCAAAAAAATGTAGAGACCCTGGAGTCTTTTCGGTCCTATGCACCATCGGCGAATGCACTTTTGCCAGTGCCATGTTGGACTTGGGAGCCTCAATTAATGTCATGCCCACAGCAATCTACAAGTCCCTGAATTTTGGTGACTTGGAACCCACAGGGATGACCATCCAGCTGGCAAACAGGAGTATTGTCCAGCCCTTGGGAGTTCTCGAGGATGTTCTCGTCCAAGTCAATGAACTAATATTTCTAGTTGATTTTTACGTGCTAGACATGGAGGACGAAGCATCCGGGAAGGAATCCACCTTAATTCTGGGAAGACCCTTCTTGATGACAGCCAGAACAAAGATTGATGTGTATGCAGGGACGCTCTCCATGGAATTCGGTGACGCCTTGGTGCAATTCAATATTTTCGAAGCTATGAAGCACCCAACCAAAGACCACTCTCTCTTTGGCATTGATATACTTGATGAACTAGTTGAAGAATATCTTCAACTAAATGGCAGTGGTGAAAACATTGAGGAGTCTGCTGAGAATGATGATGAAAGCAGCTGCCCAGAAGTTACAGATGAAAAGGCCGACTATGAAGAAGTACAAGACCTCTCCAACTCTAAGGACAATCATAGTGATTTTGCTGACTTGGCCTTTGAAGTGGAACTGTCCGAATTGTTAGACCAAGTCTGCAACACAGAACACTCAAAGTATACAAATGACGTAGAAAACAAAGTCGCTGAAGCTGAAAAGTCCTCCATTGCACACTTAGCGACAATTTTCACGGCCAAGAATGAGTCGGCCAGAGGAGGCCGAGTCAAGGAAGAAATGGAAGTCAACTCAGCCGAAGAGGCAAATAGCAAGGCCGACATGTTTGCCGAGACCGACTCGGCAACGGCAGACCAGACACAGGCTAATGTAGAATTCATTGTTCCATCCGGATCCAACTCTAAAGGAGCGTTAGAAGCCAAGGCCGACCCCATGTTGACCATAACCAAATCCATGAAGTCGAGCCGACCGAAGCAGACAGGGGCCGAAATCATGTCGGCACACCTGGCGCCTGATCAAGATCAAGTCGGCCAGTCGGATCCAACCTCAGAAACTGACAAATCTCCATCACCGTTACCACCCAAAGAATTAAAAATATTGCCGAGTCACCTGAAATATGCCTACCTGGACAAGGACCAACAACTCCGGGTTATTATTGCTAGCACTCTCGACCAAGAACAAGAAGACAAGTTGTTGGAGGTTCTCAGGCAATATAAGAAGGCAATAGGGTGGAAGCTAGCAGACCTTCCTGGCATAAACCCCTCCATTTGCATGCACAGAATATTAATGGAGGAGGAAATCAAGCCCATAAGGCAGCCGCAAAGAAGACTGAATCCAACACTCTTGGACGTGGTCAAAAAGGAAGTTACCAAACTCCTTACTGTAGGGATCATCTACCCCATCTCGGATAGCCAATGGGTGAGCCCTGTGCAAGTGGTGCCAAAGAAGTCCGGGATGACTGTCATGAAAAATCAGCAGGATGAGCTGGTACCAACAAGGATTCAGAACAGCTGGCGAGTGTGCATCGACTACAGAAGATTAAACCAAGCAACTCGTAAGGATCACTTTCCTCTGCCTTTCATTGACCAAATGCTTGAGAAGTTAGCAGGGAAATCCCATTACTGCTTTCTGGATGGATTCTCAGGCTACATGCAAATTCATATAGCCCCTGAAGATCAACATAAGACAACCTTCACCTGCCCATTTGGTACCTTTGCGTATACACGCATGCCATTTGGCCTTTGCAATGTCCCGAGCACATTTCAACGTTGCATGCTGAGCATCTTCTCGGACTTGCTACAAGACTGCATGGAGGTATTCATGGATGATTTCACGATGTATGCTGACTCATTTGAAGCATGCCTGAATAATCTATCAAGGGTGTTGTAGAGATGCATTGACACAAATCTTGTGCTCAATGTTGAAAAATGTCACTTCATGGTGACTGAAGGAATAGTGTTGGGCCACCTGGTATCAAACAGAGGTATTGAAGTGGATAAGGCTAAGATAGATATCATATCATCCCTTCCAAACCCCTCTTCCGTGAGGGAGGTTCGCTCATTCCTAGGACATGTAGGCTTTTACAGAAAATTCATCAAAAATTTCAGTAAACTTGCCCTGCCTCTGTCCAAGCTGCTACAGAAGGATGTGGAATTCAACTTTGACCGGCCCTGTATAGAAGCATTTCAGGAGCTAAAGAGCAGAGCACCAGACTGGGACCTCCCCTTTGAATTAATGTGTGATGCATCCAACTCGGCATTAGGAGCCGTTCTCGGCCAAAGAGCTCAAGCCGGCCAACCAATGCACGTGGTGGCCTATTCATCCATAATTATGGATCCGGCCCAGCAAAACTACACAACAATTGAGAAGGAGCTCTTGGCAATAGTTTTTGCCGTGGACAAATTTCGTTCCTACCTTCTCGGTTCCAAGATAATTGTGTTCTCTGACCATGCTGCCTTGAGGTACTTGCTGAAGAAGCCTGATGCTAAGCCAAGACTGATTAGGTGGATGCTTCTTCTTCAAGAATTCAACCTGGAAATCAGAGACAAGAAGGGTGCTGAGAATTCTGTAGCAGATCATCTGAGCAGAATTGAGAAAGAAAGTGAACTGATGCCTATCCGAGACGAGTTCCCTGATGAGAAAGTGCTACATATAAAAACGTCTCCACCATAGTTTGCTGACATTTGTAATTTTGTGGCAGCATCTCGGTTTCCACCAAAGGCATCTCGGGCATACAAAGATAAACTCCGAAGCGATGCCAAATACTACATTTGGGATGATCCCTACCTTTGGAGATTAGGCAGTGACAAAGTCATCTGCAGGTGCATTCCTGATGCCGAGACCAACTCGGTCCTCCAGTTCTGTCACTCGGCACCTGGAGGCGGTCATTATGGATCCACTCGGACTGCCAGGAAAGTATTAGACTGTGGCCTTTATTGGCCAACTATCTTTAGGGACGCACATGAATTCGTCTCCACCTGCGAGATCTGCCAAAAAGTAGGGGTGGCCATGAACAGAAGGCATGAAATGCCCCAGCAACCCATCCAATTCTGTGAAATCTTTGACGTCTGGGGAATAGACTTCATGGGCCAATTCCCAATCTCCAATGGCTACTCATACATTCTGCTGGCCGTGGGTTATGTATCAAGATGGGTAGAAGCCATTGCCACCAGAACAAATGATGCAAGAGTGGTTGCGGACTTTCTAAAGTCCAATATTTTCTGTAGGTTCGGTGTGCCAAGAGCACTCATAAGTGACCAAGGCAGTCACTTCTGTAACAGAGCTATGGCTTCCCTTCTTCAAAAATATGGAGTAGCACACAGAATTGCTACTGCCCACCACCCCCAAACAAATGGCCAAGCAGAAGTGTTCAACAGGGAAATCAAGAAAACATTGCAAAAGATGACCAATCCCAGCAGGAAGGACTGGAGCCGCCTCCTTGAGGATGCTCTCTGGGCACATAGAACTGCATACCGGACACCTTTAGGGATGTCTCCCTATAGGATTGTTTTCGATAAAGCCTGTCACCTTCCTGTGGAGCTAGAACACAGAGCATACTGGGCTGTTAAGCAGTGCAATCTGGCCTATGACCAAGTAGGAGAGCAGAGAAAATTTCAGCTACAAGAGTTAGATGAACTCCGCTTGGAAGCATATGAAAACTCTAGGATCTACAAGCAGAAAATCAAGCGATTCCATGACCAGCAGATCCTGAGAAAAGAATTCCGAGTTGGCCAGAAAGTTCTCTTGTTTAACTCACGCCTCAAGCTCATTACAGGTAAACTACGTTCTAGATGAGATGGGCCTTTTGTTATCACTAATGTGTTTCCCCATGGTGTAGTACAACTAAAAGATGAACACAGCAACAACACCCTCCAGGTCAATGGGCATCAGATTAAGCCATTCCATGAAGGCCCAACGCCTATCACTCATGACATGGAGATAATATCATTGATGGAACCAGCATCTCTAGATGATCCTGCCTCGCATTGAGGATAATGCAGATTTTAAGTGTGGGGGGGAATAAATATACAGTCATTTCAATTGTTGTGTCTTAACTCTATTCCCACCCTCCTGAACACTACTAATTTTAATTTTTGTTTTGTTAGTTTTAATCACTTTGTTGTTTTCTTTCAGTTGCGTTGTTTCATTTTATTTTTAAAATCTGTCATGTTTTTCAATAAAAGCTGCCTAAGTCGAGTCCATGCCGGTTCTGTGCCATCTCGGCCTGATCCGGAACATCTTCGGCCTGGTAGAAGTTCAATTTTGTCATTTACTTTCAAGCTTCCCTCCTAAACAGAATTTCAAAGTGGATTTTTTTTTTAAAAAAAATAAAAATAAAATTGTTTTGAAAAGATTCTTGAATTGACTTCTATAAGTTTGAAAAAGACAGTAGGGGCAACTCTGCAACTTTGGCAAGAGATTTCCCCAACTTGAGGGGAATGAAGCTTTTGTGCTCTAGTCAGTGATTGATTGTAGAACTGAAAAGGAAACCCTCTGTGATAGAGCAAAATACAACCTGTGTGAGATTTTGAGCCCTTGTAAACATTGATGGCTTACATCTTGCCATTTCTCTTCTTCTTCTAATGAGATTTTTGCATTCGTGTTAACTGCATATTCTACATTTTGCCTCAACTCTCTAGATACAACTGTTCTCACATGCAGGAATGACATGATCTAGGCCATGTTTCTTATAAGCCCTGAGCCAAATAAAGCCTACCTAAACAAATGTGTCTGTTGTTTACCCCTTTTGAGCCTAATATAACCATTCTTCCTAAACAACTCACTACAAGCCAAGGCCAGAAAAACCATGAATCAACCTCACCCTCGAGGAGCAGAGGAGCTTTGGAATTGTTTTGGGAGTAAGTCATGATCAAGTGTTGGGGAAACTCCAGGAAGCAAAAGGTTGTTCAGCACCCTCTAAGGCTTGAAAATGCAAGAAAAAGAATAAAAGCGAGTGAAAGAAAGAAAAGAGAAAAAGAGGAAGCAGCAGCTGGAAATCTGAGCTTAAACGAATAAAGAAAGAAAACAGCTGCATAAGTTGTATAATAAGAAAAAGAAAAGAAAATGAGCTGGTAGCAGCAAGAAGGAGGAATTGACAGCATCCTGGGTTATCCCTCAGGCTGATAAAGCTTACTCCCCATTGCCCCTCTCTTCCTCGTGGGTCCTGAAGCTAGTTTTCCCATATTCTATCCTACCCGTGAGCCAGCCTCGCTGCAAGCCGAAAAGAAGTCCTAGTGATCATAACGGTGTGTGTTTTTGCAGGTGTAAGAAGAGAGATTTTCCAAAGTATGGTAATATCAATTCCATGAATGTTTAGTGTAAATACAAGCCCAAACACGTGAGAAATGAGGGAGTTATTTGCCTAAAAGAGAGCTCTGTCACTCTTGGTTACCTTCTCTTGTTTGCAGGTCATGAATTTGCCTAGAGCGCGGAAGGAGTAATTTCCGGATTGTTAGAGTATCTCGATCTCAGAGTGAATGAGTGCCGACTCTGTCTCGGTTGAACTAAAGGAAGCCAAGTGAAAAATTCTTTTCTATCTTAAAAAATTTTTCCCCTTGTTGATTTTCATTTTATTTTGCCCATGAGTGCAAAAGGGTAAGTGTGGGGATGTGATGAGTCACAATTTGTACATCTTTTAGACACCTAAGAAGGAGGTTTGCAAGACTATTCTGTGCTTAAGAATGGATTGTTAGCTAAGATTCATTCTATGGGTTTGAATACAGAGAAAATACAAATCTGTGTTAATTCAGATTTCTTAGCTAATAAAAGTGTCACTCCTTCTTCTGCAGGTCAAGCCGAGTTGACCAGGGTCAACAAAAGGAGTCTCAGCCGAGATGAAGTCATCCTGGTTAGTCCGACTCCATCTCGGCAGGACCAGAGTCGTCTCGGCAACCCATGCCTTGCAGCCCAGCAGCCCAGTAGAGAGGCCCAATTGTATTGACCACATCAATTATCCAGCTCGGAGGCCATCTCAGCGTCAGCTCAAATGCCATGTCACTCCTAGGAAATCTGCCATGTCACGTTAGAAGAACTGCATAGGGGTAGAATAGGATCTTCACAGTGTAATTTTGTTAGGATTCGTAAGGATTAGCATATCACAGCTCGTGTATATATAGGAAGAGCTGTGCACTTTTTACACGTTCTGTCTTTGAATTCACTTTAATTCCATACTCACTCTACCCATTTTTCTCGCTCTCGCTCTCTCCATTTTCACGGTGGTGCACGGTGCTCATTGGCGTTTCTCTCGATTGAGGAAGCGCAGGTCTGAGACTGGGAAGCTGAAGTCTGCCAGAGGGGACCGATCAGACTATTGACGCACTCTGGTGGAGCTGATCCTCAGCGTTCAGGCTAACGGAGGTGAACCACCACCAACAACCATGGCAATCGTCGTGGAAGATGGATTCACCTGAAGTCAGGGCCACTGTATTTGTATTCTGTTTCTGTTAATCAATTTCATTCTGCATTTCATATCTCCTTTCTCTTTCCTCTTCTTTAATTCACGAATTGAATTGCGATTGCATTTGAGACGTGAACAATGTTAAGCTAAGCCGATTGGAACTGGTTTAACTAATATAGTAGGTAATCATTTAACGATTGTTAATAGAGAACCTAAAATCAGCACTGAACTTAATCCCTGCCAACTGATGAGGTAGCGATTGCATAAATCCTCGGTATGGCAATGGACGAACCTTTGGCGATTGTCATAAGACTTCCCAAGGCTGATATGGACTGAGAACTAGAGTGTGGAAATTGGACTGGATTTGGACATACAAGACTGGACACGAACACAGTTATATAACAATAATAATAGATAACTAGTAACAGTAGTATATGTTTCTTTGCATTCATAGTCTTAGTTTACTTTCTCTGCTTTACTTGTACTCCAACCCCTATTCACTTTGCTTTTCTAAGTCGACACGTAGATATTCCATCTCTGTAGCGTCTGTCTGCTCAGTCTCTGCCGAGAGCTACTCGGCCAGTGCCGAGGGGAGTCAGCACTTTGGATCTTAGATTCTACGTCACTTCACTTAACACCAATTCACAACTGAACACACTGTGTCCTTGAGAAGAATGACCTAGGGTTAGCTATATTATAGTTAGCTTTAGTTATTTGATAAGTGCGTAAAATGACTGTAAAAACGCACATCGTCACTACGCCGATTTCATTCACTGGCCGAGATGGATTTGGCCCTCTGATCCCAAATTGTTGAGTGTTGCTCGCCATGTTCGAGATCAGATGCCTTGCTGCTACTGGTGTTTTGTCCATTAATGCTCCTCCACTAGCTGCATCGATCATACTCTTGTCCATCATTGATAATCGTTCGTAGAAGTACTGGATCAGCAGCTGTTCGCTGATCTGATGATGGGGACAGGTGGCACATAGCTTGTTGAATCGCTCCCAATATTCGTGCAGAGTCTCTCCTGTATGCTGCCTTATCCCACAGATTTCTTTCCTGATGGTCGCAGTCCTAGAGGCTGGGAAAATTTTTTCCAGGAAGGTCCGTTTCATATCTCCCTAGGTGTTGAAGAGTGCTGGCTGCAGATATAGCCAGTCCTTTGCAGCTCCGTCCAGAGAGAATGGGAACGCCTTCATCTTGATATAGTCTTCTGGGATTCCCTACGGCCTCATCGTGGAACAAACCACGTGAAATTCTTTGAGATTCTTGTGGGGGTCTTCTCCTGCAAGACCGTGAAATTTAGGCAACAAATGTATCAAACCAGACTTCAATTCATATATCTGAGCCGGCTCCAATTGTGGATACTGGATACACCATGGTTGGTACACCACATCTGGAGTGGCTAGCTCTTTCAGCATCCTATCGTGGTTTTCCATCTGCCCTGGCTCTGTGAAATTGTTAGTACTAGTAATAGAATGATTAGTACAAGATTGGTCAAAGTTAGTGGCAGAATTTACACTACTACCGATATTTACTGTGGTATTTCTAATTTTTCGCAATCTACGCAAAGTTAGTTCTATTTTTGGATCAAAAATATACAATGGGTCAGTGCTACTCCTAGTCATGCATCATGCAGAATTCAAAGTAACTAAAGTAACAATTAATTCTACTGAAAACAAAATGGGGTTAATATGCAATGCAGAGTTAAATGTAATGCAGGGTCAGAGAATTAAATGTATGTATGTAATACAAAATTGGAAATTTCTACTATACCTATATGTATATATTTGTTTTTGTTTAACAGTGAATTCACGTAAAAATTTTATTGACAAATTAAGACTCGACAGACTCTAAACAAAACTCCTTACAACTCGGATTCGATTCGGTTCACTTGGCACACTAAAACACAAAGGAACTTGTGTCCCCGGCAACGGCGCCAATTTGATAACTATTTCTTTTTCAGTCGTTTGAACGCTTATCAAATAACTAAAGCTAACTATAGTATAGCTAACCCTAGGTCATTCTTCTTAAGGACACAGTGCGTTCGAAATGTGTTTCAATGTATGGTAAACGGAAGCAAAATCTAAATGCAAGGTCTCGGTGCTGGCCGAGTCGCTCTTGGCAGAGACTAGGCCGAGTTAATCTCGGCAGAGATAATCCGGCTCGGTCTCGACTAAGTGTAGACACACGCTACAGAGATGGACTACCTCTGTCTCAAACTCGAAAAACAGTAAATGAGGGGGGTTGGAATGCAACTGAAATCGAAATTTATATTAACTACAAACAGAACTGAAATTAATTAGAATGCGGATTCAAACACGCTACTCCTAATGCTATTGCTACTGCTGTGTTCATGTTTCATTCCAATAGTCAAGGTTTTTCTAGTTCAATCACTCCAATCATAGTCCATATCAGCCTCCAATGTTCTTATGGCAATCGCCACAGGTCCGTCTCTTTCCATACTGAGGATTTACACAATCGCTACCTCATCAGTTGGCAGAGATTAAGTTCAAGCTGATTTTAGATTCTCAATTAACAATCGTTAAGTAATTACCTACTGAATTAGCTAAACCAGTTCCGATCGGCTTAGTTTAACATTGTTCTATTACCAGGTGCAATCGCAACACAGTAATTGAACTTAGATTTCAGGAATGCAATGAAGTTCAAAATTCAGAAAACACTTATAATATTGAAAGCAAAATATAAACACAGGGCCTGGATTCGATGATTCCATCCTCCACGACAATCGCCATGGACAACGGCGATGATTCACCTCTACTAGCTAGGACGCTGAGGTTCAGATCCACCAGAGTGCGTTGGTGCTCCAATCGGTCTCCTCTGATAACCTTCGGCTTCTCAGTTCCTAGCCTGCATTTCCTCAATCGAGAGAAACGCCATTAACAGCACCGTGTACCACCGTGAACGGAGGAGAGGGAAACGAGAGAGAATTTGGAAATAATGGACGCGGGGAAGTTTGAATGCCAAAAGCCCCTAATCGTTCAGAGTTCTATCTATTTATACAGGAGTGGACACAGCTAACAAAGCTAACAGAATTACATGTACAATTCCTATTCTACCCTTGTTGTGACTTGCGTTGCAAGCTACCCAGGAGGTGATGTGGAGTCTGAGTTGGAACCGAGGTGGCTTTGGATTGCTAACGTGGAGTGCCACCTGGATGACCTGGTTGAACTACTGGCTTGCATGGGCCGAGTCTCGGCCTGGCCAAGAGGCTCTCGGCCTGGGCTTCCAATGGTGGGCTGAGCTTAGCTGGACTTGCAATGGAGAGATAGTTAGCTAAAAGCCTTGAATAAACACAGATTGTGTTTTACTCTAATTTTAGGTTATTAATCTGGATCTTAGTTAACAATCATCTTTTAAGTTCGTGAGTTGCTCAATGGCACTCCTCTTAGGTCCACTTAAGATGTACATTTTATGACTTATCATAAACCAAACTACATACAAAGGTATGATTGACTCTCTCCTTTATTTAACTACATCTAGACCAAATATTATGTTTAGTGTATGTCTTTTGCACATTTTCAAGCTCCTAGAGAATCACATGTCATAGCAATTAAACGTATCTTCATATATCTTAAAGTTACTACCAATCTTGGTTTGTAGTTTAAGAAATCTAATCAGTACATGTTAAAAGGCTATTGTAATGCTGACTATGCTAGAAACTGAATTGAGAAAAAAAAAAGCATTAGTGGAGGATGCCACTTTATTGGAGAAAACTTAGTCTGTTAGGCAAGCAAGAGACAAGATACCATTGCCCTATCCACTATAAAAGCAAAATATATATCTAATGAACATTGCTACTCTCAGCTTCTATAGATCAAGCATCAACTTAAGAACTATGACATCTTTGAGAGTAACATTTCTTTACTATGTGATAATATTGTTGCTATAAATCTTTCAAAGAATCTCATATTACACTCTAGAGCTAAACACATAGAAATTAAACATCATTTCATAAGAGATTATATTCATAAAGGGATCTTAGACATGATATTCATCAGCACAAATGAACAACTGGATGATATCTTTACAAAACGTCTTCCTAAAAATGATAAACTTGTTCATATAAGAGATCTTCTTGGTATGAAATTTATAAATGAATAAAGTTTAAAGTTTATGTAGTTTATGTATCCATACTCTTATATGCTTATAAGCTTAACATCCATTATGTATGCGTTCATTACACATGACTGCATTGCATGCTTCTCTTTCTTTTAGTAAAACGTTTTTTACTGCTATAAAATCTCCAAGGCTATGTTTTTATCGTTAATGCTTTTGATGTTTTTCCCCAAACCGTTATCTATAAAAAGGGTTTTCTCTTTTCAAAAACAATCTACTTGAGAATATCTTGCGAAATTGCTTTCAAAATCTTTTCTTGATCTCTTGCTACCACAAACCCTAAACCCTAACCTCACCATGGCCCAAAACGTTGACCCCAAAAATCTTGTTCTTCTTGCCACCTCAATTGAAGATAGAACCAACAATCTTGATGACATGGTAGTATATACAGAGCACTTCTTTGATATTCTTGCCTTAAATGGGTATGGACCTTACTCTAGAGTTGACTGCTTGTAGCATCCTACCATTCTTCAACCATGAATGGGGAGTTCATCCAACCTGATAAGGGAATTTTAGGTGAACTATGTATACAAGGACAATGCTTTCATTAAAAAGGTTCTAGGAGTGGAAGTTAGGGTGGACATTCCATCCATAGCCATAGCCACTTGGTGTGAAAGAATCGGGAAGATCTATAAGTTTGGCTAGAAAAAGGACTAGGTAGGATATATGTGGTAGAAGACGCCTTGCTCAGGCCAAATACTAAAGGCTCATGTGCTTTGAACAAGATGCATGAAAAAGCCCATATCTTCCAACAAAGGTTAAATAAGGGCATTTTACATAAGGTTGGTTCCAAGGACCACCTCTTTAATATCCACCTTTTTCCTTCTTTCATATGGTGACAAGTTTGAGATTTCATATTACAAGTTTGTTGTTTGCTCACTTGAGGATGAATTTGAAGGGAAAATGAGTGAAAAGAATCACATGACTCACTTTGCTCTACTCACGAAGATCTTTTGGGATCAAAAGGTCTATGATGCCTTCTATGCTTTGCCTACTTTAGAATAGGAAAAGTACACCTCATCTTTCAGACAACATAGGTTTGGAAGGAACAATATTGCACTCATAAGGCTTGACTCTATCAAGCTAAGTCTTCCTTATGTAGACATCAAGCTGTCCAAAGCAAAGTTAGCAAGTGTTACCAAGTCGTCTAAAATCCCAACGTCCAAACATGTGGCTCAAGCTTTAAGGAACGCAAGAGCTTTTTTTAAGAAGCAAAGGAAGATGGTTCTTCCTATGTTAAATGATGAAGAGGAAGTGGTTGTTGAAGCAAAACCACCTATTGTAGAAGAAGATGATGATATTGCTCCCTTGATCACAAAGAAGACCAAGAGCACAACATTTGATGTAATCCTAGGGCATCAAGCCATCCAATCCTATAGTTTCGACTACCTTTCCTATAGGTATACTTTTCAAAACTATCTCTTACCATTAAACTCCAAAAATTTTCTCTCATGTATACCTACCTTCCTTTCTTGTCTCACCTCAATCACTCTTGTCCAAATTTGTTGATCATCAATCTTTTGGACACCCTTCACCATCTCTTAAATCACCTGTACCTACACACTATACCTTCCTACACCTGAAAAACAACCACCTTCTCAAACCCCAAACACTTCACCCAAACACAACAACCTTCCTTCACCTCTTTATATCACAATCCAAAAATATTTGGACACCTCTATTGCTGAACCAATTGATCTTGAAACTCAACTGAAAAAAGAATGACTTGTTTTTTCTTACAACAACCTAAACCTAAACCAGAACCAACCCCATAGAGACAACCCTATCCTCTTCCCTCTTATGATTTTGAACTTGTCCCTATACCTTATTCACACTTAGCCACATATACACCTCTTAAACCTATCCCTTTACCTCCAAGTCAAATATCCAATCATCTTGGCCCTTTATGTGTTGCTCTACCTATACAACACATACAAAGAAAAGTTTATCCCAACCTCTTTAAACCAAGATCTATTGGTGTCTTTCACCTTGGGATTTATAAGCATATTATTCCTCTTAAAGTTGATGGGGAGTCCTTTTCTAGGAGCAAGAAACCTAACTCGGTCCAAGTTTAGATTTTCCATAGAGATATGAAATTCTACCCTTTCGAGGCTCACCTCAGGTTTCTTCCTTGATGTTGAAGCTTACCTTATTAGCATATTGACTGTTCCAAGCTCAAAGCTACGTGTTCTACACTTTACACCTCCATCCATGATCATTAAACCATCAACAACTATTCTAATCTAGCCATATGGAATTTGTCCAAGACATCCTATGGTAGATTTGAACAAGTATAAAGAAGCCAAGACTAGAATCTCAATTTCTTCTCAACCCTACAACCAAGGGCCTGTTCTTATAAGTTGTTCAGTTGCAACTCGCTCCTATCTACATGAAAAGATGCTTTCTGGTTCTCTTGACGAAGAAGATGGCTGCCATCTATGGAGACAAAATCTGTGGATCCATAGTCACCAAGAGTCCTATAGTCACTTGACTCCTCAAGAAAAGTTGGACACCCTCACAGTGTCTAAAGGTAGCTTCTATGTGTTGAAGGAGATTAACTCTTATCACTTTGATGATTGGCTCTCTATGCTAATGAAGTCTTTAGATGATGAAGATTTTAAGTTTCTTGGCCCTAAGAACATTTCTATTTATGCTGCTATACCATCCTTTGGTCTCACCTTCCTTAACATGCAACAACCTCACCCTTAGGAGAACCTCTTCTAATGTTATTTAGAATCTACCCCTTTGCTTATTTGTCTCCCACCTTATGTCGAACCATCAACAACTCCTACCTTGTCCCTTCCTTCATCACCAACACCTTCCTCATCCCTTTGTGAACTACTTACTTCTCAAGCCTTCACCATTTTTCATCCTCTAACCTTTAAACCTCTACCTGACCTTGCCTAACATGTTTTCCATTCCAGCAAAACTTACACTGATAAACATTTTGATCAATTGAAAACCATGTTAATGGACATGTTTTCTAAGCTTCTTGGCCCAAAACCTCCACTATCTTCACCTCTTACCCTTCGATTTTCTTCTTCTTCAGAGGCTTCCTCACAAGATTTCTCAACTTTGAAGGCTTTGGATGATGATCCTTTATGAGTTCTTTGAGCTTTGAGGGCTATGAACTTACCTTTACTTTGGCCTTTATCCTTGTTCAGTTCTATCTCGTGAACTTTGAGGATGCCAAGAAGTTCCTTCATGGGAAGCTTTTTCAAGTCTTTGGATGTCCTGAGAGTTGTTACTTTTTGTCTCCATTATCTAGGAAAACTTCGCAAGATTTTGTTTATATGATCATAATTATCATTTTTCCGAAAGACCTTAGATTATTGATAACTATTTGGAGTCTTCCAAATATTTTATCGATGTTCTCATGGTCCTCTATTTTAAATAACCCATACTAATTACAAGCATATTTATCCTAGAGTCTTTTACCTAAGACGTTCCTTTGTAAGTTAGAGCCAAAGTGTCTCACATCTCTTTTGAGGATTTGTAGCTATAAACTTTTTCATACTCTACTTTTGTCAAGGCATACGTAAGAAAGTTTCTAACTTTAGAGTTTAAGGGGTACCTTATTTTTTATCATCATTCCATGATGTTCTGGGGATCTCTACTGCATCTTTATCGATTGGAATTATATCTTCCATTCTCCACTATGTCCCACATGTCAATATTACATGCATCAAAGAATGCAATCTTCATTTGTTTCTAATAGTCATAGTTTTGTCCTTTGAACAAAAGAGGTTTGTTGACAACATGTCTATTGTTTTCCATAACTATCAGGATCTTTTTTCCCCTACACTATTAGATCCCTAGAGAATGAGCTTTGATATCAACTGAAGAAATAGAAAATACACAAGAAGGGAGGTTGAATTGTGTGTGTGATTTTTATAAAGCGTTTTGAAAATGCATGGATATATATAAGTTTTCAAGCGCTATTCAAATGGACCATCCAAAGATGTGTATAACTAAAACAGAGAAGGGAAAAGAGAAGAACAACACAAGGATTTTATCTTGGTTCATTCTTCCACGAGTTGTGTTTAGTCCCTTCAACTTAAAGGATTTATCCACTAAAGTCAAACTGACTTACAAACCAAGTATTTTCAAACCTCTTCAGGTTATACAACACTTGTAATCTACCTGATTATAAGCAACATCAAGTATTGTTTAACACTTAGCCTCTTCATATTATCACAAAAACAAGAGAGTTTTTATAAAAGATAACTCACTAGGTGAGCATAGTAGTTAAACACAAAAGTTTTAACTTGCTTAGCAAAGCAAATACAAAACTTTTCTACGACTATCGTCCAAAGAGTATGAAAGATGATGAGTTTTTATCTTGTTTTTCTCTACGTGTTTTGTAACTTCTTCTTCTCAAAGACTTGTTCAACAATATATAAGCATGAGAAAGAAAAATATTGTTCTGCATGGAGAGAGATCTTTTCTGTTAAATGCCAAAGAGGTTCTTTTTGCAGAGTTATTGTAAAGGCTTCTCTTCTTTTGAGGATAGAGAGAAATGTGTGACAGAGAAAAATGTGTGCTAGAGAAAGCTATTTTTCTCTTTTCTTAACTATGCTATCTTTGTTTGTTAAGAGATGTTTGTTCTTTTTGTTTCCTTAACCATAAAAGTCTGGTAAGAACTTTCTTATATCAAGGTTGATTTGTTTCATCAAAGCTTGAAAAGGAACTATTTACTACTCTAAAAAAATGAAGCATAGCAAAGCATAACATGTATATAGAATATGAACATTATACGAAACTTTGAATAGAGATAGATTGGAACAAGAGTGTATAAGTTAAATAGCAAGTTACGAGTTATAATAAGTACATAAAACAAGAAAAATTTTACGCTCAATAAATAAAATCCTTTATTGGACAAAGTTTCTCTTTTGGATGGAGTCTTCTATGGACAATGGAATGTTTGGACGTGGATAGATACACTTGTTAAGAGAACAAGTTCCTTTTATATGGACGCAATCCATACTTCCATATTATGATGACTTTGTTGTTTTCCTAAAGTCTAAGTAGATAATCAAAACATTAGTCATCACTATTTAGTCATAATGTTTGTTATCATCGAAATACTTAGGTTATTTTGGATGCATATAATATATGTTCCAACACCATCAAGGTGTTTAAGTCTCTCAATCTCATTATCCCCACTTTAGCTTTAATTTTGTCTTTCAATCCACTCATAAACACCTTTTTCATAAACTCTTCGTCTATGAAACATATCGAAGTAGGGAAAAGTTTAAACTGCTCTCGATACTCCATTATCAAGCCTTTTGTTTCATACCAATCAATGCCTCATATGGATTTTCCATCAACACCATCTTAAACCATTCGAGAAGTGCTTGTTGAAAAAACTAGCAATATCACCACCACGATTTGTGGTTCCCACCATTGGAACTAATTTAAAGTCTTCCCTTCTAATCACATTGTTGTATATGCTTACTTGTGGTTCCCACCATTGGAACTAATTTAAAGTCTTCCCTTCTAATCACATTGTTGTATATGCTTACTTGTGGTTCCCACCATTGGAACTAATTTAAAATCTTCCCTTCTAATCACATTGTTGTATATGCTTACCTGTCCTAAAAAATTTGATTAGTCTCGAAATAATGCTACACCTTAGACACTCATCCAAGCATATCATCACTCATAAAATACAACACCTCCATCCATTTTACTCATTCCTCCTTTCTCCTTTCTCCTTTCTTCTCTATCATCGTGATCCCTCTAACATGAATTTTGTTTTTGCCTTCCACCTCCTATCACATATTCCTCATCGTTGCTTCCATTCTCTCTATCATTGTTCTCATCATCTCATGCATTTGTTAGTAGATGAGTTCATGGATAGATGCTTGCATTCCATCCAACTGCATCCAACTGACACTTTAGCCTTGTTGATACGATCCAGAGGCTCCCGAGATTGGGAGCTCTGATACTAGCTTGATAGGTATTGATATTACCATAGGAATGATAAGAGAAGTTCAGAGAACAAACCTCTAATTACAATGGAAAATTGCAAAAAAGATAGATGTAGAAAAATAAGAGAAAACTATTGGAGAAGTGTTGCTTGCTCTATCTTGTTACCTACGCCACCCAAAGTATCCCCAAAATTGATTCCCCTCTTTACTGTCCTTCATTCCCTTCATTTGCATTTCCCCTGCCATGATTGTTGTATCCTTCTCTCTAATAACTTACTGCCGCCTGTCTTATATGTTAGAACCATGCATAACAAACTTTTGCGCACCATTTCCCATGCTGCCCTTATTCCTCCTCTCCCTTCTACGGTAGACTTAATTTGAGGCCCATCAGAGTCCAAAGAATCTAGTTAGAGTTAAACCAAATAGGTAAAAAGGTAATCAAATAAAAACTAACTAGACCTAGGTTTGTAATTAAGTTACATAAATACATTAAAAACCAAATTTTGATATGGCTTTTGAATGGTAAAACCGTGCAGCCCAAGCCATTGTTAGATCACGTGAATTGGTTTCTTGGAGGAAAGGAAAGCTAACTTAGGTAAGCTAACTATAATAAAACATAACTAGGTTAATTTCAATTTTTATATATAAATTGAGTAGATTTCTACCTAGTGTTTTCCTTTGTTTTGAACGTGCTATCTTGTGCTTCTCAAGTCCTTTTCACCCAACTTTCAACATTTACTTCCGAGAATTTAATTGTTCAAGGCTTTTCCGACCAAAATAAATTAGGCAGAAGAAAGTCTTTTATCATGTTAAGAAAAGCATAATTGGGTGTGATAAGGTGTCCTTGTTTGAATTCCTACTATTTTGTTGTTTATTCTGCTGATATATGCTAAATTCTAACATTAAATTCTAATTTTTACTATTAACCTTAAATTATCGTTCCTAACCATTTCTAATATTTTACTAAATCTTACAAACCCCTACTAACCATTTATATTCATATCACTGACTAATTAACTTTCTAACTTTAATCTTTTTTTGGTCACTATTTATTTACATTTCTGCACCTAACTGACTATATTATGTTATTATTTCTTATTTAACTTAATTTTATTTTTAGTCTCATAAGTATTGCAGTTGGGCAGTTTTAGTTGGCCAGTTCTAATTGTAACAAGTAAGATCCCTCAATTTTTCTCTCATTTACAACATTTAATAGAATCAGCTGACAGAGTAAACTGGACATGAAATGACAGTAAATAAATACAGTGTACTAGCTAAAAAAAACACTAATTATTTGAACTACAATGTCATAAAAAAGGCTATAATGTATTTAGAGTTGAACGCTACATTTTGGGTTTAGTGGCTTTCCAAGAAGTCAACTCAGATGGAATTACTTCTTCATTACAGGAAAGCACAGCGTGAGCCATCAAATTACCTAGCCAAGCATGGTATAACAATCCTCTTGAACCTAGCCCTCCAAATAACCAATACTTACATGTATGATTTCTGCCTATTACATCATTGATACAACCCAAAAGTGGAAGTGATCCAAGAGGCGTAAGTGGAGGCATTGCCCTCAGACCAGCTCTTGCTCCAGTGAAAACCCAATCCTTTATTCCAGGATAAATGGTAGATGCCTTTGGCAAAAGCTGTAGAAGAGCTTTTGAAGCTTCATCGGTTGAAACATTTGATGATGAATTTATGGATTTCCATTCCCAAGTTGAGCCCACATTCAGACTATGAGGGCCCTGAACAGCAATCCATGCATCTGATAATATCGAGGGCCCACTCTCAGGATAACCTCTGGAAGACAATGTCAACGAATTCTCAAATAAATGGGATATGACATTGAAGCAATCTCAATAGTATATCATATGCTATGGAAAGTCCTTTCCTAGAAAATAATGCTCTTGAAGCAGAATACAGCTAAATAGTCATATATCACCAGACATCACTATACCAAACTATAGATTTTTAAGGTTGAAAGCATACGCAAGATAGAACATTAAAACCTACTTCATATCATCAGGCAATTCCAGGTGTGCAATTACACCCCTACATGTCCTCAAAGGAAGCCTCCCAGAGATCTCAGGAAGCATGTTCACCTTGGCACCTAGGCATATGATGACTGCATCATATTCCCCTGATACATGGAAGATATAAATCATAGTCTTGAACAATTGAAAGCTCTGCCAAAAATGTTCATGACTTATAAGCTAAAGCTTCACAAAATAAGCAAACAAAAGTACTTTAAAGCCATTGGTATGAAAAGCATTGAAATATGACAACCTTCATTTTGCCAGTTTATACACGTTAAACAGATAAATCTTCTAATCAATATGCAAAAAGGAATTTTTGTAGAACCAGGTTGCCCAACAATGCCTTTTGGATGCACAATGATAATACTAAATGAAAGAATTAAGTGAAGAGGGTGAGTTAAGATGCCGTAATCTCCTGTCTGAGGAATGATGGAGCAACTAATTAAAAATAAATATTGCAATAATTTTATGTTGCCGGAACTTACTCTACGTAAAATCTTTTTCACAATTTCTCTCGTGTCATAGGCATATCCTTGAGATTTGGAATTTACATAATCACAGTTGACCCCATATTTTCTGTTTTGACTAATTTACAAATATAGACTAAGTTGATGAGTCCATAATTACCAACTCTTAAGAGTTTGACATAGGTGAAGAAAATAAGATTTTTTAAGAAGTCCCGGATTCAAGCTTATTATAATTAATGATTACTCATTCCTTATTAAGCTACATTTTCTTGAATAAAATGCTAAATTTAAATTGTTACATTCACTTAATTTGAAGGAAAAAGCAAAAGGAGACAGACATTTAAAAACTTAGGCAAGTTTAAGTTCAAAGAGCAACACACTGAATAAAACTACAAAAGTCCAAAAGAATAGCATTGCATTATTACCTTCAAACTCTGAAAGTCTATGAACAGATTTTTTGTGTAAACTAAGCTGTTTCTGTCCAGAACCAAGACTGGAGGATTCTTTGACCAAATTTTCACATCCTCGGTAAAGTGCCTAATAGAATTATTAAAATGCGTGAAAAACTATCCTACAAAAAAAATGAGCAAAACATATACAATATGTGATTAAACAATAGAAAAGATTTGCGTTAGTCATCCAAACCTGAAGATAGTGTTGGGAATCGATATTTAGAGCTTCAGGCATATAGAAAGCTGTGGTGAATGGTAAACATACACCGGGTAAAAGACTTTGAGCCTCTTCGTTATTAAGTGTTTCTACTTTGCAGCTAGGAAGACAAGTCTTGACATTCTAATCACATTAAGGCAGAAAACCCGTATGAAACTCAAGTCTAATAACCAATATTTCTGAAATCCATTAAATCAGAGAGATTACATCATTCAATTTCATCATATTCTTCATATCTGTTGCCGGTCTTAAGATGCCCCTGAAGTCAGCTGATCATCAGCAATGTAAAGTAACTCTAAGATTCCAATGGAGAGTTTAAAATGCAAAAAAGCACAGCAATTTGAAGTGTTCATTCAAAAAAGATAAAACATTTTTACAAGAGAGGAGAAGGAAAGGGAGGGGATCTTCGGTTTCCTAAAAAGCACAGATAGTTCACTTTGCTTCAAGTCTCTGATACTCTTTGAAATTTTACCTAAACGTGTCAGTGAAGGATGGAAGCCTTTTTAAATTTATGAAAATCTAATAGAGTTACATGAGACATATAAGCATGTATAAAGTAGAAACATGGAAGCATTATTTATTGATGAACAAAAAAAGAAAATTGTCTTCTCTATAGATTTTATTTCAAGATAGAAATGAGATTGATAATGCTATTCCTTTTTGTAAATAATTGGAAGTAATTTATGATGACAATTATTTATAATATTTTTGTTTTTAATACTATCCAAGAAATATGTTCTTATTTTAGATTTGTAGAATTATAATTATATATTTATTATGTTTTATGATTTTTTATACATATCTAAATATGTATCTTACATGTAACATATCCTATATATTTTAAAATAATCGTATAGCTTAGCAGACTCGTAACTATCTTACACGCGCATCGTATACAAGCATCATAGTAGGTTTGTGAAAGGAAAAGAAACTAAAGAACCTTTTGTGAGCTACAAAAGCTTTCATATCTTCACCAAATTCTCCAGTTCTGCAGTCCTTGGAGACACTAGCTTCTTCAGCAACTTTCAAAAGCTTCATGCTCTCTTTCCAACACTGAGCACCCTCCCAGAGAAGCTTAACTACATTAGCATGCACCCATCAGCAGATTCCACAACATAACACAAGACATCAATAGAAAACAACAATCCACTAAATCCACACTCCACAGTGGGACATATTTGAAGAAGAAAATGAGAAACCTTTTGGGGAATAAGGGTGAAGAAGACCACCAGAAATTCCAGAAGCACCACCCCCAATGCCCACTTCATCATATATATCAATTCTTAGATTCAACTCCTTAGTACTTTGCTGCAAAGTTAATTTTCACCAAAAAAATAAAAATGAAATAAAATCAGTTGCTGAAGTGTTCATAAGTAAGCAGGTAGGCATTAATATTAGAGAAAGAACATGAATTTAAAACAGAGAGAGAGAGAGAGTACTTTCAACAAATGCCAAACAACTGAGAGGCCAGCGAATCCAGCACCGAGAACTGCGCACCTGAGGCAATAAGAATTACGTTTAGAGGAATGTGGGTGCACGTGTAGAACTACGTTTTAAGCCAATTATAGAGGAATGTGTGTAAAGAGACAGGTGAAGCAAGAAGAGGTGACCTGAGAGGGTGTTGAGTTAGAGAGCTATGGCACCGAACTGAAGAAGGAGAAGGAGGAATTGAATAGACAAGGTTGAGTGTTGGAGATGTCGAAAGGCATGGCAAAATTCTCGGATTAGGGTTCGGCCACAAATTGAGGCTCTTCATGTCCGCCTCTTCCTTTCTCTTAGCTTCTCTGTCTAAGTAAATGGAGGCAACGGCCAAAATGCAGATATATTTTGCTCATTCAAAGATAACCTATTTAAGACTTTCTTTTAAAAATTCTCTCTTTTTCTTATAAGATTCTTTTTAAATGTTTTCTTGTATTAATTTTTTTTTACTAAATTATTTTATAATAAATACTATAAATTAATAAAATAATTTTATTTTTTCTATCGTAAAAGATTATTAAGATATAATAATTAATTAAATAAAAAATAATTATGTACATACAGTAAGATAATATGTACTAAGAACATATACACCTCACCTCTATTTAGAGCACGTGATTATTTATGTTCAAATATAATTAATTTTATGTAATTATATATAATTATTGATACATGTTTAATGATATTATGAAATTATTAAAATTTCTAATAATAATTAATTCATCTAATTGTATCATGAAATTATAGATAATTATATGTGATTAATTGTATGCATGAATATGATTAATTTTACCTCACAAGTAATTAAAATATATAAATATAATTTATATACAATTATTGATATATAACTAACAATATCATAAAATTTTGAAATATTTAATGGTGATTATTTAGTCTCAAATGCTATTATAATTAATAGTATTACATAATAGTATTACAAGGTTATTAATATATTTAATCGTAATTAACTTTGTCTCACTAGTAATTGATATTAACCAAATTAATAATTAATAATTATATATAATTATATTTATTTATTTTTAACAAAATAAAATTAATCATGTTTAAATATATAATTAATGACAAGTTTGGATGGACATACCCACCAAAATCATTAACCATTACTCTTCAAGACACTAAAACCAAAATAGAGTAAATTCTTATATTATATATTATAAATTTCCGATTTTTAATTTTAACAAGAACATTTCTAAAAACTATTTTCAACCATATATGTACAAATTATTCTTAAATAAAAATATTTCTGCAAGTTATAACTCATGAGTTTTTTTTTCTTAATCTTACATATTAAGCGCTTAACTTAAATTTTTATTTTTTAATGATTTTTTAATTTTAATTTTAAATTAATTTAATATAACTAGCACAATATATTTTAACAATCTCAAATCTTTCAAAGTACTCTTATTTTATCTTTATTAGCATACTTTTAATTTTAAAATTTTTGATAAAAAGGTTATTAATATTTAAAAATAATTTACATTACAATATAAATTATTTACCATAAATTTAAAATATAATTTATATTTTAAAAAATTATTTTTTATAAATTTTAATAAATATTTATCTTATACAAATTTCACAAAATAAAATACCAGCTAGAATAAATTTATACAGAATAAATAAAGCGGACAAACTTCATAATTTTTTAAGAGAAAAAATAAAAAAAATATAGCAGAAGGATAGCTGGCAGGTGAATATGCAAACCAAAATCAAGGAGTGAAAAATGGCACTGAGCACCGGCATTACGAGGCTCCATAACCCCACCGTAGCATTCACAACGCCACCCAACTACGCCGCAAGACTCTCCCACCTCCTCACTCTCAACCTCTATACACCCGTCTGGTGCCCCACGCTTCTCATCCAACCCACCCCCTCCACCATCATCCCCTTCCTCTCCCCTCACTCCCTCCACCCCTTCTCCGCCATCGCCTTCACCTCCCGAACCGCTATCCAAGCCTTCCTCCAAGCCGC
This sequence comes from Mucuna pruriens, assembly GCA_025330945.1. NCBI lineage: Eukaryota > Viridiplantae > Streptophyta > Magnoliopsida > Fabales > Fabaceae > Mucuna > Mucuna pruriens. The sequence continues at coordinate 309,917 of JAENHJ010000488.1, read as the reverse complement.
CACCCCTCTCTCCGAACCTCCGCTGCCCCCCTCCGGCCCCACCTTCACCCTCGCCGCCCTCGGCAAAGACTCCGAGCTCATCGACAGCAATTTCGTCCTCAGAATCTGCAGCAACTCCGAGCGAGTCAGGGTTCTGGTGCCGCCGACTGCGACGCCGAGTGCCCTGGCGGCGGCGCTCGGGGACGGCGGCGGGCGGAGGGTGCTGTGTCCTGTCCCGCTGGTGGTGGGCGTGGAGGAGCCGCCGGTGGTGCCCGGTTTTCTCCGGGAGCTTCGGAGCGGAGGGTGGGTCCCGGTTCGGGTGGAGGCCTACGAGACGAGGTGGGCCGGGCCGCGGTGCGCGGAGGGGATAGTGAGGGCGAGCGAAGAGGAAAGATTGGATGCGGTGGTGTTCACCAGTACCGCTGAGGTGGAGGGACTGCTTAAGAGCTTGAGAGAGTTTGGGCTGGGCTTTGGGGACTTGAGGAGGAGGTGCCCCAGATTGGTTGTGGCAGCCCATGGACCCGTTACAGCAGCCGGGGCCCAGAGGCTCGGAGTGGAGGTTGATGTGGTGAGTTCCAAGTTTGGTAGTTTTGATGGGGTTGTTGATGTTCTTAATGTATCATTGGCAAGGTTTAGAGTTTAGATGTTGGAATACAGATGTTGAATTTGTTTAGCCTCTTAACTAAAACTTTATGACTTGTTTTTGTACTTTTAGAAAGGGACTTGAGCTTGATAGCTAGACATTTTTCAAAACTTTCAATGTCTCTTGCAATCAATAATATATGATGATATTTTCATGATGAACCCCTGTTTGCTTCGCTACGAGTCTACTATGTTGGCTCGATTAGTTCTTTAATGCTTTCTTAGGAATTTTTTAAATAAATATTTATATGTTTAGTTTTTATATTGAAAAATTAATTCTACATACAAAATTAATTTTCTGTTAGATAAAAAAAATTATATTAAATTTTATTACTAACTTACTTGTTTTAGAAAGAAAATATTCAAATATAAATTATTTTTCTTCACATTTCACGCAAACACACATGTAATAGTAAATAAAAAGTATGGATTGATTCGATCGAAGAAACGTTTTAAGACGACACGAAGTGAATCATATATTATGAATATCTTGAATTCAAATGAATGTCATTTCAAATAAAAAATATTTTTTGTAGATTGAGAGAGACTATGACAGAATTGCATGGCACACTGAAACAATGGAAATACTATTATACAAGCTGCAAACTCATTTAATTACATACGTGCAAACTTGTTATCTAAGCAATTAATATATATTTCTAATGGTTTTAAATGCGGTGATGCGAATGAAAATTTTATTGCCCTTCTTTTGAAGTTCTGCCATCCTCTAGATGCTTTAGCCCTGAGAGAAGCTTAAGAACATCTTCCATGGATGGCCGTTCGGATGACCTGCTTCTGGTGCAAAGCATAGCAACCTCAAGAACCAGTTTAATCTCTTGCAATGAACTTGCAGAACTTGCTTCATTCTCATTGTAAATTTCTCTTAAGAGAACCTCCAATGGTTTGCTGTGTATGCTGGCTCCTGCATTTGTCAACCTTCCACCAGTTAGAATTTCCAGAATCATCTCCCCAAATTTGTAGATATCCATGCAGAGTTCCTCTTTCGTGGCTTCATCGTATTCTGTCATCCAAATAAACATGAATCAGTGCGTGATATAAAGTTCTCTCTGAGGACCAAAGGTGTATGCTCCTGCAGGTTCTAACTGTAGACCGCTTGCATATAATGTAACCAATTATTCTAAAAGCTTAAACTGTTAAATGAGGACACAAATCATTTTATATTATGTGTGATACAGATTCATTCTGTTTACACAACGAAGGATATATAATTTAGAGTTTAATTTTCATATTGTAAAGATTTTTAAACTGTTAATCAAGTATATTAGGTGTACTTATTATAAAAGTCAAGTCTTACAGTAAATAAGAATCTATGATTGAGTATAGGTTAGTACATTGTAATTAAATTCAATAATTGAATGATGTATCATTTGATGCATATGAATATTGCACACACTTGTTTGTCATACCTGTTTCCCACTTAGTTGTGGTTGGTGATGAGCCTTTGCTCCACCTCAACACTTGTTTGAACCCAAATTCTGCCAAATGGGGTTCCATATTTTCGTCAAATACAATGTTGCTGGACTTCAAGTCTCCGTGGGGTATAGCAGGGTAACATTCATGGTGAAGGAAGCAAAGTCCCCTTGCAATCCCAAGCACTGTTCTGAATTTTGCTGCCCAATCCCATTTCATTTCAATTTTCTCAGTCAAATTCCCATTGGGCAAGTAATCATACAAGAGATAGACTAGATGCTGGTTATTGCAAAACCCCAACACTCTGATCAAATTCTTGTGCCTTGCATTTCCCAGCCTCGTTATAAATTCTGACACAACCTTCATGCTCCTCGCTTCCCATTCAATCTTCTTGACCAAAACTGTTATTCCTGTAGGCAGAACAGCCTTTATAACTGCAGGTGATGCTGATGGAACTTCTGTAGCTTTTGTGGCACTGAGGCTTTTCAAAACATCATTTGCTGTGAATTGAGGGAGACCCGGGAATGAGACCATCTTCCATTGACTTTTGATTCCCCTTATCAGATAAAATATTCCAAAAGCAAGCCCCAGAAGGACTATTAGCAACCCCACAGAGAGTAGCACAATGCGTGTAATTTTCCACGTGGCTTTGCTTCCCAATATTCCAACTGAATCACACGGTCGCAGGGGTGCTCCACATAGCTCTGAATTTCCAACAAACGCACTGCTTCCCATCAATTTGAATGACTTTCCTGTGGGTATTGAGCCGGAGATATTGTTGAAAGACACATTGAGAAGTTGTAAACTGGAGGAACTACCAAACTTTGCAGGTATGGGGCCATTGAACTTGTTGTTTGATAGGTCCACTACACCAAGAACAGGAATATTAGCAAGCTCATCAGGTATATGACCTTTCAAATTATTGTTGGATAGTTTGATTTTCTCAAGAGCTTGACATTTGGAAACACTGTTTGGGATGATGCCAGATAAGTTATTGTTATCTAGATCAATAACTGAAACTGATTTGCAGGACTCAAATGGGGGAAGGTCACCTATAATACCACAAGAAGATGCTGTAAAATTTTGAAGTTGGGGCAAAGACCACATTTGTGCAGGGATGATGCCTCTTAATTGATGATTATAGGAGACATTGAAATACTCCAGTTTTGTGGCTTTAGAAATATCCGAGGGAATCCCACCAACAAAGTTGTTCTTGGACAGATCAACGTATAAGATATCAGGAAGGTGGCTGAATTTCAAAGTGATTTCTCCATAGAATGAATTATCTTCTAGGCGAAGGCGAACAAGGGAAGAACAATTGGAGATTGATGAAAGACCACCTGTGAAATTGTTTGAAAACAGGATTAGCTTAAACAGTACTCCGTTGACACAAATGTCTGGTGGTATGTTGCCAACTAAATTGTTTGTGGAAACATCCACCCACTTGAGTTTGGAGTTCCTCCCTAAGCTCTGTGGAAGTAACCCGGAGAAGCGGTTGTTCCAAATGAGAAGAGTTTCCAAGGATGGGAGTTGTGCAATGCCTTCAGGAACAGTGCCACTCATTTCATTGTACATGAGACTGAGCAGGCTTAGGTTCTCTAGCTCTGAGAAGCTTTCAGGAATGGAGCCTGAAAGAAAGTTATCAGAGAGATCTAAATCTGTGAGAGGCTTGATATTGCTGAGCTCACTTGGAATTGATCCTGTGAGCTGGTTTTTGAACAGGAAAAGCGATTGCAAGTTGGTGAGGTTGGACAGTTGCTTTGGTATAGGGCCGGACAGATTTGCTCCTGCTATGTCAAGATACTGAAGCTGATTCATGTTACCTAATTGGGGTGGGATAAAACCCTGGTATAAGTTGTAGCCAATCTCCATGTGGGTCACTGTTTTGAGGTGACCCAGTTCAGGAGGTATGCTTCCTGTAAGAGAATTTCCTGCAAGGTGAAGAAACTCAAGGCTTTTGAAAGAGCCATATTCAGAAGGAATTGATCCTCTGAAGTAGCTCCCAGCTAGATTGAGAACCTTGAGATATGCTAGCTGTGAAAATTCAGCAGGCAATGGCCCTGAAAAGCTGTTGCTAAAGGCATCAAGCACAACCAAGTTTTGGAGCCTCGGAATTCCACCTGGGAAGGGACCAGAGAAGTTGTTTCTGCTGATGTCCAAGCTTCTTAGGCTGGTGAGGTTGAAAATCTCTGCTGGAAGCTGCCCAGAGAAGAAATTGTAGCTCAGGTTGAGATTAGTAAGGTTTGTGAAGATGCTGAATTGCTTCCCTGACAGTACACCTTCCAGTTTCTTCATGGAAAGGTCTATGGAAGTTAAAATTGTTGAGTCATTGTTGCACTCGATACCTGACCAAGAACATGCATAGGATTTCCCAGTTAATTTTCCTCCAGGGGGTATCACCCAGTCATGCAAGCTGCTATCATCATCTACAAGTTCAGATTTTAGGCTGAGGAGTGCGTCCGAGTAAGGGTCGATTGCTAAAACTGCTGATGATAACATGAAGGTAACAAGAAGATTGATGTACAAGCATTTGAAAATCTCCATTGGAACTTGAAGAAAGAAGAGGGACAACTGTAGGTTCCCTAAGCAAAGGCAATGGTGTCAGAATAAAATAAGAGTGTGCACATTTTTGTTTTGTTGCATCAGGAATGCATGGGGAATAGAGAAAGGAAATGACACTGTACATGTGAAAGAAGAGAATGACTATTCCGATTGATTAGCTGGTTCAAGAATATTATTATTGGGCCACTTGGGGGAGCAAGAGGGGACCCTGCTATGTTTATTTATGTGGATGGTGTTTGCCATTAGGGAATAAAGCCTTCAAATCTGAAATTATCTTTTTCTAACTTTTCATTTGGGGGAATCCCATAGGTAGGAGACGTCATGGCTAATTCAAATACTTTTATCTTTACTCTGTGCCCTGTGGGACATGGGTCAAGTTCGTCCATATCCCTGTCCTTGTATATATGGAGATCATAAAGGTCCGTTGCATGGTCTTTTTCGGCTGGACGGAAAGCCAAATTTCTTAATTAAGTAACACGGGTGTATCTTGTGAGTAACATGTGTATGTGGATGGAAAATTGCCATTTACTATAGCAGATGCTTACAATTACTCAGCCTTGAGTGCTAATTCATGGTTCCATTTTTTAGCAAGCTAAATAATTATGAGGTACGATGCATGGGTGCAAAAGGTTAAGATATGATTATGGTTTTCGTCATTAACTTGGATAAAAGTGCAATATTATAAACACCTTTCTTTTCACCATCTATGTTCAACAGGATAAAGATTAAAATCCTGTATTCCAGCAAATTTTGTTGTTAATAACAGCTATAAGTAGGATAGAGATAATAAGAGAGATTACTATAGTTTTTCTTGTGGGTTAAGCTTACTATTCGTTTGGTTTATTAGCAAGTTCAATTTTAGAGATCGTAATACGCATTTTAATATAAAATTTGTAGTTTGAAGTTAGTGTAATTACACATATTAATTATATTTGATACTCTAAAATGAAATGATTGTAATTTCTCAAAATTAATATATATATATATATATATATATATATATATATATATATATATATATATATATATATATATATATATATATATATATATATATATATATATATATATAATATGACTCATCCACTTACTATATTATAATAATATTATCATAATTCATTATCATCATTCATTTTCTTAAATTATATTTTGAAATTATATTTGATTCTTGACTTGTTATAAAGTTTTTTAACTCTTAAATTTGATTAATATAATTTTTAATCAATTTTTAGCTTATTCAAGTTTAAAAATTGTTTCATAAGTTTTTTAATCTTACTAATGTTCAACTAAAAACATTTATAAACAAAATAAAAATGGTATCAAGTTAAAAACTAAAAAATTTAGTATTAATTTCTTTCCAATTACTTGATTGGAATATTAGTTAGATTTCATAATAAATAAATTTAATGAATCAAAATTTATATTTTGAATTAATTTAAAAAATATTTAAAATTATGTTCTAAAATTGAAAATGAATTATTATTTTATAAAGAGAACGTTAATTTAAATTTAAAAGTTAAAAGATTAAAATAAATTTTAAAAAAATAAAAAGTAATATAAATTTTTATAATAAAATAAAAAATAAAAAATAATTTAGTTGACTTTTTTGTGTTTAAATAATAATAATGAAGCTCAACGTGAATATGATCTATAAAAAAAATTCAAACTTTGAGCCGAAAGCAAAACGATACATCCTTCCTCATAGATTAAGCCAAAAATTAAAGAGTCTTTTTCTATCTACGGGTGCTTGAAGTGGGAAATGAGTACCAATAATGCATCTCGACAACTACATACGTTACGAAGAGCTTTCTCAACGACAAGACAGTAGCAGGTGCATAGAAGGACAATTCCCTTATCCTTTAAATTATGATACGATGGACAATTCCCAATTGCCAATTGTTGTGCCTCTGACATGTGTGAACATTAGTTAGATGCTTTGGTGAAGCACTTCACCGGATTCGTATCTTAACTCTCCTATTACATAAAATAAATAATTTTTTATATTTCTAATTGAATTTAGTGTCACTTCAATGTTTCTTTTTTGTACTCAGTAACTGATATGATTTATTTAAATAATTATTTTTAATAAATTAATTTGATGATCCTTTTAATCACCTAAAATGTATACACGTTTTTTAAATTATTAAAGTATTAGTTATTTCCTATCTAAATTTTATTTTAAATAAATAAATTACTTAATTATTTATAAATGTTTGCTAGAATTATAGGATTTTACAGAAGCAGGAGAGCAGAGAATCAATTAAGGGCAGAGGCAGATGATAAGATTTTATGTTGATAAACATGTCACATACTTGTTTCAAATCATTGGATAAACTTTTTAAAGTAATCTTGATGAGTGTACTTTACATATTTGTGAGAGAATTTTCAGAATAAAATTTATTAAAGTACCATTACTTTTTAAGTATAATGGACACCAAAACCTTGTCTTTTCTTCTAATGATATTTGAATGTCTGTCCTTTACTATCACGAAGATCACCAAAGACAACTTGCAGAATGCATATAAAATTATGAACCTCTGCATGAGAATTTCTGAATAACGACAATGCAAACGGATGGAACCCAAATTAATTGGTGCCTTTTCACGAGAGCCAGGGCCCTGCAGCACCTACTCTCACAGAGCCCCCGTGACTTAGGGAAATATATATTGAATCATTTGTTCATTGCATTTGCATGCTATTGTTGTGATCATTTTCTGTAACGTAAATGCGTTGATAACTGAGAAGGAAGTTCAAAAAATAATATATGACAGAGTTAAACATAAATAATAGAGATATTAAATTTCATTTCTTATTTCGATTTTTATCAAACATTAAATTTTATGCTTTCAATTTTAATTTATAAGAAACCCTACCATGGAGCCCATAAATCAGCCAGCCCCAAATAGCTATTGTAATTTAACTAATTGTCTTTTGAGTTTGAATCTTAAAAATCCACTTGTGTTATTAAAATTTGATACAGAATTTAATCCCTTTTAACAGTGTATCTAACTCAAATTTGAATAAGGTAAGGCGTACGCCAATCCATTTTTTATTTTTATTTTAGGAAACATTCGCTCCTATTAGACTAAGAAAATTTCAATTTATATCAACTTTACATCAAACGGTGTTAAGTGAAAGATGACGTTGAAGCGGTACGCAGGGATCGCAATTTTATATCAACTTTATGGTTATTTACGAAAATATTCATAATAGATAAATATTTGATCAGTAGAAATGAATTTGAGAGTCAAAAGTTTAATAGAGACAAGGGTAAGTATGAGTAGAATAATATTTACTCTATTTTATATTCGTATATGCGTATGACACACATATATATATATATAATTGTTTAATTAAAATATTTCACATATATGATTAAATATTATTAATTATTAAAATATATTCCTGAATCCTAAATCTCTTTGTTCCCTTCCCGAATTAACTCTTATTTTTAAGATTTCTGTGTCGCCTACCCGTCGTTCTTCAATTTAGTTGTCGTCAATTTCTCATTATGTGATTTGGTCTTCGAAGAATTTCATTGCCCTTGTTCTTGTCTTTGTTCAACATCACATTGTGTTGCAACAACACAACTCTTGTCCTCGCCAACACAACTCTTGTCCTGTCGTGCCGTTAAAACTATATATGCTGTCTGTGTGATGTTTGAAGAATTTAAGAATAATTTTTTAATTCAGTTTTAATATGAAGTGTGTATAATAATCATGATTATATATACCTAACAGTACAAAAATAAATATTAAAATTGTTACTTAGATAAATACATCTTTATTATCATTTTTAGTCATAATTATTTGATGTGACATAAAATTTATAACGCACAAATATATTTCATACAACAAATTCGATAATATAGTTATATTCAAAATATATAATAAGTGGGATATATATAATAAACTTGTATGTATAAAAGTTATATATGAAAAAATAGGTTAGGCATGAATTTATCTTTTTTATGATTAAATTTATAAAATATAATATATATAATTATAATTCTGTTAATATAAATTGAAATATATTTCTGACTTAGTTATTATTAAAAATAAAATAAAAATTATTATCATAATTTATTTTTATTTTCTATTAATAAAAACAGCATCAATTTTATGATTTTCTTATTCAGAGAAAGAACAATTTTCATTTTTTATTTGACAATTTTCCTATATTTCTATATGTACATGTTTCTAAATCATATACATAATTATATTAGATTAATTTTTTTAAATTGAATACTTAAAATTATGTATCCATAAAGTATTTAAATATCAATTTCAAATACCTAGTAGGTAAATACATATACGTAAATCAAATGAAATTACTACTGTAAAAATTGGATTGCACCAGTCAATCGAATCGGAAAACTGGAGAATTAGTAAGGTGACTAGTTCAAATAAATAACAAAATCGACTTGGAAAAAAATCAGTCAAAATTTGATAAAAATGATTAAAATCAATTGAAATTCATAAAAATCCAAAAAAAAAAATAGTTCATTAAAAAATACTTAATATAATATTATTTTAATTTTCTTAAAAAAATTAACTTAATTTATTTGTTATTTTTTTATTTAAAATATAAATCTATTATTATTAATAGATATTGATACATATTAAAATTTAAATTTAAGTGATGATATAAATTTTTACACGTAATTTAAATAATAAAAAATTATAAAATTATATTTTATTTTAAAATTTTAATATTATAAAGTTATAGTATTATGGCTTTAATAATATTTATGTATTATTTTGACCGGTTTACTGTTCAATTTTAAAAATATTGAACGAAACTACCATTCTTCACAGGTGAAATTGTATTGATCTGACAACAGTACCGCTTACCGCTTCAAAACTTCATGCCAAACTTCAGAATGCAGTTCATGGAGAGAGAAAATTGTTCTGTTTCTAATATACAATGCCATTAAAGTGTACATAAATAATAAATTTATGCAAACAAATTTATAATAAATACGAATATTTTGAAAATATAATCATAAAAAGATGAGCTTTTATGATTAAAATTCTGCAACAGATTTCGGTACAACAAAGCTAATAATCTATCGCATGGACTGGCCGTTGCTGGTGCTTGGCACATTGCACTCTACTAGTCTAATTTGTACCTAAATTTCTAGCTTTACCCACTTTTCTCTGCGAAAAAAGAATTACCTTTCACATCTTTCTAATTTCCGCTTCATATTTTTCCCCTGGTTGGATCAAAAGTGAATTTGCCAATGCCTTGACTTGATCGTTTGAATCAAAGGAAAGAGAGGCACGCCAAAACTAGTTACGGTCATGATAACTTGGGTGAAAAAGTGTTGGAAGAATACAGATAAAAAGGAAAAGAAGAGAGTTTCATGGAAATTCCCAAAGGGAAACGTTGTAAAAGACAGCCATAATAATAAGTGACCGTGTGGCCTAGGGGTGAACAATCACACGCCTTTTGAGAAAGAAGAAAAGTGGGATTCAGTTGGACTAGATTCCCACTAGGGTCAAAAGTGTTGGAGCTCGATCATGAATTGCATCTGATTTGGTGCCCCTTTGATTTATCAAATCTCTCAGGTCAGGAGAAAAGCTTAATTATTAAGAAGATAATTGCAAGATTTAGAGCTTTTTTTTCTTTTTGTTGATAAAGTGGGTTATCTTATAGAGGAAGCCACTGCAAAGCATCTAGTAACGTTAACGAGAATTAAGTGACTTTTAGGATCATTAATTGTTAGCAACGTTAATATGAATTAAGTGACTTTTAGGATGATCAATTGGTCATAAAGTCAGACAATGGGACTTTCTGTAGGAAAAAAGAACAATTAACAGTAATACTTTACTTTGAGCCCAAGCTACAGCGAAGCATTATAAAAAAGTATATAAAGGAACTTATGAAGAAGTCTAGGATGGAGGGATCAAAGCTTATGAGTACAGTAATACATTCGTTTGTTGCATTCATAAAGGACGAAGGAGATAGATTAGACTATGTAAAGAGGTATAATTGGTCCCATGCTTTTTATCTAACAAGTAGAGTAGATATCTTTATAATATTTGATTATAGAGAATTACATTTAAAAGTTTGTGAAAAAAATTTGTTATTATCTAGTTGGTATCACTAATCTAAGATTGTTTTATAAGAATTTGTATTTTGTTGATCTTGCAAACCATTTTTACTTTAAAAATCATCCAACTATTATTGTATTTTTGTTTATCTCCTTGTGTTAAGCTTGAAGCTCTTCTTTGTTGATCACGAATGTAAAGTTTTCACTAAATTTTTCTAATCTTTGTCTACAACAAAGGAAGCTATCCCTGTTGTGTTTTTGTTGTTTGTATGATGGTAATATGTTGTTATTACATTATTAAAATGCTTAGGAATGTATGTAGGTGATCTATTTTGGTTTTGGTAGTCAATGTTGTGAGTTTTGAAGTTTTGAAGTCTTCTTTAGCTCTTTGATTGTGGTCTTCTAAGGAAAAGACCTTATCCCTTCTTGGTTCTCCTCTAGGGTTTTTACTATTGTAAACTTGTAACTTCTTTTCGTCGAAACTTCTTGAGTTTACTCTTTGTTATTGGACTCCCAAGTGCAAGGTAGTTTCCTTAATCTTGTCCTTTTGGCTGTGCATTTTCACATATGCATCACCTCTCTAGAGAACTTGATGAGAATAAAGCATTCTAATTCAAGAACAAGTTGGGAGAATCCTCTCCAATATTCTTAACGAAGCAATTCTATTCAAATGATCCAAAGTTAACAAAATGATCCTAAGTAATGCTATTTATATACGGAATTGGCACACAAATTTAAGAAACTATCCTATATGGGGCCTTAAGCTGTGAAGTGTAAGAGAAGCCTTCCAAATCTTCTAGAAGATGCCAGCTTCTGTCTATGCATCCAAACACGAAGTGGCTTCAAGAGCTACATCCAAATACGTGGTGGCTCAAAAGCCATATCTAAAGGCCCTTAGGCTTGGTCTAGGGGCCAAAGTAACTTCAAGAGCCTACATCCAAAGACACTTAGCCTAAAAGAATAAGAAACCAGAAGTTAGCCTTCCTACGTCCATACGTATGTTGCCTTTCAAGTGTGCGTCCATTGGACTAATGTGCATCCATTGGACTTAGCATGTCCATACGGGGCTTAAAGGTTCATCTAGCCTTATGAGACCATTGTACTTATTACAAGGAATGAAAGAAATGTTATACAAAGGTTCTTAATTACATAAGGACAATACAAATAGATGAGATCCTTCTTTGGACACTCCTTGTCCTCTAAGGAGTGCCATGTTCCTCTACACTTTAGCTTCCAACTTCTTCCGCTTGCCCCTAGCTAAGAGTTCTTAAAGGCTTTCCCTTGAAGTTTGGCTTACATCCTTTGCTGGCTTATCTTGGTCTTCCTAATCCGTATCACTATTCTAACGTTATAAGAAGGGGGAGCTAGCACAACCCATAATGCGTCTCTTATGTTGCTATAGTAGAGGACAAAGGTGGAGCGTCCTAGGAACATCTCAAAGTCTTTGCTTCACACCTTCTGAGTAAGAAAGGGAGTGAGATTATCTAACTGTGGGGTGCTAGTATGCATTGTGGATAGCAGGATCATCCCTTAGACCCCCGATGTTTTGTATGTTTTTATATTTGGTATATTTAGCTTGGTGATATTTGAAAGGGAGATTGAAATCCCTAGATTATGACATAATTATGTGTTGTGATATATATATATATATATATATATAGAGAGAGAGAGAGAGAGAAAAAGAGAGAGGAAGGATCCACTTACCCCAATAGTAACTCTAAGATAGTTACTCCTTATCTTCACCCTTCATTTTCTTTCAATCTAACGGATAAGATGTGTCACCCATTAGAGTCATCAAAGTGCAAGAAAATTAAGGGTGAGCATGAGCAGTAACTCTCTTACAATTGTTATTAGAGTAAGTGGATCCATTCTTATACACACACATGATTGAAATATTGAGATTACTTGTTTGAATTGTGTTATGGGTATGAATTAAGACTAAAGCATATATTTCATTGAAGCATTGAGAATATGATATAGGACTATGAAACCTAAGATTATGGAGTTGTGTGCATCACGACGAGTGACCTAGTCCAGAGGGGATAGAATAGGCTTGGGTGACAATTCTTAAGTGGCATTTGAAGGGAAAAAATGATGCTCATTACTTTGTACAAATTGTTAGATGAGTTGCCTCTCCATAACGAGGTAAGGACGAACCTTATCAGCCCAATCTTGTGACAAAAAAAAATGACTATGTGACATGCACCAAGTAATGAAATGGTTGGGAAGGAAAGAAAATACTAGCCGAGTTAGAAGTTAGGGTGTATCTCTATCATGGCATACACATTGTGATTATAATTTTTACTACTTGTGAGTATGCCTTGATGATATATATAATTAAGTATGGTTATGTGCATGCGGTCTAGCCTGCCTTGTCGAGGTACTCCCACATAGCAATGAGAGTATTCTCACTCCTTTGTATTTGTATGTTTGTTTGTATTTGAGTTGAACGTCACTTGCAAGCAATAATGCTAAGCAGAATCTCGAAGGTTAAGATGCTATTGTTTATTGCTTTATTTTCTTAGTAGTTTTGTAAGGGGACTTTGCTCTAATAAGTTATGACATTAGGGATAGATCTTTGTTTTGATTAGGTTTTACTTTATATTGTCTTGAATTTTGAGGATATGGCCTTTGGAGCACCATCACTTTGGATCTAATTTTGGTTTTCTACATTGTTTAAGAATGTGAGTTTTTTACCTTTAGGAATAAATGAGGACATAATTGAGATTTTAATTCTTGTATTTTCTTTTACTAAGTATAAATGTTCGAGGGGGTAAAGGATGTAACAGTCGGCCTAATCAATACTAATTAATAATTTTCAAAAATAATATTTTATCGTTAGAGTCAGTAAAGCCATCCTTATTAGTGTTAGTGTTAGCATCAACTAGATTGACACTAATTTTTCATATAAGCGTGGAAATGAAATGCATCTCCTTCTTCTCTCTTCTCCTTTAAATTGAAAATTAATTTTTAAAAATAATTATATTTTATTGTTAGAGTTGGTTAAGTCATCGCTTATTAGTGTCATTGGTGGCATCGGCTAGATTGTCACTAATTATTAATGAACATGAAATGAAATGCCTTTCCCACTTCGCTCTTCTCTTTTAATTTGAAAATCATCTTCTTCCCTCAATCTCTTCATTTCCTTTTAGTCTCTTCCTCTCCCTCATTCTCTCCCCCTCACTTTCTTTCCCTTCATCACTCTCTAAAGACCATAAAACGTAATGGCAAGAAACTCACTACGACAATAGTAAGAAGTGTAGTTGTTGCAATGATGGTGAGGATCATAGTTGCTGCAACACCGACGGAGAGTGGAATGTAACAGTGTGAGGAGTGAAGTGCCACAACAATGGGGAGTGAAATGTGATAGTGATGAGGAGCATAGTCGTTGTGACAACGACAAAGAGAAAGTGAAAAGGGAAAAAAGAGAGGAGGAGGAAACGATGGGGTGAAGCTATTACGCCTGCAACAAAGTTAGTTTTTGTGTTGTTCTTCTTGTTATGGTCGACTTGACTGACTCTAACTAGTGTCAATTAAGAGTTGCCTTGGTTGACTCTAATAAAAAATGATTTTTGTTGTTGGACACAAACACATTTGCATTGACCTTTTTAATGATGATTTTATAATTGTTGTTTGACCAACACAAAATAACAATTACTATCGTCTTTTAGTCAATAAAGTCGATTTTTTTTACCAACTCTAATTTATGATTTTCTTATAATAGAAATGTCACAAATTTTCTCGCTAAATGTTTTTGTTAATTTAGATATAGAAGAGTAATTTCATGACTAAATTACCACTAATAAAGAAGGATATGGTTCTTTTATTGAATTTTTAATATTAAATTTAATTTTTGTAAAAATATTTACCACCTCGTACGTTCTAAATATACATAATCAACCATATTCATATAAGTATTTCATATTACTAAAAGAATACTGCAATTTAGATTTTAGAGAATTAAATTACTTTCAAGCAAAATATTTTCATAAGTCGATCATAAATGTATTCATATATATATATATATATATATGGAGGTTTGCTTTTACTTCTCTTTCATTTAATATTCATATATTATGTTTTAAAGTTTAACAATTATAAGTTAAAAATGACGTTGTTATTTTTTTATTAAGGGATAATAAATAAAGAGATACATTGTAATCTAATATGTACAATGTATCTCTTTTACTATCTTAGATATTTTGCTTTAATTTTTTTAATTTTTTTAATTTATATTTTGTTTATTTTATCTTAACTTAAATATATTCAATAAATATGGGGAACGCGTCAATAACTGCTTATTTTATTACTTACATAACTTCCAACTGCTGTATGATCGGAAGAGAGAGTTAGTTGGTTATATGGCTCCAAGACAAGATAGTAGTTAACGGCTGCACGTATCAATCAACCTGATAGTTCGGTATATGTCGTATCAATCCATGGGCCCTACCAAATTTTTAATATACATCATACATTCACAAGACGTAATGGTTTGTTCCATTCATTTCAAGAGAATTAGAGACCTAAGATTTTTATTTTGTAATAAAAATATTATTTTTAGAATTTAACAGTGATGTAATTAGTAAAATAATTTTACTCTTTTATCTAATTGTGAATTATTGGTATGATTTTTAAAATAATTATTATAAAAATTAATAAATTTAACCTATATAATGATTTATAATTAAATAAAAATATAAAATTGCTTTTATAATTAATCTATATTTTATTTGTTATTAATAATATTAATACCTTAAAAAAATCACTATAACAAATTTTATTTTACCTCCGTTGAACCGGAGTATAACAAAAACAAAACTTTATTAAATTATGTGATTATAACATTATTTACTAATACGATGTAAGTCAATAGCAACGTAAATTTTGAAAGTAAAGTTTACAGCGTAATTGTCAATTTGTTAATTTAGTTTGTTTTTATTAAAAAAGTGTATTTTTGAATTATTTTTATGATTTTAAAATATTTATTATAAAAGTTAATAAATTTATCATATATAATGATTTATGATGGGATAATAGTGTAAAATTGTTATATAAGGTTAATATATAGTTTATTTATTTTATTAATAATATTAATATCTTTTTTGATAATAGTGTGTGAGAGAAAAAGACTTATAGAGTTAAAAGTTCATGCAAATTTTATATTGTCATCCAATCATAAATTATTGTTAATATGATTGTTGGCATAATTGTCAATTTGTTAATTTAGTGTGTGTGAGAGAGACTTAGTGTGTGTGAGAGAGAGACTTATATAGAGTTAAAAATTCATGCAAGTTTTATATTGTTATTTAATCATAAATCACCATTGGTATGATTGATAATGTAATTGTCAATTTGTTAATTTAGTTTTTTTTATTAAAAAAGTGATTATAATGTGTTTGTGTGTGTGAAAGAGAGAGAGACTTACTGTGTATGAGAGAGAAACAAAGACAAAGAGACTTTGTGTGTGTGTAAAAGAGAGAGAGACTTATATAGAGTTAAAAG
The DNA here is from genome assembly GCA_025330945.1 of Mucuna pruriens. NCBI lineage: Eukaryota > Viridiplantae > Streptophyta > Magnoliopsida > Fabales > Fabaceae > Mucuna > Mucuna pruriens. The sequence goes on along the minus strand of JAENHJ010000488.1, from coordinate 293,746 downwards.
TTCATGTAAGTACTATATTATAATCCAATCATAAATCACTATTAGTATGATTTTAGGTACTTATTTTAAAAGTTAACAAACTTAAAATACACGATAGTTTGTAATTGGATGATTGTGTATATATATACAGAGACACACTAAGAAAGAGTATCAAGTGAGAAACGTGATTATAATAAGATGGTGAGATGAGTAAATCTGGACCATACAACCATACATGAAATGTTATGATTGAAAGTTACTCCTCTCACCCTCTTATCATAAATAGTAATCTCACTTGATATGCTCCATATATATATATATATATATATATATATATATATATATATATATATATATATATATATATTCCATTTAAAGAAGTTAATATTGTAGACTTATTCCTAATTTTAGTTTTAAGATTTTGGAAGTAAATAATAAGACTATCGACTTCTTTTTTTATTTCAGACGAAGTTGGCATTGTTGACTTAATTTGATTATTTAAAAAGAAAATCAATGTAGGTTGGAGTGAAAATGCATGTTGAAGTCTTATAAGAGTTGAAAGAACATTTTTATTAAGGTCAATTTTCCATATAGGGATATCACACTTTTTAGGATTCATAAACTATATCAGTAGTTTAGATGACATTTTATACATATACAATGGAAAAGACACAAAATCGATTTGAATAAATTTTTTCATAAGTACTTATAGGAGAAGAAATAAATTAATGCAGGTTAGAATCTTCCAAGAGTTGAAAGAACATTTTTTGGACTTTTAATGATAGGAGTCCTTAGGATCTCCTTGAAGCCTTGGATCTCACAAGCCTCTTAGGTGTAGGAGTCTCATGAAAAAAAATGAAGAACAAAGAAGAAAAATAAAAAAATGTAAGTAAGGAAGAAACGGTATTATTGAACTCGTCACTCTCCCAAAGATTGAGAAAGATAAGAGAAAAATAAGATTCACCACAAGCCTCTTGAAAGCTTGATAAGAATTATAGATTCATGTATAAAACAAGATAGAGATTAACTCTCAAAGTTGCATAGTAACATTCTATTCTTTCGTTTATAAAGTTTTATGTTTACAAGTTGTATAGCTTCTCTTCATGCCTTGCTTGTGTTTGGATAGAAAGTTATCCTATTTTGCTATCCAAACAAGCTATAAGCCTATCCTAACCTAGCTTAGCTACAAAGCCAGACAAGTTAAGACTACATTATTTACACAACCAAACAAGCAAGCCTTAGTGTACCTTAAGAAGACTTAAGCTAAGAATTACAAATTCTATCCAAATGAAACATAAATGACATTCTTATGCTTCTAAGAGATTAAGGAACAAACCCATACAAAGTATATGGTTGGGCTTAGGCTTGGGCTTGGGCTTGACCTTGAGTCCTCCAAGCTTCTTAATACTCCTAGCTTTTGAAGCACTTTCTCTTGCAATCTTCTTAGCCTTCGTTTAGTCATAGATAGGGCTTAAAGAGCTTGACTATCTTTTGCCTCTTGCTCTTCTTCAATGTCTTCATGAGTGCTAACTAGATCCTTATCAAGCTCCCCTTTATTAAAAGAATTTGACCTCAAATTGAAGTCTAGAGTACTTGAAAATGAAGACAAGTCAAAAACATGGAAGGTGTAACTTCTCTCATTAGTTTGAGGCATATCAAGGATATAGGCATTATTATTTATTTTCTTTATTATTTTAAAATGACCATCTCCTTTTAGGAGTAATTTATATTTTCTTAAATTAGGAAACCTCTCCTTCCTTAAGTGAACCCAAACTAGGTCACCTCCTTCAAAAACTTTATATATTTTCCCTTTATTGGCCCTCTCAACATATTTCTCTACCTTCCTTTCAATGTGAGAACATACCTTAGCATTCAATTCTTTAACAAATTAAGCTTTAGAAACACCATCATAGTTAAGCATAGCATTCACATTAGGAAAAGGCAAAATCAATGGGTGTTAAAGGATTAAAAACATAAACCATCCTAAAAGAGGTGTGGGATGTAGTGTTTTTAACTAACCTATTGTAAACAAACTCTATATGGCATAGTCATTCTTCCTAAGTTGTAAAAATCTTACCTACAAAACACCTGAGTAGTTGGGATAGGGCTTTATTAGTAACTTTAGTCTGATCATCTATTTGAGGATGGCAAGCAGTTGAAAGAGAAGCTTAATGCCAAGCTTGCTTTATAGGGTTCACTAAAAGTGACTGAGAAACTTGTAGTCCTTGTCAAAAACTATGGTCCTAGGCAGATCATGCAACCTTACCACTTCCCCGAAAAAGAGATTGGCCACAAGACAAGCATCATCAACTTTATGACATGGTATAAAATGGGCTATTCTAGAAAACCTATCTACCACCACAAAAATAGAATCCTTTCCACTCTTAGATCTTGGAAACCTTAAGACAAACTCCATAGAAAGATCTACCTAAGTCATAGTAGGACTAAGAAGGGGTGCATAAAAACTATGGGGTTTAAGTTTTGACTTAGCAAACTTACAAACAAGGCGTTTATTGCATTATGATGAACACCATGCTTTATAAGAGGCCAAAATAAGTATTCAAGCAAAGTCTTATAAGTTTTACATTCCTCGAATTTCCCCATGAGAACACCTTTGTGAGCCTCTTTTACCAATAGTCCTCTGATATAACTTTTGGGCATACATAGATTTCTTTAAAAAAACTCATCTTTAAGGTATAACTCTTTCAAGTGCTCAAAAACCTAACAGTTTAGTCTCAAGCATATATAGCAAGGAGGGCCTCCTAGATAAGGCATTAGTAATAATGTTTGCTTTTCCTTGTTTTTGTTTTATGAAATATGAGAATTGTTCAAGAAATTCAACCCATTTGGCATGTCTCTTACTAAACTTATTTTGACTCCTAAGATGTTTAATGGCTTTATGATCACTATAGACCAAAAACTCTTTAGGTAACAGATAGTGTTGTCACACCTAAAGGGCTCCAACTAGTGCATAAAACTCTTTATCATAGGTAGAGAAATTTATTTGGGTATTTTTATGTTTTTCACTTAAATATGTTATGGGATGTCCCTTTTGTAACATAATTGCTCCTACTCCTACATTGGAAGCATCACACTTTAGTCGAAAGGTTTTACTAAAGTTTTGAAGAGAGCTTGAATGACTCTCTCTTAACTTTCCTTCCATTTAAAACCTGTATCTTTTTTAACTATTTCATTTAAGGGTGAAGCTAGAGTGTTAAAATATTCAACAAAGAGTCTATAAAAACTAGCTAACCTATGAAAACTCCCAATATCTCCTACTGTTTTTGGTATTGGCCAACTTTGTATGACCTTCACTTTTTTAGCATCTACTTTAACTTCCTCAAAGCCAACTACATAGCTTAAAATATCAACCTTAGATGTACAAAAAGTGCACTTCTCAAGACTCACATACAAGCATTCTTGTCTAAGCAATAATAGCACACTTTGAACATAAAGAATATGGTCATCAATACAGCTAGAATAAAAAAGTATATTATCAAAATATACAACCATGCATTTACCACAAAGATCTAAGAACTTGGTTCATCAACCTCATGAAAGTACTTGGGGCATTAGTCAACCCAAAAGGCATAACCAACAATTCATACAGTCCAAGTTTAAATTTAAAAGCGATTTCCATTCATCCCTCTTTTTCATACAAATCTGATGATACCCATTATGCAAATCTATCTTGGAAAACACACACGCACCATACAATTCGGCAAGTAAATCATCTAGGTTTGGGATGTGGTGTCTATATCTAATTGTAATGGAATTTATAAGCCAACAGTCCATACACATTCACCAAGTACCATCCTTTTTAGGTACCAGCATTACAGGTACAACACATGGACTTTTACTTTCCCTTACCAAACCTTTTTCAAGAAGTTGTGTCACTTGTCTCTATAACTCTTTAGACTCCTTAAGATTGGCCTTATAAGTAGGACAATTAGGCAAAGAAGAACCTACCACTTATCACAAAGGATTTCATCCTTGTACTTACCCAAGGTGAGTTCAACATTTACCTATTTATCAACAACCATCTCTCCTTTTTCACTTAGCCATTGAAGCTTATAGGGTTTAGGATGGGGAATAGTAGGCAAACAAAGTTTATCCACTAATCTTGGACTAGTTACATTTACACTGCTATAACCATTTATTATGAGAGAACAACAATTCCCATTTACCATACATCTCAAATGAAAGATATTCTCTCTTTGAGACTGATCATCCTTTATGAATGTATTTATTAGTCTTATTACCATTAGAAGGTCTCCTTCATATGGCCCTTCTTCACTTGAGTACCCTTCATTTCCTGAAGTTGATACTTCTTCTTGGGAAATTTCACTGTCAATGTCTCCATCATCTTTGAGAATCATTTTCCTTTTATTTCGACATTGAGAAGCAATGTGTCCCTTCCCTAAACACTTCAAGTATTAACGTTACTTGATTTATGAGTGTTAGAGTTAGGAACATTTTTGCTTACCTCTTCTCTATGACCTTTGAAGGGTACACTCCCCTTCTTAGGACTTCTATCCTTTCTAAGGAGTTTCTCTTCTCTCTTTTCCTTACCCTTCCAATTGGAGCATGTGGTAAGGTAGGACTTCCTTCCATGCCTTCTAAGTTGAGATTCAACCTTAGTGGTTTGATTTACAAAAGTAGATATATAAGTATAATCATGTAACTCCACTATGTCTTGAATGTCTCTATTCAAACCATGCAAAAACCGTGTCATAATGGCTTCTTGAGACTCAATAATTTGAGCTTTAACTATAGTAACTTCCATCTCTTTGAAGTAATTTTCTACACTTCTAGTATCTTGATATATATTTTGTAACATCACGGACAAATATCTTTTATAATACAAAGGAACAAATCTCTCCTTCATCTCCCTCTTCAATTCTTCCCATGATTTAATGGATTCTCTCCTTCAATCATCCAAAAAGCGCCTTTAATCATCAAAAGAATGTCATCGTCCATACAAATCATCCAAAGGGCCCAAATCAAAGGAGACCGTCTAAAGGCGTTTAGCAACCAAAAGGCTCAACAGATACTTCTCATCCAAATGAGGACACCCTAGATGCTTAGTGCATCCAAAGACACCAAGTGCGTCCAAAGATATTGAGTGCGTCCAAAGATGTTGAGTGCATCTAAAGACCTAAACTATGCTTTCCTACTTACTAAAAGCAATGTAATGAAAAACATACAAATCCTTATGTTATGCGAGGACATTCTCCTAGAATGAAAACAATGTTGAGCTTAGTTTGGACGCTCCTTGCCCTCTAAGGAGGTCCACATTCTTTTGGATGTTAGCTTCCAACCTTTTCAATCTGCCTCTAGTTAAAGGACCTTCAAGGTCTTCAGTTGCCTTATGCTTAATTTCCTTCTCCTATTAATGCTGGCCTCCTTGGTTTGTATCAAACTCCCCTTCTTGAAAAGAATTTGCCTTTAAATTCGAGTCATCCAAGACATAAGTATTGTCATTTATCCTCTAGAAATTGGCCAAGAATTTAGAGTCCCTATTTAAGACTATGACTTAGGTAGTCCATGCAACCTCACTATCTCCTTGAAGAAAAGGTTGGCTACATGACAAGCATCACCCCTCTAATGGCATGGTATGAAATGAGCCATCTTTGAGAACCTGTCTACTACTACAAATATGGAATCTCTACCACCTTGAGACCTTGGCAGACCTAACACAAATTTGATAGAGATGTCCACCCATGGTACAATAGGATTGAGAGAGAAGTATACAAGCCATTGGAAAATGCTTTTGATTTGGCCATCATGCAGACCAAGCACCTCTCACAGACATGGTGCACGTCTCTCTTCATCCAAGGCTAGTAGAAATATTCATACATGGCCTCATATGTTTTTCATACACCAAAATGACCCATTAGGCCACCTTCGTATGCATCCTTAACTAGCAGTTCTCTCATCAAGCTCTTTCGCACACTGATAGTGTTGTTGAAACACCATCAAAATACTAGATTTTCTATGATTTTAATAGTATAGGGGTCAACCTAGGTCGATTCTCACAATGACACATTTTCGTCATGCCTAAGCGTGGATAACTGAAACTAAATGTAAGAATGCAGCAGAGTAATATGCAGATATGCAGAAATGCAGGGATGCAGGGATGCCATACATGGATTGGAACAATAAAGAAAAAGGGGGATTTTGGTTGGAGTCAGATTGCAAAGTAAATTGACAAAACTAATTGGAGTTAAGCATATTAAAAAGAGCATCAATTCAGGAATTCAGTCATGCAATTTAGTATCACGACTCTCCTAAGGGATCATGCACTTTCATATCAACCAACCTAAGAATCAGATATTCATCTAACATTTGCCTATGTAGATTGAGTTTGCAATTGCTGTTTCGAAGTAACATAGATTCAAGCGCATGTTGGTTGAATTCAGGTTATCAACTAATCACCTTACGGGGAATGTAATCCAAAATGGAGCCAGCTTAAAATCATGAAAACAGAATGAGAAATGAAAAACATAATAAAAGAAATTGCATGAGAGTGGAGAACGAGGAGCTCAAACCAGTTGCAGACACGAATCTCAAATTGAAAGTAAAGTTAGCCTTCCATGTTCATCACCATGGAAGACTTCGCCGCGTTCAAAGAAAGGGAAGAAAAATAGAGAATTAGAGAGAAAATCACACAAGAGAGAGGGCAAGCGAACCAATGATTTGGCAACAATGGAATACTGAAAACCAAACACTGAACAGTACTGAACTAGAAACGAGCCAACATCAATAAATAGACTTCTCTTCCTCTTATACACATTTTACCAACGACTAACTAACTAACAACTGACAACTAACTAACTGACTAACTAACTAACTAACAACTAACTGAAATACCTAACTAACTACCTAACTACTTCTTAAATGATCACATGCTAGAAGTTGCTGGAGTATAGTTCACTCAACCTTGCTGTCGGGACGGATTCAGATGGCCGGGACGAACTCAACAAGCGAAGACGAAGTCGGCATGCGAAGTCACCATGTGGAGTCAAGTCGGTGGATGGAAACGAAGTCGGCATGCAGAGTGGACTCGACTACTAGAGACGAAGTCGGTCGTGCGAAGTGAACTCATCTGGTTAGGATGACTTCGGTTTGCTAGAACGACTTTAGTTTCTTGGGATGACTTCAATTGGTCGGGACGACTTTGGTATCCTACGGCCGAGGGGACTCGGTCTCGGTTGGGATGGGCGAGAAGACTCGGTCTCGGCTAGTAGAGTGGGGACTCGAACTCGGCAAGACGAGCAGGACTCTGAAGGTCAGCCGGTACAATCTTGATTGGAGTTCTGTCTCTCCAAATACGATCTACACAAGATAATAAACCTCTTTGTGAGCATAAAATCCACAAATTAGCACAAATTTGTATTTTTCCTCATTTAAGCTCGATAATCTGAAACTCAACTAATATGTGATTATTAGCTACAAAATAGTGTTAACTATGCCCATCCTAAGTCCTTACTAGGTGTCTCAAATATGAATCATCACACACACAAACATTTTTCTTTAAATAAAAACCCTTCATGCCTAAATAAGCATCCATTAGCCAAAAGGGCACAACTACCATAGACCTCTTTGAAGTAATCATCTTTCACATACAAGTCCTTAAGGCCTTAAAAGCCCAACAATTTGGTCTCCATCATGGCCAGTGGTGCATGCCTTCTAGACAAGGCATCAACCACAACATTTTCCTTTCCTTGTTTGTATTTAATGACGTATGGGAAATTTTCTACGAACTCAACCCATTTGGCTTGCCTTTTGTTTAATTTATTTTGGCATTTCAAGTATTTAAGCAGCTTATGGTCGCTATGGACAACAAACTCGTTGGGTAGCATATAATGCTGCTAAACCCACAAGGCTCGAACAAGAGCATAAAGCTTTGTCATACATAGAATAATTAAGGTAGGCATCTTTTAATTTTTTTCACGAAAAAAGGAAATGAACTGCCCTTCCTAAAGCAATACAACCCCTACACCCATATTAGATGCATCTCACTCTAGCTCAAACGATTTGTAAAAATTTGAGAGTGCTAAAATGGGGCCATTTTATAGCCTATCCTTTAGAGTTTGGAAGGCTTTTTCTTAGGGTTCTTCTCACTTAAACCCCATATCGTTTTTAATTATTTCATCCAAGGGGCAGTATTAGTGTTGACATCTTTGACGAAGCATCTATAGAAGCTCATGAGTCCATGAAAAATTTTCACATCACTTATGTACATGGATGTTGGCCAACTTTGGGTACACTTCTCTTGGATCCTTTCTAGCCTACCCCGAGTCATAGAGCCTTCAAGTGTAGGGGAAGCTACATCATTCTCTCCATCTTGGATATGGTTTCCCATATATGCATCATCCTCCCCTTCTTGAAGGGGATTTTTTACCTTAAATTTGGTGCTTGGGACTTACAACACAAGGAATTAGATCAATAACATTAAATGTAGTACTTCTCCCAATGGAGCATGTCAACTTTGTAAGCATTATCATTTATTTTTTTTATAATCTTAAAGAGGCCATCTCTTCTTGGATGGAGGTTGGACTTCCTAAGGTAAGGAAACTGCTCCTTCCTCAAGTTCACCCACACCAAGTCTCCTTCTTTAAAGAAGACTTCCTTCCTCCCCTTGTTGCTATTTTTTGCATACTTTTCTCATTTCTTTTCCATGTGCAGCCAAGCCTTATCATGTTCTCTTTGAACAAATTGGGCTTTGGAAAGCCCTTCATCATTAACATAATTAGGTATTATAGGCAAAGGAAACAAGTCAAGTGGGGAGAGGGGATTAAAACCATAAGCCAATTCAAAAGGAGAGTAAGAAGTAGTAGAATTAAACACCCTATAATAAGAAAACTCAACATGGGGTGTCCAATCTCCAAATCTCTCAAACTCTCCTTAACTAAGCATCTTATAAGTTGGCCTAAGGTTCTATTTACCACCTCAGTTGGTCCATCCACTTGAGGATGACAAGTGTTAGAGTAAAGTAGCTTTATACCAAGCCTACTCCATAGGGACCTCCAAAAATGTCCAAAGAATCTTTGTTTCAAGCATGGCAATTAGGACATGTCTCCTTGAGATAGTATCCACTACTATATTCATCTTGCCTTGCTTATGCTTAATCACATACGAAAATTGTTCTAAGATTTCAACCCATTTTGCATGCCTTTTGTTTAACTTACCTTGCCCTATTAAATGCTTAAGAGCTTCATGATCACTATGGATCACAAACTCCTTGGACAATAGATAACGTTTCCAAGTTTGCAACATCCTCATAGAGTATATAGCTCTCGATCATAGGTAGAATAATTTAGTTGGACACCCTTTATTTTTTAACTAAAATAAGCAATGGGGTGCCTTTCTTGGAGGATGATGATCCCTATACCTATATTAGAGGCATGACACTCCAACACAAAAGATTTTTCAAAATTAGGTCAAGCAAGAATTAGAGCTTAAGTAAGCCTTTCCTTCAAAGCTTGGAAGGCTCTCTCTTGGTTCTCCTCCCATTTAAACCCAACATTTCTTTTACAATTTCATTTAGATGAGCTGGAAGTGTACTAAAATCTTTTATAAATCTCCTATAGAAAATTGCAAGCCCATGGGAGCTTTTCACTTCCCCCATGGTTTTAGGTGTTGGCCAATCTTGGATGACCTTCACCTTTTCCTCATCAACCTTGATTCCATGGGAGCCAACAACAAAGACGAGGAAGGTTATATCATGGGTAGAAAAGATACATTTACCTAAATTAAAAAATAAGGTCTCCGTTCTTAAAATTTTTAAAACACTTTTCACATGCAAGTGGTGGTCATTCGAGCAAATAGAATAAATCAAAATATCATCAAAATACACTACCACACATTGGTAATTAGGCTTCTCAAGACATGGTTCATCAATCTTGTGAAAGTGCTAGGGGAATTGGTCAAGCCGAATGGCATGACAAGCCACTCATAAAGCTCAAACTTAGTCTTAAAAGCCATTTTCTACTCATCACCCTCTCTCCCCCTAACATGATGGTATCCACCCCTCAAATTAATTTTAGACAATATAATGGAATCATACAGTTCATCAAACAAATTATCCAAATGGTGAATGAGGTGCCTATATCTAATAATTATATTATTTATCGGTCTACAGTCAATACACATCCTCTAGGTATTATCTTTTTTAGGCACCAAAATTACAGGCATGGCACAAGGGCTCATGCTTTCTCTTTCCCAACCTTTTTCCATTAATTTAACAACCTATTTTTGAATTTATTTTTCTTCTTTAGGGTTCATTCTATATGCTACCCTATTAGGAAAGCTGGCTCCAACTGTCAAGTCAATGTGATATTCTATACCTCTCAAGGATGGCAACCTATTAGGTACATCCTATGGGAAGACATCCTAGAACTCTTCAAGTAATTTTTGCATACTTGTAAGAAAAGAATCAACAAAAGGATAAGCATGTAATATCATGTTTGTAGGTAAAGCAAACAAGGGTTCCCTCTTCGCCAAGAGAACCTTTCTTACCTCCCTATTGTCTACTAGCAAGGACTCATTTCTTTTCTCCTCTTTTCTCTTACTTTTGCCACTCAAGGAAGGCTCTTTTACTTTTCACATTTTTTATTCTTTTCCACTCACACTCTTGCTTTTCTCTCCCACTTTTTCTTTCCCTCTTTCTTTTCTCTTTTCAACATTACTCTTGCTCTCTTTTTTCTTCATCTTACTCTCAGTTTTCTTTCACTCTCCTTTTTCACTTTTATTTTTTTATCCTTATGCACCTCTCTTGGAGACAAAGGTTTAAGCTCAAACCTTTGTCCCAAATGTAGGAACGTGAATTAGTTGGTGACCCTATCATGGATCACCTCCTTATTAAATTTCCAAGGCCTCCTTAGTAACAAATGACTGGCTTCCATAGGAACCACATCACACACTACCCTATCTTCATAGCCTTCTAGAATAAACATGACCATAACTTTCTTATCCACAATAAACTCCCCTTTCTCACTTATCCATTGGAGTCTATACGACTTTGGGTGAACTATGGTGGGTAGAGCTAGCTTCTTCACAAGCCTCTCACAAGTTATATTCACACAACATCCCCCATATATAATCATTGAGGATAAGTTCTCCAAAATGAGACACCTAGAATGAAAATTGTTCTCTCTTTGTGTCTCCGCCTCCTTTCCTATTTAGCTATTCATCAACCTTCTCATTATAAGCAAGTCCTCCTCATAGTAAGAATCATCATTCAAGCACTTGGCCTCACTAGAGGTGCTCACCTCTCCAATAGAACTCTCATTTTCTACCACCCCATTATCCTTCACTATCATCACTCTCTTATTGGGACATTGAGAAGCTATATGTCCTTTCTCTAGGCACTTGAAACACTTGATACTACTAGTACTAGGGGCCATAGGAGTAGGGGGTAGAAGTGACCTCTTTTTGGCCATTAGGGGTTTACTCCCCTTCTTAGGGCTTTTCTCCCTTCTAGCCTTTTCCTTCTCTCTTTCCTTTCCTTTCCATCTACTAGTACCACTATAGGTATTCCTAGATGCACTCTTTCTCCTAAATTACATCTCTACCTTTATAGCTCGATGGACTAACTTGCCTAGGATCCTATAGTGTTGCAACTCCACAACATCTTGCATTCCCAATTTATGCCATGAAGAAATCGAGCCAAAGTGTCTTCTTCACTTTCTCCAATTTGAGCTCTTATCAAGTCCATTTCCATTTCTTTATGGTACACTTCCACACTCCTAGATCCTTGGTATAGCCTTTACAATTTATTATGTAAGTCGCTAGTGTAAGATGGTAGGATAAACCTATTCCTTATCAACCTCTTCAAGGCTATCAAATCCTCACAAGGATCTTTCTCACCCTTCCTTATGTCCTCCAACACTTGCATCTACCATACCAAGCATAGTCACCAAACTCAAGGGTGACAAGCCTCACTACCCTTCAACCATGGAGGTTAAAGCATCCTAGTATTTGCTCCACCTTGAGCTCCCAATCCACATACACCTTTGGTTTTCCATTCTCCAAAAATTGAGGGATTTTGTACTTAGACATGTCTAATTCCTCCTCTCTTGTCTCCTTACCTCTTCTTTCATTTCTTTCCCTTCTCTCTTCCCTCTTATTCCATTTTACTCTTTCATATCTCTTACGCTTCTCTCCCAAGGAGGACCATGACCTCTTATTACTTCTTTCACTATAATTTTCTCCGTCAAAGCTTCCCTCACTCTTATGTATAGACACCACTTTAAGCCTTTCCTCCTTCTCCTTACTTAAGGCCTCTCTTTGGCATTAACACTGTATGTCTCTTTGCACCGAGTCTAATCCCTTCCCAACCTTGTTCAACTTCTCCCCAAGCTCTTTATTATAGCTCATCATAAACATTAATTTAGGGGATAAGTTTCCCCAATCAACACTAGGTCCTTCCATCCTCTTTTCCTCACTTTTCTCCCCCCCAAAATACCTCATAACCTTCTAGTACTACTATAATATTTAAAACAAAGAAAACAGCCAAGTAAACAACACTACCTCACTTCACTCCCTAAGTGTTTCATTCCTCACATTTATGGCTTTTTCAAGAAAAAGAAATCTCTACCTTAAAGCAAACAAGCTAGATACAAGTGAAAGCCAAGTGAATCTCCACAAACACTCAAGAGAAATAAAGGAAAGAAAACTTAAGGACAAAACTATAGAAGCCAAAAATTGACAAGCAAGAAAAGCTCAAGAGAAGAAGCTAACTCAAAAGGAATTTAATGAAGACAAATGAAAAATCAACATGACTAACAAAAACAAAATTAAATGCAGGGAATTAATTTCAAACATAAATGTTTGTGGCATTTAACAACCCTTTACAATTAATGCACCAAAACTAGTTTACTAGTTTCCTAGAATTCATGTGCAACTAGTGTTCCTATTGGACCTTCAAATAATATTTTCTTTCACAATTTTTATTTTTCTTTTGTGTGTTTATGCTTTATTTTTACTGCACTCTTTCAGCCACTTGAAAACTCTTTTTTCTTTTTCTCTTGAACTCTTCTTTTACATTATTTCTAGCATAATTTCTCATGCAAAATCATCAAACACTAGGTGCAATTTTTTCAAATATATAATAGCATATTCATACTTCTCAAATGATGCAAACTAACTCAAATCCAAGCTCTCAAGCATAGGCGAAAAGCATAAAAGCTGAAACAATGCACAAATTGAACTAGAGTGCATCATATGACTAGTAAAATAAAAAATCCCCAAATTCTATGTGTAAGAACCCTAAAATTCAGAAACACAAGTTAAACTAAGAATTAACACAATCTAAACCATAGACAGGTATAGGAGAGTTAGGCGAACAAAACCTAACAAGAACAAGGCAAAACAATGAAGATTTGACCAAGAAATGGAAGCTTGAACTTACCTCTTGTAGGTCACCCAAAGCTTCATGGAGTTCTTCATTTTAGTGTGTTTTTCTTTTTGAATCCAGCCACTAGATGATGATTGGAAGATTTAATTACCAATTGGTGTACCTTAGGATCCACAATCATGACCTAGTTTCAAGTAGTAGCCAAAAATTTGTAAGGAACATTGTGACAAAAAATTAAGAAGAAGAAAAGGAGAAAATTGATGCAGATTAGAGAAGGCTCACCATGAATTCCTAAGAATTAGATAAGAGATTGTAGAGATTCACCACAAGCATCTTGGAGTTTGATAAAAATTGAATTTCTTGTGTGAGTCAAGAGTTAGAGAGGATACTCTTAAAAGTGCTAAGGAACAATTTCAATTTCATCAAAGGTGATTAAGCTAATTACAATAAAGGCTTTTGTAGCCCTTCCTTAATCCTAATTAAGGTTCATAATCCTAATTAAGGTCACCTAACTATAGCCCAAAGCAAGCCAAGCCCAAATGCAAGCTCAACAAGCTTCTCGACTTAGCAACTAAAATAGCTACAAGGTTTAGAAACGGAAAAATAGTGACCATGTAGCCTCTTGGCCTTTAACCGCGTCGACGATGGCTTTTTTTTTTGAACCTAGATTCTCCTTGAAGGAGAAACAAGGGTGGGGGAGTTGGCATCAGCATTTTTATGGAAAATGCCAAGAAACCTTCGGAATGGATAAGGCAAGTCTGGAACGAGAGCATGGATCCGAGAGTCGGTTACACATGGGAGTGACACCCCATACGCCTGTCGAAAAACAGTTATCCTAACCAAATTCATGGATCTTGATATAGTCTCCTTTCCATGATTCTCTATTTTCAATGCCTGGTGAGTGATGGGGGTTTTTTGTTTTTATGGAGGAATAACTTGACAAGAGTTGCCTCTTGATCCTACATATCTCTTGAGCAATGGAGAATTCAAAGTTTACGTAGTTATGGGCCAGAGGCTTGGAGTGTGTTTTGGTGCAAGTGGACTATCCATTGGCATCCAATAGTGATTTGGAGAAAGATGGACTATCCATTGGCGCCCAAAGCTGGGTGGACCAAAGGGCGACTGTTCATAAGTGCCCCCTAGGGTGTTTTGAATGTAAGTGGGCTTTCCTTTGGCGCCCGACTATGATTGCTTTGAGTGTAGGCTATCTGTGGGCGCCCGAGGGTAGTTGGATAGAGGTGGTCGGATGTTAGAGAGGGTTCAGACCATTTTGATCCCACCTAGGTATTATTTGCAGACTATTAGTATCAAGGATGCGCGAGGCCGCCTTTGGTCACGTAAAGATTCTAAATGGGTGTTTACAGGGTATAAGGCGAGATCCGAGATTACATCAGGTAAATAATGACCGACTAGGTATCGGACAGGTTATAAACATAACAAGGGAAGGTTTAGAGCATCTCTACCTAGTAGGTGTTGGCCTTTGATGGGTGTGAGCATGACAATTGGGTGGACATATTAAACTGGGGGTTTAACGAGTGCATGGTTCACAGGTAAAGAATTGGAACTGGGCTGGAGAGTGACAACTCTTAGCCTTGCATGGTCTTAACTACATGGATAATTGAGTTTGAATTTTGACTTTGGACTGAGGTTGTTTCTTAAGCAATCTAGGATGGGTTAGGCTCTTCAC
This sequence comes from Mucuna pruriens, assembly GCA_025330945.1. Taxonomy (NCBI): domain Eukaryota; kingdom Viridiplantae; phylum Streptophyta; class Magnoliopsida; order Fabales; family Fabaceae; genus Mucuna; species Mucuna pruriens. The sequence continues at coordinate 278,717 of JAENHJ010000488.1, read as the reverse complement.
AGGAGATGTAAATATGCTTGCATGTATTTATTAAAGACTCTTAATCATGCTTACCCAGTACCCAGTGGTTGTCCACCAATGAACCCTAGCTTTATGTTTCTTCCTTCTTCTAGTGCTTTTTTTATGCTATTCCTCTCTAATTGTTATCTTTCTTTGTTGGTTTCTTTTTTTATAGCGACTAACTTTACTTTCCTTTTTCTCCCCTCTAGAATGTTGAGGACACTCTTTCTTTTTTGAATAACTCCTTTTCTTTAGGACACCTATCATTTTTTAGTAGGACTTCCTCTACGGAGGAGCTCTCTCTCTCCTTTTTAAGAATCCTCTGTCTTTCTCGTGAGCTTCTTAGTGTAAGGACTTTTCTTAAGTTTGAGTTCTAAGTCTTAAGTGGTGGAAAAATTCTCTCCTACTCCTCCTCCTCCTCCTCTATTATTTAATGGGGGCCTTTTATAGGCTTGCATGTGGTGTTCTATATCTTCTTGAGGATCTTTGCCATTAATGCGGTGGCTCTTCCCTAGGCATATTCAATTCTTTGATGCACTTAGAAGGGATTTTCCATTCAATGCGACGGATTCGCCATTAATGGGGTAGTGAACATTTTTTCCTTTTGTAGCGGACATGCTTCTCATGTTCTCCACTTGCCCTCAAAATAATGGCCCCGGTGAGAGCATACAAATCCTTATATTGGTCATTTCTGCTCAAGGTGCATGGGGGAACATAGTGACATGCTTCCTTTCGTCATTCATCTACTATTCCTTGCTCCACTAACTCACTTTTGGTGAATTCGTAATCCTCTGTCGTTGATTTCCTACCATTCTCTATGATTTTGATTTTATTCCTTTTGTCTTTGTTTCTTTTCGTGCTTTGGGCTTCAATGGAGCTTCGTCGAAATTGCATAAGGCGCATAACAACAAGTGTCTCATCTACCTCTTGAATTGGTTTTTGGATTTGGGCTGAGTGTCATCTTGCCCAAGCGTTGTTTCGAGATTGGGCTTTCGAGCACCAAGACCCAAAATATATTATGCCATTATGGGGAAGGGGAATTTAATCCTAACTACGACCTGTCGGTAGAACCAAAGTTATCATAAGCGTGACCCTAACCACAACCTACTAGGTAGAACCAACACTATAAAAAAAAGTTCTTAATCCTAAGAACAAAGGAAAAGTTCTCACAAAGAGAAAACACAAATTTTATTACCTTCCAAATTCTGCATTCTAAGTGCTTACAAGAGCTTATTTATAGGCTTAGCTAGGCAGCCCAGAAGTTAAAGCCCATTAGTATTTGAATTGGCTTAAACTCTCAACTGCTATATCTCCCCACAATAAAATCATAACCACTTTTATGTCAAAATATTTCTGCTACCTACCGGCTACCAAAATTATTATGCGAAAATACATGTAAATTGATCCTAATTAAGTACTTAACCCAAATTATATGACAATGACTTTGGGCTTTATTTGTGTTCTTCAAGATGGGCTTCATTCTTCATCAACTTGCAATAAAGTGACCCATTTTGGTGCAGCCTCTGATTCACTTTTCTTTAAACTTTCCTTAATTCCCAAACTTAGGTCTGACAAGGATTTCTTCATCATTTTGGTTTTGGACCTAGTCATATGACCTCTAGTGTCACGCAAATTATCTTTATCTTTGTCGGTTGGGTTTCTATCATTCCCTCCCTCTTCAAAAGGATTCGTCCTCGAATCAAATTCCTAACCTACAACATATAAAGATAAATTAACAACATTTAAAGTAGAACTTACATTACCATATGTAGTTGATAAATCCAGCTTGTAGGCATTGTCATTGATCCTTTCTCACACTTGAAAAGTTCCATCTCTTCTTGGCTGCAACTTGTGTTTTCTTTGAGTAGGAAACCTTTCTTTTGCCTATGAACCCAAATGCAATCTCCAGGCTCAAAAGCCATAAAACACCCTTTATTTGCTTGCCTTGCATATTGTCCATTCCTCTTCTCAATGTCAGCTCGAACTTTGACATGCAACTCTCTAACATATTTTTCCTTCTCGTTTGCATTCTTAAGTGTTAGCCATTCTTTGATTGCCTTTACCTTCTCTTCATCCACACTTATTCCTTTTGAGCTTACAATAAAACCCAAAAACACAACAAATTCAAGACAAAATGAACACTTTTGAGATTTCCATACAATTTATTTTCTCTCAAGACATTAAGAATAACATAAAAATGTTCAACATGTTCATCTATAGTCTTGACTATAAATCAAACTATCATCAAAACAGACTACTACAAATTTCCCAATGAAAGAAAGCAAAACATGATTCATTAATCTCATGAAGGTGCTAGGGGAATTAGTTAAGCCAAACGGCATCACTAACCACTCATATAAATCATATTTTGTTTTGAAGGCTGATTTCCATTCATCACCTTCTTTCACATGAATTTGGTTGTATCCATCCACTCTTCAAATCAATTTTAGTAAACACACAAGAACCAAACAATTCATCAAGCATATCATCTAACCTAGGAATATGATATCTATACTTTACAATGATTTTATTGATAGCCTGACTATCAATGCACATGTGCCATGTTCCATCTTTTTCTGGAACCAAGATAACAAGAACAGAACATGGACTAAGATTTTCCCTCACAAAGCCCTTTTCCAGCAACTCATTCACTTGCTTTTGAATTTCCTTTGTTTCCTCGGGATTTGTTCTATAGGCTGGTCTATTTGGAATCAGACAACTAGGAATGAGGTCAATTTGGTGCTCAATACCTTTTAAAGGAGGTAATCCATGAGGCACTTCATATGGAAAAACATCAGTGAATTCTTGTAACAAAGAATCAACTTCACAAGGAAAAGAAGGATAAAATTCGTTAGTGAAATAAACATCCTTGTATGAGAGTACAAGTAGTATCTCTTTTGCTAATAATGCACTCTCAACCTCTTTTTTCTTTGAAAATGCACTCACTTTCTTACTTTTCTCTTCACTGCACTAAATTTCATGTTTTTCTTTCTTCTACTTATTTTTACTCATATTTTCTTTTCTCTCTTTTTCTTGAATGCTCAATTTCTCTTCTCTTAACTTACACTTTTTTACTTCCCTCATTTTTATTTGGTCTTCACATACATGCTTTGGAGACAATGGAGTAAGAGGAATTTCCACCTTATTATAAATAAAAGACAAATAATTTGTATACCTATTGTGGGTCACCTTACGGTTGAGTTGCCATGGGCGACCTATAAGTATATGCCTGCCTCCATAAGAACCACATCACACAGTACTTCATCTTTGTAATTCTCAATAGCAAAAGGCATTGAAACTTGCTTGTCAACCTTTACTTCTCCAATATTACTAAGCCATTACAACTTATAAGGCCTAGGGTGTTTGGCAATTTGCAAATTTATTTTCTCCACTAGGATAGTACTAGCCACATTGGTGCAACTCCCTCCATCTAGAATCATGTTGCACACTTTTCCTTGAACAAGGCACCTTGTTTGAGAAATACGCTCACGTGACTCCACATCACCATCTTCCTTAGGCTGTATGTGATAAGTCGTATTTTATACACCTCACAAGGGTTTATGATGGGTATTTTTGAGATCATTTGGTAACAAAGAATCTCATCTTAGCTAAGATTCAGATTAAGGACCTAGGGATAAGGAAAATATAAATCTGTGCTAATTTGGGAGTTTTAGCTAAAAAAAAGATGAATTCATTTTTGTAGGCCATGTAAAGGACGTCTCAGCCCATCAAGAAGAATTTTGGTCCAAGAGGATCCATCCCGGCTAAACCGATTCTTTCCCAGACTGGCCGACTCTATAGCCCAACACCCTAAAGGAGCAAAGGGGCCCAACCAAACTGAGCGGCCCAAGCGTAGTGCCACTTCGGCCAAATCCAGCTTAGTTGCCACATCACTCCTAGAAGAAGCTGGTAGCACATGGAGTATCATTAGAGGGGTAAAATAGGCAATTCAGAATCTATAATTCTGTTAGGATTAGGCGTGCATCACAAGCTACTCAGCTCATGTATATAAAGGGTATGCTATGCACGTTTTAGGGGCGGTTGAATTCATACTTACATCCATATTCATCTATACTCCATTATCTCACTCTTGTGTCCCAAACCCATGGTGGTGCACAGTGCTTTAGAGGCATCTCTCTTGATCGAGGAGGTGCAGGTCAAGAATAGGGAAGCTAAAGGTTGTTTGAGGGGATCGATTGATTAGCCAATGCACTCTGATGGATCCGATCCTTAGCGTCCTGGCTATTGACAGTGAACCATCACCGCTCCTCTATGGCGATTGTTGTGGAAGGCAAAACCATTGAATTCACGCCCTGTGTTTGCACTCTGTTTTCAATAATACAAGTAGTTTCTATTGCTTCTCTCTTGATTATGAATCCTGCATTTAGTTTGCTTTGTTGTGTCGTGATTGCACATTGTTAAGTAGATCAATGTTAGACTAGGCCAATCAAAACTGGTTTAACAACTTAATTAGGTAGCCGATTAGGAAACCTAAAATCGACCCCGAGCGTAATCCCTGCCAACTATTGAGGTAGTGATTGTGTAAATCCTCGGTATGACAATGGACGAATGTTTGGTGATCGTCATAAGAATCTCAGGTTGATTCGGAGATGTAATCTCGGGTAAAGAAGTGGAATCGACTTGTTTATTGGGACTCAATATGAATGCAATAGTAGTAGTAGTAGTAGTAGTTGGCCTAGTTTAGGTTGCATTTACTTCCATACTTAGTTTAATTCTTGTCTTTACCCTTCGGATCTTAAGCTCACTTTATCTTCTATCTTCCTACCTTACCCCTGGCCAAGATACAACCCTTAAAAAGTCCTATTGATCATTTCTACATGTGGGTTAACGGGTGGAAGTTAGAGGCGAATCAAAACTTAGAAGTGTTGCTTGACATAAAAATGCTTGAGAGAAAACAACACCTTAAACACTTGAGAGAGTGAGAGCATATGCCTGGTGTGAAGCTCTATCATCTTTTGGTTGCTCTTTAAATCCCTATGTTGCTTATTTACTTTGGATAAGGGAAGGAGTACTTCAATGGATTGATTGAATAACTTGATTCATGGGATGAATGCATGCTTATTCTATTTCAAAAAAAAATGTTAAGATTTCAAAATTGATTAACTGTATACAGTTCTCACAGTCAAGTTTCCTTTATCTTCTTTAAAAATCTGTGTCCGATTTTGCCTAGGAGTGCAAAAGTGTAAGTGTGGGGATCTGATAAGTCATATTTTAGACACCTTACAAGGTCTTAAGATGGGCACAATTAAATATGTTTTGTAACTAAGGAACTCATATTAGCTAAGATTTAGATTATTGGCCTAGAAATAGGAAAAATATAAATCTGTGTTAATATGAGGATATTAGCTAATAAAATGTTCATCATAATTGTGCAGGTTACGATAGGAGTTTTGGACCAGCTGAGACCGACTCCAAACGAGAACCCGAACCTGACTCCCATCCCGCCCCGACTTTGAACCAAAGGAATCAAATCTATCTGCTTCGAACATTAAGATCGGTTCTAGAAAAAGCCGACACTGCGCATCAAGGAAACCAGGAGTCTTAAGGAAGCTAATAGTAGCTGTAGGCTATTATTAGTTAGAAGTTTCTAGAAAGATAGGTAGTTAGTAGTTAGAAACTTTTGGAAACTTCTCTATAGCTTCTCTTAGAAGATTGTAAGAAACTTCCACTAGAAGCTATGTCCTTGTATAAAAGAGAAATGCACGTACAGTTAAGAGAGTTGATACACACTCCATTTTACGATTCTGCAATTCCTCTTCCTTGTTCTTACTCCATTGTTTGGTGGTGCACGATACCTCAATGATGCTTGGTCGATCAAGCGAGTGTAGATCAAGGTTTGAGCTGAGTTGAGTTGACAGAGATGACTGAACAAGAGGGATGAATTCATTTGTCTTCACGGCACGCTCTAGAGGGTACTACCTCTCATGTTCCTTGGTCTTCTTCGGCTGCACCACCATAGTTTCATCCATAGCGATCGTCGTGGGGAACTGAGTTTGTGTTTTCATCCATTTCATGTATCAACCCTTGTATCGATAACTTGTTTCATCAATAAATAGTGATGTCATATTCTCTTTGTATGCAATTCATGTCATATTGAACTACTTTGTACTCCATGCTTGCAAGAGGAACAATAGTATATAACATTAGATTAGGTTGATTGGAACCAATCTAACAAGTTAGGTAATCATTAAGAGAACCTTAAATCAACCAAGAGTGTAATCCCTGCTTCCTCGAGGTAGCAATCGTGTAAGCCCTTAGTAAGGAACAGACGAATGTTCGGCGATCGTCGTAAGACTTAGGTTGGTTTGAAATTGTATACAAATCATTAGAAATTGGAACCGGTTGTTGATGAACCTGTGAATTAATATAGTAATTGTTCATAGTTTATATTGTCATTGTTTTCATTGAATGGTTTACTTTCTGCCTTGAATTCACGAACAAACTCCCTTGTTTATGTTTCTATAAGTCTGCGTCCGAGTCCGAGTTTGTCCAACTTCATCTCTAGCCAAGACCGAATGTGTCCGAATCTATCTAACTCCATCTATCTCTGGTCGAGACTGTTTGCGTCCTATTCCCTTCAAGTCCACTCTTAGCCGAGACAATATCGACACGCTTTTGTCAAGACTATGTCAAACATACCTTTGTCGAGAGTGAGTCGGCATTCTACACACTTAGTGTTTTCCGTATGAATTTCTAACTCCGCATTAGTTACAACTAAATGACTGCTTCCTTGAGAGATTCAACCTAGGGTTAGCTATGCTATAGTTAGCTTTAGTTTTTATTTGATAAAGCCATGCACTATGACAAAAAAGTGTTATCACTCATGGGCTAGTAATCCACTAGAGGGTTGTGAGCCAAGTGATCCGCCAAAGCACTCCCTTTAATTGCTTTTTGAGTGACATGGACAATATCGTATTCTGGCTGTGCCACTTGCCACCTAGCTATCTTCCTTGTCAGGGATGGCTTTTCAAATATGTACTTGATAGGATTCATTTTGGATATTAACCATGTTGTGTGGAACAACATATACAATCTTAGCCTACGAGCTGCCCAGGCTAGAGTGCAGCATGTTCGTTCTAACGGGGAGTACCTCATTTCACAGTCTGTGAATTTCTTGCTGAGGTAATAAATGGCCCGTTACTTCCTCCTAGATTCATCATGTTGTCCTAAGATACAACCCATGGATTCTTCTAGTACAGTTAAGTACATTATGAGCGGTCTTCCAAATACCGGAGGCACTAAAACATGAGGCTCTTCAAATATCGCTTGATTTCCTCAAATGTCTTTTGACAGTCCTCATTCCATTTTGTTTTCTGATTTTTCCGTAAGAGCTTGAAAATGGGACTGCAAACGACTGTTAGTTAAGATATGAACCTTGCTATGTAATTCAATCTCCCCGAAAAGCCTCTAATTTCCTTTTCTATTTGAGGAGGCGACATTTGTTTGGATTACTTTTACATTGTCAGGGTCAACTTCTATCCCCTTTTCACTAACTATGAACCCCAGCAACTTCCCTAATCTAACATTGAAGGTACGCTTAGCCGGGTTGAGACGGAGTCAATATTTCCTTAACCTTTCAAATAATTTTCTTAGGTATTGGATATGTTCCCTATCCGTCTTGGATTTGGAAATTATATCATCCACATATACTTCAACTTCTTTGTGCATCATATCATGGAATAGGGCCACCATCGCCCGCTGATATGTTGCTCCGACATTTTTTAACCCAAAGGGCATCACTTTGTAGCAAAATGTCCCTCATTAGGTGATAAAACTAGTGTTCTCCATGTCCTTTGGGGCCATCCTAATTTGATTATATCTAGAGAATCCATCCATGAAGGAGAAGCAACCATGTTTAGCCGTGTTATCCACCAGTACATCAATGTGAGGTAAGGGAAAGTCATCTTTGGGGCTGGCCCTGTTCAGGTCTTTATATTCCACACACATTCTGACTTTCCCATCTTTTTTGGGTACTGGTACTATGTTAGCTACCCATTGCGGGTATTTGGCTACTATTAAAAATCCGGCTTCTAATTGCTTTTTACTTCTTCTTTGATTTTTAAAGATGTCTCTGGATTCATCCTCCTCAATTTTTGCTTTACAGGGGGATAGATAGGTTCCAGGGGTATCTTGTGTTCCACTATCTCATTGTCTAACCCTGGCATGTCTCGGTAGGACCATTCAAATATATCTACATATTCAATTAGCAACTGAATAAGTTTTCTCTTGTCATCCGGGCACATAGCAATTCCTACTTTGACTTCTTTCACCTCTTCCTCGAAACCAATATTGATAGTCTCGATTTCTTCTTAACAGGGGAGAATAATCTTATCTTCCAATTCTATTAACCGTTTTAGTTCACTTGGAGGTTCTTGACTGGTCCTTTCCCTATTAGTTTGGTTAACTGTGTTATTGAAGTGATGTTGTGGAGATGTGATGTCGTTAGCCTCATTCGTTTGGGGATCTATGATTTGTCAAGGAATGTATGGTTAGCAAAGTGTGTTTAAATTTTTTAGAAGTATGGAATTAGAACAAAAGACATGGAGATGTTGAAATGGAATAGAAAGTGAAATTTCATTAATTGGTTTTATTAAAATAACATTTGTTGGCGAAGAAGAACTGTAATAGTTTGAATCACAAATTACTTGAATACACAGGTCACGGGAATCCCTTGGATGGTCCAGTTTTTGGGCTCTTCTCACGACGAGTGTGGTTTGACAAGGCTTTCAGGGCTATTTTCTTCCGTGGATGCTTCTTCAACCTGATTGGTATATCCCTCGCTGATAAAGTTCTCGTAAAGGTTAGTGATCCCTTTACGGTATTGCTTATATGGTTTTAGATAGGACGTTTCCAACCGGTATTTGAGTCCATTTCTTCCTGGATTACCTCTTAACTTTATCGGCTTGGGGATGCCATTCAGGTTCTTGCCTACCCCCTGACCTATATTCGAAATCCCTTTTTTTATCATCATTTTGGATGCTGCCATCATGGGCTTGAGTATTTTTTCTTTTTTTAGGATTTTTCTTCACAAAGGTAGTGTTAGCGATTTCTAAAGACTGGAATGCAGTCTCTAATGCTTCTTTTGCTACCTCAATGTATCCTACTGATTGAGGGTAGCTCACCAGCAAGTCTTCTTCCCCCGAAATGATAACCAACTTGTTGTCCACTATGAATTTGAGCTTTTGATGTAAGGAAGATGGTACAACACCGGCTACGTGAATCTAGGTGCTACAAGGCAGGCAGCTGTAGGCCAATCTAATGTCCATGACTTGGAACGATATTTGAAATATAAAAGGGCCTATCTGGACAAGGATCTCAAGTTCTCCCATTACCTCCCTCTTGGACCCTTCAAAAGCTCTTACTATGATAGAGCTATTTTTTACCCTTGCTTTGTCATAAGGCAAATTTTCCAAAGTTGCCTTTGGCATGACATTTAGGGAAGAGCCGTTGCCTATCAGCACTCAAGTCAACAAGTGGTCTAAGCATTTGACCAATTTGTTAAGGGCCCTATTATGCCCCCTGCTTTCCATCAGGATTTCTTCATCTGAGAATGCGAGGTAATTGTTCACCATGATGTTGCCCACTATTTCCCAAACTTATCTAAAGAGATATTCCTGTCCACGTGTGCTTTATTAAGTACCTTGATCAACAACTTTTTATGACTCTCAGAACTCATTAGTAGAGAGAGTAGAGAGATATTAGCTGGGGTTTGCTTTAGTTGATCAATCAGCTCATACTCACTTTGACTAATGAATTTGAGAAATTCAATGCTTCATTCAGAACTTCTCCTTCTCAGGTTCTTTTTTCTTTGGCCCTTTCTTTACTTTCAGAGTTTGCCGAAGTTTCTTTTGGTTTCTCTATCACTAGATTTCCTTTTCTTATATTTTCGGGCGCATAAATCCACCCACTCCTGGTTATGCCCCCGATCTCGGCGATGTTGGCTACACTCGAAGTTTTTTCTTTCACCTCGGCATCATATTTCTAAGGTACTGCTTTGGAACTTTTATAAAGGAATGGTGCCAACATATGAAGTTCCAGGGGCCTTGGTGCATTCCCAGTCAGGGTGTAGTGAATATCAATGGTTTGGGCATGTTGTTTGATTTACCATCTTGGTGGACAACAACGACCTCGTTGTCTTTCCTTTTGAGTTGAACTAGTCCTTATCCATCAAGTCTTGCAGTATCATCCTTACTTCATCGTTCTCAAGGTAATTCTCTTGGTGCTTTTCAATCGAAATCATGTTTTGTTGTACTAGTTGCCCAAAAATGAACTTCATTGAGGTCTTAACCTTTTCCGCTTCATCCATAGGGTAATCTCAACGATGGCCCCAATGATAATCTTGACGATGGCCCCAATCTCGACTGCTATTTTTTGGTACAGTCGAAGGCGTCGGAAGAGGTTGAACCCCAGATCCAACAGGGTGTGGGGGCCAATATGATGCCTGAAAATAATTGGAGGAAGCCGAGGTAGTAGCAGGAGCCTTTGGCTGGAAAACTGGTTGGAGAGGCCTTCTGGGCAGCTCCATTATTTGTCTTGTTTGTAGTGATGGCGTTTGCTTCCTCCTTTTTGGTAACCTTTATGGCCAAAACTGCCCCAGACGCCGCCTAAATGATCTTTCCATTTCTTACCCCCATTTCTATGCGTTATCCAATGACCACTAAATCGAAGAAATTTAAGGATACACTTCCCACCATCTTTTCATAGAAGAGTAGCTGTGGTGTTTCTATGAACAAGGTTACCATTTCCTTATCGAACAATGGGGGTTGCACATGTGCTGCTACCTCCCTCCATCGTTGAGTATATTCCTTAAATGTCTCAGATGCTTTCTTGGTCATGTTTTGGAGATGAGTCCGGTCAAGAGCCAGCTCTTCATTCTATCTGTACTATTGTAAGAAAGCCTCAACTAAGTCAGCCCATGTTTTAATTTTCCCTTTCTCTAAATTCAAATACCAGTTATACGCAACACTTGTGAGACTTCCCTGGAAGAAATGGGTGAGTAGTTTATCATCATGAGTGTGCTGCCATCTTTCGGCAGTAGGAAATCAAGTGGTTTCTGGGACATGAATTTCCTTTGTACTTATCAAAGTCCGGGACCTTGAACTTATGCGGGATGGTCATGTCCAGCATCAGGCACAGATCTGATGCCTTAAAATTATATTTTTTGATACTCTCAATGGCTCTCAAATGGTCTTCTAGGAACTATAATCTTTCTTAGGCCCCCTCATTCCCTTGTTTTTCAATGCAAATCATTACCGTCGGGGTTTGAGTTTTGGTTGGATTACTTGGTTCGATATGATTACGTGCTTGAGGGTTTTCTAAATTTATTTCCGGTGTTTGCATTGTGTTGGATTGTGGATGATGGGACACTTCCCCTTGTGGGTTTTTGTCAACCTAATATTGGGGTTCTTCCCCAAAATATGGAGGCATACCATATGGATAAATAGTTATATTTCGAGCAGGCCTAGGGGCAACATCGTCCTGGTGCATTATGGCTTTCATGTTTTGAAGGAGTTGCATCATTTGCCCTATTTGGGCCTTCATCAAGATCACCTCTTCCTTCAATTCTTCGTGCTTTTGCTCAATGTCGTCCTCTATCGTGGCCATTGCTTTAGTTTTTGACCTAGTTCTGTAAGGGTGCTGTGGTATAACTTTATTGATTTTCTTGGTCCTAGTATGAAAGAAAAATTAGGGATGCATGCTTTGATGAAAGTATTTTGTTTTTGTTTTATTTTTTTTATTGTTGTTAGTTGTTTACTTCAGTTTTGATTATAAGTTATCTCCTCTTTTAGAAAGTAAATGATACATAGGATCAAGCGCAGGCCCCATTCTCATTAGAATTTTTACATGAGCTCCCTCATTTTTGCTAAGACATCGTTACACATGTTTAGGAAAGCCGTAACTTCAGTCGGCGTCTTTAGTGGATTAATGAGTCATATTTTATACACCTTATAAGGGCTTAATATGGGTTTTATTAAGACCATTTGGTACTTAAGAATCACATCTTAGCTAAGATTCAGATTATGAACTTAGAAATAGGGAAAATATAAATCTTGCTAAAAAAGAGGATTTTAGCTAATAAAAAGATTGGATTCATTTTGCAGGCCAAGCAAAGGCATTTTAGCCCATCAAAGGAAGTCTCAATCCAGGAGAAGCCGTCCCGGCCAGAATGGTTCCTTCCTAGACCGACCGACTCTCTAGCCCAGTAGCGAGTAAGCGGCCCAATCAACTTGGCAGCCCAAGTGCAATGCCACTTCAGCCGCATCCAGCTCAATTGCCACGTCACTCTTGGAAGAAGCTTGCAGTGCAAGGATGATCAACAGAAGGGTAGAATAGGCAATTCAGAATCTATAATTATGTTAAGAAGTTTGCTAGGAGTAGGCGTGCGTCACATGTTTCCCAGCTCATGTATATATAGGGTACGCTGGGCACGTTTTAGGGGGCGGTTGAATTCAGACCTAAATCTATATTAATCTACACTCCATTCTCTCGCTCTCGCATCCCAAACCCATGTTGGTGCACGGTGCTTCAGAGGCGTCTCTCTCGATCGAGGAGGTGCAAGTCAAGAATAGGGAAGCCGAAAGTTGTTAGAGGGGACCAATTGGTTAGCCAATGCACTCTGATGGACCCGATCCTCAGCGTCCTGACGATGAACCATCATTGCTCTTCCATGGCGATTGTTGTGGAGGGTGAAACCATTGGATTCACGCCCTGTGTTTGCACTCTATTTCTAATAATACAGGTAGTTTCTATTGCTTCTCTCTTGATTATGAATCTTACATTTAATCTGCTTTGCTGTGTCACGATTACACATTGTTAAGTAGATCAACAGTAGACTAGGCCGATCGAAACCAATATAACAACTTAATTAGGTAATTGATTAGAGAACCTAAAATCGACCCCGAGTGTAATCCTTGCCAACTGATGAGGTAGCGATTGTGTAAATCCTCGGTATGGCAATGGACGAATGTTTGGCAATCTTCATAAGAATCTCAAGTTGATTCGGAGACGTAATCTTTGGTAAAGAAGTGGAACCGACTTGTTTATTGGGACTCAGTATGAATGCAGTAGTAGTAGTTAATTAACATAGTTTAGATTGCATTGACTTTCATACCTAGTTTACTTTCTGTCCTTACATTCTTGTAAACACAAACTCCCTCATATTTACTTGCATTTCAGTCCCCGAGACCTAGACTAGTCCGACTCTGTCATGTTTGTCCGAGATCGAGTCTAGACCGACTCTGTTGCATCCAAGTCTGCACTTAGTCGAGACCGTGTCAGATCCGTCTCTGCCAAGATCGGATCAGATCAGTCTTTACCGAGAGCAAGTTGGCATGCTACACTTAGCATTTTCTGCATTAACTCTAATTTCCACATTAAGCCATAATAGAACACACTATGTCCTTGAGAGAATTCGACCTAGGATTGGCTATGCTATAGTTAGCTTTATTTTTATTTGATGCGCGTAAGACAACTAAAAACGCACGTTATCATGGATCCACCATCCATTCGACTTTCCTAAGAGCTTCCAAGATACCTATCAATGCTTGGTTAGCTAGCCAGACAACTTTTCGGTATCGGTCCTCCCAAAAGTTAGAGTCGCTCTTTGTGGCCACCAGTTGTTGTTGGGCTTGGTCTGCTAAAATAGAGAGTTGTTCTTTGCACATTAAGATCTTAGCTTGTACCGTTAGTATGCTCTCTTTGGCCTTATTCTCTAGCAATTGGCTCCTTTCCTATGATGCCACAACTCGGCTTGGATATGTTCTTTTAGGAACTCTAGGTTGGCCTTGTCAAACTGTTCTCTTAGGAGCTCGGTATTCAAGTGGCCTATTTGTTGTTCTAGTAACTCCATCCGGCCTAGCCGCTCCCTTTCTTCTCTTTTTGCTTCCATCAACATTTCGATCAACTCTTGCTTTTCTAACAAGGCTTGATCTCTTTCGGCCCTTCGCAAACACATCTCTAAGTCTACGGCCTTGAGGCATTCTTTTGCTCTAAGCCTGATTTCTTCCTCTATGCTAGCACGTTTGTCCATTTGTTCATCTATTTTTCTTTCCTTATCGACCTCTTCCCATGCCCTTTTTTGTCCTTTGTAGGCCGCCTCCAGCTCTCTTTTGAGGTCTTCCTTCTTATTCCTAGCTTTGACTATCTCTTTGCCTTTGGTCAAGCCGGGTTCTTGCGCCGCGTCACCCATTGATGAGGAACTACTGAATGGTAACTAAACTTTTTCTACCCGACTGCGAAGCTAATCTTTATACTCAAGTGAGACTCCATAACTTCGGGTTCCTAGATCTATACCTCTTCTAATGGCCTACCCCCAGGCCGTTCGGATATTCCGTAGTATCCCCGTATGGTGAGGCCCCATCCCATGCACAATGAGGGGAGTCATCGATTCTTCGCTAGGCGGGTGTTGCATAGGGTATCCCAATTGCCTGAGTAAAAGTGTCGGATTATAGTTGATGTAGCCTTGGGTCCCCATTAATAGGATATTGGAGATTATTCCGCATCGATACCATACTACCTCCCACTCGTTCCATTTAGGATACCAGCGAATGACTTTACCAATGAGTTCTCAAAGGAAGTGTGCCCATTCTTTCCCTGTTTTTCTTTTTACCCAACACCATTTAAGGTCTTCTATTGGGTGGGTGGTGACACATCGACAAGGACAGGTATGGGTTACCAACCATAGGTATAGGGTTTGTAAATAGCAAATCAGGCGTCCTCCTTTTCTTTCATGACATCTTTGTATGGTATAATAGGTGTCAACCAAGATAGCTATCACTGGATTCCTTCGTTGTTCTTGATTGGCTAAAAAGACGTCTATTGCAACTAGATCGACATATTCGTCTAAGTAGGGCAAGAGGATGATGTTGTAGACGGTTAGCCCTAATGTATTAGTGAAGTCGTCCTAGTTCCCTACTTCCAAGAGGACTCATTCTTTCCTCTAAATATGCTAAAGGGAGGCTATCTATCCCACTCTTTTTTTGTTTTCTACCCATTATTTGAGATTCAGTGACTTTTAACAACTTGGCCACTCGTCCCCATGACGGGAGGTTCCCTTGATATAGATATTGTAGGTTTTTGTCAAGGGCTGGTAAGGATTCCCTCATATTCGTCTAAAGTTGGAGCCATCTGGAAATCTTGGAATAGGAAGCTTCTTAAGGGTGGATCGGGAACTGTATTAGGGCTGACAAGGCTTCAGGTCGGACTTCCACCTCCATCAGTAGGATACTACCGAATTTGGCTTGAAAGGCTTGGCGAGGGCCACCTTTGAGCTTATCGGCCAATTGTTTGAGAGTTTGGTATTCCATGATGTTTACCTTGATAGGTAAGGTGCCAACTATTTTGTGCTTGATCTGGAGTCCATCTTTCTTAAAAAGGAAATTTCTTATGATTAAAACCAAAGCGTCACAACATATGTATGGATAGGATGAGTTGAACTTGTATGCAGGTGAAGGTTTGGGATATGATGCATATGTCATAATGATAAGTGGGAACATGATTCCGTTGCATGATCCAAACTTCTCAACTTTGTGATAAAAATTACGATCCTACCTATTGGCTCTAAGTGACATAGTGATCCTCACAAGGTTTTGGGGTTCTATCTCACTATCTCACCATTGGCTGCGTCTATCATGCTTCTGTCCATCAGCGATAATCCTTCATAAAAATATTGGATCAGCAACTGTTCACTGATCTGATGATGTGGACAGGTGGCACAGAGTTTGTTAAACCTCTCCCAGTACTCGTGCAATGTTTCTCCTGTATGCTGCCTTATCCCACATATTTCCTTCCTAATGGACGCAGTGCGGGATGCCGGAAAGAACTTCTCCAGGAAAGTGCGTTTCATGTCTCCCCAAGTGTTGAAAAGCACTGGCTAAAGATACAGCCAATCCTTCGCTGCTCCATCCAGGGAGAATGGAAATGCCTTCATTTCGATGTAGTCCTCCGATATCCCCTACGGCCTCATTGTGGAGCAAACCACATGGAATTCTTTTAAATGCTTGTGGGGGTCTTCTCCTGCAAGACCATGAAACTTAGGCAACAGGTGTATAAGACCAGATTTTAACTCATATGTTTGAGCTGGCTCCAGCTGTGGGTATTGGATGCACCAAGGTTGATACACCACGTCTGGAGTGGCTAATTCCTTCAGCGTCCTATCGTTATTCTCCATTCGTCCTGATTCTGCAAAAATGTCAAAGCTAGAAACAAAATTGTTAGTGTAAAACTGATTAGAGTCAGCTACAGAATCTATATTGATACTAGTATTTACTGCAGTGTTCCTAATTTTGCGTAATCTATGTAAAGTTAATTCTATTTCTGGGTCAAAAACATACAATGGGTCAGTACTACTCCTAGTCATGCATTGTACATGTTATGCAGAAAAATCAGAATTAGAAATAGTACTTGAAATAGTAAATGTAGAATTGGAAACTACAGCTATCAGTTCACTAACCAATGGAACTACAGAATGGTATACAGAAAGAATGCAATTAAACTAGCATGAATGCAAAACAGAAAACTAGCTAAATGCAAGAATGCAATGCAGAAAGAAAGATGTAGTAGTGAATAAGGATGCCAATTCTACGTAGCTACAGAAATAAATGTTTGATTTCTTTCTTCTTTTTTTTTAGCGGTGAATTCACGCAGAGAAACAAATAATAGTCAACATGCTCTTTATTTATGATCCACAAACAAAACAGATAGACATAGACAAGTTCAAAAGACTCAAGACTGACTTGACAGACACACTTTACAAGCTCGGAATTCGACCTCACTTATCTTGGCACACAAAGACACAAAAGAACTTATGTCCCCGGCAACGGCGCCAATTTGATGATGCGTGGTTTTACAGTCGTTTTACGCGCTTATCAAATAACTAAAGCTAACTATAGTATAGCTAACCCTAGGTCATTCTTCTCAAGGACACAGTGTGTTCAGTTGTGAATTGGTGTTAAGTGAAGTGACGTAGAATTTGAGATGGAAAGTACTGACTCCCCTCGGAGCTGGCCGAGTTGCTCTCGGCAGAGACAGAGCAGTGATGATCCCAGTAGAGATAATCCGGCTTGGTCTTGGCTGAGTGCAGACAGACGCTACACAGATGGACTATCTCTGTCTCAGACTAAAAAGCAAGTAAATGGGGGGTTGGGAATGCAAGTAATGCAGAAAATAGACTAAGACTACGAATACAATAAACATATACTACTGTTACTAGTTATCTATTATTATTATTATATAACTGTGTTCATATTCAGTCCCATTAATCCAAGTTCAGTCCAGGCTCCACACTCCAGTTCCCAATCCATATCAGCCTTGGAAAGTCTTATGGCAATCGCCAAAGGTTCGTCCATTGCCATACCGAGGATTTATGCAATCGCTACCTCATCAGTTGGCAGGGATTAAGTTCAGAGCTGATTTTAGGTTCTCAGTTAACAATCACCAATTGATTACCTACTAAATTAGTTAAACCAGTTCCAAGCGGCTTAGCTTAACATTGTTCACAATTTAATTGCAATCGCAGATCAAATCATGAATTAAAGTAGAGGAAGAGAATGGAGATAAGAGTTGCAGAATGAAATTGATTAACAGAAATGGAATACAAATATAGTGGTCCCGAATTCAGGAGAATCCATCTTCCATGAAAATCGCCATGGTTGATGGTGGTGGTTCACCTCCGTTAGCCTGAGCGCTGAGGATCAGCTCCACCAGAGTGCATCAGTAGTCTGATCGGTCCCCTCTGGCAGACTTCGGCTTCCTAGTCTCAGACCTGCACTTCCTCAATCGAGAGAAAAGCCAATGCAGCACCGTGCACCACCAGAAATGGAAGGATGAGAGCGAGGAAATGGAGTAAATGAAGTGTATTAAGATTGAATTCAAAAAGACAGAACGTGTAAAAAGTGCACAACTCCTCCTATATATACACGAGCTGTGATATGCTAATCCTAATGAATCCTAACAGAATTACACTATGAAGATCCTATTCTACCGCTATGCAGATCTTCTAACGTGACATGGCAGATTTCCTAGGAGTGACATGGCAGCTGAGCTGACGCTAAGGTGGCCTCCAAGCTGGATAGCTGATGTGGTCAATACAATTGGGCCGCTCTTTATTGGGTTGCTGGACTGCAAGGCATGGGCTGCCGAGATGAATCTGGCTTGGCGAAGATGGAGTCGGTCTGGTCGGGACGACTTCATCTCAGCTAAAACTCCTCTATTGCCCCTAGTCAACTCGGCTTGACCTGCAGAAGAAGGAGTGATACTTTTTATTAGCTAAGAAATCTGAATTAACACAGATTTGTATTTTCTCTGTATTTAAGCCCATAAAATGAATCTTAGCTAACAATCCATTCTTAAGAACAGAATAGTCTTGCAAACCTCCTTCTTAGGTGTCTAAAAGATGTATAAATTGTGACTCATCACACCCCACACTTACCCTTTTGCACTCTTGGGCAAAATAAAATGAAAATCAACAAGGGGAAATCTTTAAAGATAGAAAAGAAATTTTCACTTGGCTTCCTTTAGTTCAAACGAGACAGAGTCGGCACTCGTTCACTCTGAGATTGAGATACTCTAACAATCTGAAAATTACTCCTTCCGTGCTCTAGGCGCATTTATGACCTGCAAACCAGAAAAGGCTACCAAGCGTGACCGATCACTTCCTCTCTTTTCTCGTGCTTGGGCTTGTATTTACACTCAACATTCATGGTACTGCAATTACCACACCTTGACAAAGCTCTCTTTTTACACATGCAAAAACACACACAGTTATGATCACTAGGACTTCTTTTCAGCTTGTAGCGAGGCTGGGTTATAGGTAGGATAAAATATGGGAAGACTGGTTTCAGGACCATGAGGGAGAGAGGAGCAATGGGGAGATAGCTTTTATCAGCCTGAGGGTAACCCAGGATGCTGCCAATTTCTCCTTCTTGCTGCACCTGCTTATTTCTTTTTCTTTTCCTTATTCCACACATTTATGCAGCTATTTTCTTTCTTTAATCGTTTCAGCTCAGATTTTCAGCTGTTGCTCCACTTTTCTTTTTCTTTCTTTCGCTTCTTTTCTTTCTTCGTATTTTCGAGCTTTTATAGGATGCTGAATTGATTCTGCTTCCTGGAGACTCCCCCACACTTGATAATGACTTACTCCCGAAACAATTCCAAAGCTCCTTAACTCCCTGAGGGTGAGGTTGATTTATGGTTTTCCGGCTTTGGCCTGTAATGAGCTTGTAAGAAAGAACGGTTATGTGGCTCAATGGGGGGTAACAAGGGACAAAATTTTCTTCAGGTAGGCTTTATTTGGCTCGGAGCTAATAAAAAAACATGGCCTAGATCATGTCATTCCTGCATATGAAAAACAGTTGTATCCAGAGGTTTAAGGCAAAATGTAGAATATACAGTTATCATGAATGCAAAAATCACACTAGAAGAAGAAGAGAAATGGCAAGATGTAAGCCATCAATATTTACAAGGGCTCAAAATCTCACACAGGTTGTTTTGCTTGTCACAAAAGGTTTTCCTTTTCAGTGTTTTTGGTCAATCACTTGACTAGAGAAAAAAAGTTTCATTCCCCTCAAGCTAGAGAAATCTCTTGCCAAAGTTGCAGAGTTACTCCTACTGTCTTTTTCAAACCTACAGAAGTCAATTCAAGATTCTTTTCAAAACAATTTTTATTTTTGACAATCCACTTTGAAATTCTGTTTAGGAGGAAAGCTTGAAAGTAAATGACAGAATTGAAACTCTGCCAGGCCGAAGATGTTCCGGATTAGGCCGAGATGGAAAAAAACCGGCATGGACTCGGCTTGGGCAGCTTTTATTGAAAAACATGACAGATTTTAAAAATAAAATGAAACAACGCAATTGAAGGAAAACAACAAAGTGATTAAAACTAACAAAACAAAAATTAAAATTAGTAGAGTTCATTAAAATTAGCAAAGTTCAGGAGGATGGGAATAGAATTAAGACACAATAATTGAAATGACTGTATATTTATCCCCCCCCACACTTAAAATCTGCATTGTCCTCAATGCGAGGCAGGGTCATCTGGTGATGCTGGTTCCAGCAATGATATTATCTCTATGTCATGAGTGATAGGCGCTGGACCTTCATGGAATGGCTTAATCTGGTGCCCATTGACCTGGAAGGTGCTGTTACTGTGTTCATCTTTTAGCTGTACTGCACCATGGGGAAACACATTAGTGATAACAAAAGGCCCATCCCATCCAGAACGTAGTTTACCTACAATGAGCTTGAGGCGTGAGTTAAACAAGAGGACTTTCTGGCCAACTCGGAATTATTTTCTCAGGATCTGCTGGTCATGGAATCGCTTGATTTTCTGCTTGTAGATCCTAGAGTTTTCATAGGCTTCCAAGCGGAGTTCATCTAACTCTTGCAGCTGAAATTTTCTCTACTCTCCTGCTTGGTCATAGGCCAGATTGCACTGCTTAACAGCCCAGTATGCTCTGTGTTCTAGCTCCACGAGAAGGTGACAGGCTTTACCGAAAACAATCCTATAGGAAGACATCCCTAAAGGTGTCTGGTATGCAGTTCTATGTGCCCAGAGAGCATCTTCAAGGAGGCAGCTCCAGTCCTTCCTACTGGGATTGGTCATTTTTTGCAATGTTTTCTTGATTTCCCTATTGAACACTTCTGCTTGGCCATTTGTTTGGGGGTGGTAGGAAGTAGCAATTCTGTGTGCTACTCCATATTTTTGAAGAAGGGAAGCCATGGCTCTGTTATAGAAGTGACTGCCTTGGTCACTTATGAGCGCTTTTGGCACACCGAACCTGCAGAAAATATTGGACTTCAGAAAGTCCGCAACCACTCTTGCATCATTTGTTCTGGTGGCAATGGCTTCTACCCATCTTGATACATAATCTACGGCCAGCAAAATGTATGACTAGCCATTGGAGACTGGGAATGGCCCCATGAAATCTATTCCCCAGACATCAAAAATTTCACAGAATTGGATGGGTTGCTGGGGCATTTCCTGCCTTCTGTTCATGGCCACTCTTGCTTTTTCGCAGATCTCGCAGGTGGAGACAAATTCATGCGTGTCCCTAAAGATAGTTGGCCAATAGAGGCCACAGTCTAGTACTTTCCTGGCAGTCCGAGTGGATCCATAATGACCGCCTCCAGGTGCCGAGTGACAGAACTGGAGGATCGTGTTGGTCTCGGCATCAGGAATGCACCTGCGGATGACTTTGTCACTGCCTAATCTCCAAAGGTAGGGATCATCCTAAATGTAGTATTTGGCATCGCTTCGGAGTTTATCTTTGTATGCCCGAGATGCCTCTGGTGGAAACCGAGATGCTGCCACAAAATTACAAATGTCAGCAAACCATGGTGGAGACGAATTTATGTGCAATAGGTGCTCATCTGGAAACTCGTCTCAGATAGGCATCAGTTCGCTTTCTTTTTCAATTCTACTCAGGTGATCAGCTACAGAATTCTCAGCACTTCTTTTATCTCTAATTTCTATGTTGAATTCTTGAAGGAGAAGCATCCACCTAATCAGTCTTGGCTTGGCATCAGGCTTCTTCAACAAGTATCTCAAAGTCGCATGATTAGAGAACACAATGATCCTTGAGCCAAGAAGGTATGGGCGGAATTTGTCCAGGGCAAACACAATTGCTAATAGTTCCTTCTCAGTTGTTGTGTAATTCTACTAGGCCGGGTCCATAGTTCGAGATGCATAGGCAATTACCTACACTAGGAGGCCGTTTCCAGCTCTCTGGCCGAGAACAACTCCTAATGCCGAATTGGATGCATCACACATTAGTTCAAATGGCAGGTCCCAGTTTGGTGCTTGTAGAATGGGGGCGGATGTGAGTCTGTTTTTCAGCTCCTGAAATGCTTCAATACAGGGCTGGTCAAAGTTGAATTCCACATCCTTCTGTAGTAGCTTGGACAGAGGCAGAGCAAGTTTGCTAAAATTCTTGATGAATCTTCTGTAAAAGCCTGCGTGTCCGAGAAATGAGTGAACCTCCCTCACGGAAGAGGGGTTTGGAAGGGATGATATGATATCTATCTTAGCCTTATCCACTTCAATACCTCTGTTGGATACCAGGTGGCCCAACACTATTCCTTCAGTCGCCATGAAGTGACATTTCTCAAAATTGAGCACAAGATTTGTGTCAATGCATCTCTTCAAAACTCTTGATAGATTACTCAGGCATGCTTCAAATGAATCGGCATATACCGTGAAGTCATCCATGAATACCTCCATGCAGTCCTGCAACAAGTCTGAGAAGATTCTCATCATGCAATGTTGAAATGTACTCGGAGCATTGCAGAGGCCAAATGACATGCGTGTGTACGCAAAGGTACCAAATGGGCAGGTGGAGGTTGTCTTATGCTGGTCTTCAGGCACAATATGTATCTGCATGTAGCCTGAGAATCCATCAAGAAAGCAGTAATAAGATCTCCCTGCTAATTTTTCAAGCATTTGGTCGATGAAAGGCAGAGGAAAGTGATCCTTGCGAGTTGTTTGGTTTAATCTTCTGTAGTCGATGCACACTCGCCAGCTATTCTGAATCCTTGTTGGTACTAGCTCATCCTGCTGATTTTTCATGATAGTCATCCTGGACTTCTTTGGAACCACTTGCATAGGGCTCACCCATTGGCTATCCGAGATGGGGTAGATGATCCCTACAGCAAGGAGCTTTGTGACTTCTTTTTTAACCACGTCCAAGAGTGTCAGATTCAGTCTTCTTTGCGGCTGCCTTATGGGCTTGATTTCCTCCTCCATTAATATTCTGTGCATGCAAATGGAGGGGTTTATGCCAGGAAGGTCTGCTAGCTTCCACCCTATTGCCTTCTTATGTTGCCTGAGAACCTCCAACAACTTGTCTTCTTGCTCTTGGTCGAGATTGCTAGCAATAATAACCAGGAGTTGTTGTTCCTTGTTCAGGTAGGCATATTTCAGGTGACTTGACAATGTTTTTAATTCTATGGGTGGTGGCGGTGATGGAGATTTGTCAGTTTCTGAGGTTGGATCCGACTGGCCGACTTGATCTGGGGAGTCAGCCTTGGCTTCTAACGCTCCTTCAGAGTCGGATCCGGATGGAACACTGAATTCTACCTTAGCCTGTGTCTGGTCTGCAGTTGTCGAGTCGGTCTCGGCAAACGTGTCGGCCTTGCTATTTGACTCTTTGGCTGAGTTGACTTTCATTTCTTCCTTGACTCAGCCTCCTCTGGCCGACTCATTCTTGGCCGTAAAAATTGTCGCTAAGTGTGCAATGGAAGACTTTTCAGCTTCAACGACTTTGTTTTCTGCATCATTTGTATACTTTGAGTGTTCTGTGCTGCAGACTTGGTCTAACAATTCGGACAGTTCCACTTCAAAGGCCAAGTCAGCAACATCACTATGATTGTCCTCAGAGTTGGAGAGGTCTCGTACTTCTTCATAGTCGGCCTCTTCATCTGTAACTCCTGGGCAGTTGCTTTCATCATCATTCTCAGCAGACTCCTCAATGTTTTCACCACTGCCATTTAGTTGAAGATATTCTTCAACTAGTTCATCAAGTATATCAATGCCAAAGAGAGAGTGGTCTTCGGTTGGGTGCTTCATAGCTTCGAAAATATTGAATTGCACCAAGGCGTCACCGAATTCCATGGAGAGCGTCCCTGCATATACATCAATCTTTGTTCTGGCTGTCATCAAGAAAGGTCTTCCCAAAATTAAGGTGGATTCCTTCCCGGATGTTTCGTCCTCCATGTCTAGCACGTAAAAATCAGCTGGAAATATTAGTTCATTGACTTGGACGAGAACATCCTCGAGAACTCCCAAGGGCTGGACAATACTCCTGTTTGCTAGCTGGATGGTCATCCGTGTGGGTTCCAAGTCACCAAAATTCAGGGACCTGTAGATTGATGTGGGCATGACATTAATTAAGGCTCCCAGGTCCAACATGGCATTGGCAAAAGTGCATTCGCCGATGGTGCATGGGACCAAAAAGACTCTAGGGTCTCTGCATTTTTTTGGCAAAGTTGAGGCACTTGTAGTGATTGCTCCATTCTGTGTTAGAGCCGACACCACACCTCCAGTTTCCTTACTCCCCTTTATTTTTCTCCTTTTGTGTACACACAATTCCTTGAGGAATTTTGCGTACTTAGGGACCTGTTTATAGCATCGAGGAGTGGAATATTGATTTCCACCTTGCGGAACATCTTCAACAATTCTTCATCCGACTCTGGCTTCCTTGCCGAAGTAGTCCGAGATGGAAATGGCAATGGGACAGTTGTCTTTGGTCGAGACTGTAAGTTGGCATTTGACTCGGAGTCGGCTTCAGCTGGTCTCGACAACTGTTGTAGTGTAGGTTGAGATAATTCTTTTCCACTTCGCAGAGTCACTACACTAGCATTCCCTCTCGGATTTAGAATGGTTTGAGAGGGAAGGTTGTTGGATCTTGCCGACTATAATTGACTTACAGTATTGGCTAACTGACCAATCTACGTTTTGAGGTCCTGGATGGTGGTGGTCATGTTCTGTTGGAACTGTAAATTGCTGGAGCTCACAGATTGTTGGAACTCCAGGTTGTTGGTTGCAAGCTGCTTCATCAGGTCTTCCAGAGATGGAGAGTTGCCTTGTGTAGGCACTCTCTGTTGTTGTTGCTGCTGTTGTTGGAAAGGTGGTGCTTGGTAGTGCGGAGTCGGCTGTTGATAACCAGCCTGCCTCTGATAGGTATTCGGTGTGGATCCGAATTGTTGAGCTACATATGGTCCCTGATTCGATCCTGGCCGAAATGGCTGTCTTCCATGCTGTTGGCCATCAATTGGCCGATTCTGATACGGTTGCTTCCCGTACTGAAATCCACCTATGGCTCCAACATTCTCTGGTTGGTCTGACTCGGTTTCTTGGAGAGTGGGGCACATATCAGTAGGGTGCTCCACGGAAGTACATATGCCACATACTTTCGCTGCCATGGCTGGTTGGTGTGTCCCGACAACAAGCTGTCTCACCAATGATGTCAATTCGGTCAGCTGATTCTCCAACCTCTGATTGGAAGCTGCACCGATTTCATTCACCATCCGTGGTTGATTTGGCCCTCTGATCCAAAACTGTTGTGTATTGCTTGCCATATTAGAGATCAGATGCCTTGCTGTTGTTGCCGTTTTGTCCATCAGGGCTCCGCCACTGGCTGCGTCTATCATGCTTCTGTCCATCAGTGATAATCCTTTATAAAAATACTGGATCAGCAACTGTTCGCTGATCTGATGATGTGGACAGGTGGCACAGAGTTTGTTAAACCTCTCCCAGTACTCGTGCAATGTTTCTCCTGTATCCTGCCTTATCCCACATATTTCTTTCCTGATGGACGCAGTGTGGGATGCCGGAAAGAACTTCTCCACGAAAGTGCATTTCATGTCTCCCCAAGTGTTGAAAAGCACTGGCTGAAGATACAACCAATCCTTCGCTGCTCCATCCAGGGAGAATGAAAATGCCTTCATTTTGATGTAGTCCTCCGATATCCCCTGCGGCCTCATTGTGGAGCAAACCACATGGAATTCTTTTAAATGCTTGTGGGGGTCTTCTCCTGCAAGATCATGAAACTTAGGCAATAGGTGTATAAAACCAGATTTTAACTCATATGTTTGAGTTGGCTCCAGCTGTGGGTATTGGATGCACCAAGGTTGATACACCACGTCTGGAGTGGCTAATTCCTTCAGCATCCTATCGTTATTCTCCATTCGTCCTGATTCTGCAAAAATGTCAGAGCTAGAAACAAAATTGTTAGTGTAAAACGGATTAGAGTCAGCTACAGAATCTATATTGATACTAGTATTTACTGCAGTGTTCCTAATTTTGCGTAATCTACATAAAGTTAATTCTATTTCTGGGTCAAAAACATACAATGGGTCAGTACTACTCCTAGTCATGCATTGTACATGTTATGCAGAAAAATCAGAATTAGAAATAGTACTTGAAATAGTAAATGCAGAATTGGAAACTACAACTATCATTTCACTAACCAATGGAACTACAGAATGGTATACAGAAAGAATGCAATTAAACTAGCACGAATGCAAAACAAAAAACTAGCTAAATGCAAGAATGCAATGTAGAAAGAAAGATGCAGTAGTGAATACAAAACAGGATGCCAATTCTACGTAGCTACAGAAATAAATGTTTGATTTCTTCTTTTTTTTTTTAGCGGTGAATTCACGCAGAGAAACAAATAATAGTCAACATGCTCTTTATTTATGATCCACAAACAAAACAGATAGACATAGACAAGTTCAAAAGACTCAAGACTGACTTGACAGACACACTTTACAAGCTCGGAATTCGACCTCACTTATCTTGGCACACAAAGACACAAAAGAACTTGTGTCCCCGGCAACGACGCCAATTTGATGATGCGTGGTTTTATAGTCGTTTTACGCACTTATCAAATAACTAAAGCTAACTATAGTATAGCTAACCCTAGGTCATTCTTCTCAAGGACACAGTGTGTTCAGTTGTGAATTGGTGTTAAGTGAAGTGACGTAGAGTTTGAGATGTAAAGTACTGACTCTCCTCGGCACTGGCCGAGTTACTCTCGGTAGAGACAGAGCCGGGATGATCCCGGTAGAGATAATCCGGCTTGGTCTTGGCTGAGTGTAGACAGACGCTACAAAGATGGACTATCTCTGTCTCAGACTAAAAAATAGTAAACAGGGGGGTTGGGAATGCAAGTAATGCAGAAAATAGACTAAGACTACGAATAGAATAAACATATACTATTGTTACTAGTTATCTATTATTATTATTATATAACTGTGTTCATATTCAGTCCCATTAATCCAAGTTCAGTCCAGGCTCCACACTCCAGTTCTCAATCCATATCAGCCTTGGAAAGTCTTATGGCAATCGCCAAAGGTTCGTCCATTGCCATACCGAGGATTTATGCAATCGCTACCTCATCAGTTGGCAGGGATTAAGTTTAGAGCTGATTTTAGGTTCTCAGTTAACAATCGCCAATTGATTACCTACTAAATTAGTTAAACCAGTTCCAATTGGCTTAGCTTAACATTGTTCACAATTTAATTGCAATCGCGGATCAAATCATGAATTAAAGTAGAGGAAGAGAATGGAGATAAAAGTTGCAGAATGAATTTGATTAACAGAAATGGAATACAAATACAGTGGTCCCGAATTCAGGAGAATCTAGCTTCCACGACAATCGCCATAGTTGATGGTGGTGGTTCACCTCCGTTAGCCTGAGCGTTGAGGATCAGCTCCACCAGAGTGCATCAGTAGTCTGATCGGTCCCCTCTGGCAGACTTCGGCTTCCTAGTCTCAGACCTGCACTTCCTCAATCGAGAGAAACGCCAATGCAACACCGTGCACCACCAGAAATGGAAGGATGAGAGAGAGGAAATGGAGTAAATGAAGTGTATTAAGATTGAATTCAAAAAGACAGAACGTGTAAAAAGTGCACAGCTCCTCCTATATATACACGAGGTTTGATATGCTAATCCTAATGAATCTTAACAGAATTACACTATGAAGATCCTATTCTACCCCTATGCAGATGTTCTAACATGACATGGCAGATTTCCTAGGAGTGACATGGCAGCTGAGCTGACGCTAAGGTGGCCTCCAAGCTGGATAGCTGATGTGGTCAATACAATTGGGCCGCTCTTTATTGGGTTGCTGGACTGCAAGGCATGGGCTGCCGAGATGAATCTGGCCTTGCCAAGATGGAGTCGGTCTGGCCGGGACGACTTCATCTCAGCTGAAACTCCTCTGTTGCCCCTGGTCAACTCGGCTTGACCTGCAGAAGAAGGAGTGATACTTTTTATTAGCTAAGAAATCTGAATTAACACAGATTTGTATTTTCTCTGTATTTAAGCCCATAAAATGAATCTTAGCTAACAATCCATTCGTAAGAACAGAATAGTCTTGCAAACCTCCTTCTTAGGTGTCTAAAAGATGTATAAATTGTGACTCATCAGTTACACATGGGAGTGACACACTCCCATATGCCTGCCAAAAGACAGTTATCCTAACCAAATGCATGGATCTTGATATAGTCTCCTTTCCATGGTTCTTTATTTTCAATGCCTGGTGAGTGATGGGGGGGTTTTGTTTTTTATGGAGGAATAACTTGACAAGAGTTGCCTCTTGCTCCTACGTATCTCTTGAGCAATGGAGAATTCAAAGTTTACGTAGTTCAGGGCTAGAGGCTTGGAGTGTGTTTTGATGGGGGTGGACTATCCACTAGCATCCAATAGTTTGGAGAAAGATGAGCTATCCATTGGCGCCCAAAGCTGGGTGGACCAAAGGGCGATTGTTCATAAGTGCCTCGTGGGGTGTTTTGAACATAAGTGGGATTTCCTTTGGCACCCGACTATGATTGCTTTGAGTGTGGGCTATTTGCGGGCGCCCGAGGGTAGTTTGATGGAGGTGGTCAGATGTTAGAGAGGGTTTAGACCATTCTGATCCCACCCAAGTATTATTTGTATATTGTTAGAATCATGGATGCGTGAGGCCATCTTTGGTCACACAGAGATTCTGAATGGGTGTTTACAGTGTGATCACATCGGGTAGATAATGACCGACTAGATATCGGCTAGGTTATTTACTTAACAAGGGAAGGCTGAGAGCATCTCTATCCAGTAGGTGTCAGCATTTGATGGGTGTGACCATGCCAACGAGGTGGCATATTAAACTAGGGTTTTATTGAGAGCATGGTTGACAAGTATAGAATTGGAACTAGGCTGGAAAGTGACAACTCTCAGCCTTGCATGGTCTTAACTACATGGATAATTGAGTTTGAATTCTGACTTTCAACTGAGGTTGTTTCTTAAGCTATCTAGGATGGGTTAGGCTCTTCATAGGAGATGTAAATGTGCTTGCATGTATTTATTAAAGACTCTTAATCATGCTTACCTAATATCCAGCGATTGTCCTTCAAATGAACCCTAGCTCTGTATTTCTTCCTTCTTAGGGTGCTTTGTTTAGGCTATTCCTCTCTGATTGTTATTCTTCTTTGTTGGTTTCTTTTCTTATGACGACTAACTTTACTTTCCTTTTTCTCCCCTTTAGAATGTTGAGGACACTCTTTCTTTTTTGAAGAACTCCTTTTCTTTAGGACACCTATCCTTTTTTAGCTAGACTTCCTCTATGGAGGAGCTTTCTCTCTCCTTTTTAAAATCTTCTTTCTTTCTCGTGAGCTTCTTAGTGTAAGGACTTTTCTTAAGTTTGAGTTCTAAGTCTTAAGTGATGGGAAAAATTCTCTCCTCCTCCTCCTTCTCCTTTGTTCTTTAATGGGGGCCTTTCATAGGCTTGCATGTGGTGTCCTATATCTTCCTAAGGATCTTCGGAATTACTGCAGTGGCTCTCCCTTAGGCATATTCAATGCTCCGGTGCACTTGGAAGGGATTTTCCATTTAATGCGAAGAATTCACCATTAATGGGGTGGTGAACATTTTTTCCTTTTGTAGGGCGCATGCTTCTCACGTTCTCCACTTGCCCTTGAAATAACAGCCCAAGTGAGAGCACACAGATTCCTATGTTGGTCATTTTTGCTCAAGGTGCATAAGGGGGAACATAGTGACATGCTTCCTTTAGTCATTCATTTGCTATTCCCTACTTCACTAACTCACTTTTGGCGAATTTGGTAATCCTTGCCATTGATTTCCTGCCATTCTTTGTTATTTTGATTTTATTCCTTTTGTCTTTATTTCTTTTCGCACTTTGGGATTCAATGGAGCTTCGTGGCAATTGCGTAAGGCACATAACAAAAAGTGGCCCATTTACCTCTTGAATTGGTTTTTGGATTTGGACCGAGTGTCGTCCTACCCAAGTGTTGTTTCGAGATTGGGCTTTCGAACACCAAGGCCCAAATTATATTACGCCATTATGGACTGCAGATGGTTATCACAATTGGGCTTCCGCCATTTTGATCCAAATATAATAACAACATTTTTGGATAAATTAACCCAATGGTTCCGTCTCCTATGACTAGGCCTCCACTATCAAAACCCCTAATTACAGACCAAACTACACTAGCAAGGAAAATATGCCCTAAATGGTTAAACTATTCGACCGAAAATGTCTTAAAGTATCATCAAAATACAAGGAAAACATGGTCACTCAAACCCTAAACAATGCCACATTGGTAGTTGGAAAAATTATACAAAATTGGTGCACAAAGTGCTTCCTCTTGACCCTTAAACATGACCAACTTTTGTTTCACTTCTTCTTGGACCCTTTTGAGCCTACCCCTAGTCATAGGGCCTTCCAAGTGCAGGGCATCTACCTTATTCTTGCCATCTTGGATATGGTTTCCCATATATGCATTAGGACCCCCCCTAATTCTACCATGAATCTTAGAAAGATCAGTTGATGAGTGCAGAATGTGCACTTTTCTAGGTTTACATATAGGGACTTATCCTTCAATAGTTGTAGTACCTGCCTAACTTGCTTCACATGATCGCCTACACACGTAGAATAGACTAAGGTGGCATCAAAGTAGACGATCAGATACAGTCCAATGAGGCTTCTCAAAATGTGGTTCATGAGTCTTATGAATGTGCTTACAGCATTGGTTAGCCCAAATGGCATCACAGGCCATTCATATAGACCAAACTTGGTCTTGATGGCTCTCTTCCATTCATCTCCTTCTCTTATGAAAATTTGATGGTAACCATTTCACATATTAATTTTAGAGAAAATGAATGACCTATGCAATTCGTCCAATAGATCGTCCAAACAAGGAATGATGTGTGTATATCTAATAGTGATTGCATTTATTGGACGATAGTCCATACACATACACTAAGATTTGTATTTCTTGGGCATGAGTATCATGGGCACAACACATGGACTTTTGCTTTTCCGTACCCATCCCTTCTCTATGAGCTTTCCCACTTGTTTCTAAATCTCTTTGCTCTCCTTAGGGTTGGCTCTATATGCTGCTTTGTTTCGCAAGATTGCTCCCAATGTAAAATCAATGTGATACTTTATCCCCCTGATGGGAGGTAGTCTTCGTGGAATGTTCTTGTGAAATAGCTCTTGGAAGCTTTCCAACATTTTTTGAAAACCATCAGGCAAGTTAGGAAATTGAGTAGACAATTGAAAACACATGTTAGTTAGTAATAGATATAATGACTCTCGCTTGGCTAACAACACTCTCTTTATTACTCTCCTACTCACCATCATCACTTTCTTGCCTTTTACACTTTTTTTTTCATTTTTTTCTTCGTACACTTAATGCCTTTTAGACGCTCAGTCCTTTTTTTCATCATTTTTTTCTATTCTCTTTTTTTCTTTTCGCTTTTTTCTTTCTTTTTCCTATTCATTTTCATTTTCAACTGATCTTCATTCACCTCTTTCAGTGAAAAAGGCTTGAGGGTAACCTTCTATCCATTGTGGACGAACAAAAATTTATTCATAACCCTATCAAGGGTCACCTTGCGGTCAAATTGCCATGGCCGTCCAAGGAGGATGTGAGTAGCTTCCATATGCACTACATCACACAGTACCTCATCGCGATACTTCTCCACTATAAAGGCCAAGGATACCTATTTATTCACTACCATCTCCCCTTGAATATTCAGCCGCTACAATTTATATGGCCTTAGGTGTGCCAAAGTAAGGAGATTTTCCCTTATCAAATGTCTCACCATTAGAAGGTCACTCTTATCAGGTGAGTAGTGACTACGTCTAGTCTTTGGCTACGCCACCAAGATTTCTACTGTAAGAAATAGCTCACTTGCTTACAGATATAACAACATAAGTAGGCAACCTAGGCTTATCTCAAGTAATGTTTCATTTGCTTGTCCAAGCAATAACCTAAGTATTCTTTGAATTGCTTCTTTAAGGAATCTCCCAAGTATTCTTTACAACAAGCCTTTTTAGGCTCAACACTCTTTGCAAGATAGTGTTTAAAGGTGTTTGAATCTTATCATTTGCTAGGACGTATAAACATCGAAAGAAGGTCAAAGTCTTTATAAAGAATAGAAAGTGAACTTTAACTAAATGTACAATTAACGCTTTCTAAGAGAATGTTCATGAATATTTTTGTCTCTTATTCTTATTATTTGTTCTTCTATCACCAAGGTATTTATAGAAATTCTTCAAGGATGTATCCATTGAGGGTCTTCAGAGTTATTCCTTGTGATTTTGAAAACCTTCTTCTCAAGTCTATAGAGGCATTGCATCATTTAATGCAAGTATTAAATGCCTTTCATCAACTAGTCTGACACGATCTTAAAATGGATCGTCTTGAAAGTAGGTGAAGGAGGATCTTGGCCCTAATCATGACCTGCCAATAGAACCAAAGTTATCAAAAGCATGACCCTAATCGCGACCTATTGGTAGAACTAACACTATAAAAAGTTCTTAACCTAAGAACAAATGAAAAGTTCTCACAATAAAGAAAACACAAATTTTATTAAACTTCAAAATTCTGTCATTCTGTTTGCTTACAAGAGTTTATTTATCGGCTCAACTTGGCAGCCCTAAAGTTAATGCCCATTAATATTTTAATTGGCATAAAATCTCTTCGAGTTAATGCCCATTAATATTTTAATTGGCATAAAATCTCTTGAAGTTAATGCCTATTAATATTTTAATTGACATAAAATCTCATCCTATATAACTCCCCACTAACCTTTTATTTCCACTATAAATGACCTTCCTATTTTTTCACCAGCTATCAAACTTTCTCTTTTTCTATCAACTACCAAAATGATTTATACAAAAATACATGTAAATGGATCCTAATTAACTACTTAGCCCAAATTACATGACAATGACTTTAGGCTTCATATGTGTTCCTCAAGATAGGCTCCAATCTTCATCAACTTGTAATAAAGTGACCCATTTGGTGTAACCTTTGATTGAATTTGGTCTAAACTTTCCTTAATTTCCAAACTTAGGCCTTGCAAAGATTGCTTCATCATTTTAGTTTTGGACCTAGTCATAGGACCTCTAGTGTCATGCAAAGAATCTTTGACTTTGTGGGTTGGGTTTCTATCGTAGTCACTTTGATATGATAAAGCATTATGCTCATGACATACTCGGATCTTTGATTTCTACCTAGCTCACCAAGTTCTCCAAGAACTACCAAGAACACCACGTGGACAAAGACACTAAGGAAGACAGAAAGGAAAAATATGGTGGAGATAAGGATGGATTTGCCACTAGCTCAAGGAGCTAGATAAGAGTAGTGAGATTCCCCATGAGCACAATGAATTTTTTATGAGAATATGGGTTTCTTGGACAATCCAAGAAAGGGGAAAATACTCTTAGAAATGCAAAGACAAGTTATATTTCATAATGGAAAAAAATGATTAAAAGTTCTTGGAACGTACGTACAAGGGGTGCTTTTAAACATTATTACTGGCTCACTAATCATGCTTAACCCCCCTCCCCACGAGAAGGCCCAAGAATCAAGGCCCAAAAGTGAAAGCCAAGCTTGCCTTTTCCTTAGTGACTGAAATTGGCAATGTGACCAATTTAGCAATTGAAACTGGAGACAGATTGGCTAGATAGGATTTTGCATCTGAAATGGGTCCTTGGCCTAAGGCTTTTATATCCTACACGAATGTATTGAAAAATACAAAGAAAGTACATGAAAAACTAAGTGCTCCCAGCCTCATACATTGCCTTCAAGGCAACTGGATACATAGTATAAAATGCGGCCTTCTTGGCCTTCTTCTTGGTCCTTGAGGGTGACCAACTTATGTTGTACTTACTCTTAGATCATCTTTAGCCTACCCCTAGTGATAGGCTCTTTAAGTGTAGGGTTTTCCCTTTCCATATATACATCCTCCTCCTCTTCTTGAAAAGAATTTGTCCTCAAATTCAATTCTTGAGTTTCTACAAGAACAAAGACAATGATGAGTCATATGTTAAAAGAAAGAGGAATTATTCATAGGAAGACTAAATTCATGTTCCTTTGTGATTAAAGATATGAATGGAGGAACCA
The DNA here is from genome assembly GCA_025330945.1 of Mucuna pruriens. NCBI lineage: Eukaryota > Viridiplantae > Streptophyta > Magnoliopsida > Fabales > Fabaceae > Mucuna > Mucuna pruriens. The sequence continues at coordinate 244,782 of JAENHJ010000488.1, read as the reverse complement.
CCAATGGCTTTCAAAATGTTCCCACAAGCAAGGCAGTTAATTTATGTGTCATACTATAAGGGAAGACAACCAAAATAATCATGCGATAAACCCTAACTCTTAGATACGCCCATAATTATTCTCCAATGATCTATGTGAAAACTTTCAATTAAGAATTGAAGCAATATGTTTTGGAACACAAAATAGGCCAATACGTTATACTCAAGATCATAATGCAAATTAGTCTCACGATATCTACACATGTTCAAAGAAGGTATAAGAATTTTACACAAAGAATGCATTTTGTTATTTTTTATCCCAAAGCCATATTCAATCTTATTTTGATACTCATATAGATGCAAAGAATGCATACTACAATTTCCAAAATCAAGAGATGACATATCAAGCCTATCATGCTCCAACAGATGTATAGAGTGCTCAGCAACAAAATCTACATACAACTTAAGATTCTCATACACTCCCAAAAATTCAAGAACCTATAATAAACATTCAAAAGTGATGCCTCTACTCAAGGATCCATACATACAACTCTTAAGTATTACACAATGGGATCCATTGATAATCTCATTGAGTTCATTTGGGTCATAGGCCTCTAACTGGGTCATAGGCCTCTAACTCAATTTCCAAGCATGGCAATTCATTTCCTTAAACACACAACATCATATTACTCTTATAACTACACCAATCATGTACACAAGTAAAGAATAGTCCATTCTGAGTAAGTGAAGCATTAAGAATCAAATTGTAATGTCTTGGGCATGCATCAAAACACCATAAAGTTCAAAAGATTTAAAGATAGCATGCAAGGAAGTAATAAAAGCTTTAGGAAACAATTTGTTTGCAGAAGGTAGTGGGTCTCTTGGCACAAGTACAATAAAACAAGGTTCACAACACAAATCAAAGGCATAAGGAGTTAGTAAACAATGATTCTTTTCCATGGACATAACTCTCTTAATTCCTTTCATCCCTAAGCATAGGGTCTCCTCTTATAGTAAGTCCTTTGTACCTGTAGGCAAAGAAATCAAAGAAGAAGAAGAAGAAGCATGCAATAACATGTTAGTGGGAAAAGCATATAAAGATTCTCTCTTGCCTAAGAGGACCCTTCTCACCTCTTTAGGGCCAACTAATAGGGATTCCTTACTCTTTTTCTCTTTATTGCTTTTACCATTCTAACTTGGCTCTTTTATTCCTACATTTTTCACACTCTTTCTTTTCTCACTTTTTCTCTTTTTTTTCGATTTCTCTCATCTCAACCTCTTACTCTTTTTTTATCTTTTCTCTTATTTTATTTTGATCTTCCTAAAATACTCTTAGAGACAAAGGTTTAAGAACCACATTTTGTCCCGTATGTACAAATATGAACCTGTTTGTGACTCCATCATGGATCACCTTCCTATCAAACTGTCATAGCCTACCCAATAATAGGTGTGTGGCCTCCATTAGTACTACATCATACAACCCTTTATCTTCATACCTTATGAATGTAAAAGTCACTTCAAACTACCAGTTCACTACTAACTCTCCATGCTCAGTAAGGCATTGAAGCCTATATGGTCTAGGATATACAATAGCAAGTAGGGCTAACTTCCTTACCAGCCTTTCACTTGCCACATTCATGCAATAACCCCCCACCAATGATTATAGAAAACAAATTACCCAATATGTGACACCTAGAATGGAAAATATTCTCCCTCTATGTCTCAGCTTCATTTACCATTTGGTTCCTGATAGTGTTGTTGACATAATATCAAATCACTAGGTATCCTTTAAGTTTTGTAGTGTAGGGACCAACTTAGGTCGATTCTCACAAGGACACACTCTTACCATGCCTAATCATGTATAGCAAAAAGCAGAATATTAGGCAAAAAATTATGGAGAATCCAGAACAGTAAAAAGGGGGTTTAGTTTAGAATAGGAGTTGTAGGGTAAATTAACAAAACAGAATGAATTTAAAATGAATTAAGGAACATCAACTCAAAAATTCAGTCATGCAACCTGTTATCACGACTCTTTTAAAGAATTATGAAATTTCATATCAACCAACCTAAGATTCTTTAGATAATCACCTAACATTTGTCCATGTATATTGAGATCATAATCGTGGCCCCTAATTAACATATTTAAGATCGTATTGGCTAAATTCAGGTTATCAGTCGATTACCTATTGGGAATATAATCCAAAACTCAACAAGATCACAATCATGAAAACAGATTAAGAATTGAAAAACACAATAGCATAAATTGCATAAGTAAACTGAAGAATAAGAGCTCAAACTAGTTGCAATCATGAATCTTGAATTGATAACGAAGTTAGCCTTCCATGTTCATCATCATAGAAGACTTAGCAACATTCAAAGAAAGAAGAAAAATAGAGAAGATGTAGAGAAAATTACAGAAGAAAACGTAGTAGAGAAAATATGTGTAAGGAATTCGAAACTTGTCCTATAAGCAACAACTTTCAACTCCTCAAAACCAAAAGTCTCCAATAAGTTTCTAACAAAAAAACTAACTGAATAACTCTTCAACTTCCTAACTAGACTTCCTAATGATTACATGCTCGGCAATGCTAAGGAGAATGGGCTTGGACCAGTAGCTTCAGCAGCCCAACAAGCCCACTAGTCTACAGGAAAAGGTCTAATTTAGAGTAATGTAGAGGCAGTGGATTCCAGTCCATTTTTGACATTGCAAACTGTCGAACTGGATTGAACTGTAAAGAGAAACGTTTTAGATCTTCGTCTTAGATTTCCAAGGCTACCAAGATTTTCCAATTTGGAGGTCTGTAGCTCCAGATATGGCCTGCACAAGATAGCAACCTCATAATGAAAATTAAGTCCAAAAATAAGCAAATATTAACAACAATCCTCAATTTAGCTCAATAACCAAAAACTCAACCAATTTGTGATTATTAACTATAAAATAATGTCAAATATGTCTAAAATAAATCACTATTAGGTGCCCAAAATATGTTCTATCAAATTCCCCCACACTTGAACTTATGCACTCCGAGCAAAAAAAAAAAAAAAAAAAACAAAGGAAATCTAAGTAGAAGGAAATGAAGCAATTTACAAAATAAAATGAAGCACCTTCCAATGAATCCTTAAGTCAATAAAAGGAATAAGAGTAAAAGCATCCTATAATCAAGGTATCCAACAATCTATGAATTTACTTGTAATATCTAAAGCAAACAAGAGAACAATAAAAATTAAAGAGTAACCCACAAATGATAGAAATCTCTCAAGATATATACTCTCAATCTCTCAAGTTTTTAGGTTTGTGTTTACACTCAAGCACCCTATGCTAACTAGCACTACCAAGCTTTGACTATCCTCTAAATTCTACAACTTGAAACACATGCACAAATGATCAAAAGGGATTTTATTAAGGTTGTAATGTGGCCAAGGGCAAGGTAGGATATGATGCACTAACTCTTCCAAAGTGCCATAACTTTGTAGTTCTACAACATCCTGAATCTCCCTATTCAACCCATGTTGGAACCTTGCCATAGTGGCCTCCTCTCCCTAATCTGGGCTTTTAATAGGTTCGTTTCCATCTCTTTGTGGTACTCCTCCACACTTTTGGAACCCTACTACAAATTATGGAGCTTATTATGTAGGTTCTTTGCATATAAAGATAGAACAAATCTCTTTCTCATTAATCTCTTCAAAATCATACCAACTCTCACAAGGTTCTATTATACCGCTCCTTATTTCATCCATCATACATCCACCAAATCAAGGCATAATCCCCCAAAGCTAAGGTCACTAACCTCACCCATTTCGACCTTGTCTATCAAAACTAGTTATCACCTACTCAACTTTTTATGCTCTCAGTCTATGTAAATCTTAGGCTTACAATTTCCAACAAATGAGGTATTTTACACTTCCCTATATCTAACTCATCCCTTATATCCTCTTCTCTTCTATCATGCCTCTCATGCCTCTCATCCCTCCTATCTATCCCATGCCTCTACGCCTCTCACACCTCTCTTTCCTAGAGGATCGTGAACTTTTACTATGGTCACTATAATTTCCTCCTCCATATCCCTCCTCTTTGGCTCTACTTAAAGCCTCAACTTTATCGTTAGTGATTTGGGCATCCTTTTGCACCACATCAAGCCCCTTGCCAACTAAGTCCATTTTTTCTCTTAGCTCATTCATAGCATCTATGATGTACTTAGACATAGGTGAAAGTCCTTCCCAATTTATACTAGAACTTCCCATCTTTCTACATTCCCCAAAGCCTCACAATCCTCCTAAAGTACTATAGAACCAAAAGCAAAAAATATAAAAAAGAACAAACCTCACACACTTTCTAAGTGTTTCCACTCACTCTTGTGTTTCACACTTCTTTTATGGCTTTTTCTATAAGGTACTCTTTATCCTTTTTCCCCTAAACTCTCACTATAAGATTGACTAAGAAACCTACTCTCTAAATCAAGCATCTCAACTGCAAGTGAAAGCCAAACAAATTTCAAGATACTCTTAGGAAAGCAAAGGAAACAAAACTCAAAGAAAAAACACTAGAAGCCAAGAAAATTGACAAGCAAGAAAACTAAGAAAGGAAAGTTAAACTCAAAAGGAATTTAATGTGACACATAAGAAGACTCAAAGAAAAATTAAAAGGGATTTAGACATACAAAGAAACTCAAGACAATACGCAAAAATTATTGCACATACCATGCACCCCAAATAATGCATTAAAATTAGCAAAGTAGAAATCTAGAATCACAAGTGTGGCTTATAGAAGACTCTTAGACCTTCAAACCACTTTTTCATTGGATTTTTTTCTCTTGGTTTTTAGTGGCTAAGCTTTTGTTTTACTGTAGGAATAAAACCGCATAAACCTTTTTTCTTTCACTTTTTTTTCAAATATTTTTTCACAAAAACTTCTTCCATAATTTTTTTGACAGCACAAGCACAACTCTAGCATACTTTCTTGCATAGATTCTCATAGGTATTTCCACAAACACATGGGAAACATAACATAGTGCAGGACAACAACACAGAGACTCAAGAAACAACACTCTATGACTCTGTTTTTTTCCACAAGATTCACGACAAACATCAACATACCACATGTTACACCAAATTACGCTAGCATACATCAAGAACAAGCTTAACGAGAATTTCCACCCAAACCATAACCCCAATGGACCATAACTACTGAATTAAGAACAACACAAGCTCAATGAAATATGACAAATTGAAACCATGACTCTAATATACATAGGCATGTGATCAAAACCCAACAAAAATGAAGCAAAACAAACGACAAATAAAGCTACACTAGGAAGTAGAACTCACGTGAAGATGGTTCGCACAAAGCCACCATGGCAGCCATTAAACCTTCACGTTTTGGAGCATTTTGGAGCTGTAACCAGCAAGTGTAGGTGCAAAAATCCAACTCTATTACCACTTGACACCTTGATCTTTGATTTCTACCTAGCTTGTCAAGTTCTCCAAGAACACTAAGGAAGAATGAAAGGAAAAATATGGTGGAGATAGGGATGGATTCACCACTAGCTCAAGGAGCTAAATAAGAGTAGTGAGATTCGCCAAGACCACCATGGATGCTTGATGAAAATGATGGTTTCTTGGACAATCCAAGAGAGAAGAGAACACTCTCATAAGTGCATATGCACATTATATTTCACAATGGAAAAAATGATCAAAAGTTCTTGGAATGTAAGTACTAAGGGTGATTTTAAGCATGATTAATGGCTCACTAATCATGCTTAAGGCCCCCCATGAGAAGGCCCAAACATCAAGGCCTAAAAACGCAAACCAACCTAGCCTTTGTCTTAGCGATCAAAATTGGCAATTAGTGATTGAAATTGGCAATGTGACCAATTTAGTGACCGAAATTGGAGACGAATTGGGTTGGTAGGATTTGGTATCTGAAAAGGGACCTTGGCCTAAGACTATTCTATACATTGCCTTCAAGGCAGTTGGACACATAGTACAAAGTGCGGCCTTCTAGACCTTCTTCTTAGTCCTTGAGGGTGACCAACTTGTGTTGTACCTCCTCTTGGATCCTCTTTAACCTACCCCTAGTGATATGCCCTTCAAGTATAGGGTTTGCCCTTTCCATATATGCATAAACTCATATCCTTTTTAAGTAACTTAAGCATGTTATTCTGACTTTATTATACCTCGAAATATATGTTAATTAGAGTTGTTGGAGAAAGTAACTTGATATGACATCTTTTGGTTTGCTTAAAAAACATATGTCCTAAAAACACTTAATATTAATATTCCATAAAAAAAATATTTCATTTAATAAAACACTATGTTTTAATATAAGCTATCATCTTTTGATAAGAAAGCATTCTTAATGATAGATGATGAGCTGATAGGCAAACTATATAATAGACAAGTATCATTTAATGGATCAAACGATGTGTAAAGTGCATGTTTGCAACTTCTTTTTATAAAAACCTTTGCATGAAAAAGATGACACTTTTTATTAGTCTATTTATGTTTGTTTTGTAGCTTTAAAACTTTTTAAAACATATTTGAGGGTGTAACAACACTTATCCTCAATTACTCATTTCTCAATTCATGCCTTAATGCAATGAACTTATATTATATCTTAACAATCTTTCATAGTATTAACTCAACAATAACAAATCATCATACAATGAGGTTCAACATATAACCACTTAGAAAACACATATAACTATAAATAGACATACAATCAATAACACAAAATTTCATATTCTAATCCAAAGAATCTAATTTCTCCTTCAAAGACATTCAAACAACTAAACACTACAATTGAAGTTATAAGGGAAACTCGTCAATCCACGACCACGAGGTTAAAAGCTATGTGCCCTACCAATTAGGAGAAATAAACATGAAAAACTAGGGTATAGGGCCAACCCTTCAATTCACAACCATAAAGTTAAAATCTTTAAACTTTATCAATAACACAATAATTGGGGTTCGATGGTCAACCCCTCAATCCACAATAGTTAAATTAAAATCCTTATACTTTGTCAATTTGATAGAGATACAAAAACATAAGCAAACAACTAAACATAACCAATTGGGATTTGAGGATCAACTCCTCAACCTATGTTCATAAAATTAAAATCTTTGTACTCTATCATTTAACAAAGACAAACAAACACAAACAATCAAACAAACACAAGCAAACAACTAAACACGACAATTTGGGTTTGAGGGTCAATCCTTCAACCTACAATTATAAAGTTAAGATCCTTTGTGCTTTATCAATTGAAAGAGAAAAATAAACACAACACATTTGGGTCCAAGGCCAACCCATCTACTCATAATTACACCCACACTCTTGAGCAAGTCATTCTCACCCCTTGGAAAAACAAAACTTTGGCTACACAACGTTCCTCAACATTTTCCTACTATGTCCTCTATAGCAGCAACACAAGAGAGTTTGGAAAAAGAGTATTAACGTATTATGGGTTGCGCTAGCTTCCTTTCTTATAAAGTCAGAATAGGTTGAATTTAGGTTGTTATATATATATTATTTAAATATTTAAATGCTATTGAATATTTGTTTGATATAAAGAACATATCTTTTAAATATTATAAAATTATTAATTATATTTGAAAATTGTTAGATATTTATTAAAAGATAAAGATAATATCTTTTAAATACTCAAAGTTGTTAGTTATATTTGAAATCAAAAATTTAATTTTAACTTAACAAAAAACCAATTTACTAAATCAACACTTATTTTTTCAAGAATATAATTTATTTAATTAATGATAAAATATAATTTAAACACTCACTTATTTAACAAAATAGCTATAGCACCATCACTACCACCACTACTTCCACCACCATCAACAATAATAACCACGACAAGGATAGAAAAAAACAATAACTATTACTACTACACTATTAATATTAATAGTTTAGGATTTAATATTACTATTAATGTTACCGTCTACGTAGAGTTTGATTTTATATTAATATTAATAGTTTAGGGTTTATTAATATTAATATTAATATTACCGTCTATGTAGAGTTTGATGCTAAAATAGCAAACTTAAACATTACTGTGTGCTACTCTACCTTTATGCCAGAAGGGTTTTCTAGAAATTTTTACAAGTGGCAAACAACATTATATATATCATAGAATTATGGTTAGTGTAAATATTTTTTACTTGTAAATTAATTTCAGGTTAATGAAATTAACATTGAACAGCAGTGTGAACCGACATATTGAACGTTTTATAAGCACATATTGAACCGACATCTAGACATACCAACACTAAAGGAGCACGGTGCCACCTCCCAACGACATAATGCAATTACTACTGTGAATGAAAGATATTAGGTCTCCAGCTGTGCGAAGTTAGCAGTACAACCGTAGAATCCTATATATTAATAACATTTAGTTTCGCTACCACAAGATTGGTGGTCCATTTATTTTTCTTTATATTAATTAAAAAATTTATGACTACACTTAAGTAATTATTAAAAAATTTTAAAAGAAAGTTTTTAACTATAATATTCAATACTTCAACACATTCTCATCAAGTTTTAATAATTTTTTATTTATTATTTCTTTAATTATATTATGTGTATGTATAGTATTATTTGTCACAGCTGCAGGGATATGTGAGATTATTGAGGTGGGGGACCGACAGAGAAAACTAACTGCACCGGTGTCAATGCTTGCGGGTACATTGAGCTTATAAATAGGTGATAGGGAGGAGGCTGATGGCAGAATTAAAGCTTGTAATTGTGATTCAAGCAAGAACTCAAAGCTTCCATTTGAGACTTGCATATTTTTTATTCTGAAAGGATTAATTAGCTCCCTCTCACGATTCTTTTTGGCTATCGGGATCCTTTCAAGCTGCCTTAAGTTTTAGGGCTATATTGAGTTCTGAATTTTGTTTGAAAGAGATATAGGATATATCAACACAATAGTGTTGAACATTCTAGGAGGGAACGGAAGAAGGAGAAACCGACCCATCAAGATATTTGAAGTATCTAATATATTGTCTATTTCTGTGACATGGGTGCTCCACTAACAGCCTGGCCGTGGGACAACTTGGGGGTATTCAAGGTATAGCTAGTTACGCATCTTCTTGCTCTCCTAATTTCTTAATCATTATGACAATTTCGGAGGTACTGACATTGTATTTGTTTGATCTCAAATTAATTGTTATTGAATGGATGTATATAGTATCTGTTATACGGCCCACTGGTGGCTAAAGTACTGTATGAAATGTTCTATGAGGAAGACTCCAACCTCAACTCCAGCTGGTGCCTTCATTTGCTCATACTCACTGCTCTCAGAGGTTTTCTTCATGTGCTATGGAATTCTTACAGTAATATGCTTTTTCTTACTCGAAATCGAAGGATTCTTCAACAGGGCGTCGATTTCAAGCAGATTGACCAGGAATGGGATTGGTAAGAAAATGTCAATTATTTTTCCAAATAAGCGTTTACAATGATTTGATAATTTTTCATTTTCTTTTGTTGGCTGTTTCTAACAGGGATAACTTCTTAATTCTTCAAGCAATGATTGCCTCCATGGCCTATTATATGTTTCCCTTCCTTCAGAATTTTCCTCCCTGGAGCAGCATTAAGGGTCTTATCGCAGTTTTGATGCTTCATGTGGGAATCTCAGAACCACTTTATTATTGGGTGCATAGGAAATTTCATGGAAACAATCTTTTCACCAATTACCATTCACTTCACCATTCATCTCAAGTACCTCAATCATTAACAGGTGAGACCCTATTATAGTCTCTGAGCATTTTAATTCTACCTGAAGGCTAACAAAGTGAGGTTCGTCCTGTTAAAATTACTTTGGTTTTCATGACGCAGTTGGAAATGCAACCGTTTTGGAGCATCTTATTTTGACGGTAATAATTGGAATCCCGATCATTGGGGCCTCTCTAATGGGATATGGATCAACAAACTTGATATATGGTTACATTTTGATTTTTGATTTTCTGAGATGTTTGGGCCATTGCAACGTAGAAATTATTCCACATCAGCTGTTCGAGACATTTCCATTTATGAGATATGTCCTATACACACCAACGTAAGTTTATTTAGAGCTATGCCACGAGTCCCAATTACAAACCTCTTTTACTCTCCTGTCACATTCACATATTAATTATCAGACTTGACATGAAAATGCCCCATTGGTTTCTACTGTCTTTGGTCAGGAGAAGTAAAAGCATTTACGGTGGCCAAAAGATTGAAATATCTTAATAAAGCAGGTTGTAGTAAAGGGAAGGAAAATGAAATGTTTTATTTAATTGAACATTTTTAATTAGAGTTTACACAAATGAGTTACAAAATACGATCTTTCAATTGCCACCTTTAGCGAATTTAAATACCCAAACTAAAGTATGAAATTCTAGAATTAGCCTTCTATTCTCCTTTTTCTATTTTCTATTCTTTATATTTTTTTTTGGATTTGTTCGTTTTCCTTCCCATCACAATGTCCAAATAAGTGATGGATAGATTATTTGAGGACAAAATTACTAAAAGGTTCTCGTTGGAAGTCTTTTTAAGTTTCCTATACAAATTAAGTTGGCTCCAATGTAGAAAGTCCAAATACTGAGGAAGTAGTAGGAGTGAGGATGCGCTGATTTCATTTTATGAACATGCAGTTTGTGATTAAACTGTATTTATTTCTCTATTGGCAAAGAGAGAAATAAACAAAAACATTGGACATAGAAAAAAAAAACAACAACAAAATTTAACAGCAGTAAATTCATTATTGAGCTATAAGTTAAATGCAAGTCCGAAAACTAATCAATATCCGAGGTAGTTGTGTATAATCAGTTATATCTTTGTATACAGATACCATATCCTACACCACACTAATAACGACTGCAATTTCTGCCTCTTCATGCCTCTCTTTGACGCACTAGGCAATACGCTTAACAGCGAAGCATGGCAATTACACAAAACATTCAGCTCAGGTACCGAAAATAAGCTGTTCTATATTAATTGTGTTGAATCTCATTATAGTAAAAACTTGTTATATTTAATTAATTAACTGTTCTGCTATACTAAAGACAAATTTATTACTCTTATATCTATTTTCCATTTAATTATTTCTCTATTAATACACACTCCATTAAATAGAATCAATTTTGTAATATGTAGTTAATTGTTGTAAAATTATTTGGAGAGATTTCAAAATAAAAGGAAGGCTTTGATTAATGGGACATTTTTGTTTTTCATTTTTTAAATTTAAAATTATTTTTTCTAGTTTCACATTTTAAAAATAACTAATTTTAGTCTTATATAAAAATAGGTACAATTATTATTTATCATATGTATAGTAAAAAAATTAAATAACATTAAAGAAATTTTTTTAAATTAATAGTATTAATTTTTTTTCCACTATACACGTACTAATAATGATTTCATATTCTGTTAATAATATAGAGGCGAAGGAACACAAACATATATTATAAAAAAATGTAGAAATTAAAAAAAAATAATTATAAATTTGAGATAAAAATATATTTAAACCTAAAAAGAAATCTAATTTCTTAAAAAATAAAGATAAAAATAAAATAATAATAATAATAATGAATTAATAATTTAAAATGGAAAATTGTATAAAAAAGTAAAACATGAAACGGAGTAGTTCACAAAATTAAGCAGCATCCAGTTGTATTAAATCTTCTTTCTATGAAGATTGTCGGTGTTTTCAACCATAGTTTTCTTATTGTAAATATATAGCTATTGTTTGTGGCAATGCTGCTATGATCCACGTTAATGATAGACGTGTATGTGTATCGACGCAGGAAATGGTAGTCGGGTACCAGATTTCGTTTTCCTGGCCCATATAGTGGATGTCACATCCTCTATGCATGTTCAGTTCTGTCTCAGATCCTTCGCTTCTTTGCCATTCAGAACGAGGCTCTTCTTGGTCCCATTTTGGCCTATTGCCCTTATAGCTTTGTTCGCAATGTGGGTTTGGTCAAAGACCTTCTTAGTTTCCTTCTACTACCTCAGAGGTAGACTACACCAAACCTGGGTTGTACCGAGGTGTGGCTTCCAGGTAGGTTTATAATAATAGTATTAATTGGCTTCATTTTACTTTTTGTACGCACGTCATGAATGATGTTTAAAAAAATAAGTATTAATTGTTTCTTGTTTTAACAGTATTTCTTGCCATTTGCAACTGACGGTATCAATAAGCAAATTGAGCAAGCTATCCTCAGGGCTGATAAAATTGGAGTAAAAGTCATCAGCTTGGCGGCTTTGAATAAGGTTTGCATGTTACACTTCTCTTGCTGTTGAATTTGACCTTGAAAATGAACATAATTAATTTATTGAATTCTGGTGTTCTCTTCACATGGTCGTTGAGGGTTTTAATGTATTGTAAGGTTTATCTCAGATACCTGACAAAACCATCCATGTAATACAATACACCATAATTGCCTCAGAGGATACATCTTGATTTATCCATCAACTAAACTAACGGTGGCCCCATTAGCTTTCTAAATGCATGAAACGGTTAAAGATAGGTTGCTTTCTCTATTCTACCTGCATTGCTGCATTTAAACATTAAACAAAAATTGTTACCCGCAAAAGATAAACAGAAACAACATCACCTTAATTTCCATGATCATTCATTCAATTAGGACTTTTAAGTTTCTCTTTCGCAAAGTTGGAAGTGCTATTCCGATATATTTGTTGTACTGTAATTAACTAGGGTCATCATATTTGGATACAGTAATATTATTTGATGAAGCATTTACATCTGAAGCACGTGAATCAATGATTTTGTGATTCTTTTAGCTAGTAGTTCTCACAATTTCGTATACGACCGTGGCTAATAAATATTCAAAATCATTCAGTAACAGGCTAAACATACATTATTTAGAGGGCATAATTAAATCAAGCTTCGATTGCACATGTTACATGTATAACTTTGATAATTCAAAATGAATTATGATGAGATTTATGGTCTTATCTTGTGGTTCCCATAGACGTGAGGGTCAATTTAATGTTACCAGTGTCGGGGTTGGTTTACCAATTGACCTTTTGCAATTAATTCATCGCATTCACTGAAACAGAATGAATCTCTAAACGGGGGAGGAAAGCTTTTTGTGGACAAACATCCAAACCTTAGAGTTCGAGTTGTTCATGGGAATACCTTAACAGCAGCTGTGATATTGGATGAAATCCCGAAAGATGTGGAAGAGGTTTTCCTAACAGGAGCTACTTCCAAACTTGGAAGAGCAATTGCCCTCTACCTTTGCCAAAAGAAAGTGAAGGTTCTGGTATGTCTTCCACAAGTCAAACGCACATTTAGTATTTTGTTATTTTATTATATATATGCCATCAATTACTTGCCCTTTTCATCTGAGTAACACTTTTCTCATACGTCTCATACTTTTGCATACCAATATAAAAGGATTCCATCTCTAGTTCATACATTTTAGTTATTAAACATTCTTTTTTGATTTGTTAGAATTCGATAAAATTATTACATGTACAATTTCAAACCAAAAAATATAGTCCTATAAATTTATTTTTTAAGCAGAAGTCATAAAAATACATATGATTTTAATATTTTTTATTTTGTATTTTATTTTTTTATTTAAAAGGTATTTTATATTTTTTAAAATTAAAACAAAATAAAAATATTTTTTTATAAAAGTCTTAAATATGTATACTTTTTATTTTATTTTTTAATTATTTTTATTGAAGTCGTGAAATTAAACACAATTTCACTTTTTTTTTTTACTTTGCAAAGTTGTGAATCTAAATACAATTTTTTTTCTATGCTTAAGTCATGAAATAGAACACGACTCACGAATGTGAACAAATTTATACCCTCACGATAGTTGTTTTTTAATTCATACACTTACTGCATGTGAACTAAACTCAATTTATAAATTTATATATTACAGAAAATAATAACTAAATTTATAAATTAAAAAATACTAAATTTATAAATTAAAAAATAACTAAAATTATAAATTAAAGAAAATAGTAATAATTCAAAATATAAATGAAAGAAAATAATAATAACTAAAAATATAAATTAAATAAAATAATGACTAAGATTATAAATTAAAGAAAAAATAATAACTAGATTTGTAAGTTAAAGAGAATAATCAAAATGAATTAAAATTTTTAAATAAGAAATTGTACGTTAATACACATTTTGAAAAAAAAAGTATAATGAAATCGTGTTTACTTTTACGACTTCTATTAGAGAATTTAAAAGAAATAAAAAATTCATAAAACGTAAAAAAGAGACTTATCCTCATTTAAATATATATATTTTTTAAATCCATCATTTTAATAATTTTAAAAAATTACCTCAGGTAAAAAAAAAGAAAATCGCTTTTGCTGTATTTATGTTAATTTCATCTGAGATATACATGTAGTCTACACTGTAATTTCATATCTAATCTTGATAACACTAATTATCATGATGCAATTGTGGAAAGGCATGGCTTAAGTAATTACCACTACTTATTAATGGAGGAATGTTAAATTGCAGATGTTGACTCTTTCAGTGGATAGATTCCAGAGGATTCAAAAAGAAGCCCCCCCAGAATACCAAAGCTACCTTGTCCAAGTGACAAAATACCAAGCAGCACAAAACTGCAAGGTATTTATCATATTCTATTACATAGATCAAAATGTTAGCTAGTGATGCTACTTATCCGGTAACGTCCCCTCCGAATGCTTGTTATAATTTAAAGTCTTTCTAGTAATTTCTTAAAACTTGTATCAAATATATTTTGGTATAACAACCTCAATTTCAACGATTATATATATGCAATTATTAGATCACTGGCACCGAAAGAAACATGCAACTTACATTAATAGTGATTACTTGTAATCCAGACCTGGATTGTTGGCAAGTGGATCACACCAAGAGAGCAAAACTGGGCGCCACGTGGAGCTCATTTCCATCAATTTGTTGTCCCACCCATCTTTCCATTTAGAAGAGACTGCACCTATGGTGATCTAGCAGCTATGAGGTTACCAGAAGATGTGGAAGGCCTTGGCTGCTGTGAGGTGAGCGACTATTCATCAAATGAATTTTCATCTCTTTCATTTTCATGTAAATTTTTAATTTGGAAATAATAATACGGCCTCATTTGCATGTAATTTTTCAACGTACAACACAACAGTAGTTTCAATTCAAAGTCGTGAGGCAGAGCAAACTCTTATATTTTAATTTCATTCTGAATATTTCTATATATTATTAATTTTTATTTTATTTTTGCTTTGCATACAGTACACGATGGAAAGAGGAGTAGTTCATGCATGCCATGCAGGAGGAGTTGTACATAGTCTTGAAGGCTGGACTCATCACGAAGTTGGAGCCATAGATGTGGATAGAATCGATGTTGTATGGAAAGCAGCACTCAGTCATGGCCTAAGAGCGGTTTCTTCAGGATCCAGCGTCAAAAGAAATTGAAGTCTGAGTCAGATTTGAACTAAATGCTTTGTACTAATAATTTAATTTGAAATAAATGCTTTGTAACGAGTTCTGGTCTTAAAGAGTGGTCAATGAAATGTGGTTAAATTCTTAATTTGAAGTTGTTTTTGTTATAGATTTTTCTATTCTTATAAATTTCACATATATTATTGCTATTATATTATGTCATATCATTACTAGAAAAAAAGTGAATTAGTGACCCTTTACCACTTATTATTGTTTCGTTGTTAAATGTAGACAGCGACTACTTTAGTGATTGAATTTCGTTGTCACAAAATTAATTGATCACTAATCGATCTGTCGTTAAAAACACAATAATTAAATAAAATTTTCACAAACCATTTTGCGATCGACTTGTGACCAAAGAATGGTTTGGTATAGCGACCAAAAACATTTTTGTCATTACATGTTGCCAATATTAACAAACAGCGATTGAAAGTTGTTTTGTTGCTAAAAGATATAAAAGTAGTACGAATTAGCAACCAAACAAAAACCATTGCTGGACCTATAAGATAGCGATCGAAAAATTCAATAGCTAAAAGATATAAAGTATACAATATAAATGTTACACCTAGCATTTAGCAACAAAAATAAAAATCCATCGTTGAAGCTAAAGCTATAATATACCGTATAAATTAGCGAAAAAAAATTTTTGGTCGCTAAATGCTTAAATAAATAAATAAATAAAAATATACAAGATAAATTAGCCTCTCCCTCGTTTCAAGTTTTCCAACAATGGTTCTTGCCCACTCACCCTCTCTGATTGGTCACCACTACTTGCCCTGCTTGAGCTCAATCTACTCACTACCGCTGGCGTGTCCTCTAGTCGCCCACCCATTGCCCGCTTGTGCGCAGATCTAGTCACTCAGGTCCAATCACTTGTCGCTTGATCTGCTTAGATCCACCACTCACTGTCGCACGCACGCCCACTCAATCACTGCTCACTCACTCACCCGCCCTCACCCTTCTGCCACCAGTCACGCTCGCTCACTATGGTCGCTTAGACCTGGTCGCCCATTTCACTTTGCCTCGGTTGCCTGCTCCGACCCTTACCCCCTCAACCAGCTACCACCACTGTTGGTATTACATTCCTATATGTTATTATGTTTTCTATTTTGCATATCTATGTTTGATTATTGTTATATTATTTGTTCCAAATTAGTTGATTATGATATTGTCAATACTTTGCTATCACTTTATTGTAGTGTTCAATATTTAACATATATATCATTATGTTTGTAGAGCGACTACTAACTCATTTTATGATTTATATCAAACTATATATACAAAAATTAGATAAAACTAAGTAAATTTTTGTACATTCTTTTCATTGATAACTATTGATTGCTTGTTTATAGTTGAATTATTGTTTATAATGTTGCATATTGACCAATATGTCATTAATGATTCTCTTGCCTATATTGATGATGGTGGAGAAAAAGTAGATATATAATTATTAGATCAAACAGACTTGGATTCAATGATGATGCATACATATCAAGTGAGGATGAGATTGAGAGTAATTTTAATGATACAAATACCTCTTAAGTAATTGATACATTATCCTCAACTGCATTTATTGTGTCAATTCTTTTCTATATTTGTATGATTGTTGTTTGTAACAATTACTTGTAGTGATTATTTGGGGAAAGACAAGTGACACATTTTGGTGTAGAAGTGATAAGTGACACATTTATCTAACAAGTTAGGTTACTTTCTATTTTACTAAAAATCTAATATTTAACTTTGTTTATGTTTGTTGTTAAGTTTCATATATGTAACCGTTTTTACACACAAATGACAAACAATTTTTACATCTAATCGTGGTAGAGGTCATAGTGTTAATGAGAGAGCTCTAGCGACCATCAACTCTCCCACTTGTACCATTCACATCTCCACCTTAGAATCAACAATTCCTAATTATAATATTATATGTTTTTGTTGGTACTTTTAATTGGTTATAATTTTATATTTTGTTCATTGTAGTTATTAATATACTATTTTTGGAATTTATTATCCTTTATTGTTTATAGTGTGATTAAGCTTTTGAGTATTTATAATTATTTGACTGGTTAAAATTATAAATTTTCTATGTATTAAAAGAAGTTACCAAATTAGCAACCGAAATATTTGGTTGCTAAAACACAAAATAACATTTTTTAAAGAAAATAAAAAATTAGTCAAATTTAGCGACTAAAAAGATAAGTACTCATTGGTTGCTACATAGCAATCGATATAGCGACCAAAAAGGAATTTGTTTTTATCAAATGTTATTTTTACAGTGACTAATTTAGTGACTGTATTATTTAATTATATTCTTTTTTTTGTTTTGTTTTACTTTTTAGCAATTGATTTAGTGATTGAAAAAATTTAAATTATATGTTTGCTTTTTTTATTTTTACTTTTAGTGAACGAAATAATGACCAAAAGTTTCAGTGGCTTAGTTGGTCACACATTCAAGCACGACCAAAATCTTCAATGACAAAATCACTTCCTTAGTGACGAAAATTTTGATTTCAAATCAGTAACTGGCCATTATTCGATCGCAAAATGGGTTAGCGACTAGGGTTTTTACAACAACTTGGAATCGGTTGCTAATGCATTTAGCGACCAATTTAAGGGTCGCTAAACAGACAATTTTTTGTAATGGATTATCAAGGGTTTTAAATTTGAAGAAATACCTAAATCTATAGATATATATTACATAACATAGCGGAATCTTTAATTGAACGTCACAAGAAGTTGGTTTGCAATCTTCTTTAATGAAACACCTTAATTCCTCCAAAGACTTTTGTCTCTTCTTGATGGAGAGAACAAAAACTATATTTTTATTTGGTGTGTTAAGGACCATAATCATTCCTTATGTGTCAGCTTATATGTAAGGTTCTCATTATCCCGTAATGGGCCAACCCGAGTATCCACTCCTTAAGCCCATATCACATCATTTTAAGAAATCTATCTAATTATTTAAATTAGACCATTTAATATTATAATCATGAAATAAATAAATAGTTGATACAATTGTATTTATAATGTAATGCTCAAATAATTAACAAAAATTATAAATTTTTAATAATCTGCCACTTAGGCTTCATATTTCTAACAATTATATATACAAAATTCCTTAGGTATGCATTTGTATGCTATTTATCTTTAGACTTTTCCTTAATATAATTTGATGCATCTTATACAATAATAGTGGAACCATCGTAACTTTCATCACAAATAAGCGTGACTATATCACGATGATCACCATATTAATATACTTAATGGCATAGATTAAATATGGATGAATAGCATGGAAATTACATGCAATGTGATCTTAAACATGTTATTACCAATTGGTCATTCTCCAGTCTCTAGTGAGATTAATTCAAATTCTTTGAATGTAACACAATTATTATATACAAGGAAACATAAGCAAGTTCAAAATGTAAACATAAACCATTAACTTTATTATGCATAAAATCAAAGAATAATGAAATTCCCAAAGTAAAACATAAAACATATAGACTCCCACTGAACTAAGGTATCCTAAGGAATAACACCCATACAAGCAGTGAGCTTATGAAAGACCTTGGGTATCAGCCCCTTAGTCAATGGATCAGGTAGCATAAAACTTGTCCCTATATGTTATGTGGAAATTTATCTATTTTGAATTCTTTTCTTAACAACTAGAAACTTGATGTCAATAAACTTTGACTTTTTAGAACTCCTATTATTGTTGGAGTAAAGGACTACCTAATTATTATCATAACAAATTTTCAATGCTATCAACTACCCACAAACTAGTGACAAAGTTTCGTAGCCATATTTTATGGTTGGATGTCTCAAAGCAAGCTACAAACTCTATAGCCATGGTCGAAGGGGTTACACAAGTTTGTTTAATAGACTTAAAAAAGATAGCTCCTCCAACCAACACATAGATGTATCCAAACGTGGAATGTTTGGTATCTTGGCATCTAGCAAAATCAGAGTCAATATACCTAATGATCTCCAATCCTTCAAACTTTCGATAAGTGAGCATGTACCCTTTTGTTCTCTTTAAGTAATGCATCACACGTTTAATGTCTTCCAATGCTGCATTCAAAGATCACTCAAATACTTCTAAAAACTCCCACCACAAAAGCAATGTCAGGACGAGTACAAACTTAAGTGTACATTAGACTCCCCATTGTTGATGCATAGGGAATCTTTGCATCTTGTTTCTTTCAAGGTCATTATTAGGGCACTACTTGAGACTTAATTTGTCTCCTTTAGCTATCGGGGTGTCTCCTAGTTTACTATCTTTCATGTTGAATCTATCTAAGACTTTGTTAATATAGTTCTCTTATGAAAACCATAGGATACCTTGAGAACAATCTCTCAATATCTAAATACCTAATACAAAAGAAGCTTCCACAAGATCTTTCATCTTAAAATTCTTCATTAGATATATCTTGGTTTCATGCAACAAGATTATATCACTACTAGAAAGTAGTATGTCATCGATATATAATACCAAGAATATGTATTTACTCCCACTAAACTTATGATATACACAATCATCAACTAAATTTGTGTCGAAACTACAACATTACAAGATGGTCTAACTTCAACAACCATCTCTTCTTCATCATAAAAAATAGGAAGGACTAGCTTCCTTTTCTTCACTACCCTAATGTACTTTGGGGTTTGGGCTAAGCGTTTGGATGATGGCCCTTTGGACTACTTGGAGGTTGCTACTAACTTTGCTTTGGTTGGCTTGATGTTAGCAAGTGGTGTTGTTAGCTTTATGGTGTCAAGCCTTATAAGAGCAATCTTGTTTCTCCCAAACTTTGCCTATAAGAAGGGGCATACTTTGCCTGTTTTGATGAGGGCAAAGCATATAAGGTTTCAAAGACTTTATGATCCCATAAGATCTTGGTGATCAATGTTGAATGGGTCATATGATTCTTCTCCACTCCTTTTCCCTTTAGATTCATCCTTAGGTGAGCAAAGAGTAGACTTGGAAGATGAAATTTCTGTCTAATGACAATATGGAAGAGGCCAAAAATGTGGATACTAGAAAGGTGATCCTTTGATCTAACCTTGTGAAGAATTCCCTTATTCAGCATTTGTTGAAAGATATGAGCTTCATCATGCATCTTATTCAACTAATAAGGCCCTTTTGCATCTGACCTAAGACGTTCATCTTCAATAACAGATATACCACCATAGGCATTTTCCTAACCATATACAAACATCTTCCTGGCTCGTTCACAGCATGTGGAAGTGGCTATTGAAGGAATATCCACTCAAACTTTCATACCAAGAACCTTCGCAACAAAGGCATTGTCCTTGAAGGTGTAGTTGGTCCAAAATTCTCTCAACTCGTTCTTGAGCTAAAATACTTAATTTTCATCAAGTTCTCCATGGAGCTTGTGGCAAATCTCACTATCTCTTATCCAATCCTATAAGGATTAGTGGGGAGTCATCTCTTATCTTTTCTCCACTTTATATTTTCAATTTCTTCAATTTTGGTTCCCAATCCAATTTGATTTTGGCTAATCTTTGTTCTAGGTTTGTGTAACTTAAGAAATTGTGCAAGTGTGTCGATCTAGGGGGAATTCAATAAGAATGAAAAATGGGATTCTTTGAGAGATTTATAGTAGCATTATTATCACATAGTAAAGGAATTTTACTCTCGAAGATGTCATAGTCCTCAAGTTGACATTTCATCCATAGAAGCTGAGAACAGTAGTTTGTAGTTGATAAGTATTTTGCTTGTGCTATGCATAGGGAAATAGTGCCATGTCTTTTTCTTGCTCAAGATACTAAATTTTCTCCAATGAAGTGGTATCCTCCACTTGTGTTTTCTCATTCAGTCATGTCTCTGATAACTCATATTTAGTTGTCTTTATGCGCATCAAATAAACTAAAGCTAACTATAGCATAGTCCTTATGTCGAATTCTCTCAAGTACATAGTGCGCTCAATTGTGACTTAATGTGAAAACTAGAGTAACACAGAAACACTCAAGTGTAGAATGTCGACTCGCTCTCAGCAAAGACTGATCCAATTCAGTCTTCGATAGAGACGAATCCGACATAGTCTCGACTAAGTGCAGAGAATAGGGGGAATTTGGTTGTTGTGACTTAATGTGAAAACTAGAGTAACGTAGAAACACTCAAGTGTAGAATGCCAACTCGCTCTCAGCAAAGACTGATCTGATTCAGTCTTTGATAGAGACTAATCTGACATAGTTTCAGGTAAGTGCAAAGAATAGGGGGGATTTTGGTTGTAGAGAAAATAAAGACAGAAATTAACCTAAGTAGGAAAGTAAATGCAATCTAAACTAGGCTACCTCTATTGTTACTATTGCATTCGTGCTAAGTCCCAATAAACAAGTCATTTTTACTCCTTTCACTCAAGATCATGCATCCGAATCAACCTGAGATTCTTCTTATGACAATCGCCAAACATTCGTTCATTTTCATACCGAGGATTTGCACAACCGCTACCTCATCAATTGGCAAGGATTAAGTGTGGAGTTGACTTTAGGTTCTCTGATCGATTACCTACTAAAGTTGTTAAACTGGTTCCAATCAGCCTAGTCTAACGTTGGTCTACTAAACAATGTGCAATTGCGACACAGTAAAGCAGATTAAATTGCAGGTCTCACAATCAAGAATTAAGCAATAGAAACTACTCGTATTATTAGAAACAGAGTACAAACACAGGGTGTGAATTCGATGATTCCGCCTTCCACAATGATCGCCATGGAAGAATTGCAATGATTCACCGTAGACAGCCAAGACGCTGAGGATCAGGTCCACCAGAGTGTGATGGCAAGCCAAGCGATCCCCTCTGACAACGTTCAGCCTTTCAGTTCTTGACATACACCTCCTCGATCGAGAGAGACACCAATGAAGTACCGTATACCACCGTGAAGATGGAGGCGGGAGCGAGAAGATGAAATGTGAAGAATATGGAAATTAGGTTTGAATTCAACCACCACTAAAACGTGCCCAGCATTCATATATATACACGAGTTGGACCTTGCGACGCACGCTAACCTAACGACCTAACAAAATTACAGATTGAATTTCCTAATCTACCCTTGTGATGATTTTCCTTGTGCCACAAGCCTCTTCTAAGGGTGACCTGGTAGTTGAGTTGGATGGAGTTGAGTTGGGCACCTAGGCTGGGTCACCTGATTGGGCTGCATGATTGGGCCACTCCATCTGGGCTGCTGGACTGCAAAGTCAGCCACTCCTAGTAAGAGTCGCTATGGTTGGGACGACTCTCTTGGACTGAGACTCTCTTAGTGGGCCAAGATCACCTGGTTTTGACCTGCAAAAAGGAATGAATCTTTTATTAGCTAAGACCCTCAAATTAGCACATATTTATACTTTCCCTATTTACAGGTCCATAATATGAATCTTAGCTAAGACTCAATTCTTAAGTACCAAATGATCTCAAAAACACCCATCTTAAGTCCTTGTGAGGTGTATTAAATATGACTTATCAGAGTCCCACACTTACACTTTTTCACTCCTAGGCAAAATTAGATTTAATCAAGGGAGTTTTCTGAAAGAGAAAAAGTTTTCAAATAAATTTCTTAGATTCAACAAAATAGAGTCGACACTCATTCACCCTGGGATCAAGACATTCAAGCAATCTATGAAAATTACTTTTTACACATCCAAGGCAAATAAGCAACCTACAAACATCAAAGGGTGATCAAGAAGTGACAGAGCTCTTCTCTCAGGAAAATATTCTCTCAGTCTCTCAAGTGTTTGGGATTGTATATGTACTCAAACATCCCATGCAATAGGTATTACCAAATCTTGACTGGCCTCTCCTTCCACACCTTCAAAAACACATGCAATCATGATCAAAAGGACTTTCTTCTCATATTGTATTGTGGCCAAGGTCAAAGGGGTAGGATACAGGATGGTCAACCATGGGGAGGAGAGGAGCAATGAGGAGTGAGTTCACAAGTATGGAGGATATCTCCAGGACACTACAATTCTCATTTGAAACATTCTTGCTCACTTCTTTACTTTCTTTTTCATTTTTCTTTTCTTTTTTTTTCTCACTTCTTGTTTTGCGGCTTGTGCTGTATTTTTGCTGCATCTTATAACTTTTGGCTGCTTTCCCTTTCTTTGTTTCATCTTGCACTTGTTTTTCTTTCTTTTCTTTTGCAACCCTTTTTGGATGCATTACTCTTGCTATGTCCCTGGATGTCTCCCCCACACTTGAACAAGACCCATTCCCAAAATAATTCCAAAGCTCCTCTGACAACCTTAAGGTTGAGGTTGATCATGGTTTTTTGGCTTTAGCTTGTAATGAGTTGTCATATCAAAAAAATAGTTATTCAGGCTCAAAGAGGGTAAACAAGGGATAAAATTTTCAAGGTAGGTCCATTTGGCTCGGGGCTTATTAGAAACATGTCATAGATCATATCACTTCTGCATGCGAAACCAGATATATCCAAAGAGTCAAGGCAAAATCTAGAGTACACAGCTAACATGGATGCAAAAATCACACAAGAAAGGAGAGAATGTCAAGATGCAAAGCCATTTATATGTACACAAGCTCAAAAATTCTCACACGGATAATTACTCTGTCACTAATGGTTTATCTTTTTCTGTTTTTCAATCACCTACTGCTTGTAGATGTAGAGATTTCACTCCCTATCAAGTTTGAAAAATCTTTCCTCCAGGGTTCTGCATTGCCTCTTACTATTTCATCCAATCCTAAAGAAATTGATTTAAATTCTTTTTCAAAGCATTTTCTCAGCAATCAGAAATCATAATTCTGTCAGGGGAAAGACAAAACAAAAATTAGAATAAAAGTAAGAATTGAAATTGACTTGGCCGAATAGAAGTTGGTCCGAATCTGGCCGAGATGGAACCAGAGTCAGAATAGACTCGATTGGACAACTTTTATTTGAAATATGAAGGAAAGTGACACTACTGAAAAATTGGACTGAAATGAAATTGAATGAAATTAAAATGAAAACTAAAATGGAAAGGAAACCCAAAACTAAAGATAATAAAGCATAAACAGTCAGGATTGAGTCGGCATGGAGTTTGATCAATACAGAAAATTGTAAGAACAGAATTCAACAAGCCTTGGATGGCTACAAATGGTCCATCCCATCTAGAATGGAGCTTACCTACAATGAGCCTTAATCGTGAATTGAACAGGAGTACTCTTTGGCCGACTTGGAACTCTTTCCTCAGGATCTGTTGATCATGAAATTGCTTGACCTTCTGCTTATAGATTTGGGAGTTCTCATAGGCTTCCAAGCAGAGTTCGTCCAATTTTTGCAACTGGAACTTCCTTTGCTTCCCTGCTTGGTTGTAGGTCAGATTGCATTGCTTGGCTGCCCAGTAAGTTCTATGTTCTATTTCAACCAGGAGATGACAAGCTTTATCGAAAATGATCCGATAGGGAGATATCCCCAACAGAGTTCGGTATGCAGTTCTATGTCCCTATAGAGCGTCCTCAAGGAGTCAGCTTCAGTCCTTCTGGCTGGGATTGGTCATCTTTTGTAGTGTTTTCTTGATTTCCCTATTGAAAACTTCAGCTTGGTCATTTGTCCGGGGGTGGTAGGCCATGGCAAGTCTATGCACCAGCCCATACTTGTGGAGTAAGGAGGACATAGCTCTATTGCAGAAGTGACTACCTTGGTCACTTATGAGAGACTTCGGCACACCAAACCGGCAAAAGATATATTAGACTTCAGAAAATTCACTACAACCTTGGCATCGTTGGTTTTGGTGGCTATGATCTCTACCCATCGTAATACATAATCTACGACAAGCAGAATGTATGAATAACCATTGGAGACTGGGAATGGCCCCATGAAGTCAATACCCCAAACATCAAAGATTTCACAAAATAGGATAGGTTGTTGGGGAATTTCATGCCTTCTAGTTATGGCCATTCCAGCTTTTTGGCATTTTTCGTAGGTGGAGACGAATTGATAGGCATCTCTAAAAATGGTGGGCCAATAAAACCCATAATCTAGTACTTTCCTGGTTGTCCTAGTTGATCCATAATGGCTGCCTCCAGATGCTGCATGACAAAACTGGAGGACCGATTTGATCTCGACATCTGGAATGCATTTGCGAATAACTTGATCATTATAGAGTCTCCATAGGTAAGGATCGTCCCATATATAATATTTGGCATCGCTTCGAAGTCTCTCTTTGTATAGCCGAGATGCCTCTGGTGGAAACTGAGATGCTGCCACGAAGTTGCAAATGTCTACAAACCATGGTGTAGGCGTGTTGATATGCAGAAGTTGCTCTTCTAGGAATTCGTCTTGGATAGGCATCGGGTCGCTCTCCCTCTCGATTCTCAAATGGTCTACTATAAAGTTTTTAGCACCCTTCTTATCTCTAATTTTTATGTTGAATTCTTGGAGAAGAAGCATCCACCAAATTAGTCTCGACTTTGCATCTGGCTTCTTTAGTAAGAATCTCAGTGCATCATGGTTAGAGAACACAATGATTTTGGAGCCCAGTAGGTATGAACGAAATTTGTCCAAGGCAAATATGATTGCCAGCAGCTCCTTTTCTGTTGTTGTGTAGTTTAACTGGGCTAGGCCCATTGTTCGGGACATATAGACAATTATATTCATTGGTTTACCGACTCCAGCTCTCTGGCCTAAGACAGCTCCCAATGCCGAATTGGACGCATCACACATAAGCTCAAACAGAAGCTCCCAATTAGGTACTTGAAGAATAAGGGTGGATGTGAGTCGGTTCTTCAGCTCCTGGAATGCTTCAATGTAGGGCTAGTCAAAATTAAATTCCACATTCATTTGTAACAGTTTGGATAGTGGCAGGGCAATCTTGCTGAAATTCTTGATAAATCTTCTGTAGAATCCTACATGTCCTAGAAATGAACGAACCTCCCGCACAGAAGCGGGATTTGGAAGAGAGGTGATGATGTCAATCTTTGATTTGTCAACCTCCATGCCTCTGTTGGATACTAGATGTCCCAACACAATTCCCTCAGTCACCATGAAGTGACACTTTTCAAAGTTGAGCACCAAATTCGTATCTATGCATCTCGTCAACACCTTGGATAGATTTTCTAGACATGCATCAAATGAATTAGCGTACACCGTCAAGTCATCCATAAATACTTCCATTCAGTCTTGTAGCAAGACTGAGAAGATGCTTGTCATGCAGCGTTGAAACGTACTCGGCGCATTGCACAGGCCAAACAACATGTGTGTGTACACAAAGGTATTGAATGGGCAAGTGAAGGTAGTCTTGTGTTGATCTTCAGGTGCAATGTGGATCTGCATATATCCAAAGAATCCATCTAGAAAATAGTAATGGGATTTTCCTGCTAGTTTTTCCAGGACTTGATCAATGAAAGGCAACGGAAAGTGATCCTTGCGAGTAGCCTGATTCAATCTTCTATAGTCAATACAGACTCGCTAGCTGTTTTTAATCCGCATAGGTACCAACTCATTGTGCTGGTTTTTCGTGACAGTCATCCCCGACTTCTGAGGTACTACTTGCACAGGACTAACCCACTGACTGTCCAAGATGAGGTAGATGATCCCTACGGTAAGCAATTTTGTCACTTCATTCTTGACCACATCTAGGATGGTCGGATTTAGCCTTCTTTGTTGTTGCCTTATGGGCCTAGCTTCCTCCTCCATTAAAATTCTATGCATGCAGATGGAGGGGTTTATGCCTGGAAGGTCAGATAATTTCCACCCAATTGCTTTCTTATGTTTCCTTAAGACATGTAGTAGTTTATCTTCCTAGTCCTGGTGGATATTGTTGGCAATGATGATTGGAAGTTACTACTCAGTGTCCAGATAGGAATATTTCAAATGGCTCGACAATGGCTTTAGCTTTATGGGTGCTGGTGGAGACGAAGAGTTGTCATTAATTGTTTTTGGATCCGACTAGTCGGCTTGAACTGAATTCGGCACCAGGTGTGCTGACATGATCTCAGCCTTTGGTTTCAATGGTCAATTCCTATTGATTGGGATAGACTTGGATTTTGTCGGATTGGAGTCAGATTCAGCATTTTTCCTTGTACTAGAGTCAGATCTGGATGGAACATGGTTCTGGACTTGAATATCCGAAACAGATTTGGCTCTTGCTTGCTTTTGGTCTTCACTGGCCGAGTTGCTCTCGGCTCGTGTATGCATAATCAGGTCGGTCTTGACACTTGTCTTTTTGGTCAAGTTGACTTCGGCCTCTTCTTGGCCTCGGCCACTTTTGGCCGACTCATACTTGGTAGTGAACATTGTTGCCACTTGTGCTGGGAATAGCTTTTTGGTCTTGGAAACATGGACTTCTGCATTAGTTGAACACTCCAGGTCTTCATGCTTGCATACTTGGTCCATTAACTTGAGCAATTTAGCTTCTTGACTCAAGTCGGCAAGGTCAATGTTATCATCCTTGGAGTCAGAAAGATCATGTACCTCCCATAAATTATCACAATCAGCCTCATCTATTATAGACCTTAAGCAGTTGAATGCTTTAGTGTCCCTAGCAAAATTTGAAATATCTTCACTGTTGTTATCTTGTTGAAGGCACTTCTCAACTAGTTCATCAATCAAATCTATGCCAAAGAGTGAATGGTCCTCGGTGGGGTGCTTCATGGCTTTGAAAATATTAAACTGCACTATTGCAGCATGGGACAATTTTGTCTTGTTGGGGCATCTGTGAGTTAGCATCTAGCTTAGAGTCGGCATCAGTCAGTCTCGGCAACTATTGCGATGCTGGCTGTGGCAATTCTTTACCACTTCTTAGAGTAACTACACTCGCATTCCCTCTCAGATTCAGAATTGTTTGTGAGGGCAAGTTGCTAGATTCGATGACTGTAAATGGCTCACAATGTTTGCTAACTATCCTATTTGCATTTTGAGGTCTTGAATGATGGCATTCATATTCTGATGGAACTGCATATTGCTGGAGTGCATATTTTGTAGGAACTCTAGATTGCTTGTTGCTAACTGCTTCATCAGGTCCTCTAGAGATGGTGAGTCGCCTCGAGCTGGTACTCTTTGTTGTTGCTGTTGCTGGAATGGTGGCGCCTGGTATTGCGGAGTCAATTGTAGATAACTAGTTTGACCTTGAGGTACATTAGGGGCAGATCTTAATCGTTAAGTCGCATATGGCCCTTGACTCGGCCTTGGCCGCAACAACTGTCTTCCAAATTGTTGATTATCAAACTGTCAACTCTGATACGGCTGTCTCTCGTATTGATAACCACATATTGCTCCAACACTCTCTGGGTGGTCCGACTTAGTTTCTTGTAATGTGGGGCACATATCAGTGGGGTGCTCCCCAAAAGTACAAATAGCACAGACTCTGGCTGCTATGCTTGGTTGGTGTTGTCCAACAACAAGCTACCACACCAATGATGTCAACTCGGTCAGTTGATTTTCCAGTCTTAGGTTGTCAACTGCGTCGATTTCATTAACCATTCGGGGTTGGCCGACTCCTCTGATCCTAAACGGTTGTGTATTAATTGCCATATTGGAGATCAGGTGCCTTGTTGCTGCTGGCATCTTGTCCATCAATGCTCTTCCACTAGCAGCATCAATCATGCTTCGGTCCATCATCGTCAGACCTTCATAGAAATACTGAATCAGCAATTGCTCACTGATATAATGATGTGGACATGTGGCACACAACTTGTTAAATCTTTCCCAATACTCATGCAGAGTTTCTCCAAAATGTTGCCTTATCCCATAGATTTTCTTCCTGATGGTCACAGTTCTGGATGCCGAAAAGAATTTCTCCAGAAACATGTGCTTCATATCTCCCTAGGTGTTGAAGAGAACTGGCTACAGATATAGCCAATCCTTAGCACCTCCATCCAAGGAAAATGGAAACACTTTCATTTTGATGTAATCCTCTGGTATCCCTTGTGGCCTCATTATGAAACAGACCACATGGAATTCTTTTAAGTGCTTGTAGGGATCTTCTCTTGCAAGACCACGAAATTTAGGCAAAAAATGTATAAGACCAGATTTTAGTTCATATGTTTGAGTTGGTTCCAGCTGTGGATACTGGATGCACCAAGGTTGGTACACCACATTTGGTATAGCCAGCTCCTTCGAGGTTCGATCATTGTTCTCCATCTGTTCCGGCTCTGCAAAATTGTTAGTGTTGTTGTACTCAATAGAATCAGAAGTGTTAGTAATAGAGCTATTATTATCAAAACTGGAAACAGAACTAGAACTATCACTATTACTTACTACTACATTCCTAGATTTTCTCAACCTACGTAATGTTATTTCTATCTCAAGATCTAAATCATACAATGGGTCAAAACTACTCCTAGTCATGCATCATACCAAATCACACAGAAAAATGCAAGTCAATTATGCAAAAGAGTTATTGTTTGTTATGCAAATCAACAAACAGTAAACAGAAAATCAATTATGTAGAAAAAGTTAGATTTAGTTATGCAAATCAAAAAGCAAGAAACAGGTAGTTGTCAAAAAATGCGAATCAATTATGTAGAACAGAGAGTAAGGTCAATGATGTAGAGGTGGCTGTTATTTTATTACTTTTTTTTAAATCAGGATTCCCACAATAAAATTCAACACAAACACGTGATAAAATTTTGACACATATTCAACATGCTATATTATTCCAGAATTCAAATCAAAACAGACATAGACTCAATTTAGACTCTGACTCGACTGACAGACAATTCCATATACTTGGGAATCGGCTTCACTCAGGTTTGGCACACAAAGACACAAAGGAACTTGTGTCCCCGGCAACGACGCCAATTTGATAAATCGTATTTAGTCGTCTTTACACACATCAAATAAACTAAAGCTAACTATAGCATAGTCAACCCTAGGTCAAATTCTCTCAAGGACACAATGCGCTCAATTGTGAGATAATGTGAAAACTAGAGTAACGCAGGAACACTCAAGTGTAGAATGTCGACTCTAGAATCCATGTGTGCCTTATATATAGAACCTTTGAACCTTCAAACAACCCTTCTTTTGTTCTTTTTCTTTTGTTTTTATGTGGCTGAGCTCTATTTTTATTGTAGTAATACAATCACTTGGAAACTCTTTTTCTTTCTCTTTTGAACTCTCTTTGCACAAACCTTTGGTGCTTAATTTTTTTTATAGCACAAGCACAAATTCTAACACATTTTTTGCCCAATTTCTCAAAGGCAATTCATCAAACACATGGTGAACATTACTTAGGTGCAGAACAACAATGTGATTACTTAATAATGGTGCAATTTCAATCAGGTTTTCTACCAAGATGCATGGAAAAAGCATAGCACATTAAATGCTACACAAGAATTCATTATCATGCATCATAGGACTAGTAAAACCAAATATTTCCCAAACCAATGGATCATGAACCTTAGAACTAAACAACTCAAGCAAATCAAGGAATTGACACAAACTGAATCATGGATTTAAGCATAAGGATCATGTGAACAAAACCCCCCACAAAAATGAAGCCAAAGGAACAAGATTTGGATCAAGATAATGAAGAAGAGCTTACTCATTAGTGGTTCGCCCAAACAATATAGAATGTATTTTAGGATATTTAGAAACCATCACAAATTATATTTCTGGGATTTAAAATAACTACTCGAATCATATACACCAAAAATGATTTTTGGCAATTTTTATTTAACCGTTGATTTTTTTGTTAGAAAATAAAAATATTTATTGGGGGTTTAAAACTGCCAATAAATGCATTTGATTCTTTTTGCACTTAACATATTTTGACAAATAAAAATCGCCACAAAATGAATTTTCCCATTTAATATTTAGTGGCGGTTAAAAATCACCAATAAATACATTCCGATTCTATGGATCACATCACACCATTCAACATTGTTAAAGATCGAAGTTTCATAAGATTTTTATGGTCAAAATAGTAAAATTCTCATTGATTAATGAAATACCAAGCACAAACTAACATTAGAAAACTAGGAACAACTGATCAATGGAAAAATCATGCAATACTATACATTTGCCTAGAAAAATGTTCATTCTACATCTTAATAGTTAAGGCTTCTTGTAGAAATCATATATATATATATATATATATATATATATATATATATATATATATATATATATATATATATATATATATATATATATATATATATATATATATATATATATATATATATATATATATATATTTATTTACCTTAATTTGGGTTCTCTAACTTGGTGTCATACAATTTCTTTTTGTCAACATGTAATAAAATTTCACAAATATAAAAAAATTAGATAGTTTTAGATATACTCTACACAAATCCAACAAGTTAAACATGTTAGTCAAAAAGAGATCATGAAACTCCCTTTCTACTAACCTTTTTCCCCTCTATGGTTTTGAAACGATGTGCCTTTCCATAAATTCACTCATGTGAAGTCGTATCATAGCTTCTTCAAAGCCATAGTATGCAACTAATGCTTTGGCCAATTCAAAATTCCCCACACTACTTGGACCAGAAAAGATAAAGCTAGCAATTGGACGATTAGGGTTCTTCAATCCAACCAAAGATAGATAGCTCAAGTAATGACTTTTCCTACTTCATCCTGATCAATGACTCACTTATGTAGGGTCTTTTCCATTTTGAGGAGGTGATCAGATTTATCTGTTGAGACTTTCTCAACAGGAATACCAATGTCTTGACAATATGCTGTATGTCAGCTTGAGTCACAATAAGACGTTCATCCCCTGCCTCACTCTCTGTCTTCTCATCTCCATGCCTTTCTCTATAAGTGTTAATGTTTGTGCCTTAAGATCCATTTCTCTATCTTGTAGCTTTCTAGCCTATCCAGAAATTCACATATCATCAACCCATAAATTATTGGCAAAATAAAAATTGTGCAATTGACAAAGGAACCAACCATTACATTGTTCTTCTCTTTTTGGTGGGGGAGGGGGCTTTATACTACTTTGGTATTCTTTAAACTCAACAAACTTACTAGAATCAAAAGCCAATTTATATTATATAATTAAAATTGATGAAAAACTAATCATTCTCCTAGTGTTTACTTAAGCAAAATCATTACATTCCTTAGTCAAGGTAGTTGAAATTTTCTGAGTTCAATAAATTTATACATGTTAAATCTTTAGTGAGAGACATTACCTTTTCAAAGTCTTGGTTGCGAACAGCTTCTTCTTTCTCCTTAATAATTTTCCTAACCTCGTTATCAAGTTCTCTTGCTTCTTCAGGTAACTACTCATAATGTTATAGACTAAATTAACTTAATAATAGAAGCTAGAACTGCTGGTTGAAGGATAGAAAACAATATACCTATGCATGTTGAAGCTGGACTTGTAAACCAACTTTATCATTCAAATCTATAGCTTTGTCAGGTAAAAATCCATCACTTCATGGGACATCATTATCATATGAGGGAAAATATTTGGTTAAGAAATAAAACTAGTAAAAAAAATGGCATGAGCATTTTGATTACCATAGATATCAATCAAACAACTATATTCCAACATAAATATAACTTATCTGAAACAATTAAAAGAGGAATGCTGCTACTGCAAAATTCCATAAGTCTAACATATACATCAACTTAATTCAGTTCAAAACTTCCAATTTAAACTAGCAATATTGAAAAAAAAAAAAAAAAAGTAGAACCAGCGTATATGACATTCAATGAATAGAGAAGGATGAGAGGTGAATTATGACAAACCTGACATACTGGTACAACAGCTGTGCAGCAGCTACAAGAGCTGTATCAATATAGTGGAGTTTGTGGTGAATTTCATATCGTTCTCTAAATCCTTTCAATATTCGTATGGCTTCATCTACAGTTGGCTCTTAACTGACTGGAATCGTCTCTCCAAAGCTAAGTCTTTTTCAACGTGCTTCCTGTATTCACGTAATGTTATGGCTCCAATACACTACAAAAATATTTAAATAAATACTTCTAATAAACACTTCTAGAGTTTGAGCATTATGATTAAATTAATTTTTCGCATGTATAAAATTAGTAAATGATTTAATGTAATATTTCTAAAAATAATATTGCAAAGATGTGTACCAAAGGTAAGAATTTAAATAAATAAAATATTAGAGCTTATTTGTGATGACCATATCCAATAGTGTAGTGTCCCTAGTTTATATATCATATACGATTTTCTGGATTAAGAAGTGTCCTATCCACCAACACCAATGTGGCTTTTCGTTGAATCAAAATAAAGCCACTTGAAATATTTTTGTGCACAACAATAACATGGATCTAAATTGAACTAATCCGAAAGTGGTAGAGAGGTAAAATTAAGAAGCAACAAGACTTGGTTTACAAGGGAAAATCCGATTGCCCATCGAAATGAAAGAATAAAAAAAATGTATAGGATCACATGGTAATAGCCAAATGAATTTGGACTTGCCATTCTCAAGGCACTCTAACACTACTAAAAGTTTGATTTTTAGTGGGAGTTTATTTGTGGGGTTATTATAAACCGCCACAAAATTGTATAATTTCTGATCATTTTTTAACCTCTAGAAACTACAAAACAAAATAGGTTTTTAGTGACATAATTTGTGGAAATGTTGATAAACCTCCAGAAAAATATGCAATTTCTAATATATAATATGACCCTCACAAATTGATATTTTTTTATAACTTATTTTTTTTAGTTATATATTATTTTAAATTGATATATGTTGTTATTTATTTTTTACTTAGTTTTGAATATTGTTTTACTTTATATAATTCTTAATTTTTTTTTCTTTTATCAATTTAACTTGTCCAAAAGATAAATTAAATTTAAGAATTATATATTTTTTTTATAAAAATCATGTTTATATGTACATAACTTTTACTAGTAGTCAATACTAATAAAAAAATTATTAATATAAATTTTTTATCAGTTATAATTTATTTTTCTTAGTTTTTTTCTTAATTTTTTTTCGCGTTTCAAACAATCTTCTCTTGTTAAAAAAATAAGCTCGATTCTCGCAAACTCTTTCTCTTCCGTGTTTCAAATAATCTTCTCTCGTTAAAAAATAAGCTCGAACCTCGCAAACTCTTTCTCTTCCTCGAACCCTCATTAACTCTTTCTCTTCCTCGAACCCTTGTTAACTCTTTCTCTTCCTTGAATCCTAGCTGCCTCTTTCTCTTCCTCGAATCCTAGCTGACTCTTTCTCGTTCTCTCTCAAATTCGTTCAATGGTGTATGCGATTTCATTCTAATTTTCTGTTGCGTATATAGATTTTGTTCACCAATTTTTCTTTTGCATGGTGATTTCAGGTTTTGGCAAAGCTAATGAAGATGCTGATCATTTTCTCATGTAATGAACAAAGATTACAATCCAACTTTACATACAGAAACTGCTGATTTGAGGTAATATTGTCTAGGAATTTCCGAACAGAGAATGCAAACCAATTTTCTTGGATTTAGGATTATGGATTTAGGATTTAGAATTTAGGATTTATGATTTAGGTAATATTGTTGCGAAATTCATGCTTATGTGCGAAAGTGTGAAAGTCTCAAAAGCTTTGGGAAAGGATTTAAATGTTTAGCTTCTATTTCAGGTGTAGTCAACGATCCTTTTAGCAGGGTTTGCTTCAAGAGAGATTGAGAAAAAATATAGGTAACGGTAAAGGAGTGAAACCATACATCATAAAGTTCCGAATAGAGAAAAATAATATCCTAAAATACATTCTATAAAATGATTGAATAAAAGATAAAAAAGAATGTGAAGGTTCTCTGTTTATAGTGTTTATTAGAGCCCCTTATTTCTAATAAACTTATAACTCACTGATATTTTTAACCAACTAATTACTTTTAACAATGATGGATTAGCTATTTTTAGTTTTTGATTGGTTTTATTTACAAGTATTATGTTCATGCTAAAATATTCAAATAACAATAATTTTATTGTAATTCTTTGCATCAGTTGATTGAGTTTGGTGTCCATTCTTTTACTTGTGATTTGATAATTGGTTTGGAAAATTTTGTTGCTCATTTTTTACTTGTTGGTTGACTTAATCAATTGATACTTCCAAGTATTAACACACATATATACACAAAGGAATTGTGTAAGTGACATTATTAAGAATGTTTAATCCCTAAGCAATTTTGGTGTTGGCCAGGTTGCTGCTTGAGAGCTTGTTGCTGTCAAATAGATAGAGAGGGAAATAAAGGTAAATCTTCTATTTCCCCTACCTTTTTTATATCTCTTATTCCTTACTATATTGTCCTTGCCTTGTCTCTAAACATGTGATGATGATTTTGTATAAATACAATTGTGTAGCTGCACTGCATTAAGCTTGTTATGTGAAAATTTGAGTAGAATCAATTTGTTACAATGTCTAAAGTTAAAATTTAATTGTATAAAAGATTGTGGTATGTTTAATCTTTCCCTGATTAAGCATTGATTTGCTTCTACCTCTCAAGAGTGATTGAGAATTTATCTTTAATATACTCTAGCAAAGTTGAATTCACTATTGTATAACATTTTATTTTTCTGATTTAAGGTTGAGTTCATGTACTGGCTTTAGTAGTGAAAGGGGGACAGTAAAATAATGAAATCATATCATTTTTGCAATGATTCTCAAAATCTACATGAATCAAAAACATTACATAAACAATACACAAACTTGAAACTAAAGAGAAATTAAAAAATTAAAGACAATAATAAAATTGTTTCCAGTTTGATGTTGTTCTTATCTTTTCAAATATTATTTCTATTAAACATATGCTGTGCAGGTTTTCTTTCCTCATTGATGAAAGAAGGGGTATTTCTATGTATGAAAGTGGTAAGTCCTCTAATGATCTCTTGGATAGCGCCTAATAATATTTATTCTCTTTGATAATTAAAAAAAGCGCTTAAAGTCTTCTAATGATCATTTTTTTATGAAAAAAGAATCTATGTTGGGAACAAGTTTGATATATAAAGGTTTGAACAGAGCATATTTTGTTTAATATATAAATGCCTCACAATTTTAATTATTTCTTCTTTAATAGCATTAGCCTACTAGGTTAAAGGCTGCTCCTCCTTGTTTGTTGTGACATGTGTAGCTCAAGCTCTTGTGATTGGTTGGATGTTAACTTGAAAAATTATTTATATAATTTTATTATTTTAGAAACTATTTAGAAGAGTGAGGGATACTTCAGGAATAAAATGGTTTATTGAGAAGGAAGTAAAAATGAAAACTCAGAATATATGAAAATATTGGGTAGGAAGTTAGGAACTTTACTTCTGCAGCACAAGAGCGAAGCAGTTGTAGCGATGAATATGGAGTAGAGGAAAGCACTAAATAAGAATTCAAATTTTGGTGGTTTAAAACCGCCACTATATATTTAATAAGGAAGAAAAAATACATTTTCGGGCAGTTTACAACTATCAAAATTGGTGGTTTAAACCGTCACAAAATATCAAGTGAAAGAAGAATGAAATGCATTTTTTGTCAATTATAAACCCCCAATAGAAAATTTTTATTTTCTGGCGAAAAAACCAGGGGTTAGATAAAAACTGCCAAAAACCGTTTCTGGCGTATGCAGAACCAGCGGTTATTTTAACTCCAGAAATACCATTTGTGGCGGTTTTTAACCACTAGAAATTGTAATTTTAACCCCCACAAATAACATGTTTTTTTTGTAGTGTAACAAAATGTCCAATCAATTTAAGTCTTCACTTAATATAGACTTATACACTATCTAACTACCCTCTACTATTAGTTTGAGTGTTAATTAAAGCAATTTTAAATCTTTTGTAGCCCTATATATACCCCTTCCAGTCATGTATCTTCATCAAACAAATACTTATCACCTAGATGGCCATCCCTGTGATAGATCTCTGCACTTTTAATGGAGAAAAAAGGGGTGAAACCATGGCGCTTTTGCATGAAGTTTATTAGAAATGGGGATTTTTTCTGGTGAAGAGAATTAGTGTTGTATTACTTCTTTCTTCCATTAACTTTACCTTTTTCTCCTTTTCATGTTGTCTTATTTTGTTTAACATATGCCATGTGCAAATTGAGAACCATGAAGTTAACAAGAACCTTATGGGAAAGGTGAAGCAACTAATCAATATTTACTTTGAGGAGAACCTGGAGTGAAGCTTCCACCAGTTTGAGATAGCAACAAGCTTGGAGAAAAAACATAACACCTCCAATACAGATAGCAAAGTGCATTCTTTTTAAAGTTTAAGTATATTAAACACAAAAATACTGTGAATTGAGTAGTGTGTCTTGATACACACTTTGAGTTTTATTTATATAGGATCTTTCTTAAACAACATAACATAATACATCAGCATATACACAAAAAAAATTATGCTTACATTTAAAGCAAAGATATAGATACTAGAAAGGTGATAGCAGAAAGAAAATAGGGGAACAATCATATACAGTCATATGAACAATCATATATATTCAACACTCCCCCTCAAGTTAGAACATATAGATTATATGCTCTAAGATTGAAACATATAACTTGTATCTGTAGTCCCCTTAAAGATTTAGTTAAAATGTTAGTAAGTTGATTATTCGAGTTGACAAATTTTGTACTGATTTCTTTGGCCAACAAATTCTCCCGTACAAAGTGACAGTCACTCTCAATGTGTTTGGTTCTCTCATGAAATACAGGATTAGAAGCAATGTCAAGAGCTACTTGATTATCACAATACAGTTTCATTGGTTGGACATAAACAAATTTTAGTTCTTGAATTAGTTGTTTTACCCATATCAATTCACAAGTGGCTGAAGCAATAATCCGATATTCTACTTCAGCACTAGAATGAGCAATAGTATTTTGCTACTTACTTTTCTAATAGACTACATTTCCTCTAATAGATATGCAATAACCTGTAGTAGATCGTCTATTAATGGAGATCCTTCCCAATTAGTATCACAATAGTCTGTTATATGGATGTCTCCCTTATCCTTATATAGTAAACCATGTCTAGGTGTCTTCTTGATATATCTAAGGATATAGAGGACTACTACCCAGTGATCAACATAAGGTGCTTGCATAAACTAATTTACAATTCCTACTGCAAAGGAGATATCAAGTCTAGTGATAGTGATATAAATGAGTTTTCCAACTAGTCTTCTATACCTCTCTAGATTAGAATAGGGTTCACCATGTTTTACCATTAGCTTCAGATTTGGATCCATGAGACTGTCAACTGGCCTGCAACTACTCATATTAGTCTCTTATAAGATATCAAGAGCATATTTTCTCTAAGAGATAACAATATCTTGCTTGGATTGAGCCACCTCTATGCCAAGAAAGTACTTCAAGTGGCCAAGATCTTTGGTTTGGAAGTGATTGAATAAGTACTACTTTAACTGGGAAATTTTGATATTATCATTTCTTGTGATGACAACATCATCCACATACACAACTAGATACACACATTTACCAGAAGAGGAATGACAATAAAACACAGAGTGATTTGCTTCACTTCTTGTCATCCTGAAGTTTTGAATGACTTGGACAAACTTTCCAAACCAAGCTCTTTGGCACTGTTTAAGTCCATACAAGGATCTTCAAAGCTTGCACACTAAACTAGACTCCCCTTGAGAAACAAAACTAGGAGTTTGCGCCATGTATATTTCCTCATCCAAGTCACCATGTAGAAAAACATTTTTGATGTCTAATGATGAAGAGGCCAGTGACAAATAGTAGCCATAGCAAGTAAGAGGCGGGTAGTAGTGATTTTTGCCAGAAGAGAGAAAGTATCTTCATAATCAAGACCATATACTTGAGTGTATCCTTTGGCCACCAATCAGGCTGAGACAATCAACTATGTCATTCAATCCAACTTTAATAGCAAATACCCACCTACAACCAACTGCTTTCTTACTTGAGGGAAGAGAAACTGACTCCCAAGTACCACTTTGTTCAAGCGTTTGCATTTCAACTATCATGGCTTATCGCCATCTAGGATGATCAAGTGCTTCACAAACACATTTAGGAATAGTAACGGACGAGACAGAGGAAGAAAAATACAAAGGGGATAAACGATAATAACTAAGATAAATAGGATAAGGGTTACGAGTGGAACAAATACCTTTTCGAAGAGCAATGGGCCAACCAATATTAGAATCATGGGAAGGTGAGGATGAAGGAAGATCCAGTGTGGGGTCAGTTGAGGATAGAGGACATGAATCAAGTGAATCTTTATATACTAGATTTGACATGTGGACATTGAAGGTGGAGACAGTTCAACTTGAGAAGAGGAAGGTTGGACTATGTCTTGATTATGTGTCTCAAAGGATGATGACTTTGCTGAACTAAGATATGGGATTGGTAGAGCTTGTTGGATAGGGTCAAAATCATCTTTGGTGGAGAAGAACATAGTTTCCTCAAAGAATGTAACATCAGCTGACATGTAGTGTCTTTTGTGTATGGAGAGTAACATTTGTACCCTTTTTGAAGACGAGAATATCCAAGAAACACATTTGATTGCCATTACAAACATTTTATCATGACTTGGAGAAACATCATGAACAAAACATACACAACCAAAGACTTTAGGAGGCACATGATACATTTTATCTTTAGGAAATAAAATTGAATGAGGAATTTAATTCTCAAGAGAGGCAGATGACATTCGTTTTATTAAAAAACAAGCAGTAAGAACAACCTCACCTAATGATTGGTAGGAACATTTACACTTAAAAGTAGGGTGCAGGCAATTTCAACTAGATGCCTATTTTTTCTTTCAACTATACCATTCTGTTAAGGAGTATGAGGGCATGTGGATTGTTGTAAGATCCCTTTTGAAGATAGATATGAGTTTAGTTCAAAAGAAAAATATTCTTTTGCATTGTCACTTCTCAATATTTTAATGATTTTCCAAATTGATTTTCCACTTCTTTAGAGAAGGACATTAAGATGGACAAAAGTTCAAATCTTTCTTTCATTAAATAAATCCAAGTACATCGTGAGTATTCACAAATAAATGTGACAAAGTAGTTGAAACTAAAAAATGTTACTCGGCTTGGTCCTCAAATATCTAAATGGACAATAGAAAAAGGAAAATTACATCTTTGGTTGACTTGGTTAGGGAAGGTGGATCTGACATGTTTGCCTAATTGATAGGACTCACAATCTAAGGTAGACAATTTATTGAGACTAGGAACCTTTAACTTTAGTTTTGTAAGATTGGAGATACAGACACAAAATACAACATAGAGGGATTGTTTTTCAAGTAATAAAGTCCTCTAGATTGATGTCATTTGCCAATCAATTGGCCCATATTCTGGTCTTGTGTAACAAAGGAATGAGCATAAAAAGTTACTGAACAATTCAAAGAGCGAGTTAATTGACTCAAAGAAATCAAATTGTAGGAATGTTGAGGAATGTACAACACAGAGTTTAAACTAATTGATGAGGAGAGAGAAACTTGACCAACTCCCTAAGATACATTTTGGAACCATTGGCTAATGAAATGAGGTGAGAAAACTTAGGTGAGGAGATAGAAGAGAACACAGAATCATTACCAAAAATGTGATCAGAAGTACCTGAGTAAACTATCCATAGACCTTTGACTCCCTATGAAATGAGAAATGCATGCAGTTGAAACACTTGGTGATGTAGATAATTAGGTGTGGTTGTTGGACTTTAGCCTTAGGAACTCCTGATACTCTTCATCTGAGATTAATTGAGATCTAATCCTTCCATTTGAAGAGATATAACTTGAAGATATATTTGCAGTTTTGTCTGGCCAACCAACCAAATCATAACATTTATTTTGTAGGTATCCTTTTCCACAGTGTGAGCAGATAAGTTTACCACGACCACCTCTATCATTTCGTATCATTCCTCTTGTAACAGGACCACTTCTTCCTCTACCACAAGAGGCTACCATAGTAGAATTTTCAATAGCGATACCATCACCTTTCGTTATGGTAGGAACCCAAAGAAGTCTAGTAACCAGGCTATTCATAGAGGGAATTTGCTCGCTTGACAAGATTTGATCACAAACATGCTCATAGTCAGGATGTAGACTTCATAGGATTAGAACCATCAGTAGTTTGTCAATTCTCTTTGTTGTTTCCTCAATAGAGCTACACACGAGTAAGCCTTTCAATTCTCCAGTAGTAGCTCTAACTTTGGCTACGTGTGACACCATATCATGGTTGGTCTGTTGAAGAGAAACAATCTTTTGAGTTGAAGCAAATGGACTTTGAACATTATTAGCGAAAAAATCTCTAGCATTCGTCCAAAAGGAATAGCAGGTCTTGAATGACCTTAATATTTCTAATAATTCAAGGCTAACAGACTGTCACAAAATGGCACATAGTTGATAGTCAAGCTTTAGCTATGAAGCTCTGTTTTCTTCTGGTATTTCAGCCTCTTGGTTCTCCAAGTGATCATGAAACCCTTGTCCCAAAAATCACAACTCAACTGAGTCTGACCAAGCTCTATAAATTTTCTAGTTGAGTTTCTCCATTGTGATAGTTGGGGTTCCCGAAAAGGAGAAAACAAAACCTTGAGAAAAAGAACTGGCAGTGACCATTTTCAACCTCAAATAGTGAACAGAGGACGAAAGGGAACAATTTTAAACACTATAATTTTAAAGAAACAATAACACAAGACCTCATATATATAAGCCGCAATGCTTCCAACCAAGCTTTTGAGGGTTGGAATAGGTAGGAAAGGGGTCGACAAAGAAAACTATGGGCTCATGGCTGAGAACGGGAGTTTGGAAGGCAACACATGGGGTTCATGCGTTGGTAGACTTGAGCCACAAGAATGGCACGTGGTGGCATGTGGAGGATCTTCTAACCTTGAAACTTTTGGTTTTGTGGCGCAACTCACAATGCAACTAACCCTGTATCAACTGGTGGATTTTGACAGCGGATGGCAATAGTGACAACCTCAGATGACGACTCTTAGTCACAAGACACAGGGCATGGCAAAATCTTGCTAATTGGAGGATTCCAACAGCGAAGGTGGTGAACAATGGTAGACGGCAGCAGACAATGACAGATGGCAGTAGACAGCGGTAGACAATGACAACGACAACTTTAGACGACAACTCTTAGTCATAGGACACCGGGTAGGGCAAAACCTTGCTTTGATACCATATTAAACACACAAATACTGTGAACTGAGTAATGTGTCTTGATACACACTTCGAGTTTTATTTATATAGGATCTTGCTTACGTAACACAATATAATACATCAACATATACACAGAAAAAATTATGCTTACAAGTAAAGCAAAGATACAAATACAAGAAAGGTGATAACAGAAAGAAAACAGGGGAACAATCATATACAGTCATATGAACAGTCATATATATCTAACAAAGTAATAGTAAAAAGTGTTAAAAGACAATTTATATACAATTTTCTAAGTGATATTTGTATTGGTTGTTAATAAAATATTAGAATTTTATTTCAATAATTTGTAACTTTTTAATATAAATCTTTATTATACATATTATTAATAATGAAGTAAAATTTTAATTTTAATTGAAAAACAACACAAAAATATATCTATAGAATCGTATTTAAATTTTGTCGATGATTTAAAGTCTCTTCTTTGTAATGAGTAACACTAGATCTTCTTCTTTCCCTCAAACACACAAAAACTTAGTCTTAAGATGCACATGCACATAATCGGATACCAATTGTATATGTAAATGCAGCTAAACAATGGATGAGTATATTGAATAGGTCATTAAGCTGGAAGAGAAGTTATCTGAGCTTATGAGTGAAAATCCTGGTTTGGAGAAAAACTACATGAAGAAGGCATTTTCTAAAAGAAATAGAGCTAGCATGGGAACAAAAGTGGCCAAGAATCCTGAATGTCCACACCTTGAATTGGTTAAAGGACTAAGAGAGCACATAGATGTAGGTGGCATCATCCTATTGCTCCAAGATGACCAAGTGCCTGGCCTAGAATTCTTCAAAGATGGAAAGTGAGTGGAAATTCCACCCTTAAAGGACAATGCCATCTTTATGAACATAGGTGACCAAGTGGAAATGTTGAGCAATGGCTTGTATAAAATTGTTGTGCATAGGGTCATGCTGGATAAAAATGGAAGCATATTCTCCATTGCAAGCTTCTACAACTCGGTTGGTGAAGCTATCATTTCCACAGCTCCAAAACTCTTATATCCAATATTAGGTGTTAGAAATGAAATCATTTATGCACCTTCACCTAACAGGTTTAGCTTTTTGAATAGTTGGTTCATGATAGAATAGAATGGAAAAGTTATCAAAGGATAACTACTCGATCCACATATATAATCCCTTCAAACAGCACTAATCTTGATCATCCTCGTTTTATGGCCATATATTGAAAAGATAATTAAAAATGACTATAGACACGTGATTACCTATTTGTTTGCCATTAGCTTAATAGTCTAGAAATAACATGTCAAAACAGACTATTGTATGCCAAATATAATTGAGCGAAGAATGCATTCACATGTCCAAGAGTTAGGACTTGTCAAAATCATTTAGAACACCCACAAAACCAATAATTTTAAATAATACCTA
Source organism: Mucuna pruriens (assembly GCA_025330945.1). Taxonomy (NCBI): domain Eukaryota; kingdom Viridiplantae; phylum Streptophyta; class Magnoliopsida; order Fabales; family Fabaceae; genus Mucuna; species Mucuna pruriens. The sequence goes on along the minus strand of JAENHJ010000488.1, from coordinate 200,881 downwards.
TTCTAACCTGAAATGCCAGCATGAAATTAATATCATACAGATCATACAGATGTAATATATTATCCTTTAATGTCCAAACCTTCAGAAGTTACAAAGTATTTTCCAATAAGCTCATATTACAGTAAGGTTGTCATTTGCAGCCAATATCAGAACTGGTCAAGAGAGAAATATAAATAAGAGAATCAAAGAAAGGTTGAAGAAAGTTTCTGCCATTAAGTAGTTAAGTATGCATATTTCTTTTCAACCATTTTTAGTACACATCCCTCCCAATGTGATAAAGAGATCAATCTTAGTCCAATTTTATTGAATTTATGAATAGTTTTTTATTCATCAAGATGGTCCTAAGGCTAATAAAGAATTCAAGATTACATGGTCTTAGTTATTTAAGCAGTAAAAAGTACCAAATATTTAGATTCCACATATGCACAACAAAATATCACCTTAAGCACAAATTGATCGAAGAGTCATGAGCATGACTAAATACACCATAACACTAGTCAATAGGCTCAAAAACCAAGTCAAGCTAATAATTAACTTATATCTCACCACATGACACAGGATGCAGAGCATAAAGCAAATCTAATAGAAATGAAGCTTCCTTTAGTCATATGCAATATACATTTCATGCCTTTTATAGGCTATATTTATGTTCCCAAATGACTTCCAAGGTAATGGTGCGAGAATATGAAGTTAAATATAAAGACACTAAAATCTATATCAAGAAGAGATAAAACCACATTTACCTTGGATTTCCATTTCCTGGTAGCATCAACAAGGGAAGGGACCAACAATTTATCATCAGCCCCAAAAATGCCGCTAGGGCGTATGCAGCACGTTCGGAAACCAATAATTCCATTAGATTTAATCACCAATGCCTCACCCTCGGCTTTCGTTGCTGAATAATGATCATTAGGCTGAAATAAATCCAATTCAACTTAGAACCACATCAATCGATCTAATAACAAAAATAAAATGCCAGTTCTCACACTCGTATTCTAGTTTTTAAGAGTAATAAAATACAAAATAACTGAAGAGATGAACTAAAACCAGAAAATGTAGAAAATAACAAGATAATCATAAATTTTAGAGAATCATTATTTCAAGTTTATGAATCAAGGATTTAATATATCTATCCTTTGATTTTTACCAAAATTTGAGAAAATAAGTTAAAACTTTAATTAAGGTTTAAAAACTCACCCCAAACCAATTTGCATGACTAAAATTTGATCTCCATTGTCTCAAGAACAAAACGATGACGAGAATTAATTGATCAAGAATGAATATTAATGAGAAAACGAGAACAAAGTCGATAATAGAGAATAGAATGACACTAACGAGTTTATTTCCTTTGACAATGAAAGAACACTAAATAGCTGCTCTCTCATTTTTTTTATTCAAATGCATTGAAACAAATGCATAAATAAATATTATTTTAATTTTAATTATGAAAAATTATATGGCAATTAATTAATAGTTAATTACTTATGTTTTAGCTACAAATTTAAATGATAGTTAAAATTAGTAGTTAAATTAAAAAAATTTGGTAGTGTTATTTTCTGTGGTCAAATGGTGGAGGAGTTTATTTTGATAAAAGCTATCAAGAAAAGATAATTAAAAAATCAAAAGATGATACAATTGTGGCGGTGAAAAAAATTGTCCAAATCATACAATTTTGTGGCAGTTATCCGTTAATGATAACTACCATAAATAAACCCTCACTAAAAATGAATTTTTTTGTAGTGAGTGATAAGTTACAAATTCAATTTCATTAAAAGGTCCCTACATTAATTACGGTCACTTAACCGAAGCCCAAGACCCAACAAGTCAAAACAGAAGATGGAGGGCCCAAAACACAATCCTACATGACCCTTCCCTTGGCCCTTACATGACGTGACTTTTGGAAGTGATTTTGGAGTTGAATAAGGGCGAACTGAGTTAAGCGTTAAACATGAACGTTGTAGATCTATTTCTTAGCTTTTCAAAGACACCCATTTTGTCCAATTTAGAGGTCTGTAGCTCTATACACGTTTAATTTGGCAAAGCACATTGGAGACGAAAGTTGTGATGAAAAATTAGCGACCGAAACTATGCTAGCTAGGAAAACGGTCCTAAAATGGGCTTTGGCCCAAGGCTAAGATATCCTAATAAAAATGTACTCAAAGTAGTATGAAAATACAAGGAAAATAAGGTTACTCTAGCCTTAAACAAAGCCACCTTGGCAATTGGAAAAATAATACAAGTTAGGTGTTCATAGTGCTTCCTTTTAACCCTTAAGCATGGTCAACTTTTTGGTGTACTTCCTCTTGGGTTCTCTTGAGCCCTCCCCTAATTATAGGACCTCCGAGTGCAGGGGTTGATATGTCTTTGAAGTTTTTTTCAGCTCTTTGACCATGGCCTTTTAAGGAAAGACCTTTTCCCTTCTTAGTTCTCCTCTTGGCCTTTGACTATGGTCAATTAATGGCTTCTTTCCTTTAGACTTTTTGAGTTTGCCCTTTGTTATTGGACTCTCAAGTGCAGGGTAACTTCCTTAACCTCGTCCTCTTTGCTGTGTATTTTCGCATATGCATCATCCTCCCCTTCTTAAAGAGAATTTGATCTCACATTTAGTACTTTAGTACCTACAAGCATCCAGGACAAGGACGAGATAATGGAAGTCAAGGAAGATTAATTTCCAACTCCTCCTAGGTCAAACACAAATGTAAAGAATCCATCACCCATCTTTTGCCATACAATATATAGTATAAGAGGCAACATCTTAAGAACAGGTGGGACAATTTTGATGCATTCATCATACTTTTTATTTGCATCTTACACAACATAAAGTCCTAAGAAATGATTATGTAATGCATTCCAATATTTCTTAAAGTCCAATAGTTTCATTAAGTTCCTACCATGATCTTCCTCACATAAAGCATAAAGTAATAATAACTTGGGCACATAAAAAGTTGCATCTCTAGTTACATGTTCCCCAAGCCTATGGAATTCTCCTTGGATATCAACATAATTCACATCACCCCTTTGTAATTCACAAGAATGTATAATACTATTTTCAATATTAAGAGATGGCATGCCAAGTCTATTATTCTCAAACAAATGTAAGCAATGTTTAGGGGCTACATATGAATAATATATATTTTTCCTACATAATTCAAAGGAATGCTCAACCACAATATCTTTATACAATTTGAAATTCTCAAACATTCTTAAGAATTCAAGAACTCTCAATGAATTTCCAAAATGAGTCCTCTACTCAAAGATTGATGCAAACAATTCCTAGGCATTTCACAATAGGATTCACGCATAATCACATGGAGTTCATTTCGGCCATAGGTTCCCAACCGAATGCAACTTTCAAAGTTAATGCTCATACTAAAGGATCCATATATACAAGTCTTAGGAATTTCACAATAGGACCCATCCATCATCACATGGAATTCATTTCAGTCATAGGCTCTCAACCCCAACTGAATGCATGGTAAAACATTTCCTTGAACACACAATCATGCACAAAAGTAAAGGATAGTCCATTCAAGGTAAAGGAAACATTAAGAATTAATTTATAATGTCCTTGGACATGCATCAAAATGCCATAAAGTTCAAAGAACTTAAAATATCATGCAAGGAAATAATATAAGTTGTAGGCAACAAGCCATTAGCACAAGGCAATGGATTCCTTGGCACAAGTGCACAAGCATCTTTAGGACACATGGTGGTTCATGGAATGTGCAGGCCAGAAGTTTGCTTGCCATGAATGCCATGTCCAAATCTCTCTATAGCTTGTTTCACACCTACAAAAAGAGAAGGTTCACAAGACAAGTGTAAGTCATAAGGAGTAAATAAACAATTATCCTTTTCATGAACATAACTCTCTTAATTCCTCTCATCCCTAAGCTTAGAGTTTCCTTCTTTGTTTTAATCTCACTCTTGCTTTTCTCTTGATCTTTTCTCTTTTCTTTTAGCTATTTCTTTTCTCTATCACTCTTGCTTTTCTCTCCCACTTTTTCTTTATCTCTTACTTTTCTCTTCTCAGCATCACTCCTGCTCTTTTTTTTTCTCATTTTACTCTCGATCTTTCTCTTACTCTCCCTTTTCACACTCTTTTTCTTTTGATCATCTTGCACCTCACTTGGAGATAAAGGTTTAAGCACAACTCGTTGCCCCATATGTTTGAAAGTGAAATGGTTTATAACTCCATCATGGATCACCTTCTTATCATATTGTCAAGGCCTCCCTAATAACAAATGTGTGGCTTCCATGGTAACCATATCACAAACCACCATATCTCCATATCCTTCTACGGTAAACATGACCTTGACTTGCCTATCTACAAGAAACTTCCCTTTCTCACTTAGCCATTAGAGCCTATACAACCTTGGGTGAAAAATGGTGGGTAGAGCTAGCTTCTTCACAAGTCTCTCACTAGTTATATTCACACAACTCCCCCCATCTATAATTATAGAACATAAGTTTCCAAAGATGAGACACCTAGAATGGAAAATGTTTTCATTGTGTCTCGGCCTCCTCTCCAACATGCCTATTCATAAGCCTCCTAACCACAAGCAAGTCCCCATCATAGTGTGATCCATCACTCAAACTCTTGGACTCACTAGATGTGCCAAGCTCTCCTATAGAACTCCCACTCTCAATCTCTCCATCATCCTTCACAATCATCACACTCCTATTAGGACATTAAGAAGCTATATGTCCTTTCCCTAGACACTTGAAGCACTTAATACTACTAACTATAGGAGGCACAACTGTAGAAATAGGTACGAGTTCCTTTGGAGGCTTCACTCCCCTTCTTAAGACTTTTCTCTCTACTAGCCCTATCCTTCTCTTTCTCTTTGCCTTTCCATCTACTGCTTCCTCCACAGATCTTCCTAGATGCACTCCTTCTCCTAAGTTGCATCTCTACCTTAATGGCTTGATGGAGTAGCTCACTTAGGTTCCTATAATGTTATAGCTTCACAATATTTTGGATTTCTCTCTTTAGGCCATGTAGGAACTGTGCCGTTGTGGCCTCCTCACTCTCCTTTATTTGAGCCATCAATAAGTCCATTTCCATCTCCTTTTGATATTCTTCCACACTATATGGTCCTTGGTGAAGCCTTTGAAGCTTAACATACAAGTCCCAAATATATGACAATAGGACAAATCTTTCTCTCATCAAACGCTTCAAGTCTTTCCAACCCTCACAAGGTCCTTTTTTGTCACTCCTTATCTCCTCTAACACTTGATTCCACCATACCAAGGCATATCCAAAAAATTATAGGGTGACAAGCCTCACCACCTTACGACCATGGAGATCAAAAGAGCTTACAATTTGATCCACCATGAGTTCCCAATTTACATCTGGCTTGCAATCTCCTAAAAATGAAGGGATTTTGCAGTTAGACATGTGTAACTCCCCCTCCTTCCTCCACTACTCGCACTCAAGTTATCTCCTCCATAAATTCCCTCACTCTCATGCATAGAAGCTATTTTAGCCTTCTCCTTCTTCCCCTTGCTCAAGTCCTCAACCTTGGTATTGATACTTTGAGTGTCTTTTTGGACCAAATCAAGTCCCTTACCAACCTTATCCAACTTCTCTCCTAACTCTCTAATGTAGCTCATCATATTTGGACTTAGGGGGCAAGTTTTCCTAATCTATGCTAGGCCCTTCCATGCTTTCTTTTTCACCTTTTTCTCCCCAAATAAACCTCCTTATACCACTACAGTACAGAGGACAAAACAGCATAAGAACATTTACTAAACTCACCATTCACCTAAGTGTTTTACTCATGTTTCATTCTTTCGTGGTTTTTTCTCTAATGTTCTCTCTTGCCTTTTTCCACTCAACCCTCACTCAAAGCTTGTACAAGAAAACCAATTTCTATTATCAAGAAAACCAGCTACAAGTGAAATCCAAGCAAATCTCAACACATTCTTAAGAGAAAATAAGGAAAGAAAACTCAAAGACAAAACTTAAGAAGCCAAAAATTGACAAGCAAGAAAAGCTCAAAGAAAGGAAGCTAAACACAAAAGGAATTTAAGGAATACATTAAGGATGACTAATAATGAGTAAAAACAAACATTAAATGCAAGGAAATTAATTTCAAGTACAAACTTTCACTACATTTAACAACGTTTAACAATTAACACACAAAAACTAGTTTACTAGTTTCCCAAAAATTGACAAGAAAAGTTCAAAGAAAGGAAACTAAACTCAAAAGGAATTTAAGGAAGACTAATAATGACTAAATAAACAAACATTAAATGTAGGGGAATGAATGTCAAGCATAAACATTCGTGGTGTTTAACAACATTCTACAATTAATGCACCAAAACTAGTTTACTAGTTTCCTAGGAATCATGTGCAATTAGTGTTGCCATTAGACCTTCAAATAAATTTTTCTTTCATTATTTTATTTTGATTTTGTGTGCATATACTCTATTTTTACTTCACTAAAACAAAAACATGAACATTCTTTTTCTTTTTCTCTTTGAACTCTTTTTTCACAAATTTTTGGTCCACAATTTTTTTGGCAACTACTACACTATTTCTAGCACAATGTCTCAAGTAAAATCATCAAACAGAAGGTGCATTCATCACAAAATTGCAGAACAGAAACTTCATTCCTCACAAATGATGCAAACTTTCACAAATTCAAGGTCTCAAGCATAGACGTCAAGCATACATGCTTAAACAATGCACAAATTCAACTAGAATGCATCATATGACTAGTAAAATAAAAAATCCCCAAATTCTATGTTTATGAACCCTAAAATTTGGAAACCTAAGCTAACAAAAGAATTAACACAATTTGAACTATAGAAACATGGAGGAAGGTTGATGAGTTGCAAACTATACATCTTTTATGGACCTAAGAAGAGTGTTGTAAGATTGCTTTGTGCTTAATGAATAAATATTAGCTAGAATTCATATTAGGAACCAGAAAATAAAGAAAATACAAAACTGTGCCAATCCAAAGATTTTAGCTAATTTTCCCCTTTGTATAGGTCCAACCATCTTAGGTCCAACACAGGAAGACCCAAGCCGAGTTCATCTCGGCCAGGCTGAACCACACAACCAAATGGCCCAGTAAGGGAGCAGCTCAATGAGGAGCGGCCCAGTTGCATCTTCCACGTCAGCCATCCAACACAGAGGCAACCCCAACACCAGCGTAGATGCCATGTCACTCATTGAGTAACCAAGCAGCATGCATCGTAAGGGTAGATTAGGAAATCCACCTTTTTAATTCTATTAGGCATCGAGGTTCATGCGTTCATGTATAAATAGGAATAGTCGTGTATAATTTAGGGGTCTTTTGAATTCATTACTTTCACATTTCCATCAAGTTGATTATCTCGCTCTCGCCTTTCCTTCGACAACGGTGGTGCACGATGCTGCAATGGTGTTTCTCTCGATCGCGGAAGTACAGGTTTGAGACTAAGAAGCCGAAGTCTGCCAGAGGTGACCGCTTGGGATTCCGACGCACTCTAGTGGAGCTGATCCTCAACGTTCAAGCTATTGGAGGTGAACCACTACCATCAACCATGGCGATCGTCGTGGAAGATGGATCCATCTGAATTCGGACCATTGCATTTGTATTCTATCTTCTGTTAATCAATTTCGTTCTACATTCCTTGCCTCTGTTCTTCTCCTCTTCCTTAATTCATGATTTAATCCGCGATTGGAATTGAACCATGAACAAGTTAAACTAAGCCGATTGGAACTAATTTAGCTAATTCAGTAGGTAATCCTTTAACGATTGTTAATAGAGAACCTAAAATCAGCTTTGAACTTAATCCCTATCAACTGATGAGGTAGCAATTGCGTAATTCCTCAGTATGGTAACGGACGAACCTGTGGCGATTGCCATAAGAATTCCCAAGGCTGACCTGGACTAAGAGCTGGAGTAAGGAACCTGGATTGGACTTGAATTAATGGAATTGAACACGAACACAGTTATATCTTAATAATAATAGTAGCTATAACATATTAGCATCATCCTTCTATTCGCATTTATTTCCTGCATTCGTTTACTTGTTTCTGCAATTAAATCCCCTTGCTTACCACTTTCCGAGTCCGAGACAGAGATAGTCCACCTTTGTGGCGTCCGTCCACACTTAGTCGAGACGAGTCAGATAAGTCTCTACCGAGACCATATCAGACCTGTCCCTGCCGAGAGCGACTCGGTCTATATCGAGACGGTCAATACTCTGCAACTTAGGTTCTGCTTTATCTTATTGTGCATTGATTCACAATTTGAGCACACTGTGTCCTTGACAAAAATCGACCTCGGTTTGACTATACTATAGTTAACTTTAGTTATTTGATGCGTGTTGAGACGACTAAAACGAGTTTATCAAATTGGCGCCATTGCCGGGGACACAAGTTCTTTGTGTTTTCATTTGCCGAGTAGATTAAGCCGAATCCCAAGTCTATAGAGTCTTGTTTGTAGGATCTGTTGAGTCTTGAATTGCGTCTGTATTTGTGCTGCATTTCGGATCCAATAATAATCATGCATGCGGAATTTCTGTAAGTAGAACTTTTACGTGAATTCATTGTTAATAATCAAGTCTGCATCCTATATTATTAAACATTCTGTTAGCACCCATCTTTTCATTGCATTCTTACTTGCTCATTAGAATTAACTGTTAACTATGATCAATGTCTAGAATCACTGACCATTTTTTAGCTCTAGATATGTTTGATTTGGCGAAGCATGTTAGGGGTAAAAGTTGTGACGAAAAATTAGTGACCGAAACTATGCTAGCTAGGAAAACGGTCCTAAAATGGGCTTTGGCCCAAGGCTAAGCTATCATAATAAAAATTTACTCAAAGTATTATGAAAATACATGGAAAATAAGGTCACTCCAGCCTTAAACAAAGCCACCTTGGCAGTTTGAAAAATAATACAAGTTAAGTACTCATAGTGCTTCCTTTTGACCCTTAAGCATAGTCAACTTTTTGGTGCACTTCCTCTTAGATTCTCTTGAGTGCTCCCCTAACTATACGACCTCCAAGTGCAAGGGTTGTTATGACTTTGAAGTCTTCTTCAGCTCTTTTAACTATGGCCTTATAAGGGAAAGACCTTATCCCTTCTTGTTTCTCCTCTTGGCCTTTGACTCTGGTCAACTGATGGTTTTTTCCTTGAGACTTCTTGAGTTTTCCATTTGTTATTGGACTTTCAAGTGCAAGGTAGCTTCCTTAACCTTGTCCTCTTTGCTGTGCATTTTCGCATATGCATCACTTGACCTATGGTTCTCACCCTTGAGGTAAATGCTTATATTCAATTGGTTTGTGTCATTTTCTTATATGATAAGGTATTGTTCTGTATGTTTATGAACTGCACTAAGTGTTTGATGAATTACACATAAGTTGGTGCTATAAACTATTATAGTGTTGTAAAAAAAATTAAGGACCAAAAGTGATTGTAAAAAAAATGCTAAAAGAGAAAGAAAAATAGTGATTAGTGGCAAACAAAAGTGAAGTAAGAATAGAGTATAGCCATGCAAAAGCAAGTGAAAAACAAAGAAAAAGTTAATGAAAGGTCCTAAGCAAAAACAAATACACTCCTAATTTCTAGAATACTAGTTGACTAGCTTTTATGCCTAGTTTTGTTGCTTTGTGAGTTGTTATGGACAGCCATGTATGTGTCCATTTCCTCTGTATTTTTATGTTTATTTCTTAGCCATTGAGTCTTCTTAATTGTCCCTTTAAATTCCTTTTGAGTTTAGCTTCCTTTCTTGTGCTTTTCTTGCTTGTTGGATTTCTAGTTTTGTCTTATAGTTTTCTTTTACGTGAACTTCTTAAGAGATTTTTGAGATTTTCTTATCTTTCAATTGTAGTTGGTTGTTTGATTAGTAGAATTTATTTATTCTATAAAACTTAGAAGTAGAGATAGAAGGGAAAAAGGCAAGAGATCACACTAGAGAAAAAGCCACAAAGAGTGAAACACAAGTGAGAATGAAAACACTTAGAGAATGGTGAGTTCTTGGGCTGTGTTGTCTCAATTTTTCTATAGGTTTTTAGGAAGAGTGAAGAGAAAGAAGGAGAAAAGATGGAAGGGTCTAGTCAAGAGTAGGATAACCTTTCCCCAATGTCCAAATACTTAATGAACTTTATGAGTGAGTTAGGAGAGAAGTTAGAGAAGGTTGGGAAAGGGTTAGATTCAGTTTAAAAAGACACTCAAAGTGTTATTTCCAAATTGAAAGCCTTAAACAAAAATAGGGAAGAGTATAGGCAACCCTCCTTAAATGAGCGTGACGAAAGCGGTGAGGAAGGGCACTATAGTGAGAGGAGCATATCATTCAAAGGAGGGAGAGACTTGGAAGGAAAGAGAAGGTTGGGAGGAATAATAGGGAGGAAGTGTACTTAGACTTGGAAGGAAATAGGAAAGTGAAAAATCCCACCCTTCCTTTGCAATTGCAAACCGGAAGTGTACTTAGATTTGGAGCTCAAAAAGGAGCAAATTTTGGGTTGTTTGATTGCAATGGATCAATAGTGGTGAGGTTGGTCATGTTGGAGTTTGGTGACTAAGCTTTGGTATGGTGGAACCAAGTTTTTAAGCACATAAGAAGGGGAAGGAGAGACCATTATGAGAGTTGGGTATCCTTGAAAAGGATGATGAGAGAGAGATTTGTCCTATCTTACTATATTAGGGATCTCTATAATAAACTCCAAAGATTGTACCAAGGTTCCAAGAGTGTAGAAAAGTATCATAAGGAGATGGAAATGGACCTTATGAGGGCTCAAATTGAAGAGACTAGGAATGCTACTATGGCTAGGTTCCTTCATGGCCCTTATAGGGAAATTTAAGACATAGTAGAGTTTCAACATTATTCCACACTAGAGGAATTAGTCCACCAAGGCATAAAGGTAGAGTAGCAAATTAAAAGGAGAAATGCCTTTAGGAAGCTGATAATTCATATTTTATACACCCTATAAGGTCTTAAGATGGGTAGAATAGACTTTAATTTGTAGTTAAGAATCTCATATGAGCTAAGATTCATATTTCCAAGGTAAAAACAGGAAAAATACAAATCTATGCTAATTTGCGGGTTTTAGCTAACAAAAAGAGTAATCTCATTTTGTAGGTCAAATTGGAGTTCAGATTAAAGTCATCCCACTTGAGACCAGAAGCGCCCTAGCCAAATGAAGTCGACTTCGTCTCTGCATGCCGACTCCGTCTCCAAGAGTCAAGTCCAAAGCATGTGCCGACTCCGACTGCAGTAGCTGACTCCATCTCCAGCAGTCAAGTCCACTCCATGTGCCGACTCCAACTCCTATAGCCGACTCCATATGCTGACATCATCCTATCCGTCCAAATCCCTCCCAGCATCAAGACCGACTCTGCTCCGGCAATTTCGAGCACGTGGTCATTTAGGAATTAGTTAGTTAGTTAAGTTGTTATTTTTGTTATGTAGTTAGTTAAGACTGTTATTTTTCTTAAGTCGGTTAGAATGTTATCAAAAAGTTAGTTAGTTTGACTTGTATAAAAAGGGACGTGTAGGTCATTTATCGGTTAGCCATTGCCACAAAGAGTAATGCATAAACACACTTACGAATCCATACTCCGTCATACACCCCTCCGTTCACGTTTCACTCCTCAGTGTTTCAATGGTGTTTCAATGACGTTTAGTCGATCGAGTGAGAGTAGGACAAAGTTTGAGCTGAGCAGGTTGCTAGAGATAGACTGACCAAGAGGGATAGATTTGTTTGTCTTCACAGAACACTCTAGAATTGTACCACTCTCATGTTCTCTGGTCTTCTTCGATTGAATACTACAGCTCTACCATGGTAGTCGTCGTGGGAGGCTGAGTTCACTTTCCATGTATCCACAATTCACCTCGTGTATCGCTACAATGGTTATCCAATAAAATGGGTTTGCTTTCTCTTACTGTTATGTTTATGATTCCTGTTAACATCTCTATTTTTGCTTGTGTCACGGTCATGCATGGTAGGAAGAGATCACGCTAGGTTAGGGGTTGGTTAGAACCAATCTAAGCAACATTATAAGTAATTGATACAATACCTACATCAACCACGGGTGTAATCCCTACTAACTCAAGGTTGCGGTTGTGTAAGCCCTTAGTCGGCAATGGAAGAATGTTAGGCGGTTGTCTTAAGATTTAGGTTGGTGTGGAATTGCATCCATAATAGGAACAAGAGCTAGAAGCATTTAATTGCTATCTATGCAAGTGATACGATAACTAACTGTTCTAGTAATTGTAGTAATTGTAGTTGCGTTTACTTTAATAGCTAGTCATTTACTTTATGTATTACTTAACTAGTATACAAAAACCCCCTTACTTCACTTTCCTTTGCCGAGTCTGCATTCTACATTCTCTGTTCTGCATATTTTTAGCCTTTTACACTAGGTATCACTAGAATCACGTGTCCTTGAAAGATTCGACCTAGGTTGTCCATATGCTACCCAAAACATATGAAATCTAGTTATTTTGATAGTTGAATTAATAACTAAATTCAATCCTATCAAATTAGCACCGTTGTCGGGGACACACATTCTGTGTCCTAGTGTGCCGAGTCTAAGTAGTTGTCCAACCTGAGTCTTTAGAAATGCCTTGTCTATGGTATATACCGAGTCTGTTTTTTTTTTTTTTTGAGTTGCCAAGTCTATTGAATTGAGTCTGTTTTTGCTTATTAACTACCGAATCTATTTTTGTTTGTTTACTAACTAACGAGTTTTTTTTTTGTTTAATAAGTGTTGAGTCTGTTTTGGTATACTGAGTTCGAGTATGTTATTTTTAGTTTTTGAGTCTGTTGAGTCAAATGTAAGTTTTTATGCATACCGAATCTATTTTTGTTTGTCAAGTTTAAGTTTTTATGCATGTCGAGTCTGTTTTAATTTGTCAAGTCTAAATTTTTCTACATGCTGAGTCTATGGATACCCTATGTTTGAATGTGTTTTTAATAAATTTGTTGTATGTGCCAAATTGCATGTGCTGAATTTAGCTATGCCAAGTTTGTGTATGCCGCGTTTTTACATGTGCCAAGTTTGTGCATGTGCCGAGTCTGTATGTGTTGAAACAGTATATGCCGAGTCTGCATGTATAGCTAAGTGTGTGTTTGAGTCTGTTTTGCATTTTTTCTATGCGTATGTGATCTTAATTTTTCTGCATAAAATTTTTTTTCTCTCGATATTTTGTATTTTTCTACATAATTTGTTTTTTGTATCGAACATTCATTTTTTTCATAATTGGTTTATTGTATTATGCATTTAATTGTTGGTATAATTTTTTTATTGTATCTTTCATTTTTTGCATAATTTTTTTTCACCATTGCATTAGTTCTGCATAATTGTGTTTTTTTATTGCATTTTAATTGTTGCTTTAGTTTTTCTACATAATTTTTTTTTTGTAATGCATGACTAGGAGTAGTTCCAATAATTTGTATCTATTAGATCCAGAAATAGATAGAACATTAAATAGATAAGAAAAGTTAGGAGTGTTACATAGGTAGTGGTACTTTTATTTCAACTCCTGAGTTTGTTACCAATAATTGTAATACTAACCATTTTGATTTTTCTGAGTTTGATAGTCTTGAGTCTAAGCCTAACATTTTAGATAACCAGCCATGAGTCGGAGCAGATGGAGAACAATAATAGGATGTTGAAAAAGTTGGCTACACCGGATGTGTTGTACTATCCTTGGTGCATCCAGTATCCAACTGGAGCCAACTCAATCGTACAAGCTGAAATCGAGACTTATGCATTTGTTGCCAAAGTTTCATGGTCTTGCAGGTGAAGATTCACACAAGCATCTGAAGGAATTCCATGTCGTTTGTGTCACGATAAGGCTGTAGGGGATACTGGAAGATTATATGAAGATGAAGACGTTCCCTTTCTCTCTAAACAGAGTTGCAAAAGACTAGCTATACTTACAGCCAGTTATGTTGAACACCTGGGGGATATAAAGCACATGTTCTTGGAGAAATTCTTCCCGGCTTCCAGGACCGTGACCATTCGAAAGGAAATTTGTGGGATCAGACAACATTCAAGAGGAGACATTGCACGAGTATTGGGAGCGATTCAACAAATTGTGTGTCACCTGTCCATGCTGTCAGATTAGTGAGCAGTTATTACTTCAGTATTTTTATGAAGGACTTATGATGATGGACATGAATATGATCGATGCTGCAAGTTGTGGAGCATTGATAGACAAGACTCCAGCAACAGCGAGACATTTGATCTCGAACATGGCGAGCAATACGCAACAATTCGGGAACCAGAGGAGTGATAGTACATAGTTTATACCCCTCAGTGGGTCTTTAAGATGGGTAAATTGAACATAAATAATAGTTAAGAGTCATGTGTTAGCTAAGGTTTAGATTTCCAAGGTTATACTAAGTAAAATACAAATTTAGGCTAAGCTACTGATTTTAACTAACAAAAGAGCTAGTCTTGTTTCGTAGGTCAAAAGAGAGAACAAAGAAGTAAAATTGACTAGGAAGTCATCTCGACTAAATAGAGCCGACTCCGTAGGATTGACTTCGTGGCCGACTGCTAAGCAGAGCCAACTCCCATCCTGAACCGGATCCATCCAGCAACCAAAGGCCAACTCCACCAAAGCAAGATTCAAGCACGTGTATAATGCAATTAAGCATGTGGAAGATAGGAAAGTAGTTAGAGTCTGTTATTCTGGTAATTTTGTTAGATTAGGTAGTTAATTCAGTTAATTTTGTTAGTACAGTTAAGATGGTTATAGAGTTTGTTAGGATACATGTATAAATAAGAATGCATGCCTACGTTCTTAGGTTAGCACACATTATTGATAAACTTGTACCACACACTCACCATTAACCTCCATTACCACCTGAATCATCTTTGTTCCACGGTACTTTAGTATAATGTTTGCTCAAGCTTAAGTGAACACAGGACTAGGGGCTGAGTATTATGGTCGATTGCCAAGAGGGGACTGTCAGGGCATGCTGGCACACTACTTGGTAATTCAACCCCTCCTACCGTGGCCATTGGTGGTGGAGCACTGCAACTACTATTGGCGATTGTCGTAGGAAGTTATCATCTTTTCCATTGATTCCACTTTTGTATCAATATTTTAACTAATCATTGAATGCATATGTTTCTTTACACTTGTATGCTTGTAATTCTTGGAAATTCAATTTGTTCTTGATTTGTGTGTTTGTGCATATTAAGAATAAATCACGCCTAGATTAGGGTCTGGCTAGAAACTACCTAGGTAATAATATAGATAATCTTTAGATAATCTACGTCAACCACGAGCTTAATCCCTACTAACTCGAGGCTCTAGATTGTGTAAGCCCTCAATGAGTAACGAACGAACGTTAGGCAATCGCCTTAGGAAATAGGTTGCTGAAGAAATACTTGCATGATAGGAATTTGAACCAAAATCATTCTTTGATCTCATTGTATCCAACATAATAAATATATGTTAGATAAATATAAGTTAGATAATTTAGCTATTTGACACTTTAGATAGCCTTTACAATTCTTGTAAGTTTACTTTTCTGTTTAAAACCCCCCATTTTACCTTTACTGCAAGAGTCACATCCTACTGCCTAGTGTTGTAATCTTTCTTAGCCTTGTACCTTAGAAATATAGGAACAAAAGTGTTCTTGAGAAGAATAACCTAGGTTGACCCTATGCTACTTTAGCTTAGGAAAATCTAGTATTTTGATAAGAGAAATGACGACCAACTCGAAGCTTATCAAGGAGCTGTCACATCGAGGGTGGTGAATGAAGTTGGCACAGTCGACAACCTGAGGTTGGAGAATCAACTGACATAATTAACATCACTTGTGAGGCAACTTGCTATCGGACACCATCAATATAGCGCACAACAAGTATGTGGAATATGTACCTTGATGGAGCACCCCACAGATATGTGCCCCACATTGCAGGAAACCAAGCGGGATAGTGTCAAGTGTGTTGGAGCTATAGGTGGATATCAATATGGCAGACAACCATATTCGAATCAACCATATGATAGTCAACAATACTGGAGGCAATAGTATCAGCCGAGTCCGAATCAAGGGAAATATACAGCCTAGAGATTCGGATCAGCTGGGAGCATGCCGGTTCTGAATTAAAGCAACTACCAACAACCTGTTCCAAAATATCAAGCACCATCATTCAACCAACAACAACAAGTGCCACCACGAGATAATTCATCTTCAATGGAAGAATGGATGAAGTAGATGAGTAAGTCTAACATGCAGTTTCTATAGAATTTGACTGACACGATTCAAGATTTAAAGATGCAGGTAGGGACAGCTAGCCAACACTATGAGTCAAACTTAGTCGGCTGGTTCCAGAAATATTCCCTCTCAAACAATTCTTAATCTGAAAGGGGGAGTAGGCACTATAACATTGCCAAGTGGTAAGGAATTATCACAACAGTCTACGCTACAACAAATGTCGAGACCGGTCAATGTCGAGCTTGAACCAAGAGCCGACTCCTAAATGCAATAGTAGGCTAGAAGTGTCACACTACCATTTTCCGCCCAAACAGTCCTCGCAAGAAGGTCCGAGACTGATGAAAACTTGTTAAAGCTATTTAGGAGGGTAGAAATCAACATCTCGATAAAACAGGTCCTAGAGTATGTGCAAAGTTCTTCAAGGAGCTATGCATACACAAGAGGAAGAAACTGAAAGGAGGAGTCGAGACAGGAGGAATCGTGTCAGCATTGACCAAACATGAAGATGTCACTACTGGATTACAATGAGTATTACCAAAGAAATGTCAAGACCCTGGTATTTTCTTGGTCCCATGCACAATTAGTAGCTATACCTTCGTTGATGCCATGTTGGACCTAGGAGCATCAGTTAATGTCATGCCAGCATCAATATATAAGTCTTTGAACTTTGGGGATCTAGAGCCTATAGGGATGATAATCTAGTTAGCCAACATAAGCGTTGTGCAACCCTTAGGCACTCTCGAAGTTGTTTTGGTCCAAGTCAATGAATTGACCTTTCTAGCCGACTTTTACGTATTGGATATGGAGGACGAAGCGTCTGCGAAAGGATCCGCCCTAATTTTGGGACGACCATTTTTTATGGCCGCGAAGACAAAGATTGATGTACATGTTAGAACCCTTTCAATGGAATTTGGGGACAACATGGTGCAGTTCAATATATGTGAAGCGATGAAGTACCCCGCTGAAGACCATTCCATCTTCAGCATTGACATCATTGACGAGCTTATTGAAGAACACATGTAAATGGACATTGTCAATGCCGGATGTAATAGACTGTTTCAGTTCTGTGGAGGATATATCCGACTCTTTTAACATGTTTCATTTATAGGATTTCCCCGACTCTAAGGACAATGTTGCTGACCTAGCTAACATAGTCAAAGTCTTTGAATTTTTTGATGTAATTGGTTGTCTATGTAGATGTGATGGAGTTTTGGAGTGTCTCTGATGTGCAAACCTTTGCATTGCCAACACCAACAAGCCAAGAGTAACACAAGTAGCAACGATCGTGGAAGTTGAGACAGATTCCGAAAACTGATTCCGAAAGATGAAACAGGCCGAGTCTGATTCTAGAGATCAGAAGAAAGCCAAGTTCGACTCCAACATGCAGGAGGAGGCTAAGACTGACTCGACCAACCTAGGGGAAGACGAGACCGAGTCCAACCATCAACTAGAAGCCGGATCTGACTCTAGTCACTAAGAGTCTAAGGAAGTAAAGGTAGAGTCCGACTTTGGACAACCGAATCTGCATTCGAACCGAGTCGGCCAATCAATTCCATCAATAGCAAATCAATTTTCCCCACCTCAATCACCACCCACTAAGTTGAAGCCATTGCCCAAGCACTTGAAATACGCTTACCTGGATGACCATCAACAATTCCCAATAATAATAGCCAACAACCTCAACCAAGGGCAAGAGGAGAAGTTGCTAAATGTATTAAGGAAGCACAAGAAGGCAATTGGGTGGACATTAGCAGACCTTCTTGGCATAAATCCCTCCATCTATATGCACAAGATCTTATTGGAGGACGAAGCCCGACCTATAGGGCAACAATAGCAAAGGCTGAATCTGACTATCCTAGACGTAGTCAAGAAAGAAGCTACAAATTTACTTGCATCAGGGATCATTTATCGCATTTCAGATAACCAATGGGTGAGTCGGTTCAAATAGTGCCAAAGAAGTCAAGGATGACTATCATGAAGAATCGGCATGATGAGATGGTGCCGACACAAATTCAGAACAGCTAGCGAGTCTGTATCCACTACAGGAAGCTTAATCAAGCAACTCACAAGAATCACTTTCCTTTGCCTTTCACTGATCAGGTTTTAGAAAAATTAGCCAGAAAATCCCATTACTGCTTTTTGGATGGATTTTCCGGGTACATGCAGATTCATATAGCCGGTGGATCAACATAAGGCGACCTTTACGTGTCCCTTCGATACATTCGCCTATACTCGGATGCCATTTGGACTGTGCAATGCCATGAGTACATTCCAGAGGTGTATGATCAACATCTTCTCGGATCTCTTGGAGGACTACATGGAAGTCTTCATAGACGATTTCATTGTGTATGCCGAATCTTTTGACGCATGTTTGGAAAACTTGTCCCAAGTACTATGTAGATGCATGGACACTAACCTCGTTTTGAATTTTGAAAAATGTCATTTTATGGTTCCAGAAGGAATTGTATTGGGACACCTCGTTTCAAGTAGAGGGATTGAAGCCAACAAAGCTAAGGTAGACATTATTGCTTCTCTACCTAACCCTGCCTCTATATAGGAAGTTCGCTATTTCCTTGGACATGTAGGTTTCTATATGCATTTTATAAAGAACTTCAAAAAGATCGCCTTGCCCCTGTCCAAGCTACTTCAAAAGGATGTGGATTTTGTCTTCAATAAGCCCTATGTGGACGCTTTTTAGAAGTTGAAGAAGCGACTCACGTCCGCACCTATTCTCCAAGCACCAAATTGGGAGTATCTGTTCGAGCTGATGTGTGACGTCCCAGCTTTATGCTAGGAGCCATCCTAGGCCAAAGAGTCGGCAAGTAGCCATATGTCATTGCATTTGCGTCTCGAACCATGGATCCAGCCCAGCTCAACTACACCACAACTAAGAAGGAGCTGTTGGTAATTGTATTTTCCTTAGACACATTTCGCTCATATTTGATTGGCTCCAAAATTATAGTTTTCTCTGACCATGCAACATTGAAGTTTCTGTTGAAGAAGACAAATGCAAAGCCGAGACTAATTCGGTGGATGCTTCTCTTTCAGGAGTTTGATGTGGAGATTAGAGACAAGAAAGGTGTAGAGAATGCTGTAGCAGATCATCTGAGCCGACTCAAGAGAGAAGTCAACTCTCTATCGATACGAGATGAGTCCCTTGATGAGCATATATTGCAGCTGGAACATGTGTCACCATGGTATGTTGATATCTGCAATTTCCTCGTTACGTCTACATTTCTAAAGGGAGCATCTAGAGCTTATAGAGAAAGACTTGAAAGTGATGTCAAATACTACATATGGGATGACCCTTACCTTTGGAGACTCTGCAATTATCAAGTAATTTGTAGGTGCATTCCAGATCCCAAGATCCAATCAGTCCTTCACTTTTGTCATTCAACATCTGGAGGCGGCCAATATGGATCGAGTTAGACAGCCTGGAAAGTCTTAGACTGCGGTTTCTACTGGCCTACCATTTTCTAAGATGCTCATGAATTTGTCTTGGCCTGTGACCAATGTCAAAAAGCAGGAATGGCCATCAGCCGAAGGCATGAAATGCCCTAACAGCCGACTCTGTTCTATGAAGTCTTTGATGTGTGGGATATCGATTTCATGGGGCCATTCCCCGTCTCCTATGGAAACTTTTACATTCTAGTTATCATTGATTATGTTTCAAGATGGGTAGAGGCAAAGACCACCAAAACTAATGATGCTAAAGTTGTTGTGAATTTCTTGAAATCCAATATTTTTTTCCGGTTTGGTGTGTGATAGTACACAGTTATACCCTCTAATAAGGTCTCAATGTGGGTAGACTAAGACTCTAAATTATGGTTAAAAACCTCTGTTCAGCTAAAGATTCTAGTTTCCCAAAATACAAGAAGGAAATACAAATCCTTACAAAAAGGTTGACTTTAGCTAACAATTGGATTAGTCTCATATTGCAGGTCCAAAACTGGAATCGGAAAGTCTCAGCTTGAAACCAAGACCGAGTCAAGAGCCGACCTGGCCAAAGACGACTCGACATGGCTGACTCAAGCAGAGAAGTCGTCCTGACAGAAGACAAAATCCTCTCCAGCCGAGATAAAGATTGACTCTTAGCCGACACTTCTGCACATGTCAATTAGGGAAGCAGTAGCTAGTTGAATCTGTTATTCCTGTTAGTTAGTTTGTTTGTTATTTCTGTTATTGCGGTTATCAAGTAGTTGTAGAAGAATTTATAAAAATAAGACATGTTAATGTTCATAAGGGACGAGCCAGCTTGATCAGAACCCACACCATTACCGTAGCCGCCATACTTTTCCACTCTCAAAAACCAAATTTTCCCTACACACCTCTTTGTTCCTCGAGGCTTTAGAGAGTACTCAGTTGATGGAATGGGTATAGGACTTGAATTTGGGTAGCAGCCGATTCCTAAAAGGAGACTGTCAAGGAGTGCTGACACACTGCTTAGTGATTCAACCCCTCAGTACCTGGCCAGTGGAAGAGGAACATTGTAACTACTGTAGGCGATTGTCATAGGAAATTGATCCACGTATAATACCATTACATTTCTTTGTATCAAATTCTAGGTTAATCAATGAAAGATCAATATTCTGTCTATTGTTATGTCTAATTTCTATAGCATAATCTTGTCTTGCTTAATCACGATTGTGTAGAGTAAAGATTAGAGCACGTTAGTTTAGAGACCAATTGGAATCACTCTAACAACACAATAGATGAATTCTAGATAATCTACATCAATCAAGTGCATATTCCCTGCCAAACTCGAAGCAGCGATTGCGTAAGTCATAAGTTATTATGGGACAAACATTCGACGATTGTGGTAAGTAATTGGATTGATGAGAAATCATTGGAATAATAAGAAGTAGAATAGAAATCCGGAATGGGAGACCTGGACACATGATCAAGTAAATATGTCATAACCGTAAGTAGTCTTTAGCATTGTAGTTCTTTAGTTAGATCTTTATAATTCTTGCAATTAGTTTTCAAGTATAAAAAAACCTTTACAATTCCAACCAAGTCTACATCCTACGTTCCCAAGTCGCAATCTTTATCAGTTCGAACCTTAGAAATATAGGAACCATGTGTCCTTGAGAAGAATGACCTAGGTTGACCCCGTGCTACTTTAGCTTAGGAAATCTAGTATTTTGATAGGGGAAAAGACAACTATTCCTTTAGAGACCCATAAAACTATCAAATTGGTGCCGTTGCCGGGGGCACACATTCTATGCTCCCAAGTGTGCCGAGTCTAATTAGAGATCGAACCTGAGGCAGTAGAATGATTGTCTGTAGGTATACCAAATTTATTTTATCTATCTTGATTAACTAATTATGTTTTTACTGTAAGTCTTTCTTGTTTAGTTACTAAGTCTGCATTTTTTTTAATATAGCTGAATTCTTGCCCATGCTGAGTCTGATGTGTGTTAGGTCTAACTATTGTTATGTTGTAATAATTGCTATATGTGTCGAGAATGGTTAGAATGAATTTTGCATACGCTAGGATCTGCTTGTGTAAGGTCAGTTTAGGCCGAGTCTAATTTGCATGTTAGCCAAGTCTGAATCTGTCACATTTTGTACAGTCGACATCTTTGAGTTCCAATTTTTCTATACTTTTACTATGTAATTTTTGAAATTTCATGCACTTTTCTTTAATAATATTATGTAAATAAATTTCTTTGTATTCTTGACGCTGTACATCATGTTCCATGAATTCTTGGGTTTCTTTCTATTGCTAAGCATGTATGTGTCTTTTTGTATATTGGTCATGTTAGCCACTAAGGCAGAAATCCACATAAATCTTCCTCTACAAACTTGTAATCAACAACTGCATATACCTCAGTATTGTAGGTTACAATTACGTTTTAGTGAAAATTTGTTCTTTTTCTTGTTCAATGCATGTGATCCCTCTACATTTTGAATGCATTTAACCATTGTACGTCATATAGAAGTAGGCATGACTAGGAAAAGGAGTTCTAGTAGTTCATATCCTCTTGATCATGAGATAGAGAAAACCTTGAACAGGATCAGGAAAACCAAAAACATGCATGTAGAACATATTGGTGATAGAATTCACTCTATAACCGAGACTGACAATTTTGAAATGAAGCCTGATTTTCAGATAATCCACTGTACGAGCCGGACCTAATGGAAAACAATAACAATAGGACATTAAAATAGTTGGCAACGCCAGATGTATTGTACCAACCATGGTGCATACAATATCTGCAGTTGGTCTCGGCTTAGACGTACGAGTTGAAGTCTACACTCATACAATTGTTACCAAAATTCCATGGTCTTGTAGGTGAGGACCCACATAAACACTTGAAGGAGTTCCACGTGGTCTACTACATGATGAGACTGCAAGGGATACTAGAGGACTATATCAAGATGAAGGCATTTCCATTATCCCTCAATGGGGCAATGAAGGATTGACTATATCTGCAGCCGGTTATGTGCACCACATGGGGAGATGTGAAGCGAATGTTCCTCGAGAAGTTCTTCCCGGCATCCAAGATAGCAGCCATCCTGAAGGAGATATATGGAATTCGTCAGCATTCTGGAGAAACTCTACATGAATATTGGGAGCGATTTAATAAGCTGTGCACCACATGCCCGCACCACCAGATCAACGGTAGCTGCTATTGCAATACTTCTACGAAGGGCTACTGATGATGGATCGTAGCATGATTGATGCAGCAAGTGGGGGTGCCCTGATGGACAAGACCCCAACGGTAGCAAGGCTCTTGATTTCGAAAATGGCAAGTAACACGCAAAATTTCGGAGTTAGAGGAGCCGGCACCTCAAGGAATGTAAGCAAAGTCAGTGCATTTGATGGTCAGAGATTGGAACACCAATTGACAAAACTCACATCCTTTGTGAGGTAGCTCACTATCAGGCAGTATCAACGGGGCGTGCAATGTGTGTATGGAATTTGCACTTCGGTGGAGCACCCTACTGATATGTGCCTCACTTTACAAGAGTCTGAAACTAAGAGTACAGAGTGTGTAGGAGCATTAGGAGGCGAACACCAATATGGGAGGCAGTCGTATGCAAACCGTCCATTTGATAATCATCAATTTCAGAGGCAAACACACCAGCAGAATCCAAATCCGATGCAGTATACAACGCCAAGGTTTGGGCTAGTCGGGACCATGTCGGGTTCGAGTTAAGTCAATTATCAACCGCACAGACCAACATACCAGGCACTGCCATTCCACCCACAACAGCACCAGCAAATTCCACCATGGGAGAATAATCCTACAATGGAGGATTTGATTATACAATTTCAAAAAAACATAACCGCAACTATACAAGACTTAAAAATACAGATGGGACAACTGGCCGACACGGTGAGTCAAATGCAGTTGGCCGGTTTCGGAATGATTACTTCCCAGACGATTTCAAATCCGACGAGAGGAGGAGTTGGCATGACGTGACTTCGATGCGGTAGGGAGTTGCCATAGTCGGCCACGTCGCTGCCGGGTCCACGACCAATCACAGCCGAAGTTGAGCCGGGAGCCAACAATGTTCCACTGCCATTCCCTAACCGGGCAGTTGTAGCAAAGAGATCTGAGATTAATGAAGACTTGCTAAATCTGTTTAGGAAGGTGGAGATCAACATTCCATTACTCGATGCAATAAAATAGATTCCCAAATATGCTAAGTTCCTCAAGGAACTCTGTGTTCATAAGAGAAGAAAGATGAAGGGAACTATCGAGATGGGAGTTGTAATAGCATGAAGATACCAGAGTCAGGATTCAACGCATTTTGCCCAAGAAGTGTCTAGATCCAAGCATATTCATAGTCCCATGCATCATAGGCGGAAAGACATTCACCGACGCCATGCTGGACCTTGGAGCCTCGATCAATGTGATGCCAACATCAATTTACAAGTCACTCAACCTTGGGGATTTGGAGCCAACCGCGATGGAAGTCCAACTCGCCAACTAGAGTGTTATGCAACCCCTCGGCATCCTCGAAGACGTACTCGTCCAGGTCAACGAGTTTATTTTCCCAGCAGATTTTTACGTGCTAGATATGGAAGACAACGGGTCTGAGGGCAATTCTGCATTGATTTTGGGACGACCATTTTTTATGATAGCAAAGGCCAAGATTGACGTTCATGTCGTGACCCTTTCAATGGAGTTCGAAGATACTTACATAGAGTTCAATATCTTTGAAGCACTTAAGCATCCCGCTAAAGATCATTCAACCTTCAATTTGGATGCTATTGATGAACTCATGGAAGAGTACTTCCGATTAGGCATTGGTATTGCTAGTTTAGTTAGTTTTATTGACAAAATTGATGTAATTAATGAATATTGTATTGAGCTGGCAAGAACCGATTCTGAAATACTACCCCACACACTTCCTTTCTCGTATTCTGGGGATGTTAATTCTGAATTTTCCAGACCCTCCCAAAATCCCGAATTGCATACGTCTAACAACAACAAGCTGGAAGAATCAATAATAGTAACTTTGATGAAAGCCAAGTCCGATTCTAGGATTGGTTTCCTAGAAGACAAAAGGACCAAGTTCGACTTCAGCATGCGTGAGTCGGCTGACATCGACTCAATCAACCCGGATAGAGCCACTATCGTGCCTAGTAACTGACAAGAGGCCCCATCCAATTCGTCCAAGCAAACAAAGGCCGTGTCCGATTTTGAGAATCTGGATCCGCTTTCAAACAGAGCCAACCAACCGACTCCACCAAACCAAGAATATGTTCACCTTAACCCCAAGCAACTGAGTTAAAGCCATTTCCTGGACACCTCAAGTATGCTTACCTAGGAGACAACCAGCAATTTTTGGTAATCATAGCTAACAATCTCCACAATGATCAAGAAGAAAAATTGCTCGAGGTACTCAGGAAGCACAAGAAAGTAATTGGTTGGAAGCTAGTTGACCTTCTCGAGATCAACCTATCTATTTGCATGTACAAAATCTTGCTAGAGGAGGATGCCCAACCGGTTAGGAAACAACAATGAACGCTGGATCCAACTTTCTGGACGTCGTCAAAAAAGGAAGTTACAAAACTACTTGTAGCCAGTAACATTTATCCCATCTCGGATAGCCATTAGGTAAGTCCAGTTGTTCAAGTACTACCTAAGAAGTCCAGGATGATGGTCATCAAGAACCGGCAAAACAAAATGGTGCTGGCCAGGATTCAGAATAGCTGGCGAGTTTGCATTGACGATAGGAAATTGAATCAGGCAACTCACAAAGATCATTTTTGCTACCATTCATTGACCAAGTGTTACAAAAATTAGCACATAAATCCCATTTTTGCTTTTTGGATGATTTTTCAAGTTATATGCAAATTCATATAGTACTTGTTGATCAACACAAGACCACCTTCACATGTTTATTTGGAACATTCGCATATACACGGATGTCGTTCAGACTTTGCAATGCCCCAAGCACCTTCCAAAGATGCATGATCAACATCTTCTCGGATCTCTTGGAGGATTGCATGGAAGTTTTCATGGATGATTTCACGGTCTATGCTGAGTCATGCTTGTTTAAATAACCTCTCCAAAGTACTACATAGGTGCATAAACAACAACCTATTTTGAAACTTTGAGAAGTGCCACTTTATGGTTACTGAAGGCATTGTCCTAAGGCACCTTGTCTCAGCTAGAGGTATCGAGGTCGATAAGGCTAAAATAGATGTAATCTCTTCTTTACCTAACCCCGCCTCTATGTGGGAAGTTCATTCATTTCTTGGTCATGTAGTTTTTTACCAGCGATTCATTTAAGATTTTAGCAAGATCGCCCTGCCTCTATCCAAGTTGCTACAGAAGGAAGCCGACTTCATCTTTGATCAATCTTGTGTGGACGCATTTCAAGAACTGAAGAAAAGACTCACGTCCATGCCTATACTCCAAGCACCAAATTGCAAACTCTCATTCGAATTGATGTGTGATGCCTCCAACTCTCCGCATGTTATTGCTTACACCTGTCGAACGATGGATACAGCCCAAGTTAACTACACAACCACTAAAAAGGAGCCTTTGGAAATAGTGTTTTCCTTAGACAAGTATAGATCATACTTACTTGGCTCCAAGTTTTTTCTGATCATGTAGCACTAAAGTATCTCTTGAAGAAACCAAATGCAAAACCGAGATTGATTTGGTAGATGCTGCTTCTCCAAGAATTCAATTTTGAGATCAAAGACAAAAAGGGTGCAGAGAATGCTGTAATCGACCACTTGAGCTGGTTGGAGAGAAATGCCGAGTCGATACCAATCCAAGACGAGTTCCTGGATGAGCAAATATTGTGAGTAACTCATGCAGCACCTTGGTATGCAAATATTTTCAATTACTTAGTTGCGTTTTCATATCCTATGAGAGCATCAAAAGCCATCAAAGAACGACTAGAGAGTGATGCCAAGTACTACATTTGGGATGACCCTTACTTTTGGAGACTATGTAACAATCAAGTCACGCACAGGTGCATTATGGAATCTAGGATGAAGTCGGTCCTCCACTTCTATCACTCAACGGCCAAAGGAGGCCACTATGGATCAATGCGGACGACCCAGAAAGTCCTTGACTGTGGGTTGTACTGGCTTTCTATCTTCAAAGATGCACATAGATTCATCTCAACCTACGAGTAGTGCCAAAATAATGGAGTGGCTTTAAGCCGGAAGAATGAAATGCCTCAACAACCTATGATATTCTGCAAAATTTTTGACGTATGGGGTATCGACTTCATGGGGCCAT
The DNA here is from genome assembly GCA_025330945.1 of Mucuna pruriens. NCBI lineage: Eukaryota > Viridiplantae > Streptophyta > Magnoliopsida > Fabales > Fabaceae > Mucuna > Mucuna pruriens. Next base: position 173,977 of record JAENHJ010000488.1, on the reverse strand, counting down.
TCCTACTCTCCTATGGAAACTCTTACATACTGTTAGTCATTGATTATGTTTCAAATTGGGTGGAGCCTAAGGTCACCAAAACTAAATATGCTAAATCTGTTGTGGAATTTGTAAAGTCTAACATTTTCTACAAGTTTGGTGTACTGAAGGCGCTGATCAGTGACCAAGGAAGTCACTTCTGCAACCATCTTATGGCCATGCTTCTGGAGAAACATGGAGTAGTGAATAGAGTCGCCACTGCATATCATCCACAAACCAACAGGCAAGCTAAAGTTTTCAATAGGGAATTAAGAAGTTACTACAAAAAATGGCCAATCCAAACCAGAATGATTGGAGCCGCCTCTTGGAGGATACTTTATTGCACATAGAAAAGCTTACTGAACTCTACTAGGAATGTCACCCTACCAGATTGTCTTCGGTAAAGCTTGTCACTTACTGGTCGAGATCGAACACTGAGCATATTGGGTGATCAAGAAGTGTAACATGGCATACGACCAAGTCGACCGTGAGCAAAAACTGCAATTGCGGGAGCTAAATGAGCTATGCTTAGAGGCCTACGAGAACTCTCGGATCTACAAGGAAATGGTAAAACATTTCCGTGATAGTAGGATCTTGGGAAAGGAGTTCATAGTCGGTCAAAAGGTACTTTTGTTCAATTCCCAATTAAAACTCATAACTCTAAAGCTTCGTTCTAGGTGAGACGAACCATTTGTTGTAATTGATATTTTTTCTTATGGTGCAGTCGAAGTAAGAGACACAACTAGTAATCGCACTTTTAAAGTTAATGGCTACCAACTGAAACCATATCATGAAGGTTTGAATCTAAGTTTGACCTTGGGCGAAATGGATATCATCACTATGGTGGAACCAACCATTCTCGATGACCCACCATAAGAAGTCCCTAACTCTCTAAATGCATAACTGCATTGAGGGAAATGCAGATTTAAAAGGGGGTAGTGGGGCAGTGATGAGAATGAAATCTAAAAATCTAAGTTTGCTAAAATTGCCAAAATTTCTAAGATTTTCTTTCTAGTGTATTGTTGCTTTACCATGAAATCGACTCTGTGTTTTGACCGAGTCTAAGCCGACTTTGATTCCTTGAGAAACCGGGTTTATGCCAACTCCATCTCGGTCCATCATCTTATTATTTTTCTTTTGTTTGTCTCTATTTTTCTATTTTCTATTATTTGATAGTAGAGGAAAGTTCTTTAAAAGCGTAGATAAATTTCTTTAGGAGAATAAAACATGATTAAGCCATATGTAGTCTTAGGTGAAAGAATCTTTCAACTGGATATGGAAAGAGAACCTTTGTATCTTTAGAGAATAAGTAATTGAAATTATTCTAAGATAAAAATCGGAAGGTGACGGGAGAAGCAAACTTGGTGAGTTTTTGAGCCAAGTATAGAAAAATGGTTTCAATTTTGCCATTTCTTTCCTTTCTGATGTGAATGTACATCTATGTTATCTGATTACTCTAGATTTTGCCTTGATTCTTTATATATTGTTTGACTTGCGTGAAATGATGAGATGATCTAGGCATTCTTTCTTATAAGCCATTGGCCAAAAATAGACTACCTTGCATGTACATTCCTTGTTAAACCTCGTTGAGCCTATAACCTTCTTATTGGATTAGTAACTGATCACAAGCCAAATAGCCGAAAAACCCATGATTCACCCTTACCTTAGGGGGGTTTTTAAGGAGCATTGGAATTGTTTTGGGAGTAAGATCCACAAGAAGTGTGGGGGAAGGGCACCGAGGGAATCTACAGGTAACCAGGTACGAAAGCAATACGTACTGATATAAGGCCCATGGCCAGGACGAAAGAAATAGGTTATGAAAAATAAAAAGAAAGGTTGAAAAAGAAAAAATATAATGGACAAATGAAATATGAAATTAAAAGTATAAGGGTTCCTCAAAAGAAAAACCCAACATGTTGTAGAGGTCCAGAAGAAAGAGTCCAAAAGTGAGACTAAGAAGTGAATAGTCGAATGGGTATCATAACAAAAAGACTTGTAGTATCTTAGGAGTCAATTCTCCATACTTATAAGGCTTACTCCCCACTTCTCCTTTACTCCTTTGAGGTTTCATTTAAAGCTCAATTACGCCTTTATATCCCACCTTTTTTCACCCTGACCACATTACAACCTAGATGAGAAGTCCTAATGATCATCAAAGCATGCATGTTTGAACTACTAGTAGTAGAGAGGCTAGTCAAAACCTGGAAGCGCTGGTATATAGGATGTTTGAGTGTAAACACAAGCCCAAACACTTGAAGGAAAGAGAGAATATCTGGTGAGAACCCCGTCTGAATCCGGTTGAGCTTGAGAAAAATTTTGATAGTACTTATTTGAATTGAATATGGAGAATAGAGTTTCATAACTGGTTGACGGACTAGAACCGGGACGAGTGTATGCTTGAACTGCTTTATCTCCCAATGAAATTGTTTTTACAAATCCTTCTCACAACCTATTTTGTCTATTTGTTTTGTTTTGTTTCACACTTTCATAACTAAAATTGTTGTTTTTGCCTAGGAGTGCAAAAAGTAAGTGTGGGGGGTGTGATAATACATAGTTATACCCTGTAATAAGGTCTCAATATGGGTAGAGTAAGATTCTAAATTATGGTTAAAAACCATTTCTTAGCTAAAGATTCTAGTTTCCTAAAATACAAGAAGGAAAAACAAATCCTTACAAAAAGGTTGACTTTAGCTAACAATTGGATTAGTCTCATATTGTAGGTCCACAACTGGAATCGAAAAGTCTCAGCTTGAAACCGAGACTGAGTCAAGAGCCGATCCGGCCAAAGACAACTTGGCATGGCCGACTCAAGAAGAGAAGTCATCCCGACAAAAGATGAAATCCTCTCGGACCAAGATAAAGACCGACTCCTAGCCGGAACTTCTGCACGTGTCAATTAGGGAAATAGTAGCTAGTTGAATCTATTATTCCTGTTAGTTAGTTAGTTTGATATTTCTGTTATTATGGTTATAAAGTAGTTATAGAAGAATGTATAAAAGTAAGACATGTTAACATTCATAAGGGACGAGCCAGCCTGATCAAAATCCACACCATTACCGTAGTCGCCATACCTTTCCACTCTCATAAGCCAATTTTTCCCTACACACCTCTTTATTCCTCGGGACTTTAGAGAGTACTCAGTCGATCAAGTGGGTATAGGACCTACATCTGGGTAGCAGCCGGTTGCTAAAAGGAGACTGTCAGGGAGCGTTGACACATTGCTTAGTGATTCAATCCTTCAGTACCTAGCCAACGGAGGAGGAACACTGCAACTACTGTAGGCCATTGTCATAGGAAGTTTATCCACATATTATACCATTACATTTCTTTGTATCAAGTTCCAGGTTAATTAGTGAAAGGTAAATATTTTGTCTGTTGTTATGACTGATTTCTGTAGCATAATCTTGTCTTGCTTAATCACGATTATGTAAAGTAAAGATTAGAGCACATTAGTTTAGGGACCGATTGGAACCATTCTAACAACACCATAGATGAATTCTAAATAATCTACATCAATCAAGTGCATATTCCCTCCCAAACTCAAAGCAACGGTTATGTAAGTTATCAGTTAGTATGGGTCGAGCATTCAATTATTGTCATAAGTAATTGGATTGATGAGAAATCATTGGAATAATAAGAAGCATAATAGAAATCCAGAATGGGAGACCTGGACACATGATCAAGTAAATATGTCATAATCGTATGTAGTATTTAGCATTGTAGTTCTTTAGTTAGATCTTTAAAATTTTTGCAATTAGTTTTCAAGTATAAAAAAAAAACCTTTACAATTCCAACCGATTCTATATCCTACGTTCCCAAGTCGCAATCTTTATCAGTTCAAACCTTAGAAATTTAGGAACCATGTGTCCTTGAGAAGAATGACCTAGGTTGACCCTGTGCTACTTTAGCTTAGGAAATCTAGTATTTTGATAGGGGAAATGACAACTATTCCTTTAGGGACCCATAAAACTATCAGTGTGCTAAGAGCACTGATCAGTGACCAAGGAAGTCATTTATGCAACTGTGCAATGGCCATTCTTCTCAATAAGTATAGGGTAGTGCACAGAGTTGCCACCGCTTATCACCCCTAGACCAACCGCCAAGCTGAAATATTCAACCGGGAAATTAAGAAGTTATTGCAAAAGATGGTGAATCCCAGTTGGAACGATTGGAGCCGATTCCTAGAGGATGCTCTAGCCCACATGATAGCATACCAGACCCATTAGGAATGTGTCCCTATCGGATTGTCTTCAATAAAGCTTGTCACTTGCTGGTTGAGATAGAAATCCGAGCCTACTGGGAAATCAAGAAGTGCAACATGGACTACGACCAAGCCAGCCAAGAAAGGAAATTACAATTGCAGGAGCTAGAAGAGTTATGCTTAGAAACATATGAAATTTCCCGGATCTATAAACAAAAGGTAAAACAAGTTCATGATAATAGGATCCTGAGGAAAGAGTTTAGAGTCGGCCAGAAGGTACTCTTGTTCCACTCCTTATTAAAGCTCATAGTCGGTAAGCTCCATTCTAGGTGGGACGGACCATTTGTTATTACTAACGTATTTCCCTATGGTGTAGTAGAATTAAGAGATAAGGCTAACAACAGAAATTTCAAGGTCAATGGGCACCAGATAAAGCCCTATTATGAAGGTATGAGTTTGATAGTGCACGAGGTGGAAAGCATCTCGTTGATGGAACTGGACATCCCGGAAGACACACTTGAATAAATCTCCAAATCCCCTCATGTGCATATGCATTAAGGACAATGCATCATTTAAGGGGGGGCAATGTAGTTGGGAAGTAGTGTTTCCACATTGCTGTTATTTTTCATATGCGTTGTATTGTATCAAGTTCTAATTCGACTCCTCACTCTAGACGCGTCTTATTTTGTCGAGTCCGTGCCGACTCCGTCACATGTCGTTTTTGTCTTTCCTCTGTCGTTTTGCCAATGTCAGGTCCGTGTCGACTCTAGTTTTATGTCAATTTTGTTTTCTATTTTCAGTTTTTCATTTTTTTTTTGTTTTCCGTCTTTCTGTTATTTGTTCTAAAATTTTTCTATTCCTTTGTTTTCTTTTTTTTGATTATTGAGAAAATGTTTTGAAAAATTTAAATGAAAATTCTTTAGGTTGAATAAAGCATGAAGAAGTAATACATAATCTTGGGTAAGAGATTTTTCAACATGACATGAAAAGGAAACTTTTACATCCTTAGACAATAAGTGGCTAAAAAATCAAAAGATGAAACCTTTAGTAATAGAGCAAATTAAACTGTGTGAGATTTTGAGCCTTGTAAATAATAAATGGCTTTCTTCTTGCCACTCTCTTCTTTTTTCTTGTGTGATTTTGCATCTATGTTGATAGATTACTCTAAGTTTTCCCTTAACTCTCTTTTAAACTTCTTGTCTCACATGTAATAATGATATGATATAGGCCTTCTTTCTTATAAACTACTATCCATATAAAGCCTACCTTTCAATAAAATCCTTGTTAACCCCTTTGAGCCTATTAAACCATCCTTTTTGATATGGTAGCTCATTACAAGCATAATAGCCGAAAAACCATGATCCACCTCAACCTTGGGGGTCAAAGGAGCTTTGGAATTGTTTTGGGAGTAGGTTCCACAATAAGTGTGAGGGTGACACTCTAAGGAATTGTGAGTACAAGGTACTCCAAAGTAGTTTGTACGAAATGATGCTCATGTAAAAGGGTTGTTGAAAGAAGAAAAGAAAAGGGTATAAAAAGAAAACAAAAATGCTGGATGAGAAAGAAAAAGACGGCAAAAAGAAAAAAGGTTGCAAATGCAACCCAAGGCCGCAAAAGCCCAAAAAGGAAAATACAAAAAATGAGAAAAGGAAAAAAATACAAGGGCAAAAGTAGATCATTGGACATATATTTAAAAATAAAAGGCTTATAGTAACTTGAGGTCAATCTCCACACTTATGAGGCTTATTCCCCATTGCTCCTTTCTCCCATTTGGGTATTGAAACTTGCTTTACCTTCCTTATGTCCTACCTTAACCCTGGCCACATTACAACCATAAAAATGTCCTATTGATCATTATGGCATGTGTGTCTAAGTTGTAAAATTGTAGAGGCTAGTCAAAACTTCGTAGTGCTAGTAACATAGAATGCTTGAGTGTAAACACAAACCAAAAAATACTTGAGAGAATGAGAGTATATACCTAGTGAGGTCTCTATCATTTTTGGTTACTCTTTGAAAATTTTTATGCTTAGCTGACTTCATCTCCAACAGTCAAGTCCACTCTGTGTGCCGACTTCAACTCGTGTAGCTGACTCTAGATGTTGACGTCGTCCCATTCATCCGAATCCCTCCTGGCATCAAGTATAATTCCGCTTCGGCAATTTCGAGCACGTGGTCATTTAGGAATTAGTTAGTTAGTTAAGTTGTTATTTTTGTTATGTAGTTAGTTAAGACCGTTATTTATGTTAAGTCAGTTAGAATGCTATCAGAAAGTTAGTCTGACCTGTATAAATGGGACGTATAGGTCATTCATCGATTAGCCATTACCATAGAGAGTGATGCATAAACACACTTACGAATCCATACTTCGTTGTACACCCTTATGTTCGCATTTCACTCCTTAGTGTTTCAACGATGCTTCAGTGACGTTTCAGTCGATTGAGTGAGCATAGGGTAGAGTTCGAATTGAGCAGGTTGCTAGAGATAGATTGACCAGGAGGTACAAATTCGTCTATCTTCACGACACCCTCTAGAATTGTACCACCTCTCATGTTCTCTAGTCTTCTTCGATTGAACACTACAGCTCTACCATGGTGGTCGTTGTGGGAGGCTGAGTTCACTTTCCATGTACCCACAATTCACCTCGTGTATCAATACAATGGTTATCTAATGAAATGGGTTTGCTTTATCTTACTGCTATGTTTGTGATTCTTGTTAACTTCTCTATTTCTCCTTGTGTCATGGTCGTGCATGGTAGGAAAAGATCACGCTAGGTTAGGGGTCGGTCGAAACCAATCTAAGAAACATTATAGGTAATCAATAGAATACCTACATCAACCACAGGCGTAATCCCTGCTAACTCGAGGCTGCGGTTGTGTAAGCCCTTAGTCGGCAATGGACAAATGTTAGGCGGTTGTTTTAAGATTTAGGTTAGTGTGGAATTGCATGCGTAATAGGAACTAGAACCAAAACCATTTAATTGCTAACTATGGAAGTGATACGATAACTATTTGTTCTGTTAATTGTAGTTATTGTAGTTGCCTTTACTTTCATAGCTAGTCATTTACTTTCTGCACTACTTAGCTAGTATACAAAAAACCCTCTGCTTCACTTTCCTTTCCCGAGTTCGCATTCTACATTCTCTGTTCTACATATTTTCAGCCTTTTACACTAGGTATCACTAGAATCACGTGTCCTTGAGAGATTCGACCTAGGTTGCCCCTATACTACTCAAAACATAGGAAATCTAGTTATTTTGATAGTTGAAATAACGACTAAATTCAACCCTATCAGAAGCCTTACCCTAGTTGTAGTAGTTGGAATTGTAAGGAGAGGGAGAAAGAATGGTCTAAAAGGAACAAGAGTCCTAATAAAAGAGTGAAATCTCCAAGGCAAAAAAGAGACACCACCTATTCCTATTTCTAGTGCTCCTATGTCTAATGGTATTAAGTGCTTTAAGTGTTTGGGTAAGGGCCACATTGCTTCCCAATGCCAAAATAGGAGGATTATGGTGTTGAAGGATAATGGAGAGGTGGTGAGTGAAAGTCCATGTGAGGAATGTTCTTCCACTAGTGAGGGCAAATCGTCTAGTAAGGATTCCCATTATGAGGGGGATCTTCTCATGGTTAGAAGGCTTATAAGTAGCAAAGTACTAGAGGAAGCCAAAAACCAAAGAAAGAACATCTTTCAGTCTAGGTGTCTAGTGATGGAAAGTTGTGTTCTGTCATTATAGATGAGGTAGTAGTGTTAATTTTGTTAGTCATAGGATGAGGTAGAAGTTAGCTATCTCCACTTGTGCTCACCCTAAACCTTATAATTTCAAATAGCTTAGTGAAAAGGGTGAGTCGTTGGGAGATAAACAAGAAGCCTTAGCCTTCACCTTAGGGAAATATGAGGATAGAATGGTGTGTGATGTGGTGCCAATGGAGGCAACAAACATATTACTAAAGAGGTTGTGGCAATATGATATGAGGGTGACTTACGATGGAGTTACCAATAGGTTTTCCTTTGAACACATGGGGCAAAAGGTAGTCCTTAAACCTTTGTCTCCAAGAGAAGGGAAGTGAGCACCAAAATAAAATGAGAATCAAAAGAGAGGAAGAGAGAAAAACTAAGAGAAAAAAAGAAGAAAAAGAAAGTAAGAGAAAAAATGAAAGGAAGAAAGAAAAAGAAAGAGAGAAAAGTAGTGAGGAAAGCAACAGTGGGAGGGAAAATGGAACCAAAAAAAGTGAGAAAATGAGAGAGGAAAACAACCAACCAAGGGAGGAAAAAGAAAAAAAAGGAAAAGAGTAAGGAATCCCTCCTAGTGAGCTATAAGGAGGTGAAAAGGGTCTTATTTTCCAAGAGGGAACCCTTAATTGCTATGAAAACTAACATGATTTAAATTGCTTCACCTTGTTTAGTGTCTCATAGGTTGTACTCTTGAAAGGTATTAAGCGCTACATAGACTTTACTCTTGTAGAAACTTGTCCTATAGGGCTGCATATAGGAAGAATCCAAAAGAGTCCAAGGAGATTCAAAAACAATTTGGTAAATTAATTGAGAAAGGATGGGTAAGAGAGAACATGAGCCCATGTGCCATGCCTAAGAAAGATGGCACTTGGAGGATGTAGACTAATTATAGACCCATTAATTCCACATTTTGGATGACTTGTTAGATGAATTGCATGGTTCCTAAATATTTTCTAAAATTGATTTGAGAAGTGGGTACCATCAAATTAGAATGAGGGAGAGTGATTAATGAAAACAGCTTTCAAGACCAAGGTTGGTCTATATGGTTGGCTTGTCATGCCACTTAAACACCTTTATTAGATTAATGTATCATGTCTTGAGAAGCCTTATTGACAAGTGTTTGGTTGTTTGCTTTGATGACATCTTGATTCATACTACTTGTTTGAATGACAATCTCTTGCATGTTAGAAATGTGTTAGAAATCTTAAGGAAGGAAACTGATAAATTCATGGAATCTCCTTGACCCTTGATGTTTACTCCTTTGGAAGGGAAAAGTTTGTAGAAGCCTTGTAGGAAAAAAGGGGAAGAAACCTAAAATGTTGAAAGAAAGGAATGGAAGAAACTCACCACTCTCTCTTTTGTGAGGAAAATAAGAGTTGAATGAGTTTCTCCACAAGCTTCTTGAAAGCTTCATAAGAACATAAGGCTCTTGCATAAAATAAGAAAATGAGAAATGTTCTCACAGGTTGCAAAGCAACATACTAATCTTCATTATCAAAATTGTTGTGTATAAAGGTTTGAAGGTTCCTTATATACCTTCCCTACATGCCTAGCCCATGTTTGGATTAGCTACAAGCCAACAAGTACATAGCTATGCAAACATGCAGCATTATAGTGATGCTACTTTTTGAATGAGCTTTTGGAACTAAAGGAGTACAAACATATTTAAGGTCAAAAGAGGAACATTATAGATCTTTCTCTTAGCTTTCCAAAGACACCAAGATTATCTAATTTGGATTTTTATAGCTCTAGATATGGCTGATATGGCAAAACATGTTTGAACTAACTCTTATAGATTCCATAATTTCTTCATGTTCTCCTTGCCCCCTTGTCATTCATCTTTTAGTGCTAACTAGATTCATATCGGCCTCACCTTATTTAAAAGAATTTGCCATCAAATTTGACTCTTGGTTTCTTGTATCAAAAGAAGACAAATCAATATGGAAAGTATGATTACCCTTAGAAGTTGGAGGCATATCCAAGACATAAGCAATGTCATTTATTTTAGTTAACACATGGGTTATCTCAATTTGTCCATCCATTTAGGGACGACAAGCAGTAGCTTAAAGTCAAGCTTACTCCACATGGTTCTCTAATAGTGACCGAGGAACTTGCAGTCCCTTACAGAAACTATGGGATTATCAAGTCTTATAACTTCCTTAAAGAACTCTAGCCATTTTTTTTACTTTTCAAAATTTTATTTAAGGTGACAACAAGGATACTAAAATTCTTAACAAAATGTCTATAGAACCTAGCTATCCCATGAAAGCTTTTAACATTACTCACAATTTTGGGTGTTGGCCAACCTGGAATGGCCTTTACCTTCTCAACAACTACTTTGAATCCTTTAGAGCCAACATAAAGCCTAGAAAAAATGATTTTATTATTTTGATATTTTTGCAAATGCAAAGCATGCATACTATCATGTTTAAAAACTAGAGATGGCATATCAAATTCATACTTACATATGTGCAAGGGATGTTTATATGGTAAGAATACATCATTATTTTTCGACTCAAGAGAGTATTTATTATCATACAAGCTAGCATACACTTTTAACAAATCATAAATGTTTTTCATATCAATGCTTGTACTCAAAGATTTATGTGTATTTTTACACAATCCAAGTATAACATATGAGATTTTATTTACTTAATCATGCATCATCCTATTGCTTTCATAGTTATGCCAACCAATCATACAAGTAGAAGATAGACTATCCAACTTAGATGCAACATTTAAGAAGTAACTTGTAATGTCCATGAGCATGTATTAGAACACCATAAAGTTCAAAAGTTTTAAAAGTAACATGCAAACAGTTAACATAAGCTTTGGGCAACAAGTTAGTTGTACAAGGTATGTGATCTCTTGGAACAAGTGCAAAACTATTTGTAGGAGTTATGGATGTTCTTGGAATGAAATCTATTTGTTGTTCAAGCAACCTATGTGGACCTTCCTGGGTGACAATGTCTTTGAACCTTTCAAACACCTCCTCAAATTTTGTTCACAAGTTAGCTAAAGAAGTATTCACAACATAACACATGTTAGTAGAAAAAAATATAGTTTCATTTTTATTGAGAAACACTTTCTTTAAGGATTCTCTAACTACTAATATATTTTCATTTTTACTTTTATTTCTCTGATTTTATTCTTCTTTAATTTTATCACTTATAATTTTTTCTCATTCTTTAATTTTTTTCTTCATCTCTTTTGTTTTTCATTTTTAATTGATATTTTATAACTTCTCTAAGTGATAAAGGTTTCAGAGTTACCTTTTTACCCTTATTCTCAAAGGATAACTTGTTTGTCACACCATCATGTGTAACTTTCTTGTCGAATTGCCACGGTCTTCCTAATAAGATGTGGGTGGCTACCATAGGTACAACAATATAAAAAATTCCATCCTTGCACTTAACCAAGGTGAGTTCAATGAGTACTTATTTATCAACAATCATTTCTCTTTTTTCACTTAACCACTAAAGCTTATAAGGTTTAGGATGGGGAATAGTGGGCAACTCAAGTTTTTCCACTAGTCTGAGACTAGCTACATTCACACTACTTCCTCCATCTATAATGGGAGAACAACATTTACCTTTAACCATACATCTAGAATGAAAGATATTTCCCATTGTGATTGATCATCTTTTATGAATGCACTCATCAATATTTTTACCATTAGAAAGTATCCTTCAAATGGAACTTCTTCACTAGACACTTCTAAAAGTTGATGTTTCTTCATGGGAACTTTCATTGTTGATGTCACTATCTTCCTTAAGAATCATTGTCCTTTTATTTGGACACTAAGAGGTAATATGGCATTTTTGTAGACACTTGAAGCATTTAATATCATTTTATTTTTGGGTGTTAAAGTTAGGAATATTTACCTTTCTTACCTCATCGCAATGGCCTTTATCCCTTTCCTAGGACTTTTGTCCTGTATAAGGATTTTCTCATTTATCCTTTCCTTACCTTCCTAGTTGGAGCTAGTGGTAGGGTATGATTTTTTCTCATTCCTCCTAAGTTGAGATTCAACTTTAGAGGCCTGATGTACAAGAGTAGATAAGGATGTATAGTCATGTAACTACATAATATCTTGAATATCTTTATTCAATCCATGCAAGAATCTAACCACTGTGGCTTCTTAAGACTTAATAGTTTGAGCTATAATGATAGTTACCTCTATCTCCTTAAAATACTCTTCCATACTTCTACAACCTTAATACATCTTTTGTAACTTAAGAAACAAGTCTCTTTATAATATAAAGGCACAAAACTTTTTGTCATCTCTTATTTCAACTCCTCCCATGATTCAATGGATATTCTCCTCATGTCTCTTATCTACAAGGCAATTTTACTCCACCAAACCAAGGCATAACCTTCTAAAGATAAGGCTATCAATTTGACTTTTGTTAGATTTTCACACTTAATGCAATCAAGATTTTGAGCTACTTCAAACTCCTAGTCATAGTAGTCATCAACATTACCATTCCAAGTAAAAGGTTGGATTTTATCCTTAATGAGATCCCAAGGATTCTTTCTTAGCTCATTAATAATCCGTTCATGTCTTTTTACAAGTTTTCCTCTTTTATGAGATTGACTATTACAACTTTCATTGTCATCACTACTACTAACTACAACATATCTTTTTTACTTCTTTTCTCCTTTTATTTTCTTGCTTTTTACTCCTTGATCCTATCTTGGCATTCACACTATGTGAATCAAGTCTCATAGATTCCAAGCCTCTTCCAAGATTTTCAATCTTCTTCTTTAACTTCTTCATGTACTCCATTAACCTTGACTTAGGAGAAAGATCTTCTAGATTGAAAGTTCAACTTGCCATCTTTATGTCTACTTCTTTTTGTGTTTTTTGTTTACTTCTCACCAACAAGCCTTTCCACCTCCAATAAACCTAAAAATGCACAAAATATATAATAAAGAAAAGACAATACTCACCTTTCTCTAAGTGTTTACACTCACAGTCGTGTTTGCATGCTTTAAAGGCTTTTTGTCTAATGTACTCTCTTGTCTTTTACCATTCAATCTCAATTCTTGGTTTGTAAAAGAGTCTCAATTCTTTAAGAATATTTTATATGCAAGTGAAAGACAACAAATCTCAAAGGATTCTTAAGAATTCAACAAAAAGAAAACTCTAAAACGTAAATTAAAGAGGCTAAAGAAGGGTAAGCAAAAAAAGGTATAAAACAAAAAGCTAAACTCAAAGGGGAGTTAAATGGACAAAATGAAGACTCAAGAATAGGAATTTAGACATGAAAATATGCAGAGTAATCACCATATATTGCTCAACATATTCAGGTCATACAACTTGTATTACAACTCAAAAAGATCAAAGGAAAGCATCCACACAATACCATACTACTAGTCAATTTGCTACTAGCATTAATAATCTTTTTCCATAAGAACTTTTCACAATATTTTTACACAATTTTTACAAATTTTCCAATGGATTTAAAAAACTTTTAATACATTTTTGTGCCACAACAAAAATTTTTCCAACACTATTTTCTTCTTTCTTGTTGCATAAGTAACATATACAACAAGCAACAATACATTTTTGCCAACAGAATTTTATAGCAACACATGAGCTATTATCAACCTTTAAGGCATGCAATTTTCAATTTTAATCACTTAATTACCTTTCAAATTCAAGAACAATTTCCATCCATAAGGACATGCCCAAAATGCACAAGAAACAAAGAAAACAAGAATGAACTTCAAGCTATGGTTCATGTTCAACAATAGTGGACTTGTAGTTTCAATAGAGGCCAAACACTCATGCAAGAACCATAAAAAGACTCAAGAAAACCATTGGAATACCACAACCATACATAACATGATTAGGTGAACAAAACCCAAAGAAAAAGAAAGAAAAAAGACCAAGAATGGAGAAGGAACAAGCATCCAAAAATACACTTACATGGCCATCTTTGCAGTGAAGCTTTGAGGAAGAAGATGATGCTTGGGTGATGGTTTCCCTCCAAGAATGTGACATGACTATGCAAGAGTCAAGGTGCTTTTGATACCACTTATAAATCCTTGGAATCTCCTTAAACCTTGATGTTATTCAATCCTTTGGAAAGGAAGAGTTTGTAGAAGCTTTATAGGAAAAATGGAAAAGAAACTTAGAATGTGGAAAGAAAGGAAGGAAAGGAACCTACCACTCTCTCTTGTGTAAGGAAGATAAGAGTTGAATGAAATTCGCCACAAGCCTCTTGAAATCTCGATAAGAATATAAGGCTTTTGTACAAAATAAGAAAATGAGAAATCCTCTCACAAGTCGCAAAGCAGCTTACTAATCTTCATTATCAAAAGGCAAAGGGTTTGAAGGTGCCTTATATCTACCTTTCACGCCTAGCCCATGTTTGGATTATCTTGATATCCAAACAAGCTATAAGGCAATCCTATGCTATATTAGCTACAAGACAACAAGTACATAGCTATGTAATCTTGAAGCCTTGCAGTGGCACTACTTTTCAGATGAGCTTTTGGAACTAAAGTAGTGGAAACTAGTTTAAGCTCAAAGAGAGGAATGTTGTAGATCTTTCTCTTAGTTTTCCAAAGACATTAAGATTGTCTAATTTGGATGTCTATAGCTCTAGATATGGCCGATATGGCAAAGCATTTTCAGATTAACTCTTCTAGATTCCATAGTTTCTTTATGTTCTCCTTGCCCCTTTGTTATCCTTCTTTTAGTACTAACCATATTCATATCAAAAACTTTGTATGATAACTTAGAGAAATGCAAATTTTTTACTCATGAAGTTATGTTCCTTGGATATGATGTTGCCTCCCATGGAGTCAAGGTTGATAAAGAAAAAGTTAAGGCCATTCAAGAGTGGCCCACACCTAAAACCATGAGTGAGATGAGAAGTTTCCATAGGATTGCAAGATTTTATAGAATGTTTGTTAAGGATTTTAGTACACTTACAACCCCTCTAAATGAACGTATAAAAAAATGTTGGTTTTAAATGGGAAAAGGGCCAAGAGAGAGCCTTCCAAGCCTTGAAGGATAGGCTTACTCATGCTCCCATTTTAGCACTCCCAAACTTTGCAAAATCTTTTCAATTGGAGTGTGATGCCTTTAATATGTGTATAGGGGTAGTTTTATTATAAGAAGGGTACCCCATTGCATACTTTAGTGAAATGTTTAAAGGTGTCCACCTAAATTATTCCACCTATGACAAAGAACCTTATGCTCTTGTGTGGGCCTTATTGTTTGGAAACACTATTTGTTACCCAAAGAGATTGTGATCCATAGTGATCATGAATCTCTCAAACATTTGAGAGGCCAAGGTAAGTTAAGTAAGAGACGTGCAAAATGAATATAATTCTTAGAACAATTTCCTTATGTCATTAAGCATAAGCAAGGCAAAATGAACATAGTGGTGAATGCTCTCTCTAGGAGATATACCTAGATTGCCATGCTTGAAACAAAATTTCTTGGACTTGAATGCCTTAATGAATTGTATAAGAATGATATTGATTTTGGTAAAGCATATGTCTTTTGTGTGCATTTGGCCAATGTTGACTATTTTTGACATGATGGCTTTTTATTTAAAGAAAAGAGATTTTGTGTGCCTAAGAACTATATTAAAGACTTGCTTGTAAATGAGGCACATGAAGACGTCCTTAAGGGTCACTTTGGTGAACTTAAGACTTACAAAATATTGTATGAGCATTTCTTTTGGCCACATATGAGAAAAGATATTCATCATGTTTGTGAGAGATGCTTGGTATGTAAAATGGCTAAGTCTAAAGTTTCACCTCATGGTTTATATACCCCTCTCTCTATTCCCATTACTCCTAGGGTTTATATCTCCATGGATTTTATACTCGATTTGCCTGGATCAATAGGAGGTAGAGATTATATTTTTGTGGTGGTTGATAGATTTTCTAAATTTTCCTATTTTATTCCTTGTCATAAAGTAGATGATGCATGTAATGTGACTAATATTTTCTTTAAGGAAGTTATGAGGTTGCATTGTTTACCCAAGACCATTGTTTCGGATAGGGACTCCAAGTTCCTTGGACATTTTTGGAGGATCGTATGGAATAAACTTGGCACAAAGCCACTCTTTTCAACCACTTGTCATCCATAAATTGATGGACAAACCGAAGTGATTAGTAGAACCTTAGGCCAATTCCTTAAATGCTTTGCAGGGAAGAGTTTGAGAGCTTAAGAAGAATGACTACCTCATGTTGAGCTTTCATATAATAAGGTAGTTAGTTCTACTACTTCTCATTCTCTATTTGAGTTGGTATATGGTTTTAATTCCCTATCCCTTCTTGATTTGTTTCCTTGACCTATTATGCCTTTTTGGGTGAATGATGAAGGCTTTTCCAAAGCCCAATTTGTTAAAAAGAGTTACATGAGAAGGCATGATATTGCATGAAAAACAAAAAGGAACAATATGCTAAACTTGCTAACAAGGGAAAAAGGGAAATGGTTTTTAATAAAGGTGATCTTGTTTGAGTCCATTTGAGAAATGAGAGGTTTCCTCACCTAAGGAAAATCTAAACTTCTTCCTAGAGGAAATAAACCTTTTAAAATTTTGAAAATAATAAACGATAATGCTTATAAAGTTTAAATGCCCCAAAATATTGGTGAAACATTACTTTTAATATGATTGACTTGACTCTTTTTTTTATGTGTAGGTATTCAAGCTCCAAATTTAGGTCAAATTCTCTTCTAAAAAGGGAAGATGTGCATATATGGAGGGTCATGGTCATATTCCTCGGGAAGGCTTCAAGAAGGGGGAAACCCTTACACTTGAGGGTTCAATGGCTAGGATAAGACTCAAGAAGCTTCAAGGAGAAGTGCAACAAGAATTGCTAACCCTTAAGTGTCAAGGAGATACCAAAGAGGGACACACTTCGTATAACTTGTCCAACTCCAAAAATTTCCTTGTAAAACCTTTTGTATATAGTATTTTCCATCTATTTTCATATTATAATAGGTGTATTTCCATTTTATAGCTTGGCCTTAGGCCAAAGGCCCATTTCGGACCCATTTCTATTGCTAACACTTTTTGGTAGCCAAGTTCGTTGCTATTGGCATTGCTAATTCGGTTGCTAATGCTGAAAAGGCCTTTTGGGTTGAATTTTCTTGGTTTCCTCATGGACTTCATTTGATTTTTGTTAATTAGGATTAGGTAACTCTTAATTAGGATTAGGAGAGGACCATATAAGCCTCTGTTATAAATTACCTTTAACTTTTAAAAGAAATTAGAATTGTGCATTGCACTCTTTAAGATACTTTCTCTTTTCTCTTGTTTTGAATAAGAAACCTAATTTTCATCAAGCCTTCATGGTGCTTGTGGTAAATCTCTATAATCTCTTATCTAATTCCATGAATTAGTGGTGAGTACCATTCCTTTCTTCATCCATTTTTCCCTTTCTTCTTCTTACCTTTTTCAGTCACCATGTTTGTATGGTTTTTTCAGCATTCTTGTGTCTAGGTCATGACCGCGGATCCAAGGTTTCATCAATGTGGGTCTATTTTCTACAGTTTTATTTTCTGTAATTGAGTCTTAAATCTTGTTCTTGAAAGTATGTTCATAAGGTGTTTGTAGAAATGTCATGAAGAAATATTAAGTTCTTGATGAAATTTTGTTGAAATCTTGCAATGGCTGTGTATGTTATGTGTTATGCCCGAGATTGCTTAGAATTTTGAGTTGCGTTTTGAATGGTTCAGTGGTACTGCAGTGGTACTGCAGTGGTGTTTTTATGTTTCACACCATGTGCTTGTGGAAATTCCTAAGTGTTAATGTTTATAAAGTTCACAAAAGAAAATGTGGTAACTTTTGTTGTTTATATGAAAAATTTATGTAACTTATGGACCAAGGAAAGAGTTTTTGCTAAAGTGAAAAAAATAATTTGTTTTGGGAATTTGAAAAGAGTTAAAAAACAGTGAGTAGCCACACAAAAAAAAAGTGAAAAAAACGTGGTGCAATGGTACAAGAAAAGAAGTTGTAAGCACACCAAAATTACTAGTTGCATTTGCACTAGTTTATGCCTAGTTTTGGATTCTTGTAAAGTTTTTCATGATGACTAGATTATACATTTGTTTTAATGATAATTCCATACATGTTCCTGATTCATATTCCTTTCTTGATTCTTCTTATTGTCTTTGAAAATTCCATTTGAGTTTAGCTTTCTTTTTGTGCTTCTTTTGTTTGTTATTTCTTGGCCTCTAGTTGTCTTTGGAGTTTTCTTCCCTTAGAACTCTTAGAGTCTTGAGGTTTGATGTATTTCACTTGCAATTGAATGTTTGATTAAAGAATTTAGGTTCTTAGCACATGCCAAAGATATGGAAAGAGTGGTAAAAGACAAGAGAGTGCATTAGAGAAAAAGGTCCAAAAGTGTGCATACACGAGAATAGAGTATAAACACTAAGATGTGGTGAGTTTTTCCTTGTTTTCATTTTTGGTTTTGTGTAGTATTTGTAGGTTTAGTTGTAGCCCTTGGTTGAGTTTTAAAGGAGAAAAAAAGTGAGTAGTACATGGGTAGTTGTAGTGTGGATTTGGAGAATCTTTCTCCAAAAACCAAGATGATGATGGAGTACATGAAGTAGCCGAAGAAAAAAATTTAAGAAGTTAGGAGGTGGATTAGAGTCCAAGAGGCTAGACACTCAAAGTGTCAATGCTAAAGTTAATGCTTTGAGCAAAGGAAAGGAGAAGGTGAAACATGTACCAAGGAGGAGGAGTGAAAGTAGCCATGATAAAGGCTATAGGAGTTATCTTAGTAGATCTTCTAGGTCCCAAAGAAGTAAAAGGATTAGGAGGGTTAGGAGACATAGGGATGAACCTAAAAGAAATCCTGTTGAACTTATAAAAGGTAAAATCCTACCTTTCGTATGAGATGGAAGACCTAATGCTTACTATGATTGGGAAATGAAAGTGGAACGACAAGTTGAATGTTTTAATTGCTTTGATTTGGTGGAATGAAATTACTATTAATATTAGAGGAATGAGAAGATCTCCCATTGAATCTTGGCAAAAGTTAAAAAGATAAATGTGTGAAAGATTTGTACCTTCATTTTACACTAAAGATCTTTTTATTAAATTGCAAAGAATGTATCAAGAATATAAAACTGTTGAAGAAATGGAGGTGACTTTGATAAGATCTCAAGTGGTTGAATCACAAGAAGCCAACATGACTATACCTCTTTGTCTACATTGGTTCACCAAGCCACAAAGGTTGAACTTTAACTAAAAAGGGATGGTAGAAGATCCTACCTTAACACTAATCATAGTTGGAAGGGTAAGGAAAGAAGGGAAGACAAGCCAAGAAAGGACAAAAGCCCTAAGAAGGGGAATGCACCTTCACAAGGCCAAAAGCAAGAGGTAAATATTTTTACACCTAACACTTCTAAATCTAGTAACATTAAATGTTTCAAGTGTTTAGGTAAAGGACACACAGCTTCTCAATTCCCAAACAAAAGGACAATGATCTTAAAGGAGAATGGAGAAATAGAGAGTGAAAGTTCTCAAGAAGAATCAACAAGTGAAAGTCAATTCTCAAGTGAAGAGGCACCTTATGAAGAAGATCTCCTCATGGTTAGAAAATTTATAAGCACCCTCATTAGAAATTACCTAACTCAAAGAGAAAATACTTTTCATTTCTAGGTTCTTAATTCAAGGAAAATGTTGTTCCTTAATAATTGATTATGGTAGTAGTGTAAATGTTGCTAGCCTTAGGATGGAAAAACTGTCAATTTCTACTTTACCTCATCCTAAGCCTTATAAACTTCAATGGTTAAGTAAACAAGGGGAAACGATTGTTGATAAATAGGTATTATTAGCCATAACATTGGGTAAATACAAAGATGAAATTCTTTGTGATATGGTTCCAATGGAAGCAACCCATATACATTTGGGAAGACCTTTGCAATAGCATAGAAAAGTGACTCATGATGGAGTTACTAACAAGTTTTCTTTGTACACATGGGTCATAACGTAACTCTTAAACCCTTGTCTCCAAAATAAGTTTTGGAGGATCAAATATAAATGAAATAAAAAAGAGATGAAAAAAGAAAAGAAAAAAATGAGAGAAAATTAAGACAGAAAGGAAGAGAGAAAAACAAAGAAATGAAAGAGAAGAAAAATAAGAGTGAACATGAAAGTTTACTTGTTAGTAGAAAATTGATAATGTTGTCAAAACACTATCATAACCATTAGATTTCCCTTAATTTTGTAGTGTTGGGACTAACCCAGGTCGCATCTCTCAAGGATACAATTATGCAATGTCTAATCTTGTTGAATAGAAATCAAATTAAATGCTAAAAAGGGTTTGTATGTATGTAGATTAGAATTATGCATAATTAAAATTTATGTAGAACAAAATTAAACAAAACATAATTGATTGAATGAAATATAGTGTACTTTTGTAACTTTTGGAGAGCACTCTGTATCTTGCCTTGAGCAAGAACCTATGAAAAAACATTTTTGAGGCACTTAATAGTGACTTATGCTAGACATATTTGATATCATTTTATGTTTAATATTGACACATTGGTTGAGTCTTGGGTAATTGGACTTAATTGGGTTTAGTTGCTAATCTTTGCTTATTTTCGAACTTAACTTTCATTATGATGTTGCTATCTTGTTCAGATCATATGTGGAGCTAAGACCTCCAAATTGGACAATCATAGTGGCTATGGAAAGCTACAACAAAGATCTATAACCTCTCTCGTTTGGGATCAATCTAGTTTGACCGTCTTCAATGTCAAAATTCCGTGTGAAGTTGTTGCCTCTACACCCACTCTATTGGACCTTTCTTTGTATATTTTGGCTCAATTTTAGGACCTTGGTTAGTGGACCTTTAGGCTGTGAATTCCTTTGCCCCAAACAACCTTCCTTGGCATTCAAAGTATGTAAGAAATAGTATTTGGTTAGTAAGGTTAAGGAGAGATGTTTTAGATTTTACAGACTTGGATTTTTGAGGTTTCTTGGATCACAAGTTTCCTCTCTATTCTCTCTCCTCTCTCCTCTTCTAGGTTTTCTTTATGTTTTGTGCTACATTATTTGTGACGATTACCATGGAAGGCTAAGCTCTTGTATCAATTCAATGTTCCATAATTGTGGTTAGGTTTGAGTTCTTGAATTCTTTATTATGCAATTTTTGTTATGTCTTGCTTTTCTTTCCAATTCTTGACCTGTTTTCATGATTATGATTTCATGTAAGATTTTGGATTGTGATAGGTTAGGATTGATTAATCCCAATCTAATCAAGGTTAGGTAATTGATTGATCACCTAAAATCAACCAATTATATGCTTGAATCCATGTTAATTAGGAACTACGATTGTGATCTCAATTTGTACGGACAATGTTAGATGACTATCTAATAAATCTTAAGTTGATATGAATTTTCACCCTTATGTGAATTGTGATAACAAAACTACATGATTGGATCCTTGGATTGGTATTACATAATTCTATTTTCAACTCTATTTTGTGTTTTGCATAATTCTATTTTTGGCATAATTCTGTTTTACATACAAACCCCCATTTTTGCATTCAAATTGGTTTCTGTTCAACAAGGTTAGGCATTGCATGATTGTATCCTTGAAAGATTTGACCTAGGTTAGTCCCTATAATACAAATAAAAGAAAAATCTAGTAGTTTTGATAGTGTTTTGATAGAATTATCAACCTACAATTCTTATCAAGCTTTCAAGAGGCGTGTAGCGAATATCGTATACTCTTATCTTCCCATATCCTTTGGTAAGTGGCAAGCACAACCATTCCTTTCTTTTTCATTTTGCAATTTCCTTCTTCTTTGTTTTCCTTGGTCTTGTTCATGGTTTCACCCTTTCTAAGAGCTTCTTGAAATTTTTGTGAAACAAGTGGGTGCGAGTTATATTATCTAAGTCTCACCGCATGGGTTGTATACCCCACTTCCTATTCCTACCTCACCTTGGGTGGATATTTCTATAGACTATGTATTGACTTTACTTGAAGAGGTAGAGATTCCATATTTGTGGTGGTAGATAGATCTTTTAAGATGGCCTATTTTATACCTTGTCATGCGGTGGATGATGCTAGTCATGTGGTCAATTTGTTCTTTAATGAGGTAGTAAGGATGCACGATCTCCCTAAGACCATAGTCTTAGATATGGAATTTCTTAGCCATTTTTGGAGACCCTTTGTAACACGATCTTAATAATGGATCGTCTTGAAAATAGGTGAAAGGGGAACTTGACCTTAACCGCAACCTGCTGGTAGAACCAAAGTTATCAAAGCGTGACCCTAACTGCGACTTTCCGATAGAACCAACACTATAAAAAAAGTTTTTAATCCTAAGAACAAAGGAAAAGGTATGACAAAGAGAAACACAAATTTTATTCAAATTCTAAATTCTAGCCTACTGGTTGCTTACAAGAGTTTATTTATAGGCTTAGCTAGGCAGCCCAGAAATTAATGCCCATTAATATTTTAATTGGCATAAAATCTCATCCGCTATAACTCCCCACTAACCTTTTATTTCCACCATAAATGACCTTCCTATTTTTCCATCACCTATCAAACTTTCCCTTTTTCTACCGACTATCAAAAAATGATTTATGTGAAAATACATGTAAATGGATCCTAATTAACTACTCAACCCAAATTACATGACAATGACTTTGGGCTTTATATGTATTATTCAAGATGAGCTTCAATCATCATCAACTTGTAATAAAGTTACCCATTTTGGTGTGGTCTGTGATTCACTTTACTCTAAATTTTCTATAATTCCCAAACTCAACTCTAGCAAAGATTGCTTTATTATTTTGGTTTTGGGCCTGGTCATGGGACCTCCAGCGTGACACAAATTATTTTTGGCTTTGTTGGTTGGCTCTCTATCACTTTGGAGTATGCTTGACATTAAGCTACTCTCTTTTATACGAATCTGAGAAAGCAAGATGTACAAGAGAAGGACATCAAGCATAACAAGGCAGAAGCACTTCAAGGACCCATAACCAGTGGAAGATTGAAGAGGCTTAAGGCTAAAATCCTAAAGGATATAGATCTCCCCCCTAGGGGGGATGGGCCTTTCAAAGTTTTAAAAATGATCAATGATAATGCTTACATGTTGGATGTGCCTCAAAACTACGGGCGTAGTACTAACTTTAATGTTTCTAACTTGTCTCCTTTAGGTTTCAAGTATCCAAAGTCTAAACTTGAAGACAAATTCTTTTCAACAAAGGGAGCTTGATATAAATATGGGAAGACATGAAGAGGTTGGAGAGGAGAATGGAAAGGACACTAAAGCCTTTCAAGGACCTATGACTAGAGGGAGGTTGAAGAGGCTTGGGGAGGAAGTGCACCAAAAGATGGGCCTCCTTATGGGGCAAGGAAGGCCCACTCAAAACCCAACTTTATTTTCATTGTGGGATTGTCACAATGCCCTTGTCTAGCTTTACAATTCTTTGTATTAAGACCTTTATCCTTTGATTGTATTTTAGTGATTCTTTGCTTGTATTTTAGTTTGAGCCTCAAAGCCCATCTTGTATTTTAGTTTACGCCTCAAACCCCATGTTGTATCTTAGCTTGGGCTTGAAAGGCTCATTAAGGACTTTCTTGAGAGGACTTAGACGAACCAAGTTAGGCACCTAAGCACCTAACCTTGGTTCAACTCTAACTAATCTATGAGCCACCTCTCTTGGCCATAAGCTTCCTTAGCTTAGGCTAGCTAATTAGGATAGGCGTAAGGCCTTTAAGTTAGTCTTAATCCATGTAATTAGGATAAGGTATATGAGCACATAATCCTTGCTTCTTGTAATCACTTTAGATGAAATCTATTACTTGAATTGTAAGCTATTAAAGAGTTTCTCTCATCTTGTTCTTAAGAA
Source organism: Mucuna pruriens (assembly GCA_025330945.1). Classification (NCBI taxonomy): domain Eukaryota; kingdom Viridiplantae; phylum Streptophyta; class Magnoliopsida; order Fabales; family Fabaceae; genus Mucuna; species Mucuna pruriens. Next base: position 150,175 of record JAENHJ010000488.1, on the reverse strand, counting down.
AGAACATTTAATTCTCATCATATTCTCCATGAAGCTTGTGGCGAATATCAAATTCTCTTATCTAATTTCCATGGCATTAATGGGGAGTGATAAGCATATTTTTAGTCGTCTCAATGCACATCAAATAAACTAAAGCTAACTATAGCATAGTCAACCCTAGGTCAAATTTTCTCAAGGACACAGTGTGCTCAATTGTGATTTTGTGTGAAATTGAAATAAAACTGGGACTATCAAGTGTATAGTGCTGAGTTGCTCTCAGCAGAGATTGAGCCGATATGGTCTCGGCAAAGACTTATCTGACTTGATCTCGGCTAAGTGCAAACAGACGCAACAGAGTTGGACTGACTTTGTCTCGAACGGAAAGGCGGGAAATAGGGGGGTTTGAATGCAAGTAATGAAAGACTGAAGGTAAATTAAGAATGTAAATGCAATTAAACTAAGTTATTCTACTACTATTATTGTATTCATGTTCAGTCTCAACAATCACGTTTGTTCTAGTTCAATCACTCTAGTCCACGGTCCATATCAACCTTAGGTTCTCTTATGACGATCATCAAATGTTCGTCCACTGCCATACCGAGGATTTACATAATCGCTACCTCATCAGTTGACAGGGATTAAGTCTAGAGTTGATTTTAGGTTCTCAATTAGGTTCTCTAGTTGATTACCTAGTGAATTAGTTAAATCAGTTCCAATCGGCTTAGTTCAACATGATTCACGTCACTTTGTGCAATCGCAACGCAGGTAGTGAATTAAAGTGTGAGAATGCAAACAGAGCACAGAATTAGAAAACACTCATATTATTAAGATTGAAATATAAACACAAGATCTGAATTCAATGACTCTGCCTTCTATCTATCTATCTGTCTATCTGTGTATCTGTCTATCTGTCTATTTGTCTATCTGTCTATCTATTTGTCTATGTGTCTGTCTATCTATCTGTCTGTCTATCTATCTGTCTATCTATCTAGTTGCAATCATGAATCTTGAATTGATAACGAAGTTAACCTTCCATGGCCATCATAGAAGATATAGTAGAATACAATTGAGAGGAGAACGTAGTAGAATACATTTGAGAAGCAAGGAAACACTTTCGAATTTGAGAGAAACTCTCCAAACTCCAAAATGTCAAAAAATCTCCAAAATGAAGAAAAAATTCTCTAACTTTTCTAACTTCTCTATTATATACGAATTTTACTAACTATTAACCAATTAAATAACTAATTATTAACCAATTAATGAACTAACTACTAACTAATTAACAAACTAACTACTAACCAATTAACTAACTAACTACTAACTAATTAACAAACTACTACTAACTAATTAAATAACTTCCTAAATGATCACATGGTCAAAGGTGCTAAGGAAAATGGGCTTGGATAGAAGCTTGAGCAACCCAACAAGCCCACCAATCAACAAGGAAAGGTCCAATTCAAAGTAGTGCAGAGGCAGTGGCTTTTACTCCATTGTTCACATTGCAAACGGTTGAATTGGTTAAGTTGTAAAGAGAAAAGTTTTAGATCTTCATCTTAGCTTTCCAAGACTACCAAGATTGTCCAATTTAGATGTCTGTAACTCCAGATATGGCCTGCACAAGATAGCAACCTCATAATGAAAATTAAGTCTGAAAATAAGCAAAGATTAACAACTATCCTCAATTTAGCTCAATGACCCAAAACTCAACCAATTTGTGATTATTAACTTGAAAATAATGTCAAATATGTCAAGAATAAATCACTATTAGGTGCTTCAAATATGTTCTATCAATTACCCAAGACTCAACCAATGTATGATTATTAACCAAAAAATAATGTCAAATATGTCCAACATAAGTCACTATTAGATGCCTCATAAATGCTCTATCAAATACCCCCACACTTGGACTTTTGCACTCCGAGCAAAATCAAATAAAAAAAATATAAAGGAAAAGGAAATGAAGTAAATGAACTAAGAAGCAAGTACAAAATAAAATGCATTATCTTCCAATGAATCCTTAAGTCAATAAAAGGAATAAGAGTACAAGCATCCTAGAATCAAGGTACCCAAGAATCTATGAATTTACTTTTAACATCTAAAGAAAACAAGAGAACAATAAAAATTAAAGAATGATCCACAAATGACAGAACTCTCTCAAGATATATACTCTCAATCTCTCAAGTGTTTAGGTTTGTGTTTACCCTCAAGCACCCTATGCTAACTAGCACTACCAAACTTTGACTAGCCTCTAATTTCTACAATGTGAAACACATGCACAAATGATCAAAAAGACTTTTATTAAGATTATAATGTGGCCAAGGACAAGGTAGGATATGAAAAATGATTTAAGCTTGTACAACCAAAGAGGGAAGAGGAGTAATGGGGAATAAGTCAATAAGCATGAAAATCACCCCCAAAAGAATACAAGTCATCCAAAACTAATAATGCAAAGCATTTCAAGACAAGTAAGGTTTACTTTGTCTCATTTCCTCTAACTTCTTATTTTCTTCCTTGTTGAACCTCTACAACCTTTTGTTGCATTTGTTTTTTCTTTCAACCTTTTTTTTGCCATTTTCTTTGATTTTTTCATACACTTTTTTTCCCTAAAACAAATCATCACAATATAACAAGTACCACTTGCACAAGCCAAACTATCATTGTATCACTTACAACGCCTTGGGGTATCATCCCTACACTTATGTAGAACCCATTCGCAAAACAATTCCAAAACTCCTTTAACCCCTAAGGTTAGTGTGATCATGGTTTTCCACTTTAGGCTTGTAATGAACTATAAAATCAAAGAAATGGTTAGATAGGCTCAAAAGGGGTAAGTAAGGGATTTAATGCATGGTAAGTCCATTTGGCTAGTAGCTATAAAGAAAGAAGGCCCAAATCATATCACCAATGCATGTGAGACAAGAAGTATAAAATAGAATCAAGACAAAACCTAAAGTAACTACCAACACATGTGCAAATCACACAAGAAAGAAGAGAATGGCAAGATGCAAGCCATCAACATAAAGGCTCAAAATCTTACAAGGATAAATGATCTATCACCAATGATTCAAACTTTAATTTCCAAGTCACTTATTACACTAAAGATGCAAAAATGATTCCATCTCAAGTTGTGAAAACTCTTAATCAAGGATGATGCAACTATTCACAATTTATACAACCTAGAAATCCATTAAAAAGTGTTAAAAACTGTAAAATATTTTTTCTTTTTTCTTTTTAGCAAAAACAAATTTGACAGCAAACGGAAAATTGAAAACAGTAGAGAATAGTGAAAACAGCAAAAGAAACAATCAAATAGAAAAAACAACAAACAAAAAAATAGCAAAAATAGCAAAACAACAAAAATAGCAAACGAAATTTTAAAAACAACAGAATTTTAAAACAATAGCATTTTAAAAACAACAGTAGAAAACATGAAATAGAAACAAAATTTTTAAAACAGAAAAATATAATTGTAAAAAATAGCAGAATTTTAAAAACAATAGCAAAAAAAAAAAACAGCAACAAAAATTTAAAAACAACAAAACAAAATTTTAAAAACAATAGTAGCAAATTTTTAAAATAGAAAAACAAAATTTTAAAAATAGTTGAATTTTAAAAACAACAGCAAAAGAAAATAGTAAACAGAATAGTAGCAGATTATTTACAATAACAACAAATGGAAACAGCAAAAAAAACCAACAAAAGTAGAAAAATCATAAAGTAGTAAAACACTACAAAAATACCCCCCTCCCCCACAGACACACAATTAAAAGAAGCATTGTCCTTAATGTAAGCACATATGAACGTAACACAAAGAGAACACAAGAAGCGATAATCACAAAGGAAGGTGGTGAAATAAGAAAAAAAATTCTCTTCCAAGATAGAAAGAATATGCAAAATTTTGTATCTAATATTTTTGCTCCACTCCTATTTGTAGTTGCTTGAGGGAGCCTCCTCCTTATCCATCTTAGCACTTCCAATGTCATATCTTCTGGTGGCTTCTTCAACAAAAACTTAAAGTTGAATGCTTGACCAGGTGCTCATAGAAATCTCCCAACTTCTTCAAGTCTTGCAATAGCTTCTCCTTTTGCTCAACTTGGAGTTTGTTGGCTATAATTATTAGGGGCTGTAACGATTGCACCATGGATGGCCATGGAGGTTGCATTGCTACAACTTTTGAAATATCTATAACTCATACACCTGCATCTGCATTAATAGCAATTACTAATTTCTACACAAATAGGACACTCAATTAATACAGTACAAGTGCAATCACAGTCTTTAAAATCATCAAAATCAGGGAATTCAAAATGCAAATTTACTGATTGTTGTTGTGGTATTGCCATTCCTCAAGGTTTATCACTCATATTTGCTTATGGACTTAGAATGATTTGAGAAGGACTCTATCCAAAACCCTTGGACTATAGTTAATTCATCGTGGTGGCCAATTGACAAATCTATGTTTGCAAATCCTGAATTATGGAAGACACATTCTCTTGGAATTGAATGTTATTTGTGGCCATTTGCTCGACCAACTCCTCTAAGGAACTTTGTTGTACAAGTTGCATGGGTTGTTGTGGTCTAAATGGAGGTGGTGGTTGGTATCTCCGAGGTTCAATTTCTTGCAAAATGGGACAGGCATTAGTTGGGTGTTCTATAAAACCATACATGCCACATTCTCTCACTAGTGGACTACTGTGGTGTTGTCCAATGGCTAGCTGTCTAACAAGAGAGGTCAGTTTAGTTATCTTATTTTCAGCAGCAACTACCTCATTCACTATTTTGGATGCAAGAGCCCCCATAATGCCAAATTGTTGAGTGTTACCTACAAGACCATGAAACTCAGGCAACAAATGAGTTAGTCTACATTTATGCTTATATGATCGGACTTGTTTCCATTCAGGATATTGAATACACCAAGGTTGATACATCATATCAGGTGTAGTCTACTCCTTGAAGGTCTTGTCAATGTTAGCCATATTATACAAACTAAATGGGGATATATCAACACCAAAATCAGAATAGGAACCAGAACCAAAATTACCAAGATCAAAATCAACAATATCAAAATCAACACTATTAGAATCACAATCAATTTCTAGATTAAATGCAATATTAGCATAATCAAAATCAAAATTAGAACTAGAATTAGCAACCTATGGAATGCCATATCTATTTTTGGGTCATAAGCATGCAAGTTACCAAGATTACTCCTAGTCATACATAACAAAAATAGATTAACATAAACTGTGGAAACAGTAGAAATAACAGAAAAATAGCAAACAAGTGAAATGACCAAAAATACCCCTACAATAGTAAACACATGTCAAGAAGGGTATAGGAGTAAAATGATACCAAAAAATTTTAAAAAAATTTCTAACACCACAACGACATTATATGATGTATTGATGATTTTTTGGAATTTTTTGGCGATTTTTAAAAATCATGAAAATGAAAAATAAATTGAAAAAATGGTCTAAATGATTGAATTTCGCAAAACCAAGGGCACACAGTAACACAGTGGCCTTGATCTATGATTTTTTTCCTATCTTGTGACCAAGTTTTAGCCAATTCTAGGTTACTCAATTTTCAGCCTCTAAGATTTCTACTAGTGCTACATGGATTTTTACTAATGCTACAATGATTTCTACTACTACTCTACCCCTAACAACACTACAACATAAACAAATGTCAAAATTACTCATACAAACAATATATACACTAAAAGACTCAACTATTACAAGATTAGGACACAACAGCTTGTGTCCCCAGCAACGGCGCCAGTTTGATAATGCTATTGACATACTATCAAAGTACTAGATTTCCCTTAATTTTTATAGTATAGAGGACAACCTAGGTTGATCTTCACAAGGACACAATCTTATCACGCTTAATCATGTGTATCAAAAACCAGAACAGAAATAAGAATGAGGATTTAGTGTAGAACAAGAAATGCAGAACATAAAATTGTGCATAACAATTTGTAAAAATAGAATTGATTTGGAAATGAATTAAGCAACATCAACTCAAGAATTTAATCATGCAACCTGTTATCATGGTTCTTTTAAAGAAATATGCAATTTCATATCAATTAACCTAAGTTTCTTTAGATAATCATCTAACATTTTGTCCATGTATATTGAGATCACAATTGTAGTCCCTAATTAATATAAATTCAAGATCATATTGGTTGATTTCAGGTTATCAATCAATTACCTACTTGAAATATCATCCATAACTCAACAAGGTCACAATCATGAAAACGGATTGAGAATTGGAAAAATGCAATAGTAGAAACTACATAAGGAAAGTAAAGAATTAGGAACTCAAACCGATTGCAATCATGAATCTTGAATTGATAACAAAGTTAGCCTTCCATGGCCATCATAGAAGACATAGTAGTATACAATTGAGAGGAGAATGTAGTAGAATAAAATCCGAGAGAAACTCTCCAAACTCCGAAATGTCAAAAATGTCTCTAAAATGAACAAAAAACTCTTTAACTTTTCTAACATCTCTACTATATACGAATTTTACTAACTACTAACCAATTAAGAAACTAACTACTAACCAATTAACAAACTAACTACTAACCAATTAACAAACTAACTACTAACCAATTAATAAAATAACTACTAACTAATTAACTAACTTCGTCCCTCAACTACCTAACTAACTTTCTAAATGATCATATGGTCGAAGGTGCTAAGGAGAATGAGCTTGGACAGAAGCTTGTGCAGCCCAACAAGCCCACCAATCAATAAGGAAAGGTCCAATTCATAGTGGTCTAGAGGTAGTAGCTTCCAGTCTATTTTTGACATTATAAATGGTCGAACTTGGTTGCTGTAAGAAGAAACGTTTTAGATTTTCGTCTTAGCTTTCTAGGGCTACCCAGATTTCCCAATTTGGAGATTGGTAACTCTAGATATGGCCTGCAAAAGATAAGAACTTCATAGTGAACATTAAGTCTGAAAATAAGCAAAGATTTACAATTATCCTCAACTAAGCTCAATGACCCAAGACTCAACCAATTTGTGATTATTAACCAGAAAATAATGTAAAATATGTGCAACATAAGTCACTATTAAGTGCCTTAAAAATTCTCTATTAGTATGCTAAGAGCACACCAAGTAACAAGCACAACTCCATCTACAGGTTCAGCAACTGCAATATTACTACAATCCTCCAATGGTAGCACTTCATCATCACTTGAGCTTTCACTCTCTATTTCTCCATTATCCATTATAATCATTGATCTTTTATTTGGACATTGAGAAGTAATATGTCCAACTCCTTGAAACCTAAAACACTTTATATAACATGATTTATCAGATGTATTAGTGTCAATTTTACCTTTAGAAGGAACATTTTAATATTTGGCCTTCACATCTTCTTTAGGATTTGTGACAACTTTATTATTTCTTCCAATTTGATCTCGATTTCTATACTTGTTAATTACAAATTGATCCCACCAAATATTAGCATAATCAATAAATTCAATAATTGCTAATTTATCTTTTTCTCCTCTGAGTAATTGTGGTAATCAAACACATGTTCAACTTTTCTCTCCCACTCCAAGTACAATTCAAGACCATTCTTTCCTTGGAATATAGGAATTGTGATCTTAATATTACCCATGTAATTGTCACATCTTGGTTCACCTTTTCTTTTCCTTTCATTTTCATTATTTCTTCCATTTGAATACTCCTATTCTTCTTCCTCATCATTTTTTTTACTATTAGGGCTCTTATACCTAGGTGTAGATTGTAAATCATCCAATCTTGCATTTAGAGCCTTGGATTTTTCTTGAACAGCCTTGATGAATAATTTGAGATCAACCTCTCATTCTCCTCCTTCTCCAATGATTAAAATATTGCAAAAATCGAGTTAAAAAGAAAAATCCTTACACAAATACTCTCTCACATGTTTACGCTCAAATTATGTTATAACCACTTGTGTTTCGCTCAATTTAACATTTTTTTATGGTCTCACTACTCTTGTCTTTTACTGCTCAACTTTAGCTTATGAGCTCTTAAGTAAGAACCATTGAGAATGATTCTACACAACAAGAAACAATAAGGATTTAGTAATTTGATCATTTTAGAGAACAAGAACTAACAACAAACAATTAAAATTGAAACAAGGAATTCCAAATTTTTTTAACAAGTTCAATGAAGGTATTGTAGACTCAAAAAGACGAAATATGACCAAAATTCAAAAAAAAATCAACTTTTTTTTGGATTGGGCAAAATGTAAGTTGAAGCAACAAATTGACTACTACACAATTTTTTTTTTCATTTTTTTAGTTTATGATATTTTTCAATATGGTATTTTCTCTTTTTCTCACAACTTTCTCCTTCATTTTTTTTCACGATTTTTTTGTATAATATATAATAGAAAAAATAAACAAAACACAGCGAGACAAAAAGAGATGAACAAACACAAAGAAAGAAAATAAATGGAGATGAATAGACACAAATAAATAGAGCAAAGCAAGATGACACATTAGAGAAATACTAAAAGAAAGAATAAAAACAATATTTTTAAATAAAATTGAAAAAGATAAAAAATTAGAGGATGGATAACACTTGATTCCAAGAGTCAAAACACTAATATCAAATGATGTGATTTTAGTCTAGGATCATCTTGAAATTAGGTAAAGTGACATGAGAAACTTGATCCTAATAGAAAACTACCGGTAGAACTAGAGTTATCAAAAGAAAGAGTGACCAAAACCACAACCGGTCAATGAAAACTACACTATAAAGTTCTTAAACCAAGAACAAAGGAAAAGTTCTCACCATAGGAAAAACTCAATTTCATTTAACTTTAGAATAATGTTTGTTCTCGTTGCTTATAAGAGTTATTTATTAGGCTGAGCTAAGAAGCCTTTAAATTAGTGCCCACTAACATTTCCACTAGGCATTAAATCTCATTAGTTATAATTCTCCACTAAGCTTTTATTTCCTACACTAACTCACCAACCATAATTATGGTTGAAGAAGCTTTAATTCTATAAAATTGACCTAGAAAATGTGAAAAGACATATAAACTTATTACATGAATATAATGCGAGAAAATTACATGTAAATGGATCTTAATTAACTATTTAGCCCAAATTACATGAAAATAACTTTGGGCTTTTCATGTGTTCTTCAAATTGGGCTCCAATCATCATGAGCTTGTAATAAAGTGACTCATTTTGGTGTAGTCTCTAATTCACTTTACTTTGAACTTTTCTTTATCTCCACAATTAGGCCTTGCAAAGATTGCTTCATCATTTTTGTTTTGCACCTAGTCATGGGACCTCAAATGTCACGCAAAGGATTTTTTGCTTTGTTAGTTAGGTCTCTATCATCATGTTAAGAGCATCCTAATTGTTATTTAAAATTTTAAATTTCAAGAAATAAAATTATGCCTTCTTTATCAATATATGTAAGGAAGACAATCTACTTATGTCATTAATAATTTATTATATAAAGGTTAAGTTTTACTAATCTAATCATTAATTTAAATTCCTTATAAAGGAAGATTATAAATATTACGAAAACTTGTAATTTATTTGGTACTTCAATTAATTGTCTATTCAAATTTGATATATACTATGTTTTCAAAATAGCAAAAAATAAAATAAAATAAAATAAAGTGATGTTCACATTACTCATTCTTCGTTTTCATAATTGAATTTGGACATTAGAAAGTGATGTTTTACTTGGAGGTGAAACATGCTTCAAAACTATTACGACCATGTTTAGAACACCTCAATTGTCATTCAAAAGAAAATTAATTTCAAGAAATAAATTAAGCATTCTTGATCAACATATATAAGGAAGAAAATATGTTTATGAAATTTAATAACTTATTATATAAATGTTATAAGTTTTACTAATGTAGTTATTAATTTAAATTTATTATAAAGGATAATTGTAGATATTATGAAAACTTGTCATTTATTTGGTATTTCAATTAACTGCCTAATCAACTTTAACACGTAATTTTTTTTTTCAAAATTAAAGACATATTGGTGTTAAATATTCTTCAACTTAAATATGTTATTTATTCAAAATGATTGTGATGAAATAGAAAAAGGTCAAAAATAAAATAACAAAGGGGCGATAAAATTAGGTGTTCAAATAACTCATTCTTCTTTTTCATAATTTAAGTTTTACTTGGACATGAAATATGCTTCAAAACTATTACGATTATGTTAAGATCATCCCAATTGTTATTCAAAATTTTGAATTTCAAGAAATAAAATTAAGCATTTTTGATCAATATATGTATGGAAGAAAATTTACTTATGGCATTATAATTTATTATATTGTTTAGTTTTACTAATATAACCATTAATTTAAATTCCTTATAAATAATGGTTATAGATTTTATGAAAATATATAATTTATTTAGTACTTAAATTAATTGTTTATTCAACCTTGACAAATATTATGTTTTCAAAATAATTACTATGAAATCAATATAAAGATTGTTTTAATTTGATTTTGAAAAATAGTACACATGATGATAAACAATAATATGACAATTACTTCGTACTACACATATACAATTGTGCATGTACACAAAGTGTCCAAAACAAAAACTAGAAATGGTTGTTTACTCAGATTTTTGAAACTTCAATTATCCCTTTCACTTGTATAGTTTCAAATGTACATGTAATAATTGAGCAATATCCTTCAAGTTTCCTACATGAATAAAACCTAAGTACTTTGAGTTGGTTGTGTGGGCATGCTTAAGGGCAACATATTTGATTCGTTGATAGGATTGATCAATATTTTATTCATTATGATAGGTTCATTTTGTTGTTACAAGAAATGTTGGTAAGAAATTTTGACCATTTGAGCTGGTATTGGGAATGACATGTTAGGAAGTGCACAAAGTGCATTCTGCAAAGTTGGTGGTGCCATTACCTTGCTAAATTTTCTGTCATGACTAGCCTAAGAGTCGAAAGGATTGGTTGTTACTTGACCAACATTGTTAGTTACACTTTGTTGTGTTGTCAAGATTCGACACCTCCATTCCATCGACCTTCGTTTCAACATATACATATTCATAAAAGAAAAGCAAGAAAAAAAACATTAAGAAAATTTATAACATTAATAATGCATCCAAATATTAATGTCATACAAGAATTTTTACGGGTTAATAATTTAAAATTAAGTTTTCATGCTTTTAGGTGTTCTCACAAAGTCCAAGTTTTGTATTTCAAACAATTTAGCTATTAATGCACCAATCGCTTTCTTTGATAGATATAAGACTCATCATGGGAAGTAAAATTCTCTTGTCCCCTTCCCATGATGCAATTAATCTTGACGTACATGATTTTGATTCATTTAGTTTTAGTAGAAATCTTATAGATAGAATTAGTTATACATAATTTAGAAGTCAAATTTTATGCTTACAAACTAGAGGAACTACTTATCCAAATGCCTTACAATTGTATAACACTAAGTTCAATTAATAATATAAAACCTAATAATTAACCACATACCTCTTGATTTATTTATATAAAACAATTAACTACAATATAATACATATGAAATAGGTAGTTTTGTGAATTTAGAGGTTCCTAATGATAATAAATAATTAGTAAAGAGTAATGTCAACAAAAATAGGATTTATCAAATGATAATACATTATTTTTATAATTAAAAATTTTAAATAGTAGCACTGGAAATCGTAAGAAATAGACGAGGGTTAAAAAAAACTAAGAGGATGATAGGGGTGGAGAGTTAGCACACACATAGATAGATCACCAAACAATTAATATAATTAGAGGGATGCACAATGCAGGTGAAGTGACACAAAAAGACTTACCTCGTTACTTTCTTCCTCGTTTACTATATTATCATTGTAACTTTCTGCCTCAGTAAAAAGAGAAACCTCCCAACCTGTTACTAGACTTGCTTTATTTTCATCATTGTTGGTATTTTAAACAAATTATGTACAATCATACATAAAAGAAATATCTTACAATAATGTTGGGTGCATCACATTTAAATTGATATTAATATTATTTTAAGAGAATTTAATCTACCAGTTGGGACAATTGTCGCTTTTAGAGAATTCTCATCAAATTCAGATGCTCCTGTTAGTAAGTCATACAAACCCTGACAAAATAAGAGGATCAATTATAAAATTAAATTTGTTATAGAATAAAGTGACCTTCATACATTTGAAAATAATACTTACCATGAGTTCAGCTGCTTGTGGTGGTGGTATAGCCATGCTACTTTCTATAGAAGAATATATTGGCTTATTTACAATATCATTATCTACGGTCAACAAATCACTCACTGAAGCTACCTTTCCTGTTGCAATAGCTCTTTCACTATTGACTTCCTAATAAGAAAATACAATTAATATAGATTAAAATAATGCAATCTATAATTATATACACATAAAAAGGTAACTTTACTTTTAACTAATAACGTGACATTATTGATTTGTCATAACTTGTTGCTTGAATCATAGCATTAACTCTCGTGAAAAATATTAATGCATGTAATCAAAATAGAGAAATGTTAGAAACATGTTCTTTAACACATTTTTCAACACTTTATTATTGGGTGATTTCTCCTCCCCAATCTAATAATAAAGAGAAGATTAAGGTTATTACTAGGTACAACATCAAATTGCATAGCATTCCCTGTTAAATATATATCTTATAAGACTGAAAACTTTCATAATATTTGTTAATGCAAAGAGCATATTGAGCCATTTTGAGATTCTCTTGCCAAATGATCCTTTCGAATTCATTTAAAGCTTTAACATTTTGCAACTCTTCACGTCCTTTCTCTATCATCTATTATGCATGTTAAGTGTTAACTATTTTCATCATATGAACACAATAATTATCAAAGTTTTTTTTGTTGATTTTTGGGAATTGAAACAATGAAATTAGATATCTTCAAAATATCCATATTTTTCATACCACTTTAAAGGAAATAATTAAAATAAAAATAGGGTGGAGAGGATTCAAACAATCAACGAACTCACTTAAGGCACCTTTTGGTGTAACACTACATGAATCATGCAAGTATGTATAATACATCTCTTCCAAACTATAACCTATTAAATGCAAGAATCATGCATAGGAAAAATACTATGAATCTTAACATATAAAGTAAATGTTAAATTAATTATTGAATGCTCCACTAAATTCTATTTTCTAATAAACTCTTAGTAGAAAATAATATATCTATTATAGTCAACAATCTAGCATCATACCATGTTGTATTCAACCATTAAGGAGCTTGGAGCCTCTTTAATATATTCTTTCATGGTTATCATAAAAGAAGCAGGCGGCTGCAAAATACAGGTCAAATACTTTCAATGGGAAGTAAATGTATGTATATATAGCATATAAACTCCTCTAAAACAATACCATTTTAATATTGATGAATTTTTTCCCCCTTCCAAAGTCTAGGCATTTACAGGTCTCATAGAACTCAGATAACCTTTCTGCCTACAACAACACAAATTTTATGAAAACATAATTGGTATTTTTTTAGAAGTACTAAGGATGCATAAATACAAATGAAATATTGATAATGTAGTACCTGACTCACTGAGTTTTGATAAATTTGAAGTGCATTCCTAGCATCATTATGGTGCATCTCAAAAAACTAACAAAATAGAAATCAATATAACTTTATCAACTATATATATAAAACTACTCAAATTGCCTAAAATATTGACTTTTTTTCACCTTGTCAAGTAATTCAACTACTCTAACAGATATTGCAACATATAGTTTGACACTTTCACCAGCTACCTGATGCATGAAAACCACAAAAAAACATAAAGCCAAGATCCTAAAACCATAATATTGATTATAAAGTATGATATTTCTTACAACTGAAAGGGCAAATTGAATTAAGCGATTACATGCAACTGCACCCCTCGGCTGAAAAAGTGAACATAATGAATATTTCTCAATGAATCATTTAAACTACTTAATGGAAACAAAACATCATCATTAACTAGTTGTATTAATGTAACCTTGCAATCTAGAAGGCGGGAGAGAAGATTTTGTAGGGCAGGCAATTGCTCCAACAAGTCCTGGGTGTCAAGCTTTTGGGAATATTTCTAAATGTGCATAAAATAAAAAATCTATAATTTTTTATTAATCTTTATAGCTTTCGAACAATTATAAAGAATACAACAATAATAAATTCAAAACAAAAAATATTGTATGTAAGAAATATCTATTTGTGAACTTGTTCTTTGCAATGTTATAATTTCATTTCTTACAAGAAAGAAAAATTGTATTTAGGCAAGATGACAATGAAATAACAAAATAATTCATGCAACTACAACAAAATGAAGCAATTATTTCATAGTTTAGATGAAGAATAGGAGAAAGTAAAGGTCATGGGAAAGCATCAAGAGTTCAACCACTATAATTGTTATTATATATGACATTTCATAAAATAAAAATGACTAGTTATAACCAACTACTCTATCACAAGATTTTTGCATGGCATGGTGATCAAATTAAAAAAGGGGAAATGAAAATGTAATTCTAGAAAAAAGCTTAAAAAGGAAATTAATAATAATTTAGCACAAACACAACGAAAAACAATAATGCATATGTGAGGATTACCAAAGAAAATGCACACAATTTGATATAAGATTCGTCACATAAAAAACTAATGAAAAGAGTATGAAATAAATTGCTCACTGAGCTATTTGTTGCCACATCATAGTTCACTACAGTGAAACATTGTAGGCGCTCTTCAAGGTAAATGGCATAATTACGAATCCAAATGGAATAATCTGGTGCCTCACACCAAAATATCCAAGTTAATAAAGTGCCTGTCAGCTTAGGCAATAAAAATGGAGAAAATTTGAGAAATAGCAAAACATGTACCATTGGGGACTGATTTGTCGTGAAAGTATGATATATCAATCATGTAGCCTTTTACTCTACTGTAGTTAACAAACTCATCCCAAATTGAGGTGTCAAGTTCCCTTATGGAACGATGTATGACTATAAGGGTTTTCAAAGCAACCTAAATAGATAAGGAATGAAAAAGCTTCCATTGTAGCAACCAAAAAGACTTAAAAAATAGTTAATTAGGAACATACAGCCCAATTGTTAGTTTGGCTCAAACGCCTGGTAAGACTGTGTATACAGTAAACAACCTCACTGCGAGGTTTTGATGGAGAAAGTGAGTGAAAAATGGCTGAAAACACCAAAAAATTGTTAACTAATTTTGTATTGGTGGAATAATTATATAGATTGCTACAACGTATGCATAAACTCTTCAAGGCTTAATTGTTGACAAATAATTAACAATACATTTCTAGCTAGTGAATGATAATAAAGCTATAACTTTTATCTGGAAAAAAGTAAAATAGAAAAGAATATAAAAACAAGTACGTTATTATTAAATACGTAAAATAATTGACAAATATGGAAAAAGAAGTAAGAATTATGTATTCATGGAGGTAAAGCATAGTTGGTTACTTATTTTTTCCATTTATTTTACAAAACTAGAATATCACGTACTACGAATGTGCTTTTCCTTTGGCAATACATGTTCATAGTTTGTTGCCTTAACAATTGCTGCATCTAGGCCCTGCAATTCATCATCGCCTCTAAAGTTACATTAAACAAAAAAATGTTGTCAAAGAATTAGTTGGATACAGGTACCTTATGATCACCATTGAATTTTATCAATCCAAAAGCCTTCTTCATGTCCTCTTTTGGTTACTATTAGTTTTGAATGAAAGTCTATCTAAATCAAAAACAAATTATTTTGTAATATATTACTAAAATCATTCATGGATTAATAATATTCGATTTGTAAATTATTTATTGCACACAATCAAACAAATTCAAAATATATTATTTCAAGTCATAACATAATCAAATGATTATAAAACAATTTCATGATTCTTATATTCTTGAATTATTCCATGTGAACATAAAATTAACCAATGTGTGTTATGTTTCACGTGAGGCCCACTTTGCATGAGTTAGACAAAGTTGATCATTCAATATATTCCTATACAAGACACTCAACTATAATGTTTTGTTAAGATAATTTCAATGAAATTTATCCATATGAAAACACAATATTCAGGGTTAAAAAGTTGAAAGTATTCAAGAATATTGTGATCAAAGAACGCAGATACAATTTCAACCATATTGGTAATGTGTGTGTAATAATAATTATAAGAATAATTCTCTGGAAAATTAAGAATTTCATATATAGTAAAATTGATCAAACAAAAACACAAGAATTTAAAAAGAAAATGCTTAAGAATTGATAAGGTTGACATTTGAATTATACTATTAGTGTAAACAAGTGTAATAAGAATTTACCTGAGAAATAGGTTGGTTGTTGGAGATGAACATCGATGAAAGAAATATGAAACCTTGCAAAACCACCTACACAACATTTCCTATTTTGTGGACATAAACATGCATATTAAACGTATGCAAAAGCATATTTACCGGCATTCCTATAGCACCGCCTATTTTATTTTTTTCTTTAATGTAACAATAACGACATATGAAACTTTCACGAGTAAACAAAAAGATTACTTAAATTTGTAATGTAAGTTTATTGCTACAAATTTCTTATGGAATTAAAACAATATTTATAACAATAATAGAACATTTAATCTTACTTAAGCATGTTTTTATCATTAGAAGTTTTGATAGATAAAGAATATGTTCTTAACATAAAAGTAAACTATATTCTCAAGTCTTGTATAACAATAGTTATTCAATATCTAGAAATCTATTTATAAGTTTCACATTCTTCACTAAAGTAAATACCTACTGAAAATAAAATTTTAAATGCACTATTAAGCAAATAAATAAATTGTAATTAATAAAAATATTTAAAACTTGTTTAATTTGTGTATCTTTATCGTATACTATTAAAAAATTTAAAATTTGCTACAAAATAATTTTGTTGTTAATTTTAAAATCAATAGTTATTTTGTAGCTAATTTTTAGTAAAATTAATTAGCTACAAAATTACTATAATATTGTTGGTAGCATGAAATAAATAGCAAATTAGCTAAAAAAAATAACCTTAGTTAATATGTAGTAAATTTTTAAGATTTGTAGTTATTTTCTAGATAATTTCTAATAATAAGAAATATAAATAAATATAATTTAGCTAGGAAAAATAATATTTTAGATAATTAATAGTTAATTAATTAGGATTTATCTATTAATTTAAATGGTAGCTAAAATTAGTAGCAAAATAAAAAAAATCTTGTTGTGGTAGAACTCAAAGCTTTACATAAACAAAATCACATGCTAGATTCAAAGCTCTTTTTTGTGTAGTAAACTCTCATTGAATAAAATAGATTTGCAAAAAATTATAACTAAAAGGAAGATGATTCATGAAAGAAGCTGAAAGATCTTGGAATAGGTTTTTACTTAATGTAAATAATTTAATCTACAATGAAAAATATGTGATATGAATCGAGGAGATTAGGAAGAGTAAAAAAAGGGCATGGGGTGAACTACAAGGTACACCTTCAAGGACCCTTAACCAAGGGTAGATTGAAGAGGTTAGAAGCTGAAGTCCTGAAGAATGTTGACCACTTTAAAGGGTAGGGATGTCCAAAGCAAGAAACACTTTGTTTATGTTTTCAAAATGTCCTCGTATAGTTTAGGCTTGTTTGTATGTTTTTATACGTAGTGTGTAATAAGTAGGACAACCTTGAAAGATTCTTTGGACGCCCAACACCTTATGAACACACGTAGCCCCTTGGACACACTCAGCATCTATGGATGCTCAATTTGAACGATGGACTTCATGTGACATGTGAAGCTTTTTAAGGCCCTCGATAAGCCTTTGGACGACGAGCGTCTTTGGATGACCTGTATGGACGACACGTTTCGATGCTAAGTCTTATGGATGCTTGATAATGTTGTCGACACACTATCAAAATCACTAGATTTTCCTTGAATTTTGCAGTGTAGGGACCAACCTAGGTCGAATCTCAGAATGACACAATCATGCTATACTTAATCTTCTTGATCAGAAACAAAAATGAATGTTTAAAAAGGAGGTTTGAGTGAAACAAAATTATGCAGAACAAATAACTAGACATAATAGAATTTATACAAAACAGAATTGATCTCAACAGAATGGTGTAACATCAATCCAAGAATTCAATCATTTAGTTCTGTTATCATGGTTATAATAAGAGTGCAAGTTATCAACCCAAATTTCATTAGATAATCATCTAACATTCGTCCATACAAATTGAGATTACAATCACAATCCCTAATTAGCATGAATTCAAGCACATAATTGGTTGATTTTAGGTGATCAATTGATTACCTAACCTTGGGTAGATTAGGATTAATTAATCCTAACCTAACACAATCTAGATGTCAAACGATATCATATGAAAATTGGTCAAGAATTTGGAAAGGAAAGAATATAATAGAAATTGCATAAGAAAAGATTAAAGAACTTAAACAGAGTTGCAATCCTTAAACCTTTAATTGACAAACAAGCTTAGTCTTCAATGACCATCGTCATAGAAAACTCAGTAAAATACAAAGAAACGCAACAAAATGCAATTGAGAGGAGAGGAAAAACTTCCAAATTTGAGAGAAATTATCCCAAACTCAAAAAATGTCAAAAAGCCTCCAAATGAGAAGAAATGTCTAACTTCTCTAACTAAATATGAATTAACTACTAACTATTAAGTACTAACTAACTAACTACTAACCACTAACTAATTAACTACTAACTACTTACTATTGATTAACTAACTACTAATTACATGCTCGAAATGCCAAGGAAGTTGGGTTGGGTTAGAACATTTTGCAGCCTAAGGCCCATCGATCATGGTCCTAAAATTTGGGCTAGAATATACAAGGACAGGCCCAATAGAGTGGGTGCAGAATTCGCAACTTTAGGTGGACTTTTGACACCGTATACCGTCCAACTAGGTTAAGCCCATAAGAGAGAAGTTATAGGTCTTTGTCTTAGATTTTTAGAGCTACCAAGATTGTCTAATTTGTAGGTCTGTAGATCCAGATATGGCCTACACAAGATAGCAATATCGTAATGAAAATTAAGTTCGAAAATAAGCAAAGATTAGCAACTAAGCCCAATTAGGTCTAATAACCCAAGACTCAACAAATATGCTAATATTAACCATATGATTATGTCAAATATATCCAGCTAAGTCACTATTAAACGCCTCAAAAATGCTCTATCAATGCTCCATTTGGATGTTGGCAACCTTTGGATGATAGAAGGCCTCTTTTAAGGAATGCACCTCCTAGGTTAATTGCCTTTCAATGTAGACTACTCAAGATAATTTTGGGCCTTGAATGAAGCCTAGGATACATTGGACACATCTAGTGAAGCCTCTCGTCATTGTACACACAACCTTTTTGACAAGCCTCTACTGGTAATTCGTTCACGATTTACGGTCCAAGGCCTAGTTAGGCTATTTCGAATAGGTTACGCGTCCTTTTCATATATAAATAGCTATGTTTAGGCAACTTGTAACAACTTCGGTTCATTTTTGAATGATATTTGCTTTTCAGCAATTGATAGAGTGACCATCGTTTGTTCTTGAATTAGAATACTTTATTCTCATAAGTTCTTCATGAGGCTTGTGGAAAATCTTGATCTTCTTATCTGATTTTCGCTGAAAATCAGTGACGAGTCATTTCTAAACTTTATCCATTTTCTATTTTTCAATTTTTTTTATCCTATCTTTAATTCTGCGATTTACTTTACTCTGATAATCTCCAAAAATATCAATTCTATCTTATGCATAATTGTGGCAATTGTGGAGTGTATAGGTTCTAGGTTGAGTTAAGACGATCCATGAAAGCAATTCCAATCAAGAGTAGTCAAGATCCTAAGTTCTAGAATCCGAATTGTATCAAGATGTATCTAATGCACAACTTAAATTGACCAAGGTAAACTATATGTTCAAAACAATAAGATGATTGTATTAAAATATAAAAAATATCATGACCATAAGATGAAAGCACAAGCATATATGAAATAAAATTATATGTCACTCTTGTACTTTTATCATTTTGCTACTTTCCCATTTCAAGTGAATAGCCATAGCATTTAAAATAAAAATGTATTATTTTTCATTATTGAAATTATGAAAAATGTAGCTAACTTTGATTTGTTTGTGAAACTTGCGTTGCAAGCAATAGAGAGTTCTCTCAACTTGTTCTTGAACTAAGAATACTTAATTCTCATCAAGTTCTACATAAGTCTTGTGGAAAATCTCGTCTCTCTTATCTAATTTTCATGGAATTAGTGGCAAGTCTTATCATTTTCTCCTTTCAATTCCTTCCAATTTTTAGGTTCCGCAATTAACTCTTTTTTCATGCTAAATCATACTATGTTTTGTGTAGCATTGGGTGGTGTTCTCTTTATTGTGCATTTGGTTTTTCTGCATTTTGACTACACATAGCCATTGTATGTTAGATAGTAGTACGCATGACTAGGAAAAGAAGTTTCAATAGTTTGCATCCATTTGATCTTGAGATAGATAAAACCTTGAATAAGATCAAAAAATCCAAAAACATGCATGTAGGACATAGTAGTGGTAGTTTTAGCTCTATATCTGAGACTAACTTTTGAAATTAAGCTTGATATTTCAGATAATCCCTTGTACAAGCCGAAACCAATGGAAAACAATAACAGGACATTGAAGGAGCTGGCCATGTCAGATGTGTTGTACCAGCCATGGTGCATCCAGTATCCGCAGCTAGAGACCTAGTTGTACGAATTGAAGTCTGGACTCATAATACACTTGTTGCCCAAGTTTCACGATCTTGTAGGTAAAGACCCATATAAGCATTTAAAGGAGTTCCACATGGTCTGTTCCATGATGAGACCGTAGGGAATCCTAAAAGACTACATAAAGATGAAGGCCTTTCTGTTCTCCCTAAATGGAGTAGCGAAATAGTGGCTATATTTGCAGTTGGTTATGTGCAACACGTGCGGAGACATGAAGCTGCTGTTCCTCGAAAAGTTCTTCCCGGCGCCTAGGACAACGACCATCCAGAAAGAGATTTGTGGAGTCCGGCAACACTCAAGGAAAACACTACATGAGTATTAGGAAAGATTTAACAAGTTGTGTGCCATGTGTCCACACCATCCACACCATCAAATAAGCGAACAACTTTTACTACAATATTTTTATAAAGGTTTGCTAATGATGGACAGGACATGGTCAATGCGACAAGTGGGGGAGCATTGATGGATAAAACACCAACGACAACAAGGCACTTAATCTCGAATATGGCAAGTAACACGCAACAGTTCGGGATCAGAGGAGGAGTCGGTACCTCAAGGGTAGTGAACAAAATTGGTGCCTTTGACAAAGTGAAGTTAGAGAATCAACTAACGGAGCTAACATCCCTTGTAAGGCATCTCGCCATTGGGCAGCATCAGCAAAATGCACAACGAGTATGTGGAATTTGCACTTCAGTGGAGCACCCTTCTGATATGTGCCCCACTTTGTAGGAGACGGAGACAGAGAGTATAGAATGCGTTGGAGCGCTAGGAGGCGGATACCAATATAGAAGGTAGCCGTATCCTAACCAGCAGTTTGATAATCAGCAATTTCGGATGTAACCCTAGTTGAATCTAAATCAGGTGCAGCATATAGCACCGAGATTTGAACCAACCAGGACCATGTTGGGTCCGAGCCAAGGCAATTATCAGCAACAGGGTCCAAGATACCATGCACCAGCATTCCACCAACAATCGCAACAGCAAAGGCCACCAAGAGAAAATTCTCTCGCAATAGAGGATTTCATTTTACAATTTCAAGAAAATATAACTACCACTATGCATGATTTAAAAATGCAGGTGGGACAGTTGGCCATGACTATAAGTTAGATGCAGTCGATCAGTTCTGGAAGTATACCTTCGCATACAATTCCAAATTCGTAAGGGGTAGGAGTTGGCATTGTACAACTATAATTGAAAGTCCAATAACAAAGGGTAAACTCAAGAAGTGTAAAGCAAAGAAGCCACAAGTTGACCATAGTCAAAGGCCAAGAGGAGAACCAAGAAAGGATAAGGTCTTTCCCTTAGAAGGCCACGGTCAAAGAGCTAAAGAAGATTTTAAAGAGATAGAAACCCCTGCACTTGGAGGTCCTATAATTAGGGGAAGACTTAGGAGAACCATAGAGGAAGTGCACCAAAAAGTTGACCATGCTTAAAGGTCAAAAGGAAGCTAACTTGTATAATTTTTCCATCTGCCAATGTTGCTTTGTTTAAGGCTGAATTGACAAAGAAGACTTACAAGACTTTGTTAAAGCATTTCTTTTGGCCACACATGAAACATGATGTCCACAGTGTATGTGACAAGTGTTTAGTTTGTAAGCACACAAAGTCTAAAGTTCAACCCCATGGACATTATACCCCTCTTCCTATTCCGATTATGCCTTAGATAAACATTTCTATAGACTTTATGTTGGGTTTGCCTCAATCAAATCAAGAAAAGATTCTATATTTGTAGTTGTGGATAGATTTTCACAAATAGCACATTTTATCCCATGTCATAAGACTGATGATGCTTATATTGTAGTAAATCTATTTTTTAGCGAAGTAGTGAGATTATATGGTCTACCTCAGACCATTGTGTCTGATAGGGACTCTAAGTTTCTCAATTGTTTTTGGAGGATCTTATGGAGTAAGTTGGGAACAAAGTTACTCTTATCAATAGTGTGCCATCCCTGAACTAATGGTCAGACTGAGGTCACAAATAAGACCTTAGCCTAACTCTTAAGATGTTTTGTGGGAAAAAATTTGTGAGCATAGGAAGATTGGTTACTTCATATTGAGTTTTCCTACAACGATGTAGTCAATTCAATCACTACACTTACTCCTTTCGAGCTAGTTTATGGTTTTAATCTAATTACATCTCTTGATTTATTATTGCCTATGCCTAACGAGAACTCTATGATTAATTGTTATGGTATTGCTAAAGATAAATATGTTAAAGATTTATATGCTAAGGAAAAATCTCACATTGAAAAAAGTATAGTAGTTTGTAGAAAAGGCTAATAAAAGAAAAATGCAAAAGGTCATTAATGAAGGTGATTTAGTTTAGGTTCACTTAAGAAAGGAAAGGTTTCTCAACTTAAGAAAATCTAAATTACTTCTTCATGGTGATTGACCTTTCAAAATAATAAAAAGAATAAATGATGATGCTTATATCCTTGATATGCCTCCATCCTTTGAAGTACTTATACTTTTAATGTCTTATATTTGAGTTCTTTTTCAAGTACTCTTGATTTGAATTTGAGGGAAAATTCTTTTAAAGAAAGGGAGCTTGATAAGGATCAAGATAGCCAACTAGAAGACACTCAAGAGGTAGAGGACCATCAAGCATACACAAGTCTAGTATTTAGGGGAAAGCTAAGGAGATTGCAACAACACGTGCTTCAAACAATAGAGACTATCATAAGCTTGGACAACCTAGGCCTAGGACCAAGCTTGCTCCTATACAAACTATGGGCTATCAACCTTCAATCTCAAATGCATGAAGACACCAATTGAATTTCATTTCAATTTGATTTGAATTTCATTTGTACCTTATTAGTTTGGAATCATTAGCAATATAGTTCTTTAGCTTTTATACTCGTATTCCTCTCTAGGATGAGGTTTAGCTTGTTTAGCTTGTTTGGCTAGGAGGATAAGCTATCCACCCTTCCCAAACAAACATAGGTGTGAGGGAACGTATATATACGTACCTTGGAATTCAAAGAATGTAATAAATAGTAGTTGGTTAGTAGGGTTAGGAGAGACATTTTTAGGATTTTCCAGATTTTCAGATTTTGGAGGTTTTTCTTATCACAAGTTTCCTCTCTTTTCTCTCTTCTCTCTCCTCTCTCCTCTTCTAGGTTTTCTTGGTGTTTCGTGATGTATTTTCTATGATGATTGCCATGGAAAGCTAAGCTCTCATATCAATTCAAGGTTCCACGATTGTGGTTAGTTTTGAGTTCTTGAATTCTTTATTATGCATATTTTGTTATGTCATTCTTTTCTTTCCAATTCTTGACCTGTTTGCATGATTGATTTTGTTTGAGATTTTAGATTGTTTTAGGTTAGGATTGATTAATCCCAATCTAATCATGGTTAGGTAATCGATTGATCACCTAAAATAAACCAATTATGTGCTTGAATCCATGCTAATTAGGGACTGCTAATCTTGATTTATATGGACGAATGTTAGATGATTTATCTAGTGAATCTTGAGTTGATATGAATTTGCTTCATTATGTGAACTGTGATAACAAAACTACATGATTAGATACTTGGATTGGTGTTACATAATTCTATTTTTAATTCTGTTTATTTTCCACATACTTCTATTTTTTGCATAATTTTGTTTTTACATACAAAACCCCCTTTTTGCATTCAAATTGGTTTTTGTTCAACAAGGTTAAACATTGCATGATTGTGTCCTTGAGAGATTCGACCTAGGTTAATCCCTACACTACAAAATTAAGGGGAATCTAGTGGTTTTGATAATGTTTCGACACCATTATCAAACTAGCATTGTTGTTAGGGACACAAGTTGTTGTATCATAATCTTGTAATATTTTTATTTTTTATTTTTTATTTTATTTATTTATTTTTTTATTTATTATTATTATTATTATTTTATTTTTGGTATATAACTTGTTTTCATGAGTAGTTTACAATTCATTTTGTGTAACATTATCAATATTAGGAGGCATAGTAGAGTTGCAATATAGTAATAGTAGTAGGCAAGGAGTTGTTGTAGAGAGTCTAGTATAGTGAGGTATATCAATTTTTTTTTTATTTTCCTGATTTTTAAATATCACCAAAAAAATTCCAAAAAATCATAAATACATCATATAATGTCACTATGGTGTTAACAAAAAAATATTTTTGCTATCGTTTTACTGGTTTCTGTCAATTCTGTAGTTTTCTACTACTCTCTATCATTGTTTCTATCAATCTATTTCTATGGTATATGACTAGAAGTAATCTTGGTAAGTTGTATGATTGAATCCAGAAATAGATAGGACATTCCATAGGTTGATAAGAAGTCCTAGGAGTAGTGAAGTAGCTAATAGTAGTCATAATAGTAGTGATTTTGCATCTGATTCTACTATTCTCAAATCTAATAATGCTGATTTTGATTCTAATCCTGCTGATTCTGATTCGAACGTCACTGCAGCACCGTGGGAGAGAGAAGATGGGATTGAGAGAGGACGTAGATGAAAGTGTGAATGTGATTATGAAGCCAAAAGACGCTGATTTGTTCATAGCTGTACCTATATATACAGGGTGCAAAATCTAACTTCCCTAACTAACTTAACAGAATTACATTTGAAATCCCTATTCTACCCTTGCTATTACTTGTGCTGCTAGCTACTCCAGGAGGTGACGTGGTTGCTGCGCTGGAGCCAGGGTGGCTTCATAATGGGTCGCTGACGTGGGGCGCCACTGGGCCTCGCTCTTCATTGGGTCGTTCCTCCAATTGGGTTGTTCTGCATTACTGGGCCGAGATGGAGTCGGCCAAGTCAGAGGTGTTTCCGGCTGGGCCTCCTTTGGATGGGCTGAGAGTTCGTCTGGACCTGCAATGAAGGATTTGTTAGCTTATACCTTGTTTTAGCATAATTTTGAATTTTTCTCTGGTTTTAGTCTCTTAATCTAGATCTTAGCTAACAATCATCTTTTAGGTGCATGAGTTGCCTACTGACACCACTCTTAGGTCCATGTTTAATGTATGGTTTTTGACTCATCAAACCCCTACACTTAGCCTTTTGAACTCCTGGGCAAAATAGGATGACTTATGCAAGGGAGCTTTTGGCTGAGGGAGAAAAATTCTTTCGTTGACTTCTTCTATTTGAATGGACAGAGTCGGCTTCTCTTCCTCCTAGCTTAGGGTGTCCATGCGTTCAAAGAACCACTCTCTTTGGGCCTAAGATGCCTTTGTGACTTACAGATGGGAGGAAGTGACCACGAGTGATAGAGCCCTCACTTAGGCAATCAATTTTCTCAATTCTCTCAAGTGTTTGGTTTGTGTTTTTCACTCAGCATTACATGTAATTGCTATTACCATGTCCTGCCAAAGCTCTCCTTATGCACCTGCAAAACACAGACAGTTATGATCACTTAGGACTTTCTCAGCTTGTAGCAAGGCTAGGGTCACAGGTAGATTGAAGATGGGTAGTTGGCTCAAGACCTATGGGGAAGAGAGGAGCAATGGGGAGTGAATCTTATCAGTTTGAGGACAGCCTCGGTTGCTTTGTGGTCCCCATTCCTCTTTGTTGCTCGCTTTCCTTTTTATTTCCATGTATTCAGGCAGCTTGCTATTTTTGTTGATTCAGCTTAGCTTTCAGCTACTTATTTCTTTGCTACTTATGCTTGATTTTTTTTCTTTTTTCTCTTGTTTCTTTCATCAAATTTCCTTCTTATCTCCCTTTTTTTCGAACTTTTGGAAGTTTCAGACCGGTTTCTGCTTCCTAGGCTTCCCTCCACTCTTGATTCTGACTTACTCTAAAACAATTCCAAGGCTCCTCGGCTCCCCAAAGGTGGGTGAACTTATGGTTTTTCTGGCCTCGACTTGTAATGAGCTGCAAGAAAGAATGGTCAAATTAGGCCCAAGGGGGTGAACAAGGGCAGAATTGTTTCTGGACAGCTTATTTGGCTCGAAGCTCGTAAGAAACATGGCCTAGATCATGTCATTCCTGCATGTGAAAAACAATTGTATCTAGAGAGTTAAGGCAGAACGTAGTATACGCAATTGACATGCATGCAAATCACTCAAGAAGGAGAGAGAGATGGCAGAATGTAGGCCATCATCGTTGCACGACTCAAATTCTCACTCGGTTTATTTTTGCTCTTTCACCTTGGGGTTCCTCTTGCCTTTTTCAGTCACTAGGTGCTTGGGACACAAAGTTTGGTTCCCTTTAGGCAGAGGCCACCTCTTTTCGGGATTGAGGAGATTGCTTCCGCTGGTTCATCAAACTTCCGAACTCAATTAGGAATTTTTCTCTTTCTTTTCATTTTGGCTCTGTGATTCTGCTAGGCCAACGTCATTCTGGCTTTGGCCGACTCGGCACAAGGCCGGGATGGGATCTGTTAGGAAGCTTTTTATTGAATTAAAAAAAACTTATGCAACAGAAAAAAAAATTCAACCGTGAATACAATTGGAAAATTTTTAAAGAAAAACTAAAGGTGAGTAAGTAGTAGTGAGGCAGATATGAATGTCAGTCCCAAATGGTCAGAACCCCCCCTCCCCTCCACACTTGAATTCGGCATTGTCCTCAATGCATAGATTGAAGGGGTATGGCCGAGTTGGCCTAGGCTGTGCCATCTGGTGGAGTTGGTTCTACTAATGAAATGATCTCCATGTTATTTCTGGGTGATGCTGGTCCTTCATGGAATGGCTTGACTTGATGCCCATTGACTTGGAAGGTGCGGTTGATATGTTCATCTTTTAGTTATATTACACCATGGGGAAATATGTTAGTGATGACAAATGGTCCATCCCATCTGGAACGAAGCTTACCTGCTATGAGCTTTAATCTAAAGTTGAACAACAACACTTTCTAGCCAATATGGAAGTCTTTTCTCAAGATCTTTTGTTCATGGAATTTCTTGACTTTTTGCTTGTAGATCCTGGCATTCTCATAGGCTTCCAATTAGAGTTCATTGAGTTCTTGAAGTTGGAATTTCCTCTGTTGTCCCGCTTGGTCATAGGCCATGTTGCACTGCTTGACTACCTAGTAAGCTTTGTGTTCTAGTTCCGCAGAAAGGTGGCAGGTTTTACCGAAGACGATCTGGTAGGGAGACATCCCTAATAGTGTTTGGTATGCAATTCTATGTGCCCACAGAGCGTCCTCGAGGAGTCGGCTCCAATCCCTCCTGTTGGGATTTGTCGTCTTTTGCAATGTTTGCTTGATTTCCCTGTTAAACACCTCAGCTTGGTCGTTTGTTTGGGGGTGATATGTTGTAGCTATCCTGTGCACCACCCCATATTTCTAAAGAAGGGAGGCCATGGCTCTGTTGCAGAAGTGACTTCCTTGGTCACTAATGAGCGCTTTCGATACACCAAACCTGCAAAAAAATTGGACTTGAGAAAGTCCACTACTACCTTGGCATCATTGGATCTGGTGGCAATGGCTTCTACCCATCTTGATACATAATCGACGGTAAGCAAGATGTATGAATAGCCATTGGAGATTGGGAATGGTCCCATAATGTCTATACCCAAGACGTCAAAGACTTCACAAAATAGAATAGGTTGTTGGGGCATTTCATGCCTTCAATTCATGGCCATTCCTGCTTTTTGGCACCTTTCGCAGGTGGAGACGAATTAATGAGCGCCTCTAAAAATAGAGGGCCAGTAGAGGCCACAATCCAGCACTTTCCTAGCAGTCCAGGTTGATCCGTAATGGCTACCTCCAGGGGCCGAATGGCAGAACTGGAGGATCGAATTGAACTCGGTGTCAGGAATGCACCTGCGGATAACCTTGTCACTACACAGTCTCCAAAGGTATGGGTCATCCCAAATGTAGTACTTGGCATTACTTCGGATTTTGTCCTTATAGGCCCGAGATGCCTCAGGTGGAAAACGAGATGTTGCCACGTAATTGCATATGTCGACAAACCATAGTGTGCCAACTTGATAGGCATCGGTTCGCTTCCTTTTTCGATTCTACTCAAGTGGTCTGCCACAGAATTCTCAGCACCCTTCTTATCTCTGATCTCTAAGTCAAATTCTTGGAGAAGAAGCATCCACCTGATCAGTCTCGGCTTAGCGTTAGGCTTCTTCAGCAAGTATCTTAAGGCAGCATGGTCAGAGAACACAATTATCTTGGAACCGAGAAGGTAAGAGCGAAATTTGTCTAAGGCAAACACAATTGCCAAAAGTTCCTTCTCAGTTGTTGTGTAATTTTGCTGGGCCAAATCCATGGTTCTGGATGCATAGGCAATCACATGCACTGGTTGGCCGACTCCGGCCCTCTGGCCGAGGGCAGCTCCCAATGTCGAATTGGATGCATCGTACATTAGCTCAAATGACAGGTCCCAGTTTAGTGCTTGCAAGATAGGGGCGGATGTGAGTCTGCTCTTCAACTCCTGAAATGCTTTGATACAAGACTGATCAAAGTTGAATTCCACATCCTTCTATAGCAATTTGGACAGAGGCAGGGCTAACTTGCTGAAGTTCTTGATAAATCTTTGGTAGAAGCCTGCGTGTCCTAAAAATGAACGAACTTCCCGCAAAGACACGGGGTTTGGAAGGGAGGTTATATCATCTATCTTGGCTTTATCCACCTCGATGCCTCTATTGGAGACCAGATGGCCCAACACTATTCCCTTGGTCACCATGAAATGACATTTTTCGAAATTCAGTACGAGGTTTGTGTCAATGCATCTCTTTAACACCTTGGACCGGTTGCTCAGGCATGCTTCAAACGAATCTGCGTACACCGTGAAGTCATCCATGAACACCTCCATGCAATCTTGTAGCAAGTCTGAGAAAATGCTTGTCATGCAACGTTGGAATGTGCTCAGAGCATTGCATAGGCTGAATAGCATGCAGGTGTATGAAAATGTGCCAAAGGGGGCATGTGAAAGTGGTCTTATGCTGATCTTCAGGTGCGATGTGTATTTGCATATATCCTGAGAATCCATCTAGAAAACAGTAGTGGGATTTCCTAGACAGCTTTTCCAAGACCTGATCAATAAAAGGCAATGGAAAATGGTCCTTGCGAGTCGCTTGATTCAGTCTTCTATAGTCGATGCAGACTCGCCAGCTATTCTGAATCCTTGTAAGTACCAGCTCATCCTGCTGATTCTTCATGACCGTCATCCCAGACTTCTTCGGAACTACCTCATAGGACTCACCCATTAGCTATCTGAGATTGGGTAGATAATGCCTGTGGCGAGGAGTTTTGTGACTTCCTTCTTGACCACGTTTAGGATGGTAGGATTCAGCCTTCGTTGTTGTTGCCTTATGGGCTTGATGTCTTCCTTCATTAATATTCTATGCATGCAAATGGAGGGTTTATGCTTGGAAGGTTAGAAAGTTTCCACCCTATTTCCTTCCTGTGTTGCCTTAGGACTTCCAACAACTTATCTTCTTCCTCTTTGGTGAGGTTGTTAGCAATAATAACTGGGAGCTGCTGTTTACTTATCTTCTTGACTTTTCGGCCGAGTTGACTTTCATCTCTTCCTTGACTCGGCCTTCCCTAGCCGGCTTGTCCTTGCTGTCGGCTTTACTTTCAAGATGCCTGGCCGAGTTGACTCCCGTCTTGGCATTGACTCAGCCTTTGTCAACAGGTTTTGTTTCGGCCGTGAATATGGTTTCCAGCTGTGCAGGTGAGGCCTTTTTAGTCTCGGCAACTTTTACCTCTGCATTATTTGTGCACTTTGAGCTCTTCGGGTTGCAGACTTGATTTAGTAACTCTGTTAATTCTGTTTCAAATGCCAAGTCGACAACGTCGCTATAATCACCCTTAGAGTCTGAGGACTCTTGTACTTTATCGTAGTCGGCCTTTGAGCAGCTACTTGATTCTGCTATTCTAGCAAAATCTTCCACTTCTTCACTACAGCTGTCTAGCCGAAAGTATTCCTCCACTAGCTCTTCTATAATATCTATGCCAAAGAGAGAATGGTCTTCGGTGGGGTGCTTCATGGCTTCAAAGATGTTGAAGTGCACCAATGTGTCGCTGAATTCCATCGAGAGTGTTCGGGCGTGTACGTCGATTTTTGTCCTTGCTATCATTAAGAATGGTCTCCCCAGTATTAAGGTTGACTCCTTTCCCGATGCCTCGTCCTCCATGTCGAGCACATAGAAATCAGCTAGAAATATTAATTCGTTTATTTGGACGAGAACATCTTTGAGAACTCTTAAGGGTTGCACAATGCTTTTGTTGGCAAGTTGAATGGTCATCCCTATGGGTTCCAGATCTCCGAAATTGAGGGACCTATATATTGATGCCAGCATGACGTTGATTGATGCACCTAGGTCCAGCATGGCATCAGCATATGTGCATTCACCAATTGTGCATGGGACCGAGAAGATTCCGGGATCTTGGCATTTCTTTGGTAGGACTTGTGAAATTCCTGCAGTGGAATCATTCTTTGTTAAGGCTGACACCACGCCTCCAAATTCTCGATTCCCCTTCATCTTTCTTCTTTTGTATACGCATAATTCCTTGAGGAATTTTGCGTATTTTGGGATTTGTTTGATTGTGTCGAGGATTGGAATGTTGATTTCCACCTTTCAGAGCATCTTCAGCAATTCTTCATCTGACTCTGGTCTCCTTGCCGAGATGGTCCAAGATGGGAACGATAATGGGACAGCTATCTCTGGGTATGATTGTGAGTTGGCAATTGCTTCGGAGTCGGCTTCAGCTGACTTCGGCGTCTGCCATTGTGCAGGTTGAGGTAATTCCTTGCCACTTCTGAGTGTTACTGCACTAGCATTCCTCTCGGATTTGGAATGATTTGGGAGGGAAGGTTGCTTGAGTCGGCCGACTGTACTTGGCTCACAGTATTTGCTAACTGTCCGATTTGCATCTTGAGGTCTTGGATGGTGGCAGTTATGTTTTGTAGGAGTTGCATGTTGCTGGAGCTTACTGATTGTTGGAACTCTAGATTACTTGTCGCTAGCTGCTTCATTAGATCTTCTAAAGATGGTGAATTGCCTTGCGTAGGTGATCTCTGTTGCTGCTGTGGGAAGGCTTGTGTTGGATATTGAGGACTCGGCTGTTGATAACCAGCTACTCCATAAGGCATATTCGGCATGGAGACAGCTCTCTGAGTTGCATATGGTCCTTGTTGTGGGCTTGGCCGAAATGACTGTCTTCCATGTTGCTGATTATCAAATGGCCGGGTTTAGTATTGTTGCTTCCCATATTGAAATCCTCCTACGGCTCCAACATGCTCTGGTTTGTTCGACTTAGTTTCTTGAAGAGTGGGGCACATATCAATGGGGTGCTCCACATAAGTACTTATGCCACAGATTTTTGCTGCCATGGCTGGTTGATGTTGACTAACGGCCAACTGTCTCACTAATGATGTCAACTCGGTCAGCTGATTCTTCAATCTTTGGTTGGAGGCTGTACCTATTTCATTCACCATTTGAGACTGATTCGGCCCTCTAATCCCAAACTACTGTGTATTACTAGCCATATTAGAGATCAGATGCCTTGCTGCTACTGGTGTTTTGTCCATTAAGGCTCCTCCACTGGCGGCACCAATCATGCTCCTGTCCATTACTGAAAGTCCTTCGTAGAAATATTGGATTAGCAACTGTTCGCTGATCTGATGGTGTAGACAAGTGGCATAGAGCTTATTGAATCGCTCCCAATACTCATGCAGAGTTTCTCCTGTATGTTGCTCGATTCCACATATTTCCTTTCTGATGGTCGCAGTCCTGAATGCTGGGAAGAATTTTTCCAGGAAAGTACGCTTCATGTCTCCCCAGGTGTTGAAGAGTGCTGGCTGAAGATACAGCCAGTCTTTTGCAGCTCCATCCAAGGAGAATGGGAATGCCTTCATTTTGATATAGTCCTCTGGTATCCCCTACGGCCTCATCGTGGAACAAACCATGTGGAATTCCTTGAGATGCTTGTGGGGGGCTTCTCCTGCAAGACCGTGACATTTGGGCAACAGATGTATCAAACCAGACTTCAACTCATAGGTCTGAGCCGGTTTCAGTTGTGGATATTGGATACACCAAGGCTGGTACACCACATCTGGAGTGGCTAGCTCCTTCAACATCCTGTCATGATTGTCCATCTGCCCTAGCTTTGTAAAAATGTTAGAACTAGCGATAGAATTGTCAGTACAAAATTGGTCAGAGTCAATGACAGAATCAGAACTTCTACTATTATTTACTATTGGATTCCTAGTCCTCCTTAATCTACGTAAGGTTTTCTCTATTTCAGGGTCAAAAGCATATAGAGGGTCGATACTACTCCTAGTCATGCATCATGCAAGTCATGTAAAAAATGGTTAGTGTTTCTAGACAGTGATTACAGTTAACTCTAATGAGAACATAAGAATGCAACGCAACGATGGATGCAGAACAAAATGCTTAGTAATATGGAATGCAGAATTATGTACAGTGCAAAAACAAATTTCTCTATTTTTATTATTGATAGTGAATTCACGTAAAGGTTTATTTAACAAATACAGACTCAATTTAAGACTCGACAAACTCAATAGACTCTAAAACAAAACTCCACAGACTCGGATTCGGTTCAGTTTACTTGGCACACGAAAACACAAAGGAACTTGTGTCCCCAACGACGGCACCAATTTGATAAGGCTCGTTTTTAGTCGTTTACGGGCATATCAAATAACTAAAACTAACTATAGCATAGTCAACCCTAGGTCATTCTTTTCAAGGACACAATGTGTTCGAAAAGTGTTTTAATGTGGAGTAAACAAAGTAGAATCTGAGTGCAGAGTATTGACTTGTCTCGGCTGAGTGCAGACAAACGCTACAAAGTCGGACTAACTCTGTATCAGACTAGGACAACAGTAAATGGGGGATTGGAATGCGAGTAAAGTGGAATACAGTAAAATACAAAGTGTAAATGCAGCTATTGACTACACTACTGCTACTGCTATGGCTGTGTTCATGTTTCAGGCCAATAATCAAGTCCTTTCTGGTTCATTGGTTCGGTTAACAATCCATATCAGCCTTCAATATTCTTATGACGATCGCCAAACATTCGTCCATTGCCATACCGAGGAATTACACAATCGCTACCTTATCTGTTGGTAGGGATTAAGTTCAAGCTGATTTTAGGTTCTCAATTAAGTGATCTAGTTGATTACCTACTGTTTCTAATCAAACCAGTTCCAATCAGCTTAGTTCAATCATGGTTCCCTCACTTTGTGCAATCGCAACACAGATAAGGAATTAAAGTCTAGGAATGCAACAAAAATCAGAATCAGAAATCACTTCGCATTAATGGAAAAGGAATACAAACACAGGGATTTGGCTTCGGTGGCTCCACCGTCTACGACAATCGCCATGGCCGACGGCGATGGTTCACCTCAAGTAGCTAGAACGCTAAGGATCAAGTCCTCTAGAGTGCGTTGGTGTTCCAATCGGTCACCTCCAGCAACCTTCAGCTTCTCAGTTCCTAGCCTACATTCTTTGATCGAGAGAACGCCACTGCAGCATCGTGCACCACCGTGGAAGAGAGAAGATGGGATTGAGAGAGGACGTAGATGAAAGCATGAATGTGATTATGAAGCCAAAAGACGCTGATTTGTTCATAGCTATACCTATATATACAGGGCACAAAACTTATCTTCCTTAACTAACTTAACAAAATTACATTTGAAATTCCTATTCTACCCTTGCTATTACTTGCGCTGCCAGCTACTCCAGGAGGTGACGTGGTTGCTGCGCTGGAGCCAGGGTGGCTTCATAATGGGTCGCTGACGTGGGGCGCCACTGGGCCTCGCTCTTCATTGGGCAGTTCCTCCAATTGGGTTGTTCTGCGTTATTGGGCCGAGATGGAGTCGGCCAAGTTAGAGGTGTTTCCGACTGGGCCTCCTTTGGATGGACGGAGAGTTCGTCTGGACCTGCAATGAAGGATTTGTTAGCTTATACCTTGTTATAGCACAGTTTTGCGTTTTTCTCTGGTTTTAGTCTCTTAATCTAGATCTTAGCTAACAATCATCTTTTAGGTGCATGAGTTGCCTACTGACACCACTCTTAGGTCCATGTTTAATGTATGGTTTTTTACTCATCACCCACCAGAATTCACAAAAATCACTTAAGAAGCCTCCAAGAAAGCCTATGAAGGCTACACGGAAGCAAGAAACAAGTAAAAGGAAGAAAATGAAAAATGTGGTGAAATAAGAAAGGGGTTTCATCACTAGCTTTTGCAGCTAGATAAGAGAATTGAGATTCACCATGAGTACAATGGATGCTTGATGAGAATGGATTTCTTGGGCAATCCAAGAAGGAGAGAACTCTTTCAAAAGTGCAATAATAGTACTCTATTTCTTTAGGAAAAATGAATAAAAAGTTTTTACACCATTGCATGGGGGGATCCTTTTATAGTGTGATTAGTGACTAAGTGGGTTTCACTAATTATGCTGAAGGCCTATGACAAGGTCTAAAACACATGGGGTCCAATAAGCAAAACTAGCTCTAACCCTAGCTTAACAACCAAAACAAAACTAGCCCTAGCCATAGATTTTAAGACCGAAAATGGCTAAGTAGCTTGGGTTATTCAATGGCCTTTGTCTTAAGGATATAGAGTATTCCCAATCCTATACAATGCCTCCAAGGCAAGTTGGTCACACAATATACAATAGGACCTTTGTGGCCTTCTCTTGGGTCCTTGAGGGTGGTTAATTGGTGTTAAACTTCCTCTTAGATCCTCGTCAGCCTTCCCCTAGTGATGGGTCGTTGAATTGTATGGTTTTTCCCTTTTTTGTATATGCATCAAAATCCTTGATTGTGAAATTGATTGTGATTTGTGAAAAAGTTTTGTGGAAATAGTTTGAAAAGGAGTTGGATCAAAAGAATTGAAAAAGATTAAGATAAGCTAGATCCATTGAAATTCAGTGCTATAAAAAGAGAGCACGAGGAAAACAAAGTTTTAAAAAAAGGCATAACAGAAAGTTAGTTATAGATCCACAAACAAATCACACATGCTTAAAAAGTTTTATGTTATTTTCTCCTAATTTTTTTTGTTTGTCATGTTGTTGACTTGTACAATCATCTTTTGACCTGTAGAATCGTCCATTGACCTATACGCATACACAAGTTTTGGATTCCTAGTTTTTGGACAAAGAAAAATTGTGTTCGTTTTTCTGCATATTTGTTAACATCCTTAACTCTTAAGTCTTCATATTATCTTTTTGTCATTCTTGATTTTAGTACCTTTCTTTTATATTGCATTTTTTGCTTGTCTCCATTTGGCTTCTTTAGTTTCATCTTTGAGTTTTCATTTCCTAAGAGTTATCCTGATTTGAAGGCTTACACTTGCATAACAGAACTTGGTTTGTAGAATTTAGGTTCTCTTTCAAGTTGTAGTTGATAGTTGAAAAGAAAAAGGCAAGAGTTCACATTAGAGAAAAAGCCACCTAGAGTGCATACACGAGTGATGAGTGTAAACACGAGTGGTGAGTTTTGCCTTGTATTACTAACAGTTTCTATGAAAAACTCTTAGTAAAAAGAAAGTAGAGTATGGTTAACAGTAACAGTGATGAAGTCAACAGTTACTCTCCCAAATGCAAACGTATTATGAAGCAAATGTCCAAACTGGAGGAGTAGTTGGCTAAGTTAGGAGGAGGATTAAAGGTTGTCATGGCTTATACAATGAGTGTCCATGCAAAGGTGTGCCTCATTGATGCACCCTTGGATCCACAATCAAAGGAGGAGGAAGAAGATTAAGCTTGCCGCTATTCTTAGAGAATTAGATAAGAGAAGTGGGATTCATCATAAGCATGATGGAAGCTTGATAAGAATGGAGGTTTCTTACTCAAGACAAGAGTAAAGAGGAAGCTCTCAAAAGGTTGAATGCACATTCAATACAATTTAAAAGGTGATTATCCTAATTACAAGAAGGGCTTATATACCCTTGATTAAATCCCTACTAAGGTCTTTTATCCTAATTAAGGTAAGTACCGAAAAGCCCAACCTAAAAGGGCCCAAAATGAAAGTTGAATATCTCTCGGCCTAGCTATTGAAATTAATGAGGAAATAGGCTAGTAACTGAACTAGAGATGGAAAATATGGTACCTATGATTTGTAGGGAAATGTCACCCGAAATGGGTTTTGGCCCAAGACTATGCTATCCTACATGAAAGGTACCAAAAATAAAATGAAAATACAGGGAAAATAAGGTCTTTCCAACCCTATACATTGCCCACATAGTAGTTGGATAAGTGATACAAAACTTGGCCTTCTTAGGCCTCCTCTTGTCCTTAAAGTGTTGTCAACTCATGTTACACTTCCTCTTGGATTATCTTGAGCCTTCCCCTAGTCATAGGACCTTCAACTGTAGGCTGGCTTCTTCATTCATGCCTCCTTGAAGTCCTTGAGTGTGGTCTCTCATATATGCATCATCCTCCCCTTTTTAAGCCGAATTTGACCTTAAATTTGGATTTTATGTACCTACAACAAAAGAAGTCAAGTCAATCACATTAAAGATAGTGCTTCCCCAAAATTCTTGAGGCATATCAACTCTGTAAGCATTATTATTTATTCTCTTCAAAATTTTAAATAAGTTATCTCCTCTTGGAATTTTAAATTTTAAATTCTTGAGTGTGCTCTCTCATATATGCATCATCCTTCCCTTTTTGAGCCGAGTTTGACCTTAATTTTGGAGTTTGTGTACCTACAACAAAAGAATTCAAGTCAATATCATTAAAGATAGTGCTTCCCCAAAAATCTTGAGGCATATCAACTTTGTAAGCATTATTATTTATTCTCTTCAAAATTTTAAATAAGCTATCTCCTCTTGGAAGGAGCTTGGATTTCCTTAGGTGAGGAAACCTCTCCTTCCACAAGTTGATGTAGTCGTGGATCAAAAATCATACCTAGCATTCAAGAAAATCCAAGACAAAGCAAGAACATGCAAGAATTGTGAAAAAAAAATAGTAAGGAAGAAAGGAAAAACATAGAGAGGATAGAAATGGATTCTTGCCACCAATTCAAGATGAACTAGATAAGAGTAGTGAGATTCACCACAAGCACCATGGATGCTTGATGAGAATAGAGTTTCTTGTTTAAGCCAAGAATAGAGAGAAAGCTCTCACAAGTGCTAAAGCACCATGCATTCATAAATAAAAAATGATAAAAGTGATTAGTATAAGTATAAAGGGTCCTTTTATGTACTTGACTAGTGGCTGGATTAAGCTCCATTATTCAAGCTTAAGGCCCCATGAAAAGGCCCAAGTAATAAGGCCCAAAATGCAAGCCATCTTAGCTATGGTGTTAGCAATTGAGAATTGGTTACCTTTAGTGACCGAATTGGAGATAGATTCGGCTAGGTGGCGTTTTGGAATCCTAAATGGGCCTTGGCCCAATACTATCTTATCCAATGTGGAATATACTAAAAATACAAGGAATGTAAAAGGAAAACAAAGTATTTCCAACTCTATACATTTCCCATAAGGCAATTGGATAAGTGGTACAAAGTATAGCCTTCTTGGTCTTCTCCTAGGTCCTTGAGAGTGGCCAATTGTCGAGTCATTTGTGGATGACAAATGTAGAAGAAGAGTAGCTTGTCAAGCCTACTCCATAAGGACCTCCAAAAATGACCAACGAATTTTGTGTCCCTATTTGAAACAATTGTCCTTAGGAGACCATGTAACCTCACCACTTCCCTCAAAAAAAGATTGGTCACATGTGAAGCATCAACACTCTTATGACAAGGAATGAAATGGGCCATTTTAGAAAATCTATCAACCACCACAAAAATAAAATCTATACCTCCTTTAGACCTAGGCAAACTAAGTACAAAGTCCATAAAGATATCAATCCTAGGAAAAGAGCCACCTTCATGTGCCTCTTTCACAAGCAACTACCAAATTAAACTTGTTGCCACACATAATCTTTTTCCCTTAAACAAAAAGCCATTATGTCTATAAAAATCATGAAATGTTGAATGGACACACATGGAAAAAGGCTCAATAAAGTCAATATCTTTCTCATACAATCCCTTTATGTAATCAAGGCCAAGCATCTTTGTTTCAACCATGGTAATCAAGGCATGTCTCCTTGAGAGAGCATTCGCCACTACATTCATCTTGCCTTGTTTATGTCTAATTACATAAGGAAATTTTTTTCATGAATTCAATATACTTACCATGGATCTTATTTAATTTACCTTACCTTCTCAAATGCTTAAGAGCTTCATGATCACCATAAACTCTTCAGGCAATAGATAATCTTGTCGAGTATGCAAAACCTTTACAAGAGCATATAGCTCTCGGTTATAGTTCGAATAATTAAAGTGGGCACCCTTAAGTTTTTCACTAAAATATGCAATTGGATGCCCTTCTTGGAGTAGGACAGACCCATATGCCAACATTAAAGGCATCACACTCCAACTCAAAACATTTTGAAAATTTTGGAAGTGCTAAAATTGGAGCTTGAGTGAGCCTTTCAATGCTTGGAAGGCTTTCTCTTGGCTTTCTTCCCATTTAAAATCAACACTTTTTTTTACAATTTCATTCAAAGGGGCTACAAGTGTGCTAAAATGCTTTACAAACTTTCTATAAAAACTTGCAATCTCATGGAAGCTTTTCACCTTCCCTACAATTTTAGGTGTTGGCCAATCTTGGATGGCCTTCACCTTTTCCTCATCAACCATGACTCCATGGGAGTCAACAAAAAAACCAAGGAATACAACTTCATGGGTACAAAATATACATTTGATAAATTAGCAAACAAAGTTTCTTCTCTCAAAATTTCAAGTACACTTTTTACATGTAAGAAATGGTCACCCAAACAAGAAGAATAAATCAAAATATCATCAAAATAGACAACCACACACTTTGCTATTAGGTTTCTCAAGACATGGTTCATCAACTCTTTTTAAAAGTTCTAGGGGCATTGGTCAAGCCAAATTGAATGACAAGCCACTCATAAAGCCCAAATTTTGTCTTAAAAGTCATTTTCCATTCATCCCCCTCCCTCACCCTTATTTAATGGTATCCACTTCTCAAATCAAATTTAGAAAATATTTGGAACCATGCAATTCATCAAGAAAGTTATCTAAATAGGGAATAGGGTACCTATATCTAATAGTAATATTATTTATGGGCCTACAATCTATATACATCCTCCAAGTGTTATCTGTTTTTGGCAGCAAATGACAAGTATGGCACATGGGCTCATTCTCTCTCTTATCCATCCTTTTCCAAAATACTTACCAACTTCTTTTTGTATCTCCTTGGCTTCCTCAAGATTCGTTCTATATGCAGCCCAATTTGATAAAGTTTCTCTAAGAGTAAAGTCAATGTGATGTTTTATACCTCTCAAGGGTGGCAACCCATGAGTTATTTGGGGAACACATTTTGAAACTCTTGAAGCAAGTCCTTCATACTTGTGGGCAAAGAAACCATAGAAGAAAAAGCATGTAAAAGCATATTAGTTGGCAAAGAAAATAAGGGTTCCCTCTTGGCCAAGAGGACCATTTTAACCTCCCTAGTGCTTACTAATAGGGACTCCTTTCTTTTTTCCTCTTTTTTGCTTTTTCCACTCAAGGTTAGCACTTTTGATTTCTTAATTTCTTTACTCATTTTCTCTCCCGCTCTTGCTTTTTTCTCCCACTTGTCTTTCCTTCTTCCTTTTTTATTTTTTACTTCACTTTCCATCCTCTTTCTTTTTTAAGTTGCTCCCAGGTTTTCTCTCACTCTCTCTTTTAATTTTCATTTTCTTTTGATTCTCATTGACCTCTCTTAGAGACAAAGATCTAAGCATAACCTTTTGCCTCAAATGTACAAATGTGAACCTATTGGTGACTCCATCATGAATCACCTTCTTATCAAATTGTCATGGCTTCCCTAGCAAAAGATGTGTGGCTTCCTTGGGAACCATATCATAAATCACCTTATCCTTACATCCACCTAGGGTAAAGGCCACTTCGACTTGCTTATCTATAAGCAACTCTCCTTTTTCACTTAGCCATTGAAGCTTATAAGGCCTTGGGTAAGCATAGGTGGGTAAGGCTAACTTCTTCACAAGCCCTCACTAGCCACATTTACACAACTCCTACCATCTATAATCATGGAACACAAGTTACTCAAAACAAGACACCTAGAATGGAAAATGTTTTCTCTTTGTGTGTCGACCTCATCTCCTACATGTCTATTTATCAATCTCCTCACCATTAGCAAGTCTCCCTTATAGTGAGAATCATCACTAAGGCTCTTGGCTTCACTACAAAAAGAGTGCTCTCCATGGGAACTTTCACTTTCCACCTCCCCATTATCCCTCAAAACCATGGCTAGCATATTGGGACATTATGAGGCTCTATAGCCTTTTCCTAAGAACTTGAAACACTTAATATTACTTGTCCTAGGAGCATTAGGTGTAGGGATGGTGGTCACCTCCTTTCGGCTTTGAGATGTGATAGAGACCAAACCAACATAGTCAAAGACCTTTTGCATGATATTGGAAGTCCCATGACTAGATCCAGAACCAAAATGATGAAGCAATCTTTGTAAGGCCTAATTATAGAGATTAGGAAAAATTCAAAGCAAAGTGAATTAAAGGTTTGATAGGGTATAAGAATATCGTC
The DNA here is from genome assembly GCA_025330945.1 of Mucuna pruriens. NCBI lineage: Eukaryota > Viridiplantae > Streptophyta > Magnoliopsida > Fabales > Fabaceae > Mucuna > Mucuna pruriens. Next base: position 108,912 of record JAENHJ010000488.1, on the reverse strand, counting down.
ACTTCTCCTATCAAAAATAATAGATTTTTCTATGTTAAAGTAGCACAGGGTCAACCTAGGTCATTCTTCTAAAGAACACGTTTGTTCTAATGTTTTTAAAGTGAAAGGATGGTAAAAATTGCTAAACTGGTTATGTAGGAAGCGTACTCTTGGCAGGAAATGTAAATAGGGGGTTCTCAATAGGTAAAGTAAATTTGCAGAGCATAAAAATCAACCAAAACCTCTAAAGAAAAGTAAAGATTAACAACTTTAGTACTTAGCTATGTGTTCCTATTTATACATGTATCCTAACTAACTCTAAAACTGTATTAACTAAAATAACAGATTTAACTACCTGGCTATAACAAAAATATCAGAATTACTACTCTAAATACTTTCCTAACTACCACGTACTAAATTACATTTTACACGTGCTTGAATCTTGCCGAAGTGGAGTCGGTTTTTTGGTTTTGGGACGCATCTGACCTTTGGTGGGATGACTTCATTTTGACCAGGACGGAGTCGTCCTGGAGGGTCTCATCTAGCCTAGACGACTTCCTCTAGCTGATTTGACTTCGTTCGAATTCTCTTTTGACTAGAAAAATAACTTATATTTTTGTTAGCTAAAATCAGTAACTTAGGCTTAGATTTGTACTTTCCTTAATTCAACCTTGGAAATCTATATCTTAACTAAAACATTATTTTTAACTCCAAATTATAGTCTATCCTACCCATCTAAAGACCTAATAAGTGTATAAAATACGTACTATCAGACCCCTACACTTACTTTTTGCACTCTTGGGAAAAATCAAGGTTTCATTAGAAAAGCTTGGAAAAAAAGAAAAATAGACAACAAGTAATAGATTGTGCAATGGAGTTTATGAATTTTGAATGAATTCATTAATAGACAAAGAAATTTTAAGTATACATTCATCTTGGTTCCAAACCTCCAACCAGCTATGAAACTCTATTCTCTACATCCAATCTAGATAAGCAACATCAACTTTCAAGCTTAAACCAAACCGACAGAGTTCTCATTGGATAATTCTTTTTTTCTCTTAAGTTTTTGGGCTTGTATTTACACTCAAACATCCTATGTGCTAACACTTCCAAGTTTTAACTAGCCTCTCTATTTTTACCGCTTGAGTTTCCATGCTCTGATGATCACTAGGACTTTTATTTGGGTTGTAACGTGGCCAGGGTAAAGGTGGGATATAAGGAATGTGAGTGAGCTTTTAGAAGAACCTAAAGGGAATAAAGGAGCAATGGGTAGTAAGCCTCAAAAGCATGGAGAATTGACTCCAAGACCCTATAAGTCTTTCTATTCTAAACACCCATTCGGCTCTATTTCGGCCTTTACATTTTTTCTTTTTCTCACTTTTTGATTTTTTCCTTTTCTTTGGACTTTTGCGGCTTCGGGTTTTACTTTTTGAATCCTTTTACTTTTATGTCGCCTCTTAGTCGTCCACTATTTTTTTCTTTTTCAACCTGTCTTTTTCTTTTATTTCCATAACCTAGTCCTTCTTTCTTCCTTTCCAACAAGCATGGGCCTCACTTCGGTATGCTTGGTTTTGGCACCTTGTACTTACAGGTTCCCTTAATGACCCTCCCCCACACTTATTGTAGATCTTACTCCTAAAACAATTCCAATGCTCCTTTGACCCCCCCCTCCCCCCCCAAAGGTTTAAGGTGGATCATGGGTTTTTCGGGCTTTTGGCTTGTAATGAGCTTATCAATCCAAAACGAAGGTTTACAAGCTTAACGGGGTTAACAAGAGATTTTCGTCGCAAGGTGGGCTTTATTTGGCCAGTGGTTTTATAAGAAAGAAGGCCTAGGTCATTTCACCATTGCATGTAAGTCAAACAGTATACAAAGAGTCAAGGCAAAACCTAGAGTAATCAAATAACATAGATGCAAATTCACACAAGAAAAGAAAAGAATGCAAAGATAAAAGCCATTTTTATGTAAGGCTCAAACTCTCACTTGGTTAAATTCCTCTGTCACTTCAGGTTTTAACTTAGAAAATTTTCAATCACTTATTTTCTAAGGATGCAAAGGTTCTCTTTTCATGCCAGTTTGAAAAATTCTTTTTACCTAGGACCATGTACTGCTTTTGCATGCTTTATTCTACCTAAGAAATTCATTTAAGTTTCCAAAAACTTTTCTTAGCAATCAGACAATGAAAAATAGACTTAAAACTAATAGAAAAATGAAAAAACAATGAAAACAAAAAACAAAAATGACACCCAATCAAGTCGGCATGGACTTGGCAAACGACACAATAAAAAACCAAAATGACATAAATCTGAGTCAGCATGGACCCGACAAACGACACAACAAAATGAACAAAATGGTAGACCAAGATGGAGTCGGCACAAACCCGGTTTCAACATGGAACCGTAGTTGGCTCAGACTCAGTCGAAAGAACTCTTGGATGAAAGAACAAAATAGGAGACAACATTACATACAAAAATTTTTAAACTTAACACCAAAATAGAATTTAATTCCCAAGCACTGCCCCCCCCGGTTAATTGATGCACTACCCTCAATGCAGTTATGCATGCGGGGATTCGGGGATTTCTTCTAGTGGGTCCTCAAGAATGATGGGCTTTATCAACGTGACGATTTCTACCTCGCCCTTGGTCGAACTCAGATTCGGACCTTCATGGTAGGGCTTTAGTTGGTGCCCATTGACTTTAAACGTGCTCTTGTTAGCTTCATCTCTTACCTTTACTACGCCATAGGGAAAAATGTTAGTTACAACAAATGGTCTGTTCCACCTGGAATGGAGCTTACCAGCTATGAGCCTAATCCAGGAATTAAACAAAAGTAGCTTTTGGCTAAATTTGAACTCTTTTCTTAGGATCCTACTATCATGAAACTATTTTACCTTTTCTTTGTAGATCTGCGAGTTCTCATTTGCCTCCAAGTGTAGCTCTTCTAGCTCCTACAATTGTAGTTTCCACTCTTGGCCAGCTTTGTCGTATGCCATGTTGCACTTTTTAATTGCCCAGTCAGCTTGGTACTCTATCTCTACTGGTAAATGAAAAGCCTTACCGAAGACAATCCGATAGGGAAACATCCCTAACGGGTTCCGATAAGCTATTCTATCCGCCCATAGAGCATCCTCCTGGAGGCGACTCCAATCGTTCCTGCTCGGGTTCGCCATCTTTTGTAAGAACTTCTTGATTTCCCTATTGAAGACTTTAGCTTGGCTATTGGGTGATACGTGGTGGCAATCAGGTGCACCACTCCATACTTCTCAAGTAGCATGGCCATGACGTGGTTGCAAAAGTGACTTCCTTGGTCATTGATCAGTGTCTTCGACACACCAAACTTGCAAAAAATGTTAAACTTTAAAAATTCTACAACAATTTTAGCATCATTAGCTATGGTGGCTTTAGCCTCCACCCATCTTGAAACATAATCAATGACTAGTATAATGTAAGAGTTGCCTTGGGAGATGGGGAATGGCTCCATAAAATCAATACCTGATACATAAAAAATTTCACAAAATAACACAGGCTGTTGAGGCATTTCATTCCTTTGGCCTATAGCCATTCAAGCTCTCTAGCACTGTTTGCAAGCAAAGACAAATTTGTGTGTGTCTTAGAATATAGTGGGCCAGTATAGCCCACAGTCAAAGACTTTCTTGGCTGTTTGACTGGATCCATATTGGCATCCTTCAACTACTGTGTGACAGAAATGGAGGACCAACTGGATCTTGAATTCCGGAATACATTTGTGTAAGACCTGGTCATTGCACATTCTCCACAAGTAAGGATCATCCCATACATAGTACTTTGCTTCGCTTCCAAGTTTATCCTTGTATGCCTTGGAAGCTCCTTGAGGATACATTGATCCGACGAGGTAATTGCAGATATCTGCATACAATGGTGTTGCATGTGTCATCTGTAGTATCTGCTCGTCCGGGAACTCGTCTCAAATCGGTATGGGGTCAACTTCTCTCTAAAGTTGGCTCAAGTGGTCTATTATAGTGTTCTCTACACCCTTCTTGTCTCTGATCACCAAGTTGAACTCTTGAAGAAGCAGCATCCACCGGATCAGTCTCGGCTTCACGTCCAGCTTCTTCAATAGATATTTCAGCGCTACATGATCAGAGAAAACTATAACTTTGGAGCCAAGTAGATATGCTTTAAACTTGTCTAAGGCAAACATGATTGCTAATAGCTCCTTTTCTGTGGTTGAATAGTTAACTTGGGTCGGATCCATTGTTTGAGATGCATAGGCAATGATGTGCGGTTGCTTGCCGACTCGTTGACCTAGGACTGCTCCCTACACGAAGTTGGACGCGTCGCACATTAACTCGAATGGATGCTCCCAATTTGGTGCTTGGAGGATGGGTGCAGACGTGAGTCTTCTCTTCAACTCCTGAAATTTGTCCATACAAGGATGATCAAACACAAAGTCCACGTCCTTCTATAGCAGCTTGGATAGAGGTAAGGTGATCTTGCTGAAATCCTTGATAAATCACCTGTAAAAACTTGCATGACCAAGAAACAAACGAACCTCCCGCATAGAGGTAGGATTAGATAGAGAAGAAATAACATCTATTTTTGCTTTATTGACCTCAATATCTCTCGTTAAGAGGAGGTGCCCTAAAATGATTCCTTCAGTAACCATAAAATGACACATTTCAAAGTTCAACACCAGGTTACTCTCGATGAACCTGCATAATACCTTTGATAGGTTGTACAGGCATGCTTCAAATGATTTTTCATATACCGTGAAGTCATCCATGAAGACCTCCATGCAATCCTCCAAGAGGTCTAAGAAGATGCTGATCATGCATCTCTAGAAAGTGCTCGGAGCATTGTAGAGTCCAAACGGCATCCTTGTGTATGTGAATGTTCTGAATGGACATGTAAAGGTGGTCTTGTGTTGGTCCATTGATGCTATGTGAATCTGCATATAACTTGAAAAACCATCCAAAAAACAAAAATGGGACTTTCCAACTAACTTTTATAAAAATTGGTCAATAAATGGTAGAGGGAAATGATTCTTACGGGTTGCTTGGTTAAGTTTCCTATAGTTAATGCAAACTCGCCACCTGTTCTGAATCCTGGCCGACACCATCTTGTCTTGTTGGTTCGTGATGACTGTCATCTTGGACTTCTTCGGCACTACTTGAACCGGACTTACCCATTGACTGTCCGAGATGGGGTAAATGATCTCGACTACAAGTAGCTTGGTGACTTCCTTCTTCACCACATCTAGGATGGTCAAATTCAGTCTTCTTTACTTCTGCCTTATTGGTTAGGCATCCTCCTCCAGTAGAATTTTGTGCATGCAAATGGAGGGGTTAGTGTCCAATCGATTGCTTTCTTGTGCCTCTTGAGTACATCCAACAATTTCTCCTCCTGCTCTCTACTGAGGTTGTTGGTGATGATCACTGGAAACTACTGAAGATCTCCCAAATAGGCATACTTTAGATGTTCAGGCAATGGCTTTAACTCGTTAATTGATTGAGGTGAAACCTCTTTTTCTTCAGTTGATGGAGTCAGTTGGCTGACTCTATCCGACTGTGGACTCGGTTGCCTAAAATCAGACTCGGCCTCTGTTTGTTGGGACTCCTTCCTGCTCGAGTCGGGTCCTACTTCTTGTTAGTTGTTGGAAATGGCCTCGGCTCCCTTCGGGTTGATCGATTCGGTCTCGACCGACTCCTACATGTTGGAGTTGGTCTTCACTTTCTTCTCACCCTCGGAGTTGGACTCGGCCCTGCTGGCCTTTCAAAACCTAATCCCTGAATTGGACTCGGAACTCACTAAGGTTCCTACTCCTGTTACTCTTAGCTTGTTGGTGTCGGCAACTAAGAACTTGGTATATTGGGAACTTTCTGGGACTTCGTCAATCCTGCAACGAATTATATCAGAAATAAAGTCCTTGGAATAAGAAAAATGTAATGTGTGGGATATGATTTCAGAATTGGCTTTTGCTTCCACAGTACAGAAACAATTGATTACCTCACAAATGTCAACAAGATCAGCTAAGTTAGCACTGTCAATGCCTATTCGGAAATAGTCTTCAACGAGCCCATCAATGGCATCAATGTTGAAGATGGAATGGTCTTCGACGTGGTGCTTCAATGCTTCAAAGATATTGAACTTCACGAAAGTATCCCTAAACTCCATTGAGAGGGTCCCGACATGAACGTCAATCTTCGTCCTTTCTGTCATCAAGAAGGGTCGTCCCAAAATCAGAGCAAATCCTTCCCCGAACGGTTCATCCTCCATGTCCATCACATAAAAATCTGCTGGGAAGATTAACTTGTTGACCTGGACAAGAACGTCCTCAAGAATCGGCTCCCAGTTCGGTCTTGGCTTCGTCTGGTCCCGAACTCGACTGAGGCTCATCCAACTGTGGTAATTCCCTACCGCTTCGAATATAAAAAAATAAGAGGAAAGGAGACAAAGTAGATCTTACTTGTCTTGTATTGTTTTGCATTGTTTTTGGTGACTTGTATAGTTTTGGGGATGATCTTCATGCTTATTAACTTATTCCCCATTGCTCCTTTTCCCTTTTTGGTTTTTTAAGCTCAAATTACTTCTCATATCCTACATTTTCCTCAACCACATTACAACCTTAATAAATGCCCTTTTGATCATTTGTGCAAGTGTTTCAAGTTATAGAAATTAGAAGCTAGTCAAGGCTTGGTAGTGCTAGTTATCATAGAGTGCTTGAGTGTAAACACAAATCGAAACACGTGAGAAATTGGAAGTATGTATCTTGAGAGGGTTGTCTCATATGTGGGTCATTATTTAAGTTTTATTGTTCTCTTATTTGCTTTAGATGTTAGAAGTGAATTCATAGATTGTTGGGTACCTTAATTCTAGGATGCTTATACACATATTCCTTTTATTAACTTAAAGATTCATTAGAAAGATCTGCATTTTATTTGTACTTACTTTAGTTCATTTGCTTCATTCTCTTTTACATTAGATTTTCTTTATTTGATTTTGCTCGAAGTGCAAAAGTTCAAGTGTGGGGGAATTTGATAAAGAATTTTTTAAGGACTTAATAGTGACTTATGCTAGACATATTTAACATCATTTTATGGTTAATATTGACACATTGGTTGAGTCTTGGTTAATTGGACTTAATTGGGTTTAGTTGCTAATCTTTGCTTTTTTCAGGCTTAATTTTCATTATGATTTTTCTATCTTGTACAGGCCATATATGAAGCTACAGACCTCCAAATTAGACAATTTGGTGGCTTTGAAAAGATAAGATGAAGATCTATAACTTCTCTCTTTTAGGCTCAATCGAGTTTAACCATCTTTAGTGTCAAAAATCCACGTGAATTTGCAGTCTCTCCACCCATTCTTTTGGGCCTTTCTTCATATATTCTAGCCCAATTTTGAGACCTTGATTGATGGGCCTTGGGGTTGCAAATTCCTCTGGCCCAGACCACCTACCTTGGCATTTAGAGCATGTAATAAATAGTAGTTATAGGGTTAGGGAGAGGAGACATTTTCATGATTTTCGAAATTTTGAGATTTTCGAGGTTTTTTGGATCACAAGTTTCCTCTGTATTCTCTCTCATTCTAGGTTTTCTTTGTATTTTGTGTTGCGATTCCTTTGACGATTACCATGGAAGGCTAAGCTCTCGTATCAATTCAAGGTTCCATGATTGTGGTTAGGTTTGAGTTTTTGAATTCTTTATTATGCAAATTATGTTATATCTTTCTTTTCATTCCAATTTTTGACACATTTTCATGATTATGATTTCGTTTGAGATTTTGGACTATTTACGTTAGGATTGATTAACCCAAATCTAATCAAGGTTAGGTAATCGATTAATCACCTAAAATCAACCAATTATGTGCTTGAATCCATGCTAAATAGGGACTACAATTGTGATCTCAATTTCTATGGACAAATGTTATATGATTATCTAATGAATCTTGAGTTGATATGAATTTGCACCCTTATATGAACTATGATAACAAAACTACATGATTGGATCTTTGTATAAATGGTTGATTAGGTGATTGAGGTGGTATGGTCGGTGTGGTAGGACAAGAAGAAATCTTGGGACTTTTGGCTTGTCTTTGGGAGAGGGTTTTGGTTCTTTTTCTTTTAGGGATGGAATAAAAAACTATATGGTTAGCAAGAGTTGTACCTTATTCAATATCAGCAGACATCTTTTTGGTTTTTCTTTTGATGAGAAGTGCATCATCATCATCTTCTTCTTCTTCATCAGCAAATCCAGTAGGAAAAACCAACTTCCTTTTTGTCTTAACAACAATTGTGGTTGTCCTAATTGTTGGATGTTTGTCCTTTAGATGTCATTCCAACAACAGTAGCAAGATCAACTTCCACCTTTTGAGTCTTTACATCCTCTATCATGATAGAGACCTAACCAACAAAGCCAAAGACCCTTTGCCTGACAGGAGGTCCCAAGACTAGGTCGAAAACCAAAATGATGAAGCAATCTTTGCAAGGCCTAAGTTTGGAAATTAAGGAAAGTTTAGACCAAAGTCAATCAGAGGTTGCACCAAAATGGGCCACTTTATTACAAGTTGATGAAGATTGGAACCCATCTTGAAGAACACATATAAAGCCCAAAGTCATTTTCATGTAATTTAGGCTGAGTAGTTAATTAGGATCCATTTTCATGTATTTTCACATAAATCATTTTGATAGTTGGTAGAAAAAGAGAAAGTTTGACTGCTGGTGGAAAAATAGGAAGGTCATAGTGAATGGAATTTTAGGCCAACTAAAATATTAATGGGCATTAACTCCATGAGATTTTATGCCAATTAAAATTTGTGTTTTCTCTATTGTGAGAACTTTTCCTTTGTTCTTAGGTTAAAGAACTTTTATAGAGTTGGTTCTACCGGCACGTCGTGGTTAGGGTCATGCTTTTGATAACTTTGGTTCTACTAACAGGTCGTGGTTAGGGTCAAGTTCATCCTTTTTTCCTACTTTCAAGACATTCCATTTCATGATTGTGTCATTTGGTATCAAAAATTCGACTCTTGAAATCAAGTATTCTTTATCCTTTATGTCTCTATCTTTTTCAATTTTCTATCAAAAAAAATCTATTCTTTCTTTTGTTACTTCTCCTATTTTTTTGTCATCCTGGTTTATTCTATTTGTTCATGTCTATTCATCTCCCTTTGTTTGCTTCATTGAGTTTGTTCATCTCTCCTTGCTGCCTCATTGTGTTTGTTTCCTTTTTCTATCATATACAAAAAAGGAATTGTACAAAAAAAAGAATGAAAGAGAAAGATGAAAAAAAATTGTCTAGTAGTTAATCTATTATTTTCCTACATATTGCAATCCAAAAAAAAAAATTTGAACATAAAAAGTTTGAATTTTTGTCATATTTTCCCCTTTTGCATATATAATACCTTTATTGTACATATCAAACAATCCAGAATTCCTTGCTTCTTGTTAATTCTTGTTCTCTAAAGTTATCAAATTACCAAATCCTTATTGTTTCTTGCTACATAGCATCATTCTTAAAGGTTCTACTTAAGAGCTCATAAGGAAAAGTTGAGTGAGGAAAGGCAAGAGTGGTAAGACCAACTTGAGTGAAACACGAGTGACTATAACATAATTTGAGTGTAAACACATCAGAGAATGTTTGTGTAAGGATCTTTTTTTTTCTCTAACTTATTTTATAGTATTTTAAACATGAGTAAAGAAGAAGGAGAATGGGATGTTGATCTCAAATTATTCATCAAGGTTGTTCAAGAACAATTCAAGGCTCTAAATGCAAGATTGGATTATTTACAACCTATACCCAGATGTAGGAGCCCTACTAGTCGAAACAATGATGAGGAAGAAGAAAAGGAGTACTCAGATGGATGATATAATGAAAATGAAAGGAGAAGAAGAGGTGAACCAAGACCGGACAATGTGTTTGATTGTCAAAACTACTCAAAAGAGAAAAAGGTAAAATTAGCAGTTATTCAATTTACTAACTATGCTAGTATTTGGTGAGACCAGTTTGTTATTAACAGGCATAGAAACGGAGAAAGGCCTATTCATACATGGGAAGAGATGAAGTCTGTCATGAGAAGGAGATTTGTACCAAGTCATTACCATAGGGATTACACAGAAAATTGCAAAGTTTGACACAAGGTTCTATGAGTGTGGAGGATTATTATAAGGAGATGGAAATAGCCATGATCAAATCCAATATGGAAGAGGACCGTGAGGCAACTATGGCTAGATTCATTGGAGGTTTAAAGAAAGAGATTGTTGATGTGGTGGAGTTGCAATATTATATGGAGATAGAGGATTTGCTGACAAAAGCAATTCAAGTTGAAAGGAAATCGAGGTCTAAAAGCTCTTCCAAATTTGCTTCATCTTCTAGCTCTTCATGGAGATCAAATTGGAAGAACAATAAAGTTGTTACAAACCCTAAAGAAGATGTGAAGGCCAGATATTCAAATGCTTCTCCAAAAGGTAAAATTGACAGTGATACATTCTATAGATCACGTGATATCTAGTGTTTTGAGCATCAAAGAGTTGGACTTATTGCTTCTCAATGTCCAAATAAAAGAGCGATGATTATGATGGATAATGGAGAAGTAGAAAGTGAGAGCTCAAGTAATGATGAAATGCCACCATTGGAGGATTGTAGTGACGGGGAAGTTGTTGAACCTATAGATTGAGTTATTCTTGTCACTAGGCGTGTTCTTAGCATATAGCCTAAGGATGATGGTGACGTGGAGCAATGTGAACATATCTTTCATACTAGGTGCCACATAAATGACAAGGTATCTAGCATGATTATTGATAGTGGAAGTTGTACTAATGTTGCTAGCACCTTATTGGTTGAGAAATTGAACTTACCCACGAAAAAGCATTCTAATCCATATTAACTTCACTGGTTGAATGATTGTGTAAATATAAGGGTGATTAAACAAGTGTTGGTGTCATTTTCCATTGGCAAGTACAAAGATGAAGTTCTTTGTGATGTTCCACCTATGCATGTTGGGCATCTGCTTCTTGGGTGTCCTTGGCAATTTGATAGAAAAGTCACTCATGATGGGTACAAAAATAGGTATACCCTTGCCATGAATAAACACATCATCGTATTAACACCTCTTAAACCAGTTGAAGCATATTCTGGTCAAATTAGAATTGCAAGAGAGTGTAAGTTGAGAGAAGAGCAATTGAGCATTCAAGAAAAAAAAGAAAAGAAAAATATGATTTCTTGTTTAAGAAGAATAAATTGTGTGTGCCAACTTGCTCCTTGCGTGAAATGCTAGTCAGAGAAACTCATGGTGGGGGATTGATGGGACACTTTGGAGTAAAGAAGACTTCAGAAATTCTGGGTGAGCATTTTTATTGGCCTAATATGAAACATGATGTGCAATCTATTTGTAATCTATGCATCACATGTAAAGCCAAATCTAAAGTCATGCCCTATGGTTTCTATACACCTTTGCCTGTGCCTAATCAACCTTGGACTGATGATTCAATGGATTTTATATTAGGGTTGCCAAGATCTCAAAGTGGAAAAGACTGTATATTTGTTGTTATGGATAGATTTAGTAAAATGGCACATTTCATTGCATGTTCTAAAAGCAATGATACAACACATGTTGTTGATTTGTTCCCTAAAGAAGTTGAAGAGGGAGGGAATGATAGAGACCCAACCAACAAAGCCAAAGACCCTTTGCATGACACTAGAGGTCCCACAACTAGGTCCAAAACCAAAATGATGAAACAATCTTTGCAAGGCCTAAGTTTGGAAATTAAGGAAAGTTTAGACCAAAGTCAATCAGATGCTACACCAAAATGGGTCTCTTTATTACATGTTGATGAAGATTAGAGCCTATCTTAAAGAACACATATAAAGCCCAAAGTCATTGTCATTTAATTTAGGCTGAGTAGTTAATTAGAATCTATTTACATGTATTTTCGCATAAATCATTTTGATAGTTGGTAGAAAAGGGGAAAGTTTGATAGCTGGTGGAAAAATAGAAAGGTCATAGTGAATAAGATTTTATGTCAATTAAAATATTAATGGGCATTAACTCTATGAGATTTTATGCCAATTAAAATAATAATGGGCATTAATTCCATGAGATTTTATGCCAATTAAAATATTAATGGACATTAACTTCATGAGATTTTATGCCAATTAAAATATTAATGGGTATAAACTCCAAGAGATTTTATGCCAATTAAAATATTAATGGGCATTAACTTCAGGACTGCCTAGCTAAGCCTATAAATAAACTCTTGTAAGCAACAAAAAAGGATAGAATTTAGAATTTGAATAAAATTTGTGTTTTCACCATTGTGAGAACTTTTCCTTTGTTCTTAGGTTAAAGAACATTTATAATATTGGTTCTACCGGCAGGTTGCAGTTAGGGTCACGCTTTTGATAACTTTGGTTTTACTAGTAAGTCGTGGTTAGGGTTGACGCAACCTAAATCGCGTCGATGGGCAGATTTAGAGATTGAAGACATGGGTGTCGAAGGGTCCGCAACCATGGAAACCAGGGGTGGATAAGGCGTGGTCTCGAAACAGAAAATCTGGTAAGGAGCCGGTTACGCATGGGAGTGACGTATCATCCCATTCGCCTATCATCTAGTAGTTACCCTATGAATTAGATGATATGTTACCTCTACTATAGTGGCGGATGACACATGGATAAGTTTTGGTGGGGTGATCAACTTGACAAGAGCAGGTCTCTTGCTCCTACATACCTCCTAGTTGGAAGAAATCAAAGTTGACGTAGTTCTGGAGAGATGCGTGCAGTGAGTGATAGAGTCAGGCTTTCCCTTAAGCGTCCTTCCCTTGGGACGTGAATAGCGTTGTGCGTGTAGGGTGCGACTCTTAGCATGGTTCGACTTTCCCTTAGGCGTCCACCGGGGTCTAGGGCGTGAGGACTGAGCTTTTCGTTGGGCGCTCAACCCTTGCAGTTTAAGGGCGAAGTCAAGACTATCCACTAGGAATCCCACCTTGGTGCTGGACTGAGTATTCGCGTGCCTGCATGCTAGGTTGACTCGGACGTAAGTCCATTGACTCAAGGCCAGATGAGGTGTACGAAGTGTCAGTTTGTGATGACCAAGACCGACTCAGTTTTATGTTGAAACGAGCTTTGAGCCTGCAGTCCGAAGTGCTCGCAAGTCAATTTGGTATCAAGACGGCTGGCTTGCCATCTAGAGTGTAGTGGACGTTGGGAGGGAAATGTGAAGGATTCAGTAATGAAACTAAGACGGCTTGCCAACTATCTAGAGTGTGATGGACCATGAGATGAAGATGAGATGGATTTAGTTCGCCATTGGAATGGGTTGTACACTAGAGACTCGGGGTATTGGGATCATGTGTACTTGGGGAAATTTATGTTTAGTGAGAGGGGGTGGCCGACTCGTGTGGTGAATTACATACTCACCATCTAAAGTATGCCTAGGGAGAACTCTATAGCTTAACTAGAGTTTTGGCCAAGAAACTTACCTGGGATCTAGAGAGCTGGTCGTTGCATAAGTTTGTAGCTGATCTTTTCAAAATTCGGGTCATAGAGTAACTCTCTCCCCGTTCTTTTATTCTTGGCCCCAAGCTCCTCGAGCTAAGGCCTTTTGTTTCCCTCGAGAGGGTGGTGAGAGCATGTATGATCTTGCCACGTGGAGTCGCTCTAGCCTCCTGATAAAGTTCGTTAGCCTTGGTGATCCCCAGGTTGATACTCCCACGCTTGATCGTGACATGTTCTCTTGAATTCGCAGCATCTCTCACGGGTAGTGGCTGACATGGATCTTTCCTTCATTGCAATTGGCGAGGATCTTGTTTTGTTTATGGTGGTGGGGCCCCTGGTTTGCTGGCGTGGCTTTATAGATAGCCCCTCTTTTCTTTCCAAAAGATAGTGCAACTCGGATTGTTCTAATTTTGGTGAGGTTGTTACCTTTGTACCGAGGTGGCAAATTCCATTTGATTCTGCTGAGCTGGATGAATCTTGTCATCATTGAGGAGGGATCTCGTGTGCTTAACGTAGCCACTTCAAGTCCCTGTTTGTTTGGGGCCCCTTTCTGCATCTACCCTATGGGGGGTGTGGACACCGGTACTCTTGGGCTTCATCCGAGTCGTGGGCCAGGTCGTGTACGTTCTTGTCGGTCCTGTCCTACTGACTGCCATCGAGTATGTTGTGCTCTTCCTCTCAAACGTGGCCGAGTCGGCTGACTTTCCCAACAGGTCTCTTCTTAGCCCTCTTAGGCATGAGTATTCGTTGTGCTCGATGTTTCTTGTGGAACTATTTGTTGGGTCGGACGGATTTTGGGTCCTATAGTTGCCCCCTCTTTATTCATGATTGCCTAAGGAAGACGTGGATGTCTTCTGGGGTGATCAAGAATAAATATGTCTTAGCTTAATCTCCCATCTAGCTATCCATCAACCTCCTCACCATCAATAAATCGCCCTCATAGTGGGATTCACCACTACGGCTCTCAGATTCACTAGAGGTAGATGTCTCTCAATGTAAGTGATAATTCTATTGATACACTATCAAATAACTAGATTTCCCTTAATTTTGTAGTGGAGGGACAAACGTAGTTCGATCTCACAAGGACACAATCATATTATGCCTAATCTTCTTGATCAAAAACCAAAAAGGATGTGAAAAATGGGGGTTTGGGTGATACAAAATTATGCAAAACAGAAATTATGTAGAATAGAGTTTATGTAAAACAGAATAGATCTAAAATGATTTGTGTAACATCAATTCAAGGATTCAACCATGCAATCAATTATCATGGTTCTAAGAAGGATGCAATTTCATATCAACCTAAGTTTTTTTAGATAATCATCTAACATTCGTCCATGCATATTGAGATCACAATCTCAACCCTTAATTAACATGGATTGAGGATCATAACTGGTTGATTTTCGGTTATCAATCGATTGCCTAATAGAACACAATCCAAAACTCAAACGAGATCACAATCATGAAAACGAATTAAGAATTGGAAAGACAAATGGTAGAAATTGCATAATGAAGATAAAGAATCAAGAACTCAAGTCAATTTGCATTCTTGAACCTTGAATTGACAAAGAAGCTTAGCCTTCCATGGCCATAATCATAGAAAACTTAGCAAAATACAGAGAAGGAAACCCAGATAAAATTGCAGAAAAATGCAGCAGAAAAGTCTAGTAGAAACAATGGAGAAGAGAGGAAACTTCCCATGCAAGAAAACCCCTTCAACTCCTAAAATTGTTTCTCTAACTAACTCTCTAACTTCCTAACTAAACTTCCAAATTATTACATGCTCAAAAGTTTCAAGGAAAATGGGCTTAGATAGAAGATTTAATAACCCAAAAAGCCTACCAACCAAGGCTCCATAATTTTGGCCAGAAAATATAAGGAAAAGTCCAATCAGATTAGTGCAGAGGTAGTAACTTCATATCCATATTTGACACTACAAATGATCTAACTGGGTTGAACCATAGAGAGAGAAGTTGTAGTTCTTATCTTAACTTTCCATGCCTACCAAGATTGTCCAATTTGGAGGTTTGTAGCTATGGATATGGTCTGCACAAGATAACAACCTCCTAATGAAAATTAAGTCTAAAAATAAGCAAGGATGAAAATTAAGTCTAAAACTAAGTCTTCATTTTCAATTCAGGATTCATGACTTCAACTTGTTTAAGCTTCTAATTCCTCACTTTGGATATGCAATTTGTACTGTGTGTTTTCCAATTCTCATTATGTTTCCATGATTATAATCTAGTTGCATTTTGGATTAGCAATAGGTAATTGATTCATAACCTGAATTCAACCAATACAATCTTGAATCTATGTTAATTAAGGGCCACGATTGTGATCTCAATATGCATAGACGAATGTTAGGTGATTTCTAAAGAAACTTAGATTGGTTGATATGAAATTGCACAATTCTTTAGAGAGCCATGATAACAAGTTGCATGACTGAATTCCTGAGTTGATGCTCCTTAATATGTTTAAACTCCATTTTGTTTTGTCAAATTTACACTAGAATTCCTATGCTAAACAAACCCCCATTTTTATTTCCTATTCTGGTTTCTGCATTTTTGCATAATTTTCTGCATAACATTTGGTTTCGGCTATACACAATTAGGCATGATAAGAGTGTGTCCTTGTGAGAATCGACCTTGGTTGCCCCCTACACTATAAAAATAAATGAAAATCTAGTGATTTGATAGTGTGTCGACAACATTATCAAACAGGCGCCATTGCTGGGGACACAAGCTATTGTATCCTAATCTTGTAATAGTTGAGTCTTTTAGTGTATAGAGTGTTTGCGTGAGTAATTTTGAACTTTTTTTGTGTTGTAGCACTATGCTGGTACGATAAACTAGTTGAAAGTCTTGTAGCAGTAGTAGAATTCCGAGGGGCTGAAAATTTGACTAACTCAGACTTGGCCGACCGAGACGAACTCAATTGGTTGGGACCTGTTTTTGCCAAATTCGTTCATTTAGACCATTTTCTCAAAAAAAAAATCATTTACATGATTTTTAAAAAATCGCCAAAAAAATTCCAAATGTATGACTAGGAATAACCCTAGTAACTTGTATGCTTATGACATAGAGATGGAAAGGACATTCCATAGGTTGCTAATTCTATTTCTAATTTTGATTTTGATCCTGCTAATATTGCATTTGATCTAGAAATTGGTTGTGATTCTGATAGTGTTGATTCTAATATTTTTTATTTTGATCTTCGTAATTATGGTTCTTATTATGATTTTGGTGTTGAAATATCCCCATTTAGTTTGGAGAATATGGCTAACCATGACAGGACCTTCAAGGAGTAGGCTATACCTAATATGATGTACCAACCTTGGTGTACTCGATATCCTGAATGGGAACAATCCCAATCGTATGAGCATAAATCTGGACTAACCCATTTGTTTCCTAAGTTTCATGGTCTTGCAGGTAACACTTAACAATTTGGCAGTAGGGGGTCTCCTGCAACCAAAATAGTGAATGAGGTAGTTGTTGCTAACTATCAAAGATTGGAAAATAAGATAATTGAAATGACCTCTCTTGTTAGACAACTAGCCATTGGACAACATCACAATAGTCCACCAGTGAGAGAATGTGGCATGTGTGCTTCTATAGAACACCCAACTAATGCCTGTCCCATTTTACAAGAAATTGAACCTCAGAGATACCAATCACCACCTCCATTCAGACCACAACAACCCATGCAGCTTGTATAGGAGAGTTCCTTAGATGATTTGGTTAAGTAGATGTCCATGAATAATATTCAATTCCAAGACAATGTGTCTACCACAATGCAGGATTTGCAAACATAGATTGGTTAATTGGCCACCATGATGAGCCAACTGCAATCCAAGGGTTTTGGATAGGTTCCTTCTCAGACCATTCTCAGTCCACAAGAAAATATGAGTTACATAACCTGGAGGAGTGGCAAGGAGTTACCATAACAGCAATTAGTAAATTTGCATTCTAAATTTTCTGACTTTGTTAATATGGCTGATGTTCCAGACTTTTCTAATTCTAAGGCTGATGTTTCTGACTTTGCTAATATGGTTGATGTTTCTAATCTTGCTAATTTGGCTGACTTTGAATGTATGTGTGATAGAAGCAAGGAGTGCTCCATTTGTACAAAAACTCATGTTGCTATTGTTGAAAGACCAAGAGTGGCAAAAGTGGCAAAAGTGACAGAAGCCGAATCCATTCCTGATAGTTGAGTCCACACCTGGACAGCTGAGTCCACTCCTAGCAGTTGAATCCACACTCGAAAAGCCGAGACCACACCCGAACAATTGAGCCCACACTCGGACAACCGAGTCCACACTCGGACAATAGAGTCCACTCTTGGCAGCCGAGTCCACTCTCGGCAGCCGAGTCCACACTCTACAAGTAAACCTCCACCACCTCCCTCACCAGTTGTAGAGTTTAAACCATTGCCTAAATACCTGAAGTATGCTTACCCATAGGACGGCCAAAAGTTTCCAATCATCATAGCTAACAACCTCAAGTCTAAACAAGAGGAGAGGTTGTTACATGTATTGAGGAAGCATAGGAAAGCCATTCTTTGGACTCTAGTTGACCTTTTAGGGATTAATCCTTCCATATGCATGCACAAGATACTATTGGAAGAGGAAGCCCGACCAGTGAGGCAGTTGAACCCCACCATTCTGGATGTCGTCAAAAAGGAAGTCATGAAGCTACTTGTCGTAGGGATCATTAACCCCATATCATACAGTCAATGGGTTAGTCCTCTACAGGTTGTTCCTAAGAAATTTGGGATGACCGTGTTAAAGAACCAAGATGACAAATTGGTCCCAACCAGAATTCAGAACAACTGGTAAGTGTGCATAAACTACAAGAAGCTAAATCAAGCAACTCGCAAGGACCATTGGGTTGCGCAACGCCCCAACCACCTGCCAAAGGTGTATGATTAGTATTTTTTTCTAACTTATTAGAGAGTTGCATGGAGGATTTTATGGATGATTTTACGGTGTACGATTATTCATTTGATATTATTGCTTCTCTCTCTCACCCTACATCTGTACGGAAAGTTCACTCTTTCCTTGGACATGCAGGCTTTTACAAGAGATTCATCCAAAATTTCAGCAAAATAGCCCTGCCATTGTCCAAACTTTTACAACAGGATGTGGAGTTTGTTTTTGACCAACAATGCATTGAGGCCTTTTAGGAACTGAAAAAGAGAGTTACCACCACTCCCATCCTTCAGGCACCTGACTGGGAGCTTCCTTTTGAGCTCATGTGTGATGCCTCTAACTTGGCACTTGGGGCAGTTTTAGGCCAATGAGTTGGCAAGCATTCACATGTTATAGCATATGCATCTTGCACATTGGATTCGGTCCAAGCTTATTACACCACCACTGAAAAGGAGCTTTTAGCTATTATTTTTGCATTAGATAAATTTTGTTCTTATTTTCTTGGCTCCAAGATCATTATTTTCTCTGACCATGCAGCTTTAAAATTCTTGTTGAAAAAGCCCGATGCAAAACTAAGATTGATTCACTAGATGCTTCTCCTTCAAGAATTTGATATAGAGATCAGAGACAAGAGTGGGGCGGAGAACTTAGTAGCTAACCACTTGAGTAGAATTGAGAGGAGAATTGACCCTCTACCCATTAGAAATGATTTCCCTAATGAGCAGCTCATGCAGCTAGAAGGTATCAACCCATGGTTTGCTAACATTTGTAATTATCTTGTTACATCTATCTTACCCCCTGAAGCATCCAAATCATATAAGGATAAAATAAGAGTGATGCTAAATATTATGTATGGGATGATCCATATTTGTGGAAATTTTGTAGTGATCAAGTCATTCGTCAGTGTATACTAGACCATGAGATCTAGTCAGCACTCTAGTTTTGTCACTTTGCATCTGTAGGTGGGCATTATGGGTCACATCGGACGGCTAGGAAGGTATTGAATAGTGGGTTTTATTGGCCTACCATTTTTAAGGATGCCCATCACTTTGTTACCGCCTACGAGTAGTGCCAAAGAGTTGGAGTGTTCCCATTACCTGCAAGTATGAGATGCCCCAACACCCCATTCTTTTTTGTGAGGTCTTTAATGTGTGGGGTATTGACTTCATGGGTCCATTTCCTATTTCTTATGGTTACGCTTGTATTTTACTTGTTGTCAATTATGTTTCAAGATGGGTGGAGGAAAGGCCACCAAAACTAATGATGCTAAAGTCATTGTGGATTTTGTTAAGTCCAATATTTTTTGTAGGTTTGGTGTGCCTAAAGCTCTCATCAATGACCAGGGAAGTCATTTCTGCAATAAGACCATGTCCACCTTGCTCGAGAAGTATTGGGTGGTGCACAGGGTGGCTACTTCTTATCACCCCCAAACCAATAGGCAGGCCAAAGTGTTTAATAGAGAGATGAAGCAAATTTTGCCAAAGGTGGCGAAACTCAATAGATAGGATTGGAGCCGATTGTTAGAAGATGATCTTTAGGTTCATAGGATGGCTTACCGAACCCTGTTAGGAATGTCCCCTTATCGGATAGTTTTTGGTAAGGCGTGTCACCTTCCAATAGAAATAGAGCATCATGCATATTGGGCGGTAAAAAGGTGTAACTTGGCCTTTGACCAAGCAGGCAAGGGAAGAAAGCTTCAATTGCAAGAACTTGAGGAGCTTCACTTGGAGACCTACGAGAAATCCAAGGTTTACAAGGAAAAAGTGAAGCGTTTCCATGACAACATTATCTTGAGAAAAGAGTTCAAAGTAAGCCAAAAAGTGTTGTTGTTCAACCCTCGCATTCAGCTAATAGTAGGTAAGCTTCATTCTAAATGGGATGGACCATTTGTCATTACTAACATCTTTCCCTATAGTGCAGTAGAAATAAGAAATAAGGCTACCGACAAGACCTTCAAAGTCAATAGGGCACCAACTCAAGTT
This sequence comes from Mucuna pruriens, assembly GCA_025330945.1. Classification (NCBI taxonomy): domain Eukaryota; kingdom Viridiplantae; phylum Streptophyta; class Magnoliopsida; order Fabales; family Fabaceae; genus Mucuna; species Mucuna pruriens. The sequence goes on along the minus strand of JAENHJ010000488.1, from coordinate 88,559 downwards.
ATTCCATGAGTGTCCAACAATGATGGAAGGTGACATGGAGAACCTCTCTTTGGTCAAGCTAACCCTCCCAGAAATGCAAATAAATGCACCTTGAGAGAGTTTTACCCCCCTTCCTTTATGGTTATTAATGCTTGCATCTATATGCCTACATTGAGAACAATGCTTCTCTTAAGTGGGGGGTGTTTTAGTAGTATGTGTTTTACTATTTTATGATTTTTTTGTTTTGTTGTTTTCTACCGTTCTTTTTTGTTTTGTTTGCTGTCAATTTCATTTTTGCTAAAAAGAAAGAAAAATAATATATATATTATAGTTCTAGCACTTTTAATGGATTTTTAGGTTGTATAAATTGTGAATAGTTGCATCATCCTTGATTAAGAGGTTTCACAACTTGATATGGAACCATTTTTACATCTTTAGTGTAATGAGTGACTTGGAAATTAAAGTTTGAATCATTGGTGATAGAGCATTTATCCTTGTGAGCTTTTGAGCCTTGTATGTTGATGGCTTGCATCTTGCCATTCTCTTCTTTTTTGTGTGATTTGCGCATGTGTTGCTAGCTACTCCATGTTTTGCCTTGATTCTCTTTTATGCTTCTTGTCTCATATGCATTGGTGATATGATTTAGGCCTTTTTTCTTTATAGCCACTAGCCAAATGGACTTACCTTGCATTAAATCCCTTGCATACCCCTTTTGAGCCTATCTAACCTTTTCTTTGATATTATAGCTCATTACAAGCCTAAAGTGGAAAACCATGATCAACCTAACCTTAGGGGTTAAAGGAGATTTGGAATTGTTTTGGGAATGGGTTCTACATAAGTGTGGGGGTGATACCCCAAGGTGTTGCAAGTGGTACATTGATAGTTTGGCTTGTGCAAGTGATACTACTTATTATGTTGTGATGAATGGTTATTGAAAAAAAAAAGAAAGAGAAAAAAATTGTATGAAAAAAAATGATGAGTCAAAGAGAGAAAAAGGCAACAAAAAGGTTGCAAGAAAAAAATGCAACAAAAGGTTGAAGTGGTGCAAACAAAGAAGTGAAAGTGACAAAGAAAAAAAACAAATTAGGGGAAAGGAAACAAAGTGGACATTACTTGTCTTGAAAATTAGTTTTGGGTGACTTGTATCATGTTGGGGGTGATCTTCATGCTTATTGACTTATTCCCCATTGCTCCTCTTTCCTCTTTGTTTGTACAAGCTTAAATCACTTCTCATATCCTACCTTGTCCTTGGCCATATTACAACCTTAATAAAATCCCTCTCGATCATTTTCGCATGTGTTTCAAGTTGTAGAAATTAGAGGCTATTCAAAGCTTGGTAGTGCTAGTTAGCATAAGGTGCTTGAGTGTAAACACAAACCTAAACACTTGAGAGATTGAGAGTATATATCTTGAGAGAGTTCTATCATTTGTGGGTTACTCTTAATTTTAATTGTCCTCTTATTTGCTTTAGATGTTAAAAGTCAATTCATAGATTGTTAGGTACCTTAATTCTAGGATGCTTGTACTCTTATTCCTTTTATTGACTTAAGGATTCATTGGAAATGCATTTTATTTTACTCACTTCTTAGTTTATTTACTTCATTTCCTTTCCTTTTATAATCTTTTATTTGATTTTGCTCGGAGTGCAAAAGTTCAAGTGTGGGGGTATTTGATAGCACATATTTGAAGCACCTAATAGGGACTTAGGTTAGACATAGTTGACATTTCTTTATGGCTAATAATCACATATTGGTTGAGTATTGGATCATTGAGCTTAGTTACGGATAATTGTTAATCTTTACCTATTTTCGAACTTAAATTCTCACTAAGAGGTTGCTATCTTGTCCAGGCTATATCTGGAGCTACAGAGCTCCAAATGGGACTGTACCGATTGGCCTTCAGAGCTCATCCTAAGACCGAGTCCTTCTCGCCCAGCCGAGATCGAGTCCTTCTCGCCCAGCCGAGATCGAGTCCTTCTCGCCCAACCGAGATCGAGTCCTTCTCGCCCAGCCGAGACCACACCTGGACAGTCGAGGCAATACCTAGACAGACAAGTCCACACTCTGCCAGCCAAGTCCGTCCCGGCTAGCTGAGTTCGTCCCAACCAGTTGAGTTTGTCCCGACTAGTCGAGTCCACTCCGCCAGCTGAGTCCATACCTGCCAATTGAGTCAATCCCAGCCAACTGAGTTCGTTCCAACCAGTTGAATTCGTTTTGGCATAGTTGTCTCTCGACACAAGACAAAGGGTTGTTCAAGCTTCAGTCCAAGCTCATCATTTATGGCAAATTCGACCATACGATCAGTTAGGAAGGAGTTAGGAAGTTGAAGAGTTAGTTAGTCAGTTTTGTTAGTTAGAAAGTGGTTAGAGACTTTTTGTTAGAAGAGTTGGAAGTTGTTGCGTAGAGAGAGGTTTCTTTCATTCATTCCACACTGATTTTTTGCTGCTGCATTTTCTTTGGTATGAGTTTCTTTCTGCATCTTCTCTATTTTACTTCTTTTCTTTGAACACTGCAAAGTCTCCCATAACGATGAACATGGAAGGATAACTTCGTTTTCAATTCAGGATTCATGACAGCAACTAGTTTTAGCTCCTAATTCCTCACTTTCCATATGCAATTTCTGCTGTGTATTTTCCAATTCTCATTACGTTTTCATGATTATGATCTCGCTGCGTTTTGGATCAGCAATAGGTAATCGATTCATAACCTGAATTCAACTAATACGATCTTAAATCTATGTTAATTAAGGGCGGCCGTGATTGTGATCTCAATATGTAATCGATTACGTTTTCATGATTATGATCTCGCTGCGTTTTGGATTAGCAATAGGTAATCGATTCATAACCTGAATTCAACTAATACGATCTTAAATCTATGTTAATTAAGGGCGGCCGTGATTGTGATCTCAATATGCATAGACGAATGTTAGGTGATTATCTAAAGAAACTTAGATTGGTTGATATGAAATTGCACAATTCTTTGGAGAGCCATGATAACGGGTTGCATTACTAAATTCCTGAGTTGATGCTCCTTAATACATTTAAACTCCATTTTTTTGTCATATTTACACTGCAATTCCTATGCTAAACAAACCCCCATTTTTCTTTCCTATTCTGGTTTATGCATTTCTGCATAATTCTCTATATAACATTTGGTTTAAGCTATACACGATTAGGCATGATAAGAGCGTGTCCTTGTGAGAATCGACCTAGGTTGGCCCCTATACTATAAAAATAAAGGGAAATCTAGTGATTTGATAATGTGTAGACAGCATTATCAGTAGGCCATAGTAGTTTGATAGGAACGTGATTCATGATGGAGTAATAAACAAGTTCACATTTGTACATATGGGGCAAAAGGCTATCGCTAAACCTTTTTCTCCAAAGGAGGTCTAGGAAGACCAAAATAAAATCAAAGAAAACAGAAATAAAAAAGAGCGGGAGGTTGAGAAGAGAGAAACTAAAACAAAAAAAGGGAAAAAGTGAGAAAAGCAAGACTGTGAGAGAAAATGAGGAAATAAAAGAGCCAACCAAGAGTCCTAAAAGCGATAAAGAGGAAAAAAGCAAGGAATCCCTACTAGTTGGCTCTAGGGAGGTGAGAAAGGTCCTCTTGGCCAAGGGGAAACCTTTATATGCTATGCCGACTAACATGTTATTGCATGCTTCTTCTTCTTTGGTTTCTTTGCCTACAGGTATGAAAGACTTGTTGGAAGAGTTCAAGGATGTCTTCCTGGATGACATACCTTCAGGGTTGCCATCCTTAAGGTAGGGGGATGAATGCAAAATTACTTTTAATACAAAATTTAGGGTTAATGAATGACTAGTCATGCCTTTTGGCTTGACTAATACACCTAGCACATTTATGAGGTTAATGAATCATGTCTTAAGAAGCTTGATTTGCAAGTGTGTGGTTGTTTATTTTAATGATATCTTGATTTACTCTACTTGTTTGAATGATCATCTCTTGCATATTAGGAGTGTACTTGAGATCTTGAGAAAGGAAACCTTGTCTGGTAATCTTAAGAAATACATATTTTGTACTAACGATGTTATCTTTCTTGGTTTTGTAGTTGGCTCTCGTGGAGTCAAAGTTGATGGGGAAAAGGTGAAGGCAATCAAGGATTGGCCAACACCAATATCTGTTGGGGAAGTAAGGAGCTTTCATGGGCTTGCAAGTTTTTACAAAAGAATTGTAAAGGACTTTAGTACACATATAGCTCCTTTAAATGAGATTGTAAAAAAAAGTGTGGGATTTAAGTGGGAGGAGGCTCAAGAACAAGCTTTCCAAGTGTTAAAGGAAATATTCACCTAAGCCCTAATGCTTCTAGTGTTGGGACAAAGGTTGTCCTCCTCCAAGAAGGACACCAAATTGCTTACTTTAGTGAAAAACTAAAGGTTTCTCTCCTAAACTATTCCACCTATGACCAAAAGTTAAATGCTCTTATGAGGGCCTTGCAAACTTGGCAACATTACCCATTACCTAAGGAGTTTGTAATCCATAATGATCATGAAGCTCTTAAGCACTTGAGGAGGCAAGGAAAATTAAATAAAAGGCAATCTAAATGGATAGAATTCTTAGAAAATTTTCCTTACATGATTATGCATAAACAAAGTCAATTAAATGTTATGGTTGATGCACTCTCAAGGAGACATGAGGAGACATGCTTTATTGCTATGCTTGAAACTAAAATACTTGGTCTTTGTTGCATTAAGGAATTATATGAGAAGAACATTCACTTTAGTGAACCTTTTTCCATGTGTGTCCATGTTACATTTCGTGATTATTACAGGCATGATGGCTTTTTATTTAAAGGGAAGAGATTATATGTGACAATGAGCTCCATTGGGCAATTGCTTATCAAGGAGGAACATGAAGGTGGCCTCATGGGTCACCTTGGAGAACTTGAGACTTTTGGTATTTTGAATAAACATTTCTTTTGGCCTCATATGAGGAAAGATGAGCATAATGTTTTTGAAAAATGTTTGAGTTGTAAAGTGGAAAAGTCTAAAGTTTCTCCAAATGGATTGTATACCCCACTCCCAATTCCCACCACTCCTTGGATTGATATTTAAATGGATTTTGTACTTGGATTTCCTAGATATAAAAGAGGTAGAGATTCCATTTTTGTGGGGGTTGAAAAGTTCTCAAAATTGGCCCACTTCATCCCTTGTCATAAGAGTGACAATGCTTCTCAGGTTGCCAATCTGTTCTTTAAAGATACATGGTCTCCCAAGGACCATAGTGTCATATAGAGACTCGACAATGATGTTAAAACACAATCAAAATCACTAGATCTCCTTTAATTTTGTAGTATATGGACTACCCTAGGTTGAATTTCTCAAGGATACAATCATGCAATTCCTAATCTTGTTGAATAGAAATCAAACTATGATTCATTAGATAATCATCTAGAAGTCATCCATACAAATTGACATCACAATTGCAGTTGCTAATTAACATGGATTGAAGCACATAATTAGTTATTAGGTGATCAATTGATTACCTAACCTTGATTAGATTGGGATTAGTCAATCCTAACCTAACACAATCCAAAATCTCAAGTGAAATCATAATCATGAAAACGAGTCAAGAATTGGAAAGAAAAGAAAGACATATAGAATTTGCATAATAAAGAATTCAAGAATCAAACATAACCACAATCATGGAATCTTGAATTGATATAAGAGCTTAGCCTTCCATGGTAATTGTCAATGAAAACAGAGCACAAAGCATAAAGAAAACCTAGAAGAGAAGAAAGGAAAGCAAATAGAGAGGAAACTTGTCATCCAAGAAACCTCCAAAATCCATGTAAAATCTAAAAATGTCTCTCCCCCATAACCGTACTAATCAACTACTATTTATTACATGTTTTGAATTTCAGGAAGGTGGTATGGGCCAGAGGAACTCGCAGCCCAAAGGCCCACCAACCAAGGTCCCAAAGTTGGGCCAAAATATATAAAGAAAGGCCTAATAGAATGGGTGGAGAGGCTGCAACTTCAATTGGACTTTTGACACTAACAACGCTCGAACTGGGTTGAGCCAAATAGGGAGAATTTGTATATCTTTCTCTTAGCTTTCCAAAGCCACCAAGATTGTCCAATTTGGAGGGTCTATAGCTCCAGATAAGTCCAAAAAAGAAAATTAAGTCCAAAAATAAGCAATGATTAGCAACTAAATCCAATTAAGTCCAGTTAACCAAGACTCAACCAATATGTCAATATTAACCACAAAATAATGTCAAATATGACTAGCATAAGTCATTATTAATTGCCTCAAAAATGCTCTATCAAATTCCCCCCACACTTGAACTTTAGCACTTTAAGTAAATGATCAAATGAACTAAAGTAAATACAAATAAAGTGCAGCACTTACCAATGAATGTTTAAGTTAATAAAAGGAATAAGAGTACATGCATCCTAGAATTAAGGTACCCAACAATCTTATGAATTTACTTCTAACATCTAAAGCAAACAAGAGAACAATAAAACTTAAAGAATGACCTACAAATAAACACCCTATACTAACTAACAGTACCAAGCTTTGACTAACCTCTAATTTCTACAACTTGAAACACATTCACAAATGATCAAATGGGCTTTTATTAAGGTTGTAATGTTTCCAATGACAAGGTAGGATATGAGAAGTAATTTAAGGTTACACAACCAAAGAGGGAGGATGAGCAATTGGGAATAAGTCAATAAGCACAAAGATCATTGATAATGCTGTTGACGCACTATCAAAGTACTAGATTTCCCTTGATTTTGATAGTGTAGGGGCTAACCTAGGTCGATTATCACAAGGACACATTCTTATCATACCTAATCTATATAGCTGAAACCAAATGTTATGTAGAGAGTTATGCAGAAATTCGAAAACTAGAATAGTAAAGAAAACAGGATGTTTTGTTTAGCATAGAAATTGCAGTGAAAATTGACAAAACAAAAGGGAGTTTAAACGAAATAAGAAGCATCAATTAAGAAATTCAATCATGCACTCATTATCATGGCTCTCCTAAAGATTTATGCAATTTCATATCAACCAACCTAAGAAAACAAGTAATCACCTAACATTTGTCTATGCATATTCACGCTCCCTAATTAACATAGATTCAAGAGCATATTGGTTGAATGCAAGTTATCAATCAATTGCCTATTGCTAATGTAATCCAAAATGCAGCGAGATCATAATCATGAAATCAGAATAAGAATTGGAAAACATAACAACAAAAATCGCATAAAGAAAGTGTCGAATTAGGAGCTCAAACCAGTTGCAATCATAAATCTTGAATTGATAATAAAGTTAGCCTTCCATGTTCATTGCCATGGGAGACTTTGCAACATTCAAAGAAAAGAAGAAAATAGAGAAGATACAGAAGGAAATTCGCCCCAGAAATGCAACAGAGGAAAATCTCTCTCTGGAATAGAACGAGAACAAAAGACTCTTCTTTATGCAATAACTTCCAACTCCTTAACTAAAAGTCTCTAGCCTTTTTATACCTAGCAAAACTAACTAACTAACTAACAAAACTAACTAACTAACTTTTTAACTTCCTAACTCCTTCCTAACTGATCACATGGTCGAATTTTCCATAAAGGATAGGCTTGGACTGAAGCTTGAGCAGCCCAATGTCTGCCAAGATACAACTATGCTAGAACGAACTCAGTTGGTTGGAACACTTTAGCTGGTTGGGACGACTTTAGCTGGCTGGGACGACTTCAGCTGGTCGGGACGACTTTAGCTAGCTAGGACGCACTCGGTCTCGGTTGGGACTCGGTCTTTACTGGCGAAGTGGGAGGACTCGGTCTTGGCTGGGCAAGAGGACTGAGTCTCAGTTGGGTGAGAGGACTCGGTCTCCAGATAAGGCCTGCAAAAGATAGTAACCTCTTAGTGAGTATTTAAATTCGAGAATAAGGAAGGATTTACAGTTATCTCCAATTTAGCTCAATAACCCAAAACTCAACCAATTTGTGATTATTAAACACAAAATAATGTCAACTATGTCCAATCTAAGTCCCTATTAGATGCCTCAAATATGTGTTATCAATCATCCCCAAAACAATGCAAGTCCCAAAAAACAATGCACAATAATACTAGACAAATAAGGTCCACTTTGTCTCCTTTCCTCTTTTTTTCATATTCTTTCTTTCTATTTCAGTTTACCTTCTCTTTTTTACACTACTACAACCTTTTGTTGAATTTTTTTCTTTCAACCTTTTTATTGCCTTTTTCTTTCTTTGATTTACTTTTTTTCAAAAAGAAATCAACCTAATACCACAATTACCACTTGTAAAAGCCAAATTATTGAGGTACCACTTGCAAAGTCTTGGGGTATCACCTGTCCACACTTATTTAGAACCCATTCCTAAAACAATTCCAAAGCTCCTTTAACCCCTAAGCTTTGGGTGATTTTGGTTTTTCACTTTTAGACTTGGAATGAGTTATAATATCAAAGAAAGGGTTAGATAGACTCAAAATGGGTAAGCAAGGGATTTAATGCAAGGTAAGTCCATTTGGCTAGTGGCTATAAAGAAATAAGGCCTAACTCATATCACCAATGCATTTGAGACAAGAGGCATAAAAGAGAGTCAAGTTAAAACCTAGAGTAACTAGCAACACATGTGCAAATCACACAAGAAGGAAGGGAATGGCAAGATGCAAGGCATCAACATACAAAGCTCAAAATCTCACAAGGATAAATTCTCTATCATCAATGATTCAAACTTTAATTTCCAAGCCACTCATTAAACTAAAGATGCAAAAGTGGTTCCATATCAAGTTGTGAAACCTCTCAATCAAGAATGATTCAACTATTCACAATTTATACAACCTAGAAATCCACTTCGAAGTGCTCAAAACTGCAAAATATTTTCCCCCTTTTTTTTAGAAAAATCAAATTTGACTGCAAATAGAAAATTTGAAAAATAGCGAAAAAAACAGAAAAAAAAATAGCAAAAACAATAAAAATTGAAAACAAGAAAAACATGCACAAATTGGGCACTCAATTAATCCAATACAAGTACAATCACAATCAATAAAATCATCAAAACCAGGAAATTCAGAATACAAATTTATTGTTTGCTATTGTGGTAGCTCCATGCCACTCCTCAAGGTTATGGCACTCATATTTGCTTGCGGACTAAAACTGGTTTGAGAGGGAATCAATCTAGAACCTTTGGACTATAGTTGTTTCACAATGGTGGCCAATTGTCCAATCTGTGTTTGCAAGTCTTGAATTGTAGCAATCACATTTTGTTGAAACTGAATGTTACTTTTAGCCATCTGCTTGACCAAATCCTCCAATGAATTCTACTGTACAAGTTGTATAGGTTGTTGTTGTCTAAATAAAGGTGGTGGTTGTTATCTCTTCTAATTCAGAGGTACATTTTGCATTGGGTGAGAACCATATATCTAATTTAAGTACTGATCATAAGACTTCCTATACTGTTGACCACCCATCATTGCAGCAACTTCAGCATTGTCTGGTTCAGTTTCTTGCAAAGTGGGGCACGCATTAGTTGGCTACTCTATAAAATCACAAATGCAATACACTCTCACTTGCAGACTAATGTGGTGTTGTCCAATGGCTAATTGTCTAACAAGATAGGTCAGTTTAGTTATCTTATTTTCCAATATGTGATTATCAACAACAATTACCTCATTCATTACACTAGATGCAGTAGGCTCCCTAACACCAAATTATTGAGTGTTACCCGCCATATTGAAAATTAAATTTCTTGCACCATGAAACTTCTTAAGATGCTTGTGAGGATCTTTACATGCAAGACCATGACACTTAGGCAACAAGAGCTTGTTCCAATTTAGGATATCGAATACACCAAGGTTGGCACATAATATTAGGTGTAGCCAACTCCTTCAAGGTGAACCATATAATCTAGACTTAATTTGGATATGCAAAAACCAAGATCAAAATCAGAATTAGCAGGATCAAAATCAAAATTAGCAATATCATATTTGTGAATAGCAGAATCAGATGCAAAAGCACTATTATTATGATTACTATTAGCTACTTCACTACTCCTAGGACTTTTTATCAACCTATGGAATGTCCTATCTATTTTTGAATTCAATCATGCAATTTACCAGGATTACTCCTAGTCATATACCATAGAAATAGATGGACCAAAACAATGAGAAAAAAGTAGAAAACAGTATAATTGACATAAACAGTAAAATGATAGCAAAAAAAATTTACACCATAGTGACATTATATGATTTATTTATGATTTTTGGAATTATTAGGTGATTTTTAAAACTCATGAAAATAAAAAAATTGATATACCACTCACTATACTAGGATTTCTACTACCACTCCTTGCCTACTACCACTCCTTGCCTACTACTACTATGCCCCCTAATCTTGATAATTCTACACAAAAGGATGTGTAAACTACTCATGCAAACAACCTATATACCAAAAATAGTAAAAATAAATAAATATAAAAATAAAAAATAAATTAACTAAAAATTAAAAAAATAAAATATCACAAGATTAGGACACAATAGCTTGTGTCTCCAACAACGGCGCTAGTTTGATAATGTTGTCAGAACACTATCAAAACTACTAGACTTTCCTTCCATTTTCAATATAGGGACTAACCCAGGTCAAATTTCTTAAGGACACAATCATGCAATGCCTAATATTATTGAACAAAAAACCAATTTGAATGCAAAAATGGTGGTTTATATGTAAAACAAAATTATGCAAAAAATAGAATTATGTAGAAAACAAAAACATAAATTGAAAAAAAATTTATGTAACACCAATCCAAGGATCTAATCATGTAGTTTTGTTATCACAATTCACATAAAGGGGCAAATTCATATCTACTCAACATTTATTAGATAACCATCTAACATTCGTCCATACAAATTGAAATCACAATCGTAATCCCTAATTAACATGGATTCAAGCACATAATTGGTTGATTTTAGGTGATCAATCAATTACCTAACCTCGATTATATTGGGATTAATCAATTTTACCCTAACACAATCCAAAATCTCAAGTGAACTCATAATCATAAAAACGGGTCAAGAATTGGAAAGAAAAGAAAGACAAAATAGAATTTTCATAATAAAGAATTCAAGAACTTAAACCTAACCACAATCATGGAACCTTGAATTGATACAAGAGCTTAGCCTTCCTTGGCAATCATCACAAAAAATGAAAAACAAAACATAAAGAAAACCTAGAAGAGGAGAGAGGAGAGATTAGAGAGATTAGAGAGATTAGAGAGATTAAAGAGAATAGAGAGGAAACTTGTGATCCAAGAAGCCTCAAAAATCCATGTAAAATCTAAAAATGTCTCTCCCCTCTAACGCTACTAACCAACTACTATTTATTACATGCTTTGAATGCCAAGGAAGGTGGTATGAGCCAGAGAAATTCGCAAGCCGATGGCCTACCAACCAAGGTCCCCAAATTTGGGCAAAATATACAAAAAAAAAGACTCAACGAGAGTGGGTGCAAAGGCTGCAAATTCACGTGGACTTTTGACACTAAAGACGGTCAAGCTAGGTTGAGGTCAAAAGAGAATTTGTAGATCTTTGTCTGAGCTTTCCAAAACCACCAAGATTGTCCAATTTAGAGTTCTATAGCTTTAGATATAGCCTACACAAGATGGAAACATCATAATGAAAATTAAGTTCAAAAATAAGCAAAGATTAGCAATTAAACCCAATTCACTCCAATTAATCAAAACTCAACTAATGTGTCAATATTAACCATAAAATGATGTCAAATATGTCTAGAATATGTCACTATTAAGTACCTGAAAAATGCTCTATCAATAACTTTTAAATAAATGAAAGGAAATGAAAACTCAAAACCAATACTAAAGAAGCCGATGAAGACAACCAAAAAAATGCAATAGAATAGAAAGCTACTCAAATCAAGAATCACAATTAAGATAATAAGAAGACACTAAGTTAGAATGCTATTAATTTTACAGAAAAAAAAAAGACAAATTTTCATCATCCCAAACCAATCGTCCAAGCGCTAGTTGTCTGTATAAGTCAAAATGGATGGTCAAAGAAGTCAATAGATATTTGTACTGGCCAATGGACAATCGTATAGGTCAATATTACAAAAAATAGAAAATAGTTAGGGAAAACAATATAAAATTATTTTTAAGCACGTGTGGAATGTCTATGGATCTGTAACTAAATATTTGTTATGCTTTTTTTTGTAAAATTCTTTTTTATCATGCTCTATTTCTATAGCACTAAATTTCACCATGACATTGATCTTAGTCAATCCTTATCAATTTTTTTATCCAATTCTTTTTCAAAAAATTACGACAAAACTTTTTCTCAAATCATAATCAATTGTTGCTATCAAGGATCTCCTCAAAATTGAAAGGAAAACTCAATTGCGATGCTCCATTTTTCTTAGATTTTGAAATTGAACCATAAAAATGCAATTTCACCAAGCAATTTAACAATTGAATCAATTACAACTTGAATTGCGCCAATTAAATGATAGAAAATAGCTAGGTAGGCAAAACCTGAGCTAAAATTTCAGAACGCAAGACAAATTGAAGCTAGATTATGCATCCGAGTGGACTACCTCTTGACACGAGTTCAAATTATGCAAAATGGTGAAGAACGTGCTTCAATTGAACACACTATGAAGTGAATTTGCAAATTTCTATCTGGTGAAGATCAGATACTAGAGCTCATGAGCTCTTATATGACCTGATATGATCTAGATTCTAGAACTTAGGACTTGGATAAGTCTTGATTAGAACCACTCTCATGGACTATCTTGACTCTACCTTGATCCTCTACACTTCACAAATTCCATGATCATAATTGAAATTAGAATAGGATTTTAGGATTTTTGAATTATTTAAGTAAAGTAAATTATGGAAATTAAAGATAGGATAAAGGAATTGAAGAAAAATTGAAAGAGTTAAGAAATGGCTTGCCATAGATTTTTAGGGGAAGATTAGATAAGAAAATTGAGATTCGCCACAAGCATCATGGAAAACTTGATGAGAATAAAGTGTTCTAATCCAAGAACAAAGGAGAGTCACTCTCTTAATTGCTAAAAGGAAAATGTCATTCAAAATGAGTTCAAAACCTGATACAACGTACCTAAGTTCAGCTAATTGGGCCTTGGGCCATGAGTTATAAGTTAAAATCCCGTGAATACGCCCAGCAAGGCCTTCCTAAGATTATGCATCCAAAGATGAGAAAAGTCAACAACTAAGTTAATGGCTTCCAAGATTTGTCCATGCCCTAGAGTTGACCTAAGGAATCTTCGTCCAAAGCTAACTGAGCCAAGAGGTGCATTCCTTAAAAGGGGTCTTCCATTGTCCAAAGGTTGTTAGCATCCATAGGGAGAGCTCAAGGCCTTAGCATCCAAACACGTCAACCATATGGTTCTTCTAGAGGACACGCTTATCCAAAGGCTTCATAGAACCTCCGGGAAGCTTCATATGTCACATTGAGCTCATTGGCTAAATAGAACGTCCAAAGACGCGAAGTGCATCCAAAGGCACTACGAGTGCCCATAAGGCATTATGCATCTAAAGAGCTTTATGAGGCCATTCTATTTATTACAAGCTACACAAAATCCTATACACAGGTGTCCAAACTACACATGGACAATACAAATAAATGTGGATCCTGCTTTGGACGACCCTTATCCTCTAAATAGGTCCCTATTCCTTTATGCTTCAGATTCCAACTTCTTCAATCTTCCCTTAATTAGAGGAACTTGAAGGCTCTCCCTTATAGTTCCTACTGAGTCCCTTCGCAACTCTTCTTGGTCTCCCTAGTTCATATCACCATATGTCAATATGACATGCATCAAAGAATATTATCATTCTTTGCTTTTAGTAATCATAGTTATGTCCCTTTAACAAATAAGTTCTACTGACAGCATGTCCTTCAGTGTCCATAGTGCTTATATATGGATCTTGTCCCATGTACTTGTTAGATGCTCATTGATGATGTGCGTTTTTACAGTCGTTTTACGCGCTTATCAAATAACTAAAGCTAACTATAGTATAGCTAACCCTAGGTCATTCTTCTCAAGGACACAGTGTGTTCAGTTGTGAATTGGTGTCAAGTAACGGAAGTAGAATCTGAGATGTAGAATACTGACTCGTCTCGGCAATGGCCGAGTTGCTCTCAACAGAGACTGAACCGAGTCGATCTCAACAGAGACGATCCGGCTTGGTCTCGGTTGAATGCAGACAGACGCTACAGAGATGGACTGTCTCTGTCTCAGACTTAGAAAGCAGTAAACAAGGGGGGTTGAAATGCAATTGGAATCAAAACAGAAGTTAACTATAATCAAAATGCAATTACGCTACTCCTAATGCTATTACTGTTACTGTGTTCATGTTTAGTTCCAATAATCAAGTTCTTTCTGGTTCAATCATTCCAATTACAATCCTCATCAGCCTCTAGTGTTCTTATGGCAATCGCCAAAGGTTCGCCCCTTACCATACCGAGGAATTACACAATCGCCACCTCATCAGTTGGCAGAGATTAAGTTCAAGCTGATTTTAGATTCTCAATCAACAATCGTTAAGTGATTACCTACTGAATTAGCTAAACCAGTTCCAATCGGCTTCGTTTAGCATTGTTCCGTTACCAGGTGCAATCGCAACACAGTAATTGAACTTAGATTTCAGGAATGCAATGGAGTTCAGAATTCAGAAAATGCTCATAATATTGAAAGCAAAATACAAACACAGGGCCTGGATTCGATGATTCCATCTTCCACGACGATCGCCATGGACGACGATGATGATTCACCTCAACTAGCTAAGACGCTGAGGTTCAGGTCCACCAGAGTGCGTTGGTGCTCCAATCGGTCTCCTCTGATAACCTTCGGCCTCTCAGTTCTCAGCCTGCATTTCCTCAATCGAGAGAAACGCCATTAACAGCACTGTGTACCACCGTGAGCGGAGGAGAAGAGAATTATGAACGCGGGAAAAAGCTTGAATGCCAAAAAGCCCCTATTCGTTCAGAGTTCTATCTATTTATACATGAGTGGGCACAGCTAACGATGCTAACAGAATTACATGTACAATTCCTACTCTGCCCTTTTCTGTGACTTGCGATGCAAGCTACTCCAGGTAGTGACGTGAAGCTGAGCTGGATCCACGGTGTTTCTGATTGCTAACGTGGAGTTCCACCTAGACCTGCCTGATTGGGCTCTCTGCATAGGTTGAGTCTCGGCCTGGCCGAGAGGCTCTCGGCCTGGGCTTCCGATGGCGGGCTAAGTTGGGCTGAACCTGCAATGAAGAGATGGTTAGCTAAAAATCTTGATTAAGCACAGATTGTGTTTTACTTCAAGTTTAGGCCATTAATCTGGATCTTAGCTAACAGTCATCTTTTAAGCTCGTGAGTTGTTCAACGGTGCCCTTCTTAGGTCCACTTAAGATGTGCATTTTATGACCCATCAAACCCCCACACTTAGCCTTTTGCACTCCTGGGCAAAACATATGACTCAATTTAAGGGTGACTTTAGTGAGAGAATTTCCCGTTTGATTTCCTTAAGCTGACTCTACAGAGTCGGCCTCTCTTCATCCCGGTTCAAAGCGCTCGTGCAGTCGGGGAGCTACTTCCTTTGGTTCTCAGGGGCCTTCATGGTTTCCAATTGTGAAAGGGTGCCCCCAGAGTGATAGAACTTTTACTCATGTGCTCAATTTTCTCGCTTCTCTCAAGTGTCTGGGCTGTGTTTACACTCAGCATTGCATGGAATTGGTGTCACCATATCTTGACAGAGCTCTCCTCTTACACCTGCAAAACACAGTAGTTATGATCACTAGGACTTTTCTGGCTTGTAGCGAGGTTGAGGTTATGGGTCGAATAGATGTAAGAAAACTAGCTTCAGGACCCACGGGGAGGAGAGGAGCAATGGGGAGTGAGTGTAACCAGTATGAGGGCGGTCCCTGGTGTCTTTGTGGTCTCCTTTGATCTTTATTTACTCGCCGTTTTTCATTCTTTCTTTCTTTTACTCATGTAGCTTGCTGATCTTGTTTATTTCAGCTCATTCATTCTAGCTGCCTGTTTTCTATTTTTATGTACTTTCTTTTCTTTTCTTTCATTCCATTTTCTTCTTCCTTTCTTTTCTTCTTCTGAACCTTCAGCTGCTTTTTGGTCGACTTCAGCTCCCTAGACTTCCCCCACACTTGATTCTAACTCACTCCCAAGACGATTCCACGACTCCTCGGCTTCTCGAGGGTGAGGTAAGAATGGTTTTTCTGGCCTCGGCTTGTGGTGAGCTGCAAGAAAAGTGGTCAATTTAGGCTCAAAAGGGGGGTGACAAGGGTCAGCTTGTTTTTGGACAGCTTATTTGGCTCTGGGCTCATAAGAAATATGTCCTAGATCATTTCATTTCTGCATGTGTAAAACAGTTGTATCCAGAGAGTTAAGGCAAAATTTAGTACACACAATTAACATGCTTGCAAAAATCACTCAGAAAGAAGGGAGATGGCAGAGTGTAAGCCGTCTCTGTTGCAAGGCTCAAATTCTCACGCTGGCTGATTCTGTTCCTTCACTCTGAAGATTCCCTCTTCCCATTTCCACCATTTAGCACTTAAGACCCAGAGGTTTGGTTCCCTTCAGGCAGAGCAGCTTCTGCTCGGGAATGAAGAGATTCCTTCTACTGGCTCGTCAGACTCTCGGACTCAGCAAGGACTTTCCTCTCTTCTTTTGGACATGTAATTCTGCTAGGATAAGGTCATTCCGGCAGTGGCAGACTCGGCAGTGGGACTCTTTTATTAAACACAAACTTAAGCAGAAAAAATACTAGTGAGACTTAAAATGGTATGTCAGATATGTAAGAAACGAAATGGAAAAGTTAGAGGGAAATGAAAAAGTTAGAGAAGAGAAGGGCAGATATGACGTGAATGATCAGTTCCAAAATGGACAGAACCCCCCCACACTTAATCTCGGCATTGCCCTCAATGCTTAGATAGGAGGGGTAGGCCAAGTCGGCCTAGGCACTGCCATCTGGTGGAGTCGGCTCCACCAATGAAATGTTCTCTGTGTTCTCTCCCATTGGTGCTGGACCTTCGAGGAAAGGTTTGACTTGGTGCCCATTGACCTGAAAGGTGCGGTTGGTCTGTTCTTCTCTTAGCTGCACTGCACCGTGGGGAAATATGTCAGTAATAACAAAAGGTCCATCCCATTTGGAGCGAAGCTTACCAGCTATGAGTTTTAATCTGGAATTGAATAGCAACACTTTTTGGCCAATCTGGAGATCTTTCCTCAGGATATGTTGGTCGTGGAACTTTTTTACTTTCTGCTTGTAGATCCTGGCGTTTTCATAGGCTTCCATGCGAAGTTCATCTAATTCTTGAAGTTGGAACTTCCTATGCTCTCCTGCTTGGTCATAAGCCATGTTGCATTGCTTAACTGCCCAGTAAGCTTTATGCTCGAGCTCCATAGGAAGGTGACAGGCTTTCCCGAACACAATTCGATAGGGAGACATCCCTAGCGGTGTTCGATATGCAGTCCTGTGAGCCCATAGAGCATCCTCAAGGAGTCTACTCCAGTCCTTCCTGCTGGGATTAGTCATCTTTTGCAGAGTGTGCTTGATTTCCCTATTAAACACTTCAACTTGCCCATTTGTCTGGGGGTGATATGTTGTGGCTATCCTGTGTGCTACCCCATATTTTTGAAGAAGGGAGGCCATGGCTCTGTTGCAGAAGTGACTCCCTTGGTCACTGATGAGCGCTTTTGGGACACCGAACCTGCAGAAAATATTGGACTTAAGAAAGTCCACTACTACCTTGGCATCATTGGTTCTGGTGGGAATGGCTTCTACCCATCTTGATACATAATCGACGGCAAGCAGGATGTATGAATATCCATTGGAGATTGGGAATGGTCCCATGAAATCGATACCCCAGACGTCAAAGACTTCACAAAACAGGATGGGTTGTTGGGGCATTTCATGTCTTTGGTTCAAGGCCATTCCTGCTTTCTGACATCTGTTGCAGGAGGAGACGAATTGATGAGCGTCTCTGAAAATAGAAGGCCAATAAAGGCCACAATCAAGCACTTTCCTGGCAGTCCGAGATGAGCCGTAGTGGCCTCCTCTAGGGGCCGAATGGCAGAAGTGGAGGACCGACTTGATCTCGGCATCGAATGCACTGCGGATGATCTTATCACTGCATAATCTCCATAGATAGGGGTCATCCCATACGTAGTGCTTAGCATCACTTCTGATCTTCTCTTTGTAAGTTCGGGATGCCTCGGGTGGAAATTGAGATGTTGCCACGAAATTACAAATGTCTATGCAAACCATGGTGTAGCCGTCTTGAGGTGCGGGAGTTGCTCGTCGGGGAACTCGTCTCGGATAGGCAATTGTTCGCTTTCTCTTTCAATCCTGCTGAGGTGGTCTGCTACAGAATTCTCAAGCACCTTTCTTATCTCCGATATCCGGTCGAATTCTTGGAGAAGAAGCATCCACCTGATTAGTCTCTCTTTGGCATCCGGCTTCTTCAAAGAAGTACTTGAGAGCCGAGTGATCGAGAACACGACTATCTTAGAACCGAGAAGGTAGGAGCGAAACTTATCAAGGGCAAACACAATTGCCAGGAATTCCTTCTCGATCGTCGTGTAATTTTGCTAGGCTGAGTCCATGGTTCTAGACGCATACGCAATAACGTGGACTGGTTGGCCGACTCGCTCTCGGCCGAGAACAGCTCCTAGTGCCGAATTGGATGCATCGCACATGAGCTCAAATGGCAGGTCTCGGTCTGGTGCTTGCAGGATAGGTGCGGATGTGAGTTTGTTCTTCAGCTCCTGAAATGCCTTAATGCAGGGCTGGTCAAAGTTGAAATCCACATCCTTCTGTAGAAGTTGGGATAGAGGCAGCTATTTTGTCAAGTCTTTGATGAATCTTCTATAAAAACCTGCATGTCCCAAAAATGAAGCGAACTTCCCGCACGAAGCGGGGTTTGGAAGGGGACGTGACTATGTCTATTTTCGCCTTGTCCACTTCGATGCCTCTGTTGGAGACCAGGTGTCCCAACACTATTCCCTCGGTCACCATGAAATGGCATTTTTTGAAGTTGAGAACCAGGTTCGTGTCCATGCATCTCTTCAACACCTTGGACAGGTTGTTCGGGCATCGTCGAATGATTCTGCATACACCGTGAAGTCATCCATAAACACCTCCATGCAATCCTGTAGCAAATCCGAGAAGATGCTCATCATGCAACGTTGAAATGTACTGTTGCATTGACAGGCCGAATGGCATGCGGGTTTACGCAAAAGTGCCAAACGGGCATGTGAAAGTGGTCTTATGTTGATCCTCCGGTGCTATGTGTATTTGCATGTATCCTAAGAATCCATCCAGAAAACACTAATGGGATTTCCCTGCTATTTTTTCTAACATTTGGTCAATAAAAGGCAAAGGAAAGTGATCCTTGCGGGTTGCCTGATTGAGTCTTCTGTAATCTATACACACCCGCCAGCTGTTCTGAATCCGTGTAGGTACCAACTCATCTTGTTGGTTTTTCATGATGGTCATTCCAGATTTCTTTGGCACTACTTGCACAGGACTTACCCATTGGCTATCTGAGATGGGGTAGATGATGCCTGCAGCAAGCAGCTTCGTGACTTCTTTCTTGACCACGTCTAGAATGGTAGGATTCAGCCTTCGTTGCTGTTGCCTTATGGGCTTAATATCCTCCTCCATTAATATTCTGTGCATGCATATGGAGGGGTTAATACCTGGAAGGTCAGAAAGTTTCCACCCAATTGCCTTTTTGTGTTGCTTAAGGACTTCCAACAGCTTGTCTTCTTGCTCTAAGAGGAGGTTACTTGCAATGATGACTGGGAGCTGCTGTTCACTGTCCAAAAAGGCATATTTGAGGTGGCTAGGCAATGGTTTCAACTCTGTGGGAGGTGGAGATGGAACTGGAGATTCCTGAGTTACGGCTCTCGGATCCGTCTGGCCGGCTTGTTCTAGACTCGGCATTAGGGCTGTCGTCATGGCCTCGGCCTTGTACTCGCCTCTATCGGCTCAGATTGAGGTCGGCCTTGTTCCCTTTGTAGCTTCGATCTTGGATCCGGGTGGAGCAATGAGCTTCTTGGCTCGAGTCTGGTCCTTACTAGCCGAGATGGTTTCGGTTAGTGTGTCGGCTTGTGTGTTTGACTCGTCGGCCGAGTTGACTTTTGAACTTGCATTGACTCGGCCTTCTTTGGCCGACTTCACTTCGGCCGTGAATATTGTTGCCAATTGTGCAGGTAGAGGCTTCGTAGTCTCGGCAACTTTTACCTCTGCACTATTCTCATTCTCTGAGGGGTCAGGATAGCAGACTTGGTTTATTAACCTGGTTAGTTCTTTTTCAAATGCCAAGTTGCTGACGTCACTGTGATCATCCTCAGAGTCTGGGGGTTTTAGCACTCCATTATGGTTGGCCTTGGAGCAGCTACTGGCTTCGGCAGTTCTAGCAAGATCTTCCATTCCCTCACTGCAATTGTCTAGTTGGAAGTATTC
This sequence comes from Mucuna pruriens, assembly GCA_025330945.1. NCBI lineage: Eukaryota > Viridiplantae > Streptophyta > Magnoliopsida > Fabales > Fabaceae > Mucuna > Mucuna pruriens. Next base: position 68,081 of record JAENHJ010000488.1, on the reverse strand, counting down.
CTCCACCAACTGTTCCATTATGTCTATGCCAAAGAGAGAGTGATCTTCTGGGGTGCTTCATGGCTTCAAAAAATGTTGAACTGCACCAATGTGTCACCGAATTCCATAGAGAGTGTTCCTGATGTACGTCGATCTTCGCCCTGCCGTCATTAGAAATGGTCTCCCCAGTATCAATGTTGATCCTTTTCCGGATGCTTCGTCCTCCATGTCAAGCACATAGAAATCAGCTGGAAATATTAGTTCATTCACCTGGACGAGGACATCTTCGAGAACTCCCAGGGGTTGCACGATGCTTCTATTAGCAAGCTGTATGGTCATCCCTGTAGGTTCCAGATCTCCGAAATTGAGGGACCTATAAGTTGATGCGGGCATGACGTTGATTGACGCCTCCTGTGTCCAAAGATAGCATCAGCGAATGTGCAATCACCGATAGTGCATGGGACCGAGAAGATACCGGTCTCGCACTTCTTTGGTAAGACACTGTGAAATCCCTGCAGTGGGATGGATCCTAGTTAAGCTTGAGACCACACCTCCAAGTTCTCGATTCCCTTCATCTTTCTTCTTTTGTAATGATAATTCCTTTGAGGAATTTTGCGTTTCTAATTTGCTTGATCGCATCGAGAAGTGGAATGTTGATTTCCACCTTCCCAAACATCTTCAGCAGCTCGTCATCAGAATCTGGTTTTTCGTGCCGAGACGGTCCGGGATGGAAATGGCAATGGACAGTTGTCTATGGTTGAGATGGTGAGTCGGCCATTGCTTCAGAGTCGGCTTCAGGCTGCAGCATACTGATGCTGTGCAGGCCGGTAATTCTTTGCCGCTTCTGAGTATTACTGCATTGGCATTCCCTCTCAGATTCGGAATGGGTTGGGAGGGAAGGCTGCTTGAGCCAGCTGACTGTAACTCGCTCACAGTATTTGCTAGCTGTCCTATCTGCATCTTGAGGTCCTGGATGGTGGCGGTCATATTCTGTTGGAATTGTAGGTTGCTGGAACTTACTGACTGTTGAAATTCTAAATTGCTTGTTGCCAGCTGCTTCATTAAGTCTTCTAGTGATGGAGAATTGCCTTGGGTAGGAGTTCTCTGTTGCTGTGGTGGGAAGGATGGTGCTGGGTGTTGCAGAGTCGACTGCCGGTAACCAGCCACTCCATAGGGTACATTTGGCATGGTTTCGGCTCTTTGAGCTGCATATGGTCCTTGTTGTGGGCTAGGCCGAAATGGTTGTCTCCCATATGGTTGATTATCGAACTGCCGGTTCTGGTATGGCTGCTTCCCGTACTGGAATCCTCCTACGGCTCCAACACTTTCTGTTTGGCTAGACTCGGTTTCTTGGAGAGTGGGGCACAGATCAGTTGGATGCTCCATTGAAGTACATATGCCACAGACCTTTGCTGCCATGGCTGGGTGATGTTGACTAACAGCCAGTTGTCTCACCAGAGATGTCAATTCGGTTAGCTGGTTCTCCATCCTTTGGTTGGAGGCTGCACCGATTTCGTTCACTGGCCGAGATGGATTCGGCCCTCTGATCCCAAATTGTTGAGTGTTGCTCGCCATGTTCGAGATCAGATGCCTTGCTGCTACTGGTGTTTTGTCCATTAATGCTCCTCCACTGGCGGCATCAATCATGCTCCTGTCCATCATTGATAGTCCTTCGTAAAAGTACTGGATCAGCAACTGTTCGCTGATTTGGTGATGGGGACAGGTGGCACAAAGCTTGTTGAAGCGCTCCCAATATTCGTGCAGAGTCTCTCCTGTATGCTGCCTTATCCCACATATTTCCTTCCTGATGGTCGCAGTCCTAGAAGCTGGAAAGAATTTTTCTAGGAAGGTCCGTTTCATATCTCCCAAGGTGTTGAAGAGTGCTGGCTGCAGATATAGCCAGTCCTTTTGCAGCTCTGGCCCGCAGAGAATGGAAATGCCTTCATCTTTATGTAGTCTTCGATTCCTCATGGGCCTCATCGTGGAACAAACCACATGAAATTCTTTGAGATGTTTGTGGGGGTCTTCTCCTGCAAGACCATGAAATTTAGGCAACAAGTGTATCAAACCAGACTTCAATTCATATGTCTGAGCCGGCTCCAGTTGTGGATATTGGATACACCATGGTTGGTACACCACATCTGGAGTAGCTAGCTCTTTCAACGTCCTGTGAAATTGTTAGCACTAGTAATAAAATGGTCAGTACAAAACTGGTAAGAGTTAATGGCAGAATTCACACCACTACTGATATTTCTGTGGTATTTCTAATTTTTCGCAATCTGCGTAAAGTTAGTTCTATCTCTGGATCAAAAACATACAATGGGTCAGTGCTACTCCTAGTCATGCATCATGCGATTCAAAGTAATTAAAACAACAATTAATTCTACTGCAAAATTAAATGTAATGTATGCGAAATTAAATGTAATGTAGAGTCAGCAAATTTAATGTATGCAATGCAGAATTGAGAATTTATTCTATATCTATATGTATATATTTGTTTTTATTTTATCAGTGAATTCACGTAGAGATTTATTGACAAATTCAGACTCAAAAACTCTAAACGAAACTTCTACAACTCGGATTCGACTCGGTTTTTTTGGCACAATGAAAACACAAAAGAACTTGTGTCCCCTAAGAACGGCGCCAATTTGATGATGTGCGTTTTTACAAATGCTTTTTACGCTTATCAAATAACTAAAGCTAACTATAGTATAGCTAACCCTAGGTCATTCTTCTTCTCAAGGACACAAAGTGTTCAGTTGTGAATTGGTGTCAAGTAACGGAAGTAGAATCTGAGATGTAGAATACTGACTGCCTCGGCAATGGCCGAGTTGCTCTCAACAGAGACTGAACCGAGTCGATCTCAACAGAGACGATCCGGCTTGGTCTCGGTTGAATGCAGACAGACGCTACAGAGATGGACTGTCTCTGTCTCAGACTTAGAAAGCAGTAAACAAGGGGGGTTGAAATGCAATTGGAATCAAAACAGAAGTTAACTATAATCAAAATGCAATTACGCTACTCCTAATGCTATTACTATTACTGTGTTCATGTTTAGTTCCAATAATCAAGTTCTTTCTGGTTCAATCATTCCAATTACAATCCTCATCAGCCTCTAGTGTTCTTATGGCAATCGCCAAAGGTTCGCCCCTTACCATACCGAGGAATTACACAATCGCCACCTCATCAGTTGGCAGAGATTAAGTTCAAGCTGATTTTAGATTCTCAATCAACAATCGTTAAGTGATTACCTACTGAATTAGCTAAACCAGTTCCAATCGGCTTCGTTTAGCATTGTTCCGTTACCAGGTGCAATCGCAACACAGTAATTGAACTTAGATTTCAGGAATGCAATGGAGTTCAGAATTCAGAAAATGCTCATAATATTGAAAGCAAAATACAAACACAGGGCCTGGATTCGATGATTCCATCTTCCACGACGATCGCCATGGACGCATTTACGATGATTCACCTCAACTAGCTAAGACGCTGAGGTTCAGGTCCACCAGAGTGCGTTGGTGCTCCAATCGGTCTCCTCCTGATAACCTTCGGCCTCTCAGTTCTCAGCCTGCATTTCCTCAATCGAGAAAACGCCATTAACAAAGACTGTACCACCGTGAGCTTTTAGGAGAAGAGAATTATGAACGCGGAAAAAGCTTGAATGCCAAAAAGCCCCTATTCGTTCAGAGTTCTATCTATTTATACATGAGTGGGCACAGCTAACGATGCTAACAGAATTACATGTACAATTCCTACTCTGCTTTTTTCTCGTGACTTGCGATGCAAGCTACCCAGGTAGTGACGTGAAGTCGAGCTGGATCCACGGTGTTTCTGATTGCTAACGTGGAGTTCCACCTAGACCTGCCTGATTGGGCTCTCTGCATAGGTTGAGTCTCGGCCTGGCCGAGAGGCTCTCGGCCTGGGCTTCCGATGGCGGGCTAAGTTGGGCTGAACCTGCAATGAAGAGATGGTTAGCTAAAAATCTTGATTAAGCACAGATTGTGTTTTACTTCAAGTTTAGGCCATTAATCTAGATCTTAGCTAACAGTCATCTTTTAAGCTCGTGAGTTGTTCAACGGTGCCCTTCTTAGGTCCACTTAAGATGTGCATTTTATGACCCATCACTCATCCTCTAGAGGATGAGCTATGATACCAACTAAAGATAATGGGTTACACATAAGATAATAGGATCAACTCCTTCCCCCTATGACCCTTTTTGGTCTTAGGCTAGTAAATGTAGTTTAGTATTAGCTTAGTGGTTGAATCATGTTTAAAGGAACCTATATAAGTCACTTTTAATTAGTGTCAATCACTTTTGAATGAAATAGAAACTTGCTCTAAAAGAATGGGCAGAATCTCTCTAGTTCTTATTGAAGAACATTAAATTCTCACTAAGATCCTTTAGAATCTTACGGCAAATACTCAACCAACCTTATCAAGGTTGCTTTAGGTGGTTCATAATGTTGTCGAAACACTACCAAAATCACTAGATTTCCACAACTCTTGCAACATTCACACCTACAATATCTACAACTCTTGCATCTACATTAATAGCACCACTAATTTCTATACAAATAGGGCACTCAGATAATCTAGTACAGGCACAATCATAATCAGTAAAATCATCAAAATCAAGAAATTGAAAATGTAGATTTATTGTTTGCTATGTTGGTAGCTCCTTGCCACTACTCAAGGTTATGGCACTTACATTCACTTGTCGACTGATAACGGTTTAAGAAGTAATTTGTCCAAAACCTTTGGACTACATTTGATTCACAATGATGGCTAATTAGCCAATTTGTGTTTGCAAATCCTGAATTATGGCAAACACATTTTGCTAGAATTGAATATTACTCGTAGCCATCTGCTTGACCAAATCTTCCAAGGAATTTTGTTGTACATGTTCCATATGTTGTTGTTTGAATGAAAGTGGTGGTTATCTTTGGTGATTCTAAGGTACATTTTGCACAGGGTTAAAACCATATCTGAGGTTTGAGTACTGATCATTGGGCAACCTATACTACTGACCACCTATCATTATAGCAACTTCAGCATTATTCAATTCATTTTCTTGCAAAGTGGGGTACGCATCAATTGGATGTTCTACAAAAGCACAAATACCACACTCTGGCTGGTGGACTAGTGTTGTATTGTCTAATGGTTAGTTGTCTAATAAGAGAGGTCAGTTCAGTTATCTTATTTTCCAATCTCTAATTATCAGTAGCAATTACCTCATTCACTACTCTACATGCAATAGACTCCTTAATACCAAATTATTGAGTGTTACCTGCCATAGTGGAAATTAAATTTCTTGTAGTAGTTGGGGTCTTTTCCATCAACACTCCACCACTAGCAGCATTTATCATAGTCCTATCCATTAGCATCATTGATAGCTGAAGATTTAGTTGTTATTTCTCCTATCAAAATACTAGATTTACCTATGTTATGAGTAGCATAGGATCAACCTAGGTTATATCTCCCAAGGACACATGGTTTGATGATCGCTTAGTCGTGGTGGCAATATCAAATAAACTAGAGCTAACTATAGCATAGTGCAACACTAGGTCATTCTTCTCAAGGACATAGTATGCTCAATTATGACTTAATGTGTTTCATGCAAAATACTAAGTGTGTGGAATGTCGACTCTGTCTCGAATTGAGACGACTTCAGAATCAGTCTCAGACTGAGACACTGGACTCAGACTAGAGTTGGACTGACTCAGACTCAGACTGAAAATGTAAACAAGGGGTTTGGATTGCAAAGACGTGAAGCAAGATAGAAAATAAAATAAGTATGAAAGTAAATGCAAACTAATTAAACTATATATTGCATCAACACAATGGTTCAACAAGAAATCGGCTCTCGGTTCTCTTCTTTCAAAATTATGAATCTAAATCAACCTAGAATCTTACGACAATCGTCGAACGTCCGTGCGTTGCCGACCTAGGATTTACACAATCGCTACCTCATCAGTTGGCAAGGAGTATGCACATGGTTGATTTTAGGTTGTCTTATCGATTACCTAATTAAATTGCTAGATCGATTCTGATTAGCCTAACCTAGCATGATCCACCCTTGCAAATGCACAATTGTAACACAAGCAAGAGCAGATTAATAAGAGGATTTGCAATCAAGAAATAAGGAAACACAAACCAATAGCATTACTGAAATTGAGTATTGTTACAAAGTTGTGTGAATTCATGGGTTTCGCCTTCCACGACAATCGCCATGGCAGAACAGTGATGTTTCACCAGAGATGGCAAGAGCACTGGGGATTCAGTCCACTAAAGTGCGTCAGCTATATTGAGCAATCTCCTCTAATAACCTACGGCTTCCCAGACTCTACACCTACACCTTCTCGATCGACAAGACACTGTACTAAAGCACCATGCACGACCAATGGAATGGACGAGAGCAAGAGAATGAAGCATAGGCGTGACGATTAGTTTCTAAATTCAACAACTCTTTGCGCAGGCCCTTGCGCTCCTATATGTACACGCACAAGGCTCCTTGCTACACACGCCTCATCTAACTAACTCCTAATAGAATTCTAATTACACTTCCTGATTTTCCCTTATCATTTCCCTAATGACTACGTGTCACATACACGCCTCTAGAGCGGATTGGGCCGTGAAGCTAGGCTCGACTAGGAAGGGACGAGTCTGGCCGAGATGGTTCCTCTTAGGCCGAGACGCTTCTTTTTGGGCTGAGACGTCTCTGGAGTTGGCTTGTAAAAGAATCAAATCTTTTATTAGTTAAGATCCCATTATAGCACAGATTTATATTTTCCCTATTTCTAGGCCCATAATCTAAATCCTAGCTAAGAAGTGATTCTTAGTTACCAAATAGTCTCAACAATACCCATTTTACGCCTTTGTGGGTGTATAAAATATCACTTATCAGACCCCCCCCCCACGCTTACACTTTTGCACTCCTAGGCAAAATCAGAAATTATCATCAAGGAAATGAAAGAGAAAACTTATTGTGAGAAGAATCTAAAAAAATGAATTTCTCATGACAAAACAAAATTAAGAATGCATTCATCCCAGAATCAACATATTCAAGCAATCTATGGAAGCTACCGACTTCCACATCCAAGGAAAACAAGCAACCTACAAACATCAAAGGCAAACCGAGAAGTGGTAGAGCTCTCTCAGGTAAATTCTCTCAATCCCTCAACAGTTTGTGGTTATATATACACTCAAACATCCCATGTTAGTTAGCACTACCAAACTTTGACTAGCCTCTCCTTCTACACCTTCAAAAACACATGCAATAGTGATCAATGGTACTTGCTTTTTGGCTTGTAACGTGGCCAGGGTTACGGGTAGGATATTGATAATTCATATTTTATACACCTCACAAGGGCTTAAGATGGGTATTTCTAAGATCATTTGGTAGTCAAGAATCATATCTTAGCTAAGATTTATATTTTGGACCTAGAATTAAGGAAAATATAAATTTGTTTGAGTGTATATATAATCCCAAACACTTGAAAAACTGAGAAGATATTTGCCTGAGAGAGATCTTTGTCGCTTCCTGGTCACTCTTTAATGTTGGCAAGTTGCTTATTTACCTTGGATGTGGAAAAAGTAATTTTCATAGATTTCTTGAATATCTTGATCCTGGGGTGAATGAGTATTGACTTTATTTCGTTGAATCTAAGAAATTCATTTGAAAATTCTTTTCCTCTTTTAAAACTCCCTTGATGATCAAATCTGATTTTGTCCATGAGTGCAAAAGTGTAAGTGTGGCGGTCTGATAAGTCATATTTTATACACCTCACAGGGGCTTAAGATCGGTATTTTAGAGACTATTTACTAGCCAAGAATCACATTTTAGCTAAGATTCAATCTTTCGACCTAGAAATAGGGAAAATTTAATTTTGTGCTAACTTGGTGGTTTTAGCTAATAAAAGGTTATATTCATTTTGTAGGCTAAGCAAGACATCTCGGCCCATCAAAGAAGATCCCCAGTCTAGGAGACGCTGTCGCGGCCAAACCGACTCCACCCCAAATCGGCCGGCTCTACGACCCATCAGCGTAAGAGCAAAGCGGCCCAATCAGCTAGTAGCCCAAACATAGTGCCACATCAGCCAGATCCAGCTCAACTGCCACGTCACTCCAAGAGAAACTTGTAGCGTGTATATGATCATCACGTAGGGGTAGTATAGTCATTTCAGAGTCTGTAAATTCTGTTAGGATCTTTTTGTTCAGATTTTTTGTATGGTGTCAGGAATCCAGCCTTGTATATATAGGGACCTCGTGCACATTTTAGGGTGTCCTGAATTCAACCTTAATTTCCATACACACACTCCATCTTCTTACTCACGCCTCTATCTTCATGGTGGCACACGATACTTCATTGGTGTCTCTCTCGATGGAGGAGGTGCAGGTCAAGGACTGAGAGGTCAAAGGTTGTTGGAGGGGACCGCTTGGCACAGCCAACGCACTCTGATGGACCAAATCCTCAACATCTTGCCTATCATTGGTGAACCATCACCATCCATCCATGGCAATCGTTGTGGAAGGCGGAAACCATTGAATTCATGCCCTGTAATCATACTCCAATTTCAATAACATAAGTAGTTTCATTTGTTTTTCTCTTGATTATGATTCTTGTGTTTAATCTGCTTGCGTTGTTGTAATTGCACACTATTGAGTAGACAAACATTAGACTAGGCCGATTGGAACTGGTTTAACAACTTCATTATGTAATCAACAGAGAACCTAAAATAAACCACAAGCTTAATCCTTATCAACTGATGAGGTAGCAATTGTGTAAATCCTCAATATGGTAATGGATGAATGTTTCACGATCGTCATAAGAATCTCAAGTTGATTCAGAGACGTAATCTTGGGGAAAGAACTAGAACCGATTTGTTTATTGAAACTCAATATGGATACAGTAGTAGTTTAGCATAGTGTAGATCGCATTTACTTTCATACTTAGCTTATTTCCTGTCTTTGTTTCCTACACAACCAAAACCCCTCTATTTCCTGCTTTCCAGTCTAAGACCGAGTATGAGACCGAGGACACAAGTTCTTTTGTGTCTTTATGTGCCAAAACTGAGTTAAGCCAAACCTCGAGTGCGTGGAATGCTATGTGTGTCATTTGAGTTTATTGAGTCTATTTTCATTTTCTTTTCGTCGAGTCTGAAAATTATATAGCATGCTGAAGGTGTGTTAAATTTTTGTGAGTTTTTATCTTCGAAAAAAAAGAGATGAAAATAAAAATATTATAAAGTTTGGCTCTCTTGTTTTGCATTATTAATATTCTTCTACATAATTGATACTAGCCATCTCTGCATTATTTGACTTTGACCTGCATAATTGACTTCCATTCTTTGCATATTTGATTCCACAATTGACTGCATAATTTTTTTACCATGCATGACTAGAAGTAGTTCTGACCCATTGCATGAATTAGATCCTAAGATGGAAATAACTTTATGTAGGTTAAGGAAGGCTAGGAATATAGTAGTGAGTAATATTTCTAATTCAATTTCTAGTAGTCGTGTTACTAACAATTCTGATTCTTCTGAATGTAGTAGTACTAACCATTTTGCAGAGCTGAAACAGATGGAGAATAATGATCATACTCTGAAGAAGCTGGCCACGCCATTGGAACCAGTTCAGACATATGAATTGAAATCCAATTTAATACATTTGTTGCCTAAATTTCATGGACTTGCAAGTGAAGACCCTCACAAGCATTTGAAGGAATTCCATGTGGTTTGTTCCACAATGTGGCCGTAAGGAATACCAGAGGACTACATTAAAATGAAGGCGTTTCTATTTTCCTTAGATGAAGTTGCTAAGGATTTGTTGTATCTACAACCGGTTCTCTTCAACACCAGGGGACATATAAAGCACATGTTTCTAGAGAAATTATTTCTGACATCCAGAACCACAACCATCAGGAAGGAAATTTGGGGGATAAGAAAACACTCTAAAGAAACTCTACATGAGTACTGGGAAAGATTCAACGAGTTATGTGCCGCATGTCCGCATCATCAGATTAGTGAGCAATTGCTGACTCAGTACTTCTATGAAGGTCTGACGATGATGGACCGAAGCATGATTGACACTGCTAGTGGAGGAGCGTTGATGGACAAGACGCCAACAGCAACAAGGCACCTGATCTCCAATATGGCAAGTAATACACAACAGTTTGGGATCAGAGGAGCCGGCCAATCCCAAATTGTGAATGAAATCAGCGTAGTTGAAAACTTGAGACTAGAGAACCAACTAACCGAGTTGACATCATTGGTGAGGCAACTTGTTGTTGGACAACTCCAACCTAGCATAGTAGCTAGAGTCTGTTGTATTTCTACTTTCGTGGAGCACCCCATTGATATGTGCCCCACATTATAAGAAACTAAGTCGGACCACCCAAAGAGTGTTGGAGCAATAGGTGGTTATCAATACGGGAGACAACCGTATCAGAGTCGGTAATTTGATAATCAACAATTTAGAAGATAGCCATTGCGGCCAGAGTCGAGTCAAGGGCTATATGCAACTCAGCGATTCGGACCTGCCCAAAATGTACCTTAAGGTCAACCTAGTTATCAACAACCGACTCCATCATACCAGGCACCATTGATGAGTCATAAAACACGCATCACAAGTGGACCTAAGAAGAGTGCCACTAAGCAACTCATGTACTCAAAAGATGATTGTTAGCTAAGATTCAGATTAAGGGCCTAAAATTAGAGAAAAACACAACCCATTGCTTATTCAAGGTATTAAGCTAACTAATTCTTTCATTGCAGCTCCAGCCAGGCTCACAGCCCATCACAAGGAGGCTCAGCCGAAAGCATCTCCAACCAGGCCGATTCTATCTCGACCAGGCCAAGACTCGGCCCAGTAAGCAAAGCATCCCAACAAGGAGCACTCCACATCAGCGATCCACCCAGAAGCCTCCTCGGTTCCAGCTCTGCAGCCACGTCACTCTGGAGTAGCTTGTAGCGCAAGTTATAGCAAGGGTAGAATAGGGATTCCACTTGTAATTCTGTTCAGTTAGTTAGCTTCGCACCCTGTATAAATAGGCGCAACTCTGAATGATTAGGGGTCTTTTGGCTTCCATAACTTCTTACTCACGCTTTCATCCTCATTTTCCCTCATATTCCTCTCACTCATGGTGTTGCACGGTGCTGTAATGGCACTTCTCTCGATCGAAGGAGTGCATGTTAGGGATTGAGAAGCCGAAGGTAGCAGGAGGGGACTGATTGGATTACCAACGCACTCCAGCAGACTTGATCCTCAGCATCCTAGCTATTCTCGGTGAACCATCACCGTTTGCCATGATGATCGTCATGGACGTTGGAGCCACCGAAGCCAAGCCCTTGTGTTTGTATTTCAATTCCAGTGAAAATAAGTGATTTCTAAATTATGAATTCTATTGCACTCCATTACATAAATTCATTCTCTGAGTTGCAATTGCATTAAGGGATTGAATCACAATTGGATTGAACCGATTGGAATTGGTCTGATTGAAATTAGTAACTAATCAAATGGATAATCTAATTGAGAACCTAAAATCAGCTCGAACTTAATCCCTGCCAACTAATGAGGTAGTGATTGTGTAATTCCTTAGTATGGCAATGGATGAACCCTTGGCGATTGCCATGAGAACACTTATGGCTGATGAGGATTGTTAATAGAACGAACGAACCAGGAAATACTTGATTATTGGACTGAAATATGAGTACAGTAGTAGCAGTAGCAGTAGAATAGTTAGTAGTTGCATTCACATTTTAGCCATTAATGCATTTCAAATTATTCGCATCAATCCCTTCCGTTCTTGCGTTTCCGTCCGATACAGAGTTACTCCGACTCTGTAGCGTCTCTCAGCACTTAGCCGAGACAGTTCAATACTTGCAATTTAGGTTCTGCTTCATTCTACTTCGCATTAATTCACAATTCAAGCACACTATGTCCTTGAGAGAAATCAACCTAGGGTTGACTATACTATAGTTAGCTTTAGTTATTTGAGGTCTGTTAAGACGACGAAAACGAGCTTATCAAATTGGCGCCGTTGTCGGGGAACACAAGTTCTTTGTGTTTTCATGTGCCAAGTAGATTGAGTCGAACCCCGAGTTTATAGAGTCTTTTTTGTAGGATATGTTGAGTCTTGAATTACATCTATATTTGTGCTGCATTTTGGATCTAATAATAATCATGCATGCAGAATTTCTGTAAGTAGAATTTTTACGCGAATTCACTATTAATAATCAGTTCTGCATCCCATATTATTAAACATTCTGTTAGCACCCATCTTTGCATTGCATTCTTACTTGCTCATTAGAATTAACTGTTAATTGTTATCACCGTCTAGAATCACTGACCATTTTTTTTACATAACTTGCATGATGCATGACTAGGAGTAGTACTGATCTTCTATACGCTTTTGACCCCGAAATAGAGAAAACCTTACGAAGATTAAAGAGGACTAGGAATCTAATAGTAAATAATAGTAGAAGTTTTGATTCTGTCATTAAATCTAACCAGTTTTATACTGACAATTCTGTTACTAGTTCTAACATTTTTGCAGAGCCAGGACAGATGGAGAATAATGACAAAATGTTGAAGGAACTGGCCACTCCAAATGTGGTGTATTAACCTTGGTGCATCCAATACCCATAGCTGGAGCCGGCTCAAACATATGAATTGAAGTCTAGCCTTATACACCTGTTGCTTAAATTTCACGGTCTTACAGGAGAAGATCCCCACAAGAATCTAAAGGAATTCCATGTGGTTTGCTCCACAATGAGGTCGCAGGGGATATCGGAGGACTACATCAAAATGAAGGCATTTCCATTCTCCCTGGATGGAGCAGCGAAGGATTGGCTGTACCTTCAGCCAGCATTGTTTAACACTTGGGGAGACATGAAGCGCACATTCCTAGAGAAGTTCTTTCCGGCATCCAGAATTGTGTCCATCAGAAAGGAAATATGTGGGATAAGGCAGCATACAAGAGAGACTCTGCACGAGTATTGGGAGAGGTTTAACAAACTTTGTGCCACCTGTCCACACCATCAGATCAGCGAGTAGTTGCTGATCCAGTATTTCTATGAAAGACTCTCAATGATGGATAGAAGAATGATCGATGCAGCTAGCGAAGGAGCCCTGATGGATAAAACACCAGCAATAGCAAGGCATCTGATCTCCAATATGACAAGTAATACACAGCAGTTTGGGATCAGAGAGCCAAGTCAATCTCGGATGGTGAATGAAAACGGTGCAGCTTCCAACCAAAGATTGGAGAATCAGCTAACCGAATTGACATCATTGGTAAGACAGCTTGTAGTTGGACAACATCAACCAGCCATGGCAGCAAAAGTATGTGGCATATGTACTTCCATGGAGCACCCCACTGATACGTGCCCCACTCTTCAGGAAACCGAATCGGACCAACCAGAGAATGTTGGAGCCATAGGTGGATTTCAGTACGGAAAACAACCATATCATAATTGGCCATTTAATAGCCAGCAGCATGGAAGACAGCCATTTCAGCCAGGACCGAATCAGGGGCCATACGCAGCTCAACAATTCGGATCCACACTGAAAATACCTATCAGAGACAAATAGGTTATCAATAGTCGACTCCGCAATATCAAGTAACACCTTTCCAACAACAACAACAACAGCAGTAGAAAGTGCCTATGAAAGGTAACTCTCCATCTCTGGAGGACTTGATGAAGTAGCTTGCAACCAGCAACCTAGAGTTCCAGCAATCTGTGAGCTCCAGTAGTATGCAGTTCCAGCAGAACATGATCGCCACCATCTAAGACCTTAAAACGTAGATTAGACAGCTAGCCAATACTGTGAGCCAATTACAGTCGGCTGGATCCAGCAACTTACCATCTCAAACCATTCCAAATCTGAGAGGAAATGCCAGTGTAGTCACTCTCCGAAGTGGAAAAGAACTACCGCAACCTACACTGTAGTAGTTGCCGAGATCAGTTAGAGCCGACTCCGAGCCGAAGGCCAACTTGCAGTCTCGGCCAGAAATAGTTGTCCCATTGCCTTTTCCATCTCGGACCATCTTGGCAAAGAAGCCAAAGTCAGACGAAGAACTGTTGAAGATGTTTTGGAAGGTGGAAATCAATATTCCACTCCTCGATGCAATTAAACAGGTCCCTAAGTATGCAAAATTCCTCAAGGAATTATGCGTACATAAAAGGAGGAAGATCAAGGGGAGCAAGGAGATTGGAGGCGTGGTGTCGGCTCTGACCAAAAATGAAGAACTCACCCTAGGTACTTCACGAGCACTGCCAAGGAAATGCAGAGACCTTGGAACCTTTTCTGTCCCATGCACCATTGGCGACTGCACCTTCGCTGATGCCATGTTAGATTTGGGAGCCTCAATCAATGTCATGCCAGCATCGATCTACAGGTCCCTCAACTTTGGTGATTTAGAGCCCACAGGGATGACCATTCAACTGGCAAATAGAAGCATTGTCCAACCCCTGGGAGTTCTCGAGGATGTTCTCGTCCAAGTCAACGAACTAATATTTCCAGCTGATTTTTATGTGCTAGACATGGAGGATGAGACATCTGGGAAGGAATCCACCTTAATTCTGGGAAGACCTTTCTTGATGATAGCCAGAGCCAAGATCGATGTGCATGCCCGGATGCTCTCGATGGAATTCGGTGATACCTTGGTGCAATTCAACATTTTCGAATCAATGAAGCACCCAACCGAAGACCATTCTCTCTTTGGCATTGATTTAATTGATGATAGTTGAAGAATACTTTCAACTAAATAACAGCAGTGGGGACATGGGAGCTTTTGCTGGGAGCACTGATGAGAACAGCTGCTTAGAGTCATAGAACGAAGACATCAACCCTAAAGAAATACAAGACCTTCCCAACTCTAAGGACAACCATAGCGATATTGCCGACTTGGGTTTTGAAATTGAATTATCTGAATTGTTGAACTAGGTCTGCAACCTTGAAAACCCAGAGAGTACAACCAATGCAGAAGTCAAAGTCGCTGAAACTGAAAAGTCTCCCATTGCACAACTGGGGACCATTTTTACGACTGAGGTCAAGTCGCCAAAGCAGGCCGAGCCAAGGATTAGCTAAAAGTCAACTCGGTCGAAAAGGCAAACAGCAAGGCCAACACCGTCTTGGCCAATGAAGACCAGATACAAACCAAAGTAGAAATCGATGTTCCATCCAGATCTGACTCTGAAGTTGCACAAGAAGTCAAGGCCGACTCCAATCCAACAAGAATCGAAGCCATCGAGTCGAGCCGACTGAAGCAGCCAAAGGCCGAAATCATGTCGGCACACTTGATGCCGAATCGATATCAAGACAGCCAGCCGGATCCAAGTCCAGTAACTGAGAAATCTCCATCCCTACCACCCATGGAATTGAAACCATTACCAAGTCACCTGAAATATGCCTACTTGGACAGTGAACAACAGCTTCCAGTTATCATTGCCAACAATCTCCACCAAGAGCAAGAAGACAAGTTGCTGGAAGTCTTAAGGCAACATAAGAAGACAATTGGGTGGAAGCTTTCAGACCTTCCAGGCATTAATCCCTCCATTTGCATGCATAGAATACTAATGGAGGAGGACATCAAGCCCATAAGGCAACAACAAAGAAGACTGAATTTGACCATCCTGGACGTAGTCAAAAAGGAAGTCACAAAACTCCTCGCTGCAGGCATTATCTATCCTATTTCGGACAGTCAATGGGTAAGCCTTGTGCAGGTAGTTCCTAAGAAGTTTGGGATGACTGTTATGAAAAACCAGCAAGATGAGTTGGTATCTATAAGGATTCAGAATAGCTGGCGAGTCTGCATTGACTATAGAAGACTGAACCAGGCGACTCGCAAGGACCATTTTCCTTTGCCTTTCATCGATCAAGTCCTAGAAAAATTATCATGGAAATCCCATTATTGCTTTCTTGATGGATTTTCAGGGTACATGCAAATACATATTGCACCTGAAGATCAACACAAAACCACCTTCACCTGCCCTTTTGGCACATTTGCGTACACTCGCATGCCCTTCGGTCTGTGCAATGCACCGAGTACAATTCAACACTGCATGACAAGTATTTTCTCGGACTTGCTACAGGATTGCATGGAGGTGTTCATGGATGACTTCACGGTGTACGCTGACTCATTTGAAACATGCCTGAGCAATCTATCCAAGGTGTTGAAGAGATGTATTGACACAAACCTCATACTGAATTTCGAAAAATGTCATTTCATGGTGACCGAGGGAATAGTGTTGGGACATTTGGTCTCCAACAGAGGCATCGAGGTGGAAAAAGCAAAGATAGATGTTAGAACCTCCCTTCCAAACCTAGCTTCGGTGTGGGAAGTTCGCTCATTCTTGGGACATGCAGGTTTCTACAGAAGATTTATTAAGAACTTCAGCAAGCTGGCCCTGCCTCTGTCCAAACTGCTACAAAAGGATGTGGAATTCAACTTCGATCGGTTCTGTGTTGAAGCACTTCAGGAGTTGAAGAACCGGATCACATCCAACCCCATCTTACAAGCACCAAACTGGGACCTGCCATTCGAATTGATATGTGATGCATCCAATGCAGCATTAGGAGTTGTTCTCAGCCAGAGAGCCAGAGTCGTCCAACCGGTGCCCATGATTGCTTATGCATCCATAACTATGGACCCGGCCCAGCAAAACTACACAACAATTGAGAAGGAACTCTTGGCAATTGTGTTTGCCTTAGACAAATTTCGCTCCTACCTTCTTAGTTCGAGGATAATTGTATTCTCTCACCATGCTGCTTTATGGTACTTGCTGAAGAAGCCTGACGCCAAGCCGAGACTGATCAAGTGGATGCTTCTTCTCCAAGAGTTTGACTTGGAGATTAGAGATAAGAGGGGTGTTGAGAACCCTGTGGCAGACTACTTAAATAGAATTGAAAAAGAAAGCGAACTGATGCCGATCCGAGATGAGTTCCCTGATGACCAACTCTTACACATCAAGTCGGCCACACCATGCTTTGCCGACATCTATAACTTCGTGGCAACATCTCAGTTCCCACGAGAGGCATCTCGCCATTATAAGGAGAAAATCCGAAGTGATGCCAAACATTACATTTGGGATGACCCCTACCTTTGGAGATTGTGCAGCGACAAAGTTATCCGTAGGTGTATTCCTGACCACGAAATCCAATCGGTCCTCCAGTTATGCCACTCAGCACCTAGAGGCGGCCACCATGGATCAACTCAGACAGCCACGAAAGTGCTGGATTGTGGCCTTTACTGGCCCACTATCTTTAAAGACGTCCATCAATTCGTCTCCACCTGTGAAAGATGCCAGAAAGCAGGGATGCCCATGAACCGAAGGCATGAAATGCCCCAACAACCTATTCTGTTTTGTGAAGTTTTTGATGTCTGGGGTATAGACTCTATGGGGCCATTCCCAGTCTACAATGGTTATTCATACATTTTTCTGGCCGTCGATTATGTATCAAGATGGGTAGAAGCCATTGCCACCAGAACCAACAATGCCAAGGTAGTAGTGGACTTTCTTAAGTCCAATATTTTCAGCAGGTTTGGTATGCCGAAAGCGCTCATCAGTGACCAAGGGAGTCACTTCTGCAATAGAGTCATGGCCTCCCTTCTTCAAAAGTATGGGGTGGCACACAGGATTGCTACGGCATATCACCCCTAAACAAACGACCAAGCTGAGGTGTTTAACGGGGAAATCAAGCAAACACTACAAAAGATGACAAATCCCAACATGAAGGATGATAATGCATGTTTTTCTAGTCGTTTTGAACGCTTATCAAATAACTAAAGCTAACTATAGTATAGCCAACCCTAGGTCATTCTTCTCAAGGACACAGTGCGTTCTAAGTGTGCTTCAATGTAGAGCAACGAAATTAGAATCTGAGTGTAAAATACCGACTTGTCTCAAAGACCTTTGCCGAGTTGCTCTCAACAGAGACCGAACCGAGTCGACCTCGATTGAGACAATCTGGCTTGGTCTCGGCTAAGTGCAGACAGACGCTACAGAGATGGACTACCTCTGCCTCGCACTTAAAGGCAAGAACGAGGGGGGTTGGAATGCAATTGGAATCAAAACAGAGGTTAACTACAATCAAAACTGAAATTAACTACAATGCAAATGCAATTACGCTACTCTTAATGCTATTGCTATTATTGTGTTCATGTTTAGTTCCAATAATCAAGTTCTTTCTGGTTCAATCACTCCAATTACAACCCTCATCAGCCTCCAGTATTCTTATGGCAATCGCCAAAGGTCCGTCCCTTACCATACCGAGGATTTACACAATCGCCACCCCATCAGTTGGCAGAGATTAAGTTCAAGCTGATTTTAGATTCTCAATTAACAATCGTTAAGTGATTACCTACTGAATTAGCTAAACCAGTTCCAATCGGCTTAGTTTAACGTTGTTCCGTCACCATGTGCAATCGCAACGCAGTAAGTGAACTTAGATTTCAGGAATGCAACAGAGATCAGAATTCAGAAAACACTTATAAGATTGAAAACAAAATACAAACACAAGGCCTGGATTCGATGATTCCATCTTCCACGACAATCGCCATGGACGACGGTGATGATTCACCTCTACTAGCTAGGGTGCTGAGGTTCTGATCCACCAGAGTGCGTTGGTGCTCCAATCGGTCTCCTCTGATAACATTCGGCTTCTCAGTTCCTAGCCTGCATTTCCTCAATCGAGAGAAACGCCCTTAACAGCGCCGTGTACCACCGTGAGCGGAGGAGAAGAAAACGAGAGAGAATTTAGAAATTATGGACGCGGGAAGGTTTGAATGCCAAAAGCCCCTATTCGTTCAGAGTTCTATCTATTTATACAAGAGTGGACACAACTAACGATGCTAACAGAATTATATGTACAATTCCTATTCTGCCCTTGTTGTGACTTGCGTTGCAAGCTACTCCAAGTAGTGACGTGGAGCTAAGCTGGACCCAAGGTGGCTTTGATTGCTGACGTGGAGTTCCACCTGGATCTACCTGACTGGGCTCCCTGCATGGGCCGAGAGGCTCTCGGCCTGGGCTTTTGATGGCAGGTTGAGCTTGACTAAATCTGCAATGAAGAGATAGTTAACTAAAAACCTTGATTAAGCACAGATTGTGTTTTACTCAAGTTTAGGCCATTAATCTGGATCTTAGCTAACAGTCATCTTTTAAGCTCGTGAGTTGTTCAATGGTACCCTTCTTAGGTCCACTTAAGATGTACATTTTATGACTCATCAAACCCCCACACTTAGCCTTTTGCACTCCTGGGCAAAACATATGACTTAAATAAGGGTGATTTCAGTGAGAGATTCTTCTGTTTGATTTCCTTAAGCTAACTCTACAGAGTCGGCCTCTCTTCATCCCGGTTCAAAGCGCTCATGCAATCAGGGAGCTACTTCCTTTGGTTCTTCAGGGGCCTTCATGGTTTCCAATTGGGAAGGGGTTCCCCCAAAGTCATAGAACTTTTACTCATATGCTTAATTTTCTCGCTTCTCTCAAGTGTCTGGGCTGTGTTTACACTTAGCATTGCATGGAATTGGTGTTACCATATCTTGACAAAGCTCTCCTCTTACACCTGCAAAACACAACAGTTATGATCACTAGGACTTTTCTGGCTTGTAGCGAGGTTGAGGTTATGGGTCGAATAGATGTAAGAAAACTAGCTTCAGGGCCCGCGGGGAGGAGAGGAGCAATGGGGAGTGAATGTAACCAGTATGAGGGCAGTTTCGGTTGCTGTGGTCTCCTTTGATCTGTATTTACTCGCCGTTTTACATTCTTTCTTTCTTCTACTCATGCAGTTTGCTGATTTTGTTTATTTCAGCTTATTTATTTCAGCTGCCTGTTTTCTGTTTTTATGTACTTTCTTTTCTTTTCTTTCATTCCATTTTCTCTCCTTTTTCTCTTCTTCTGAACCTTCGACTGCTTTTTGACCGAATTCTGCTCCCTAGACTTCCCCCACACTTGATTCTAACTCACTCCCAAGACGATTCCACGACTCCTCGGCTTCTCGAGGGTGAGGTAAGAATGGTTTTTCTGGCCTCGGCTTGTAGTAAGCTGCAAGAAAAAGTGGTCAATTTAGGCTCAAAAAAGGGGGGTGACAAGGGCCAGCTTGTTTTTGGACAACTTATTTGGCTCTGGGCTCATAAGAAATATGGCCTAGATCATTTCATTCTTGCATGTGTAAAACAGTTGTATCTGGAGAGTTAAGGCAAAATTCAGCACACACAATTAACCTGCTTGCAAAAATCACTCAAAAAGAAGGGAAATGGTAGAGTGTAAGCCATCTCTGCTACAAGGCTCAAATTCTCACACTGGCTGATTCTGTTTCTTCACTCTGAAGGTTCCCTCTTCCCATTTTTGCCACTTACCGCTTAGGACCCAGAGGTTTGGTTCCCTTCAGGCAGAGGCAGCTTCTACTCGGGAATGAAGAGATTCCTTCTGCTGGCTCATCAGACTCTCGGATTCAACGAGGAATTTCCTCTCTTCTTTTTGGACACGTAATTCTGCTAAGATGAGGCCATTCCGGCTGTGGCAGACTCTTTTATTAAACACAAACTTAAGCAGCAAAAATACTAATGAGACTTAAAATAGTATATCAGATATGTAACAAACGAAATGAAAAAGCTAGAGAAGAGAAGGGCAGATATGATGTGAATGATCAGTCCCAAATGGACAGAACCCCCCCCACACACACACACACACTTAGTTTCGGCATTGTCCTCAATGAGAAGAGGTTGGCCAAGTTGGCTTAGGCTGTGCCATCTGGTGGAGTCGGTTCCACCAAGGAGATGCTCTCCGTATTTTCTCCAATTGGTGCTAGACCTTCGAGGAAAGGTTTAACTTGGTGCCCGTTGACCTGAAAGGTGCGATTGGTATGTTCTTCGTTGAGCTGTACTGCACCATGGGGAAATATGTTAGTGATAACAAAAGGTCCACCCCATCTGGAGCGAAGCTTACCTACTATGAGCTTTAATCTGGAGTTGAAGAGCAGCACTTTTTGGCCAATATGAAGATCTTTTCTCAGGATCTTTTGGTCATGGAATTTTTTTACCTTTTGCTTGTAGATCCTAGCATTCTCATAGGCTTCCCTACGAAGTTCGTCTAATTCTTGAAGTTGGAATTTCCTATGCTCTCCCGCTTGGTCATAGGCCATGTTACATTGCTTGACTGCCCAGTAAGCTTTGTGCTCTAGCTCCACAGGGAGGTGGCAGGCTTTCCCGAAAACAATTCGGTAGGGAGACATCCCTAGCAGTGTTCGGTATGCAGTCCTGTGACGCCATAGCGCATCTTCAAGGAGTTTGCTCCAGTTCTTCCTGCTGGGATTTGTCATCTTTTGCAATGTATGCTTAATTTCCCTGTTAAACACCTCAGCTTGCCCATTAGTCTGGGGGTGGTATGTTGTAGCTATCCTGTGTGCTACCCCATATTTTTGAAGAAGGGAGGCCATGGCTCTGTTGCAGAAATGACTCCCCTGCTCACTAATGAGCACTTTTGGGACACCGAACCTGTAGAAAATATTGGACTTAAGAAAGTCAACTACGACCTTGGCATCATTGGTTCTAGTGGGAATGGCTTCTACCCATCTTGATACATAATCGATGGCAAGCAGGATGTATGAATAGCCATTGGAGATTGGGAATGGCCCTATAAAATCTATACCCCAGACGTCAAAGAATTCAAAGAACAGGATGGGTTGCTAGGGCATTTGATGTCTTTGGTTCAAGGCCATCCCTGCTTTCTGGCATCTGTCGTAGGTGGAGACGAATTGATGAGCGTCTCTGAAAATAGAAGGCCAATAAAGGCCACAATCAAGCACTTTCCTGGCAGTTCGAGATGAGCCGTAGTGACCTCCTCCAGGAGCCGAATGGCAGAATCGGAGAACCGAATTGATCTCGGTGTCAGGGATACACCTACGGATAACCTTATCAGTGCATAATCTCCAAAGGTAAGGGTCCTCCCATACATAATATTTAGCATCACTTCTGAGTTTCTCCTTGTATGACCGAGATGCGTCCGGTGGGTATTGAGATGTTGCCACGAAGTTGCAAATGTCGGCAAACCATGGTGTGGCCATCTTGATATGCAAGAGGTGTTCATTTGGGAATTCATCTCGGATTGGCATTGGTTCGCTTTCCTTTTCAATCCTGCTCAGGTGATCTGCTACCAAATTTTCAGCACCTTTCTTATCTCTAACCTCCAAGTCGAATTCTTGGAGGAGAAGCATCCACCGGATCAGTCTCGGCTTAGCATCCGGCTTCCTCAACAAGTATTTGAGAGCGGCGTGATCAGGAAACACGACTATTTTGGAACCAAGAAGGTAAGAGCGAAATTTATCTAAGGCAAATACTATTGCCAAAAGCTCCTTCTCAGTTGTCGTGTAATTTTGCTGGGCCGAGTCCATGGTTCTAGACGCATACGCAATGACATGGACTGGTTGGCCGACTCCAGCTCTGTGGCCGAGAACAGCTCCTAATGCCAAATTAGATGCATCGCACATTAACTCAAATGGCAGGTCCCAGTCTGGTGCTTGCAGGATAGGTGCGGATGTGAGTTTGTTCTTCAGCTCCTGAAATGCCCCAATGCAGGGCTAGTGAAAGTAGAAATCCACATCCTTCTGGAGGAGTTTGGACAGAGGCAGAGCTATTTTGCTGAAGTCCTTGATGAACCTTCTATAAAAACCTGCATGTCCCAGAAATGAGCGAACTTCCCGCACAGAAGTGGGGTTTGGAAGGGAAGTGATTATGTCTATTTTCGCCTTGTCCACTTCGATGCCTCTGTTGGAGACCAGGTGTCCCAACACTATTCCCTCGGTCACCATGAAATGGCATTTTTCGAAGTTGAGAACCAAGTTCGTGTCCATGCATCTCTTCAACACCTTGGACAGGTTGTTCAGGCATGCGTCAAATGATTCTGCATACACCGTGAAGTCATCCATAAACACCTCCATGCAATCCTGTAGCAAATCCGAGAAGATGCTCATCATGCAACATTGAAATGTGCTCGGAGCATTGCACAGGCCGAATGGCATGCGGGTGTACGCAAAAGTGCCAAACGGGCATGTGAAAGTGGTCTTATGTTGATCCTCAGGTGCTATGTGTATCTGCATATATCCCGAGAATGCATCCAGAAAGCAGTAGTGGGATTTCCCTGCTATTTTCTCAAGCATTTGGTCAATAAAAGGCAAAGGAAAGTGATCCTTGCGGGTTGCCTGATTGAGTCTTCTGTAATCGATACACACCCGCCAGCTATTTTGAATCCGTGTAGGTACCAACTCATCTTGTTAGTTTTTCATGACGGTCATTCCAGATTTCTTTGGCACTACTTGCATAGGACTCACCCATTGGCTGTCTGAGATAGGGTAGATGATGCCTGCAGCAAGTAGCTTCGTGACTTCTTTCTTGACTACATCTAGAATGGTAGGATTCAGCCTTCGTTGTTGTTGCCTTATGGGCTTAATATCCTCCTCCATTAGTATTTTGTGCATGCATATGGAGGGGTTAATACTTGGAAGGTCAGAAAGTTTCCACCCAATTGCCTGTTTGTGTTGCCTAAGGACTTCTAACAGCTTATCTTCTTGCTCTGGGAGGAGGTTGCTTGCAATGATGACTGAGAGCTGTTGTTCACGATCTAGAAAGGCATATTTTAAGTGGCTAGGCAATGGTTTCAGCTCCATGGGTGGTGGAGATGGAGATTCCTGAGTCACAGCTATTGGATCCATTTGGCCGACTTGTTCTTGACTCGGTGTTAGGGTTTTCGACACGTTCTCAGCCTTGTATTGCTTCGGTCGACTCGGATGGTTAGTTTCGGCTCTCGTCCGACTAGGGTCGGACTCGGTTTCCTTTACAGCTTCGGTATTGGATCCGGGTGGAGCAATTAGCTTCTTGGTTCGAGTCTAGTCCCCTCTGGCCGAGATGGTTTCGGTACGTGTGTCGGCTTGTGTGTTTGATTCGTCGGCCGAGTTGACTCTTGACCTTGCGTTGACTCGGCCTTCCATAGCCGACTTCGATTCAGTCGTAAATATGGTTTCCAATTGTGCATGTAGAGGCTTCGTAGTCTCGGCAACATTTACTTCTGCACTATTCTTACTCTCTAAGGGTTGAGAGTAGCAGACTTGGTTTATTAACGTGGTTAGTTCTTTTTCAAATGCCAAGTCGCTAATGTCACTATGGCCATCCTCAGAATCTAGGGACTCTAGTACTTCATTATGATTGGCCTTTGAGCAGCTACTAGCTTCAATAGTTCTAGCAAGATCTTCCATTCCTCCACTGCAACTGTCCAATTGGAAGTATTCCTCTATTAATTCTTCCATTATATCTATACCAAGGAGGGAGTGGTCTTCGGTGGGGTGTTTCATGGCTTCAAAAATGTTGAACTGCACCAATGTATCACCGAATTCCATTGAGAGCGTACCGACATGCACGTCAATCTTCGTCCTTGCTGTCATCAGAAATGGTCTCCCCAGTATCAAGGTTGATCCTTTTCCTTATGCCTCGTCCTCCATGTCAAGCACATAGAAATCAGCTGGAAAGATTAGTTCGTTTACTTGGACGAGGACATCTTCGAGAACTCCCAGGGGTTGCACGATGCTTCTATTAGCAAGCTGAATGGTCATCCCTGTAGGTTCTAGATCTCCGAAATTGAGGGACCTGTAAGTTGATGCTGGCATGACGTTAATTGACGCTCTAGGTCCAGCATAGCATCAGCAAAAGTGCAATCACCAATAGTGCATGGGACCGAGAAGATGTCGGGGTCTCGACACTTCCTTGGCAGAACCTGTGAAATCCCTGCAGTGGGGTTACTCCTGGTTAAGGTCGACACCACACCTCCTAATTCTCGACTCCCCTTCATCTTCCTCCTTTTGTGTACGCGTAATTCCTTGAGGAATTTTGTGTACTTCGGAATTTGTTTGATCGCGTCGAGAAGTGGAATGTTGATTTCCACCTTCCAGAACATCTTCAGCAGTTCGTCATCAGAATCTAGTTTCCTTGCCGAGACGGTCCGGGGTGGAAACGGCAATGGGACTGTTGTCTGTGACGGAGACTGTGCATCGGCTACTATTTCAGAGTCGGCTTCAGCTGGCTGCAGTACCTGATGCTGTGTAGGCTGCGGTAATTCTTTGCCGCTTCTAAGTGTTACTGCATTGGCATTCCATCTCGAATTCGGAATGGGTTGAGAAGGGAGGCTACTTGAGCCAGCTGATTGTAGTTCATTCACAGTATTTGCTAGCTGTCCTATTTGCATCTTGAGATCCTGGATGGTGGCGGTCATATTCTGTTGGAATTGTAGGTTGCTGGAACTTACTGACTGTTGGAATTCTAGGTTGCTTGTTGCCAACTGCTTCATTAAATCTTCTAGTGATGGAGAATTGCCTTGAGTAGGAGTTCTCTATTGTTGTGGTGGGAAGGATGATACTGTGTATTGCAGACTCGGCTGCTGATAACCAATTGTTCCATAGGATGCATTCGGCATGGATCCGGCTCTTTGAGCTGCGTATGGTCCTGGTTGTGGGTTTGACCGGAACGGTTGTTTCCCATATGGTTGATTATCGAACTGCCGGTTCTGATAGGGTTGCTTCCCATACTAGAGTCCTCCTACAGCTCCAACACTTTCGGTTTGGCTAGATTCGGTCTCTTGGAGAGTGGGGCACAGATCAGTTGGATGCTCCACTGAAGTACATATGCCACAGACCTTTGCTGCCATGGCTGAATGATGTTGACTAACAGCCAGTTGTCTCACCAAGGAAGTCAACTCGGTTAACTGATTCTCCAGCCTTTGATTGTCGGCTGCACCGATTTCGTTCACTGGCCGACACTGATTCGGCCCTCTGATCCCGAATTGTTGAGTG
This sequence comes from Mucuna pruriens, assembly GCA_025330945.1. NCBI lineage: Eukaryota > Viridiplantae > Streptophyta > Magnoliopsida > Fabales > Fabaceae > Mucuna > Mucuna pruriens. The sequence continues at coordinate 42,260 of JAENHJ010000488.1, read as the reverse complement.
TTGCTTGCCATATTCGAGATCAGATGCCTTGCTGCTACTGGTGCTTTGTCCATTAACGCTCCTCCACTAGCTGCATCGATCATACTCCTGTCCATCATCGATAATCCTTCATAAAAGTATTGGATCAGCAGTTGCTCGCTGATCTGATGGTGAGGACAGGTGGCACAGAGCTTGTTGAAGCGCTCCCAATACTCGTGCAGAGTTTCTCCTATGTGCTGCCGTATCCCACAGATTTCTTTCCTAATGGTCGCGGTCCTGGAAGCTGGGAAGAATTTTTCTAGGAAGGTCTGTTTCATATCTCCCCAAGTGTTAAAGAGTGCTGGCTGTAGATATAGCCAGTCCTTTGCGGCTCCATCCAGGGAGAATGGGAACGCCTTCATCTTGATGTAGTCTTCTGGGATTCCCTGCGGCCTCATCGTGGAGCAAACCACGTGGAATTTCTTGAGATGCTTGTGGGGGTCTTCTCCTGCAAGACCGTGAAATTTAGGCAACAAATGTATTAGACCAGACTTTAGCTCATAGGTTTGCGCCGGCTCCAGTTGGGGACATTGGATACACCAGGGTTGGTGCACCACATCCAGCGTGGCTAGTTCCTTCAACGTTCTGTTTTGATTCTCCATCTGCCCTGTCTCTGAGAAACTGTTAGTACTAGCAACAAAATTGTCAGTATAAGATTGGTCAGAGTTAATGATAGAATTTACACTACTACCAATATTTACTGTGGTATTTCTAATTTTTCGCAATCTTCGTAAGGTTAGTTCTATTTCTGGATCAAAAGTATACAGTGGGCCCGTGCTACTTCTAGTCATGCATCATGCAGAATTTAAAGTACTTAAGCAACAATTAATTCTACTGAAAACAGAATGTGGTCAATATGTACTGCAAAATTAAATGTAATGCAGATTTAGAAGTTCTACTATACTTATATGTATATATTTGTTTTCTTTTTAACAGTGAATTCACGTAGAGATTTATTGACAAATTCAGACTCGACAAATTCAGACTCAACAACTTTAAACAAAACTTCTTACAACTCGGATTCGACTCGGTTTACTTGGCACACTGAAACACAAAAGAACTTGTGTCCCCGGCAACGGCGCCAATTTGATAATGCGTGTTTTTCTAGTCGTTTTGAACGCTTATCAAATAACTAAAGCTAACTATAGTATAGCCAACCCTAGGTCATTCTTCACAAGGACACAGTGCGTTCTAAGTGTGCTTCAATGTAGAGCAACGAAATTAGAATCTGAGTGTAAAATACCGACTTGTCTCACCACTGGCCGAGTTGCTCTCAACAGAGACTGAACCGAGTCGACCTCGATTGAGACAATCTGGCTTGGTCTCGGCTAAGTGCAGACAGACGCTACAGAGATGGACTACCTCTGTCTCAGACTTAAAGGCAGTAAACGAGGGGGGTTGGAATGCAATTGGAATCAAAACAGAGGTTAACTACAATCAAAACTGAAATTAACTACAATGCAAATGCAATTACGCTACTCCTAATGCTATTGCTATTATTGTGTTCATGTTTAGTTCTAATAATCAAGTTCTTTCTGGTTCAATCACTCCAATTACAACCCTCATCAGCCTCCAGTATTCTTATGGCAATCGCCAAAGGTCTGTCCCTTGCCATACCGAGGATTTACACAATCGCCACCCCATCAGTTGGCAGAGATTAAGTTCAAGCTGATTTAGATTCTCAATTAACAATCGTTAAGTGATTACCTACTGAATTAGCTAAACCAGTTCCAATCGGCTTAGTTTAACGTTGTTCCGTCACCATGTGCAATCGCAACGCAGTAAGTGAACTTAGATTTCAGGAATGCAACAGAGATCAGAATTCAGAAAACACTTATAACATTGAAAACAAAATACAAACACAGGGCCTGGATTCGATGATTCCATCTTCCACGACAATCGCCATGGACGACGGTGATGATTCACCTCTACTAGCTAGGGTGCTGAGGTTCTGATCCACCAGAGTGCGTTGGTGCTCCAATCGGTCTCCTCTGATAACCTTCGGCTTCTCAGTTCCTAGCTTGCATTTCCTCAATCGAGAGAAACGCCCTTAATAGCGTCGTGTACCACCGTGAGCGGAGGAGAAGAAAACGAGAGAGAATTTGGAAATTATGGACTCGGGAAGGTTTGAATGCCAAAAGCCCCTATTCGTTTAGAGTTCTATCTATTTATACAAGAGTGGACACAGCTAACGATGCTAACAGAATTATATGTACAATTCCTATTCTGCCCTTGCTGTGACTTGCGTTGCAAGCTACTCCAGGTAGTGACGTGGAGCTGAGCTGGACCCAAGGTGGCTCTGATTGCTGACGTGGAGTTCCACCTGGATCTACCTGATTGGGCTCCCTACATGGGCCGAGAGGCTCTCGGCCTGGGCTTTTGATGGCGGGTTGAGCTTGACTAAATCTGCAATGAAGAGATAGTTAGCTAAAAACCTTGATTAAGCACAGATTGTGTTTTACTCAAGTTTAGGCCATTAATCTGGATCTTAGCTAACAGTCATCTTTTAAGCTCGTGAGTTGTTCAATGGTACCCTTCTTAGGTCACTTAAGATGTACATTTTATGACTCATCAAAGGACTAGAGCCGACTCCTCGAGGACGCTTTATGGGCACATAGAACTGCATACCGAACGCTGTTAGAAATGTCTCCCTACCAGATTGTTTTTGGTAAAACCTGCCACCTTCCTGTGGAGCTCGAACACAAGGCTTACTAGGCTGTCAAGTAATGCAATATGCCTATGACCAAACGGGAGAACAGAGAAAATTCCAACTCCAAGAACTTGACGAACTCCGCTTGGAAGCCTATGAGAATTCCAGGATCTACAAGCAAAAAGTCAAGAAATTTCATGACCAGAAGATCCTGAGGAAAGACTTCTCTATCGGCCAAAAAGTGTTGCTATTCAACTCAAGATTGAAGCTCATAGCAGGTAAGCTTCGTTCTAGATGGGACAGACCTTTTGTTATCACTAGCATATTTCCCCATGGTGCAGTACAGTTAAGGGACGAACATACCAACAGCACCTTCCAGGTCAATGGGCATCAACACAAGCCATTCCATGAAGGTCCAGCGTCAACCATAAATGACATGGAGACCATTTCATTGGTGGAACCAGCTCCACCCGATGGCCCGGCATAAGCCTACCCGGCTTCACCCGTCTCAACCTACACTATGCATTGCGGACAATGTTGGATTCAAGTGAGGGGGGGTTGACCATCTGAGACCAACAGAACAAGCTGTCATTTCTATCTGGCCCTAACCCTCTTCTTACTTACTCTCCTTTACCCTTTCTCTTTACTTAACTTTTCTTTAATTTTCCCAATTTCATTATTTGAATTTGCTATTTACAAGTTCCTTATTTCAATAAGAAGCTACCCCAGCAAAGTCACAAAAGTGGTCGTAGGAAGAAGAGAAAAATTCCTAATTGAATTCAAAAGATTGACGAAACAGTAGAAGCAATCTCTTCAATCCTAGAAAAAGATGATCCCTGCCTGAAGGGAACCAAACCTGTGGGTCCTAAGCGACAAGTGATGGAAAAATGGGAAGAGGAAACCTCAGAGTGAAAAAAAAAAAAAACAACCCTGTGTGAGAATTTGAGCCTTGCAACAGTGATGGCTTACATTCTTGCCATCGTCCTTCTTCTTGAGTGATTTTTGCATGCATGTTAATTATGTATTCTGCATTTTGCCTTAACTCTCTGGACACAACTATTTTCACATGCAGGAATGACATGATCTAGGCCATATTTCTTATGAGCTCCGAGCCAAATAAAGCCTACCTAAAAAAGAATTTTGTCCATTGTTCACCCCCTTAGGCCTAGTCTAACCATTCCTTCTTACAGCTCACTACAAGCAGAGGCCAGAAAAACCATAATTTCACCTCACCCTTGGGAAGCCGAGGAGCCTTGGAATTGTCTTGGGAGTGAATCAGAATCAAGTGTGGGGGGAAGTCTTGGAAGCAGAATCCGACCAGAAGTATCTGAAGGCTCAGAAGAAACGAAAAAGAAAAAGAATTGAATGAAAGGAAGGAAAAGGAAAAGTATATATAGCAAGAAATAAGCAGCTGAAATAAATAAGCTGAACCAAACAAAAATAGCAAGCTGCATGAATATAAGAAAAGAAAAGAAAGAAATGAAAAAGATAGGCGAGCAAATAAAGATGGAAGGAGACCACAGCAACTGGGACTGTCCTCATGCCAATAAGACTCACTCCCCATTGCTCCTCTCCTCCCCACGGGTCCTGAAGCTAGTGTCCTATATTTTATCCTACCTATGACCTTAGCCTCGCTACAAGCCGAAAAAGTCCTATTGATCATGACTGTTTGTGTTTTGCAGGGGTAAGAGGAGAGCTTTGACAAGATATGGTCATATCAATTCCATGCAATGATGAGTGTAAACACAAGCCAAACACTTGAGAGGATTGGTTGCTTAAGTGAGAGTTTTACCACTCTTGGGCACTTCCTCCCGCTTGTAAGTCTTGAAGGCGTCTTAGACCCAAGGGAAGTAGTTCTCCGATTGCATGAACACCTTGAGCCGGGATGAAGAGAGGTCGACTCTGTCTAGTCAACCTGAGGAAGTCAACGGAAGAATCTCTCTCCCTCAATCCGAAATATCCCTTGTATAAGTTACCTTATTTTTACCAAGAGTGCAAAAGGCTAAGTGTGGGGGTTTGATGAGTCATAAAACACGCATCACAAGTGGACCTAAGAAGAGTGCCACTAAGCAACTCATGTACTCAAAAGATGATTGTTAGCTAAGATTCAGATTAAGGGCCTAAAATCAGAGAAAAACACAACCCTGTGCTTATTCAAGGTATTAAGCTAACTAATTCTTTCATTGCAGGTCCAGCCAGGCTCACAGCCCATCACAAGGAGGCTCAGCCGAGAGCATCTCCAACCAGGTCGATTCTATCTCGGCCAGGCCAAGACTCGGCCCAGTAAGCAAAGTGGCCCAACAAGGAGCAAAAGCCCAGTGGCACTCCACGTCAGCAATCCACCCAGAAGCCACCTCGGTTCCAGCTCAACAGCCACGTCACTCTGGAGTAGCTTGTAGCACAAGTTATAACAAGGGTAGAATAGGGATTCCGCTTACAATTTTGTTAAGTTAGTTAGCTTCATGCTCTGTATAAATAGGTGCAACTCTGAATGATTAGGGGTCTTTTGGCTTCCATAACTTCTTACTCACGCTTTCATCTTTGTTTTCCCTCATATTCCTCTCACTCACAGTGGTGCACAGTGTTGTAGTGGCACTTCTCTCGATCGAAGGAGTGCATGTTAGGGACTGAGAAGCCGAAGGTTGCTGGAGGGGACTGATTGGATTACCAACGCACTCTAGCAGACTTGATCCTCAGCATCCTAGCTATTCTCGGTGAACCATCGCTGTCGGCCATGACGATCGTCGTGGACGTTGGAGCCACCGAAGCTAAGCCCCTATGTTTGTATTTCAATTCTAGTGAAAATAAGTGATTTCTGAATTTCGAATTCTGTTGCACTTCATTACATAAATTCATTATCTGAGTTGAATTGCATTAAGGGATTGAATCACAATTGGATTGAACCGATTGGAATTGGTCCAATTGAAATTAGTAGGTAATCAAATGAATAATCTAATTAAGAACCTAAAATCAGCTCGAACTTAATACATGCCAACTAATGAGGTAGCGATTGCATAATTCCTCGGTATGGCAATGGACGGACCCTTGGCGATTGCCATGAGAACACTTAAGGCTGATGAGGACTGTTAACAAAATGAACGAACCAAGAAATACTTGATTATTGCATTGAAACATGAGCACAGTAGTAGCAGTAGCAGTAGAATAGTTACTAGTTGCATTCGTATTTTAGCCTTTACTGCATTCAAATTATTCGCATCAATCCCCTTCGTTCCTGCGTAGCATCTCTCGACACTTAGCCGAGACAGTTCAATACTTGAAATTTAGGTTCTACTTCATTTTACTTCGCATTAATTCACAATTCAAGCACATTGTGTCCTTGAGAGAAATCAACCTAGGGTTGACTATACTATAGTTAGCTTTAGTTATTTGAGGCTCGTTAAGACGATGAAAACGAGCTTATCAACCACCATTCCAACAATAGCAGCAACAAAGAGTGCTAGCTCAAGGTGACTCACCGTCTCTGGAGGACCTGATGAAGCAGTTAGCAACAAGCAATCTGGAGTTCCAACAAAATGTGAGCTGCAACAACATGCAATTCCAGCAAAATATAAGCGCCACCATTCAAGACCTCAAGACGCAAATATAATAGTTAGCCAATACCATGAGCCATTTACAGTCGACCGGGTCCGGCAACCTTCCCTCACAAACAATTCTGAATCCGAGGGCGAATGCAAGCGTGGTAACTTTGGGGAGTGGTAGAGAACTACCACAACCAGCACCGCAATAAGAGCCGAGACCGACTGATGCTGACTTTGAATCGGATGCTGACTCACACAAACCTCAACCAGATAAGTCTGTCCCATTACCATTTCCAACCCGAACTCTTTCAACAAAGAAGCCTGGGTCTGATGAGGAGTTGCTAAAGATGTTTCGGAAGGAGGAGATTAACATTCCACTCCTAGATGCCATAAAACAGACCCTCAAGTACGCAAAATTCCTCAAGGAGTTATGCGTGCACAAGAGGAAGAAGATGAAAGGAGGGGTGGGATTAGGAAGCATAGCGTCAGCGTTGACCAGAAATGATGAAGTCACTACCAGAGTACAACAAGCACTGCCAAAGAAATGCCGAGACCCCGAAATTTTTTCTATCCCATGCACCATCGGCGACTGTACCATTCCCGATGCCATGTTGGACTTAGGAGCTTTAATTAATGTCATGCCAACGTCAATATACAAATCCTTGAATTTTGGCAACCTCGAACCCACTGGGATGACAATACAACTAGCAAATAGAAGTCTTGTTCAACCCTTAGGCGTTCTTGAGGATGTTCTAGTCCAAGTTAATGAGCTGATTTTCCCAACCGACTTCTACGTGTTGGATATAGAGGACGAGACATCCGGGAAGGGATCTACCTTAATCTTGGGGTGACCATTCCTCATGACTGGAAGAACAAAGATTGATGCGCATGTTGGGACGCTCTCAATGGAATTGGTGACACCTTGGTGCAATTTAATATTTTCGAAACCATGAAGCACCCCACCGAGGACCATTCACTCTTTTGCATAGACCTGATAGATGAACTAGTTGAAGAGCACCTTCAACTAGACCCCGGCAGTGATAATATTCAATTTTTTTCTAGAGACACTAACATATTCGACTGCTTAGGGTCTATAACAGTTGAAGCCGACTGTGATGAATTATGGGAAGAACGTGATCTTTCCAACTCCAAGGATGGTATCACTAACCTTGTCGACTTGGGTCCTGAGGAAGAATTGCTTGATTTATTGGAGCAAGTATGCAAGTATGAAGACCCGAAGTACTCAAATAATGCATGTCCAAGTTGTCGGGATCGAAAAGCAGCTATTAGCACAATTGGCAACAATGTTTACTGCCGAGGACATGTTGGCTAATGGAGGCCGACGAGAAAAGAAGGTCGTAGCTGGCTCGCTCAGCAAGACAAGTGCTAAGTCTGGTTTGATTATGCATGTTAAAGCTGACAACACCCCGAGCAGTGAAGACTAGGAGCAAGTGAAGGCCGAGTCTATTTCAGACCACCAAGTCCAGAACTTTGTTCCATCTGAACCCGAAACCAATACGAAACACGAGCAAACCAGGACCGGTTACACCCCGACCAATCCGAGTCGGCCACAAGAGCAACATGCCAAAATCATGTGGGCACACCTAATGCCGAATCTCAATCAAGTCGGCCAGTCAGATGCAAAACTGACTAATGATACCTCTTCATCTCTACCACCACCCATAGAACTGAAGTCATTCTCGAGTCATTTGAAATACACCTACCTGGACGCTGAGAAACAACTCCCAGTCATAATTGCTAACAATTTTCACCGGGAGCAGGAAGAGAAATTGTTGCATGTCCTGAGGCAATATAAGAAGGCAATTGGGTGGAAACTATCTAACCTTCCAAGCATAAACCCCTCCATTTGCATGCACATAATTTTAATGGAGGAGGAGGAATTGTTGCATGTCTTGAGGCAACATAAGAAGGCAATTGGGTGGAAACTATCTGACCTTCCACGCATAAACCCCTCCATTTGCATGCATAGAATTTTAATGGAGGAGCAAGCCCGTCCCATACGGTAATAGCAAAGGAGGCTGAATTCGACCATCCTAGACGTGGTCAAGAAAGAAATGACCAAACTACTGGCCGTCGGGATCATCTATCCTATCTCGGATAGCCAGTGGGTTAGTCTAGTACAAGTACTACCAAAAAATTCTAGGATGACTGTCACAAAAAACCAACATAAGGAGTTGGTGCCTGTGCAAATTCAGAACAGCTGGTGAGTCTGTATAGACTACAGAAGATTGAACCAGACGACTCACAAACCACTTTTCCTTGTCTTTTATTGATCAAGTCCTAGAGAAACTAGTAGGAAAATCCCATTACTGCTTTCTGGATGGATTCTTTGGATATATGCATATCCATATTGCACCTAAAGATCAGCACAAGACTACATTCACATGCCCATTTGGTACCTTTGTGTACACACGCATGTCGTTTGGCCTGTGCAACGCACCGAGTACGTTTCAAAGCTACATGACAAGCATCTTCTCGGACTTGCTATAGGATTGCATGGAGGTATTCATGGATGACTTCACGGTGTATGCTGATTCATTTGATGCATATCTGGAAAATCTATCCAGGGTGTTAAAGAGATGTATAGACACAAATTTGGCACTTAATTTTGAAAAGTGACATTTCATGGTGACTGAGGAAATTGTGTTGGGACATCTGGTATCCAACAGAGGCATCGAGGTTGACAAATCCAAGATCGATATCATCATCTCTCTTCCAAACCCCGCTTCTATGCGGGAGGTTCGTTCGTTTCTAGGACATGCAGGATTCTACAGAAGATTTATCAAGAATTTCAGCAAGATTGCCCTGCCACTGACCAAACTGCTACAAAAGGATGTGGACTTTAAATTTGACCAGCCCTGTGTCAAAGCCTTCCAAGAGCTTAAGAACCAACTCTCATCAGCCCCTATTCTTCAAGCACCTAACTGGGAGCTTCCATTTAAGCTTATGTGTGGCGCATCCAATTCGATACTCATAAGCCATCTTAGGCCAGAGAGCTGGAGTCGGCAAACCAGTGCATGTAATTGCCTATGCATACTGAACAATGGACCTAACCCAGTTAATTTACATAACAATAGAAAAGGAGTTGCTGGCAATTGTATTTGCCTTGGACAAATTTCGTTCTTACTTATTGGGCTCCAAAATTATTATGTTCTCTGGCTATGCTACACTGAGATTCTTGCTGAAGAAGCTTGATGCAAAGCCAAGACTTATTCGATAGATGCTTCTCCTCCAAGAATTCAACATAAAAATCAGAGATAAAAAGGGTGTTGAGAACTCAATAGTAGACCAGTTGAGCCGGATCGAGAGGGAGAGTGACCCGATGCCTATCCGAGATGAATTCCTAGACGAGCAACTATTGCATATCAACACGCCTACACCATGGTTTACAGACATCTGCAACTTTGTGGCAGCATCTCAGTTTCCACCAGAGGCATCTCAGCTGTACAAAGAGAGACTCCAAAGCGATGCCAAGTTTTACAAATGGGATGATCCTTACCTTTGAAGACTCTACAATGATCAAGTCATTTGCAGGTGCATTTCTGATGTTGAGATCAAATCAGTCCTCCAGTTTTGTCATGCAACATCTGGAGGCGGCCATTATGGATCAACTAGGACAACCAAGAAAGTACTTGATTACGGGTTCTATTGGCCCACCATTTTCAAAGACACCTATGAATTCGTCTCCACCTGTGAAAAATGCCAAAAAGATGGAATGGTCATAAGTAGAAGGCATGAAATTCCCCAACAACTTATTATGTTCTACAAAGTCTTTGACATTTGGGTATTGATTTCATGGGACCATTCCCAGTCTCCAATAGGTATTCATACATTCTGCTTACCGTAGATTATGTATCACGATGGGTAGAGGCCATAGCCACCAAAGCCAATGACGCCAAGGTTGTAGTGGATTTTCTGAAGTCCAATATCTTCTACCGATTTGGTGTGCCGAAAGCGCTCATAAGTGATCAAGGCAGTCACTTCTACAACAAAGCCATGTTCCCCCCCCACTCCACAAGTACGTGGTGGTGCATAGAGTTGCTACAACATACCACTCCCAAACAAACGGCCAAGCTGAAGTATTCAACAGGGAAATCAAGAAAACACTACAAAAGATGGTCAATCCCAACCGAAAAGACTAGAGCCGACTCTTTGAGAACGCTCTATGGGCATATAGAACTACATACCGGACTCCGTTGGGAATGTCTCCCTACCGGATCGTCTTCGGTAAAGCCTATCATCTCCTGGTTGAAACACAACATAGAGCTTACTAGGCAGTCAAGCAGTGCAATCTGGCCTATGACCAAGCAGGGAAGCAAAGTAAGTTCTAGCTACAAGAACTAGACGAACTCCGCTTGGAAGCCTATGAGAACTCCCAGATCTATAAGCAGAAAGTCAAACAATTTCATAATCAGCAGATCCTGAGGAAGGAGTTCCAAGTCAGCTAGAGAGTGCTCCTGTTTAATTCACGTTTAAAGCTCATTGCAGGTAAGCTCTATTCTAGATGGGATGGACCATTTGTTATCACTAATGTTTTTCCCTATGGTGGAGTGGAATTAAAGGATGAACGTACCAACAGCACCTTCCAGGTCAATGGGCATCAAATCAAGTTATTTCATGAAGGTCCAGCGCCAACAGTAGGTGAGACAAAGATCATCTCACTAATGGAACCGGCTCCACCGAATGACACACACTAAGCAAGTCTCAAGATTTCCTCTGTATCCATGCCATGCATTAAGGACAATGCAACATTCAAGTGGGGGGGGGAGTGTAGCCATCCAAGGCTTGCTGAATTCTATTCTTATAAATTTGTGTTGATCAAACTCCATGCCAACTCAATCCTGCCTGTTTATGTTTTGTTATCTTTATTTTTGGTTTTCCTTTCCATTTTAGTTTTCGTTTCAATTTCATTTTGGTCCAATTTTTCAGTAAAGTGTCATTTTCCTTTGCTTCAAATAAAAGTTGTCCAGTCGAGTTTGTACCGACTCTACTTCCATCTCGGCCAGATTCGGACCAACTTCGGACCAACTTCGGTTCGACCAAGTCAGTTTCAATTTTTGCTTTTACTTTGATTTTTGTTTTGTTTTCCCCTAACAGAATGCTAAAAATTGATTGCTGAGAAAATGCTTTGAAAAAGAATTTAAATCAATTTCTTTAGGATTGGATGAAACAGTAAGAAGCAATGCAGAACCCTGGAGGAAAGATTTTTCAAACTTGATAAGGAGTGAAATTTCTGCATCTTTAGGCAGTAGGTGATTGAAAAACAGAAAAAGATAAACCATTAAGTGGTAGAGCAATTAGGCATGTGAGAATTTTTGAGCCTGTATGATTTTTGCATCCATGTTAGCTGTGTATTCTAGATTTTGCCTTGACTCTCTAGATATATCTGGTTTCACATGCAGGAATGATATGATCTAGACCATATTTCTAATAAGCCTCGAGCCAAATGGACCTACCTTGTAAATTTTATCTCTTGTTTACCCTCTTTAAGCCTGAATGACTATTTTTTTGATATGATAGCTCATTACAAGCCGAAGCCGGAAAACCATGATCAACCTCAACCTTAGGGGTCAGAGGAGCTTTGGAATTGTTTTAGGAGTGGGTCATGTTCAAGTGTGGGGGAGACACCCAAGGACATAGCAAGAGTAGTGCATCCAAAAAGGGTTGAAAAAGAAAACAAAGAAAAACAACTACAGGATAAAACAAAGAAGGGAAAGCAGCCAAAAAGTCAGAAGCTGCAGCAAAAATGCAGCACAAGCTGAAAAACAAGAAGTGAGAAAAAGAAAATTGAAAAAAATGGGAACGAAAAGAAGTGAGCAAAGGATGTTTTTCAAATACGATCATAGTGTCTTAGGGATATCCTCCATACTTGCAAACTCACTCTCCATTGCTCCTCCCTTCCCTATGGTTATAAAACTCACTTTACCATCTTGTATACTACCCTCTAACCCTGGCCACGTTACAAGCTGAGAAGAAAGTCCTTTTGATCATGACTGCATGTGTTTTTGAAGGTATGGAAGGAGAGGCCAGTCAAGGTTTGGTAATGCCAGTTGCATGGGATGTTTGAGTGTATATACAATCCTAAACACTTGAGAGACTGAAAGGATATTTACCTAAGAGAAAGCTCTGGCGCTTCCCGGTCATTCTTTGATGTTGGCAAGTTGCTTATTTGCCTTGGATGTAGAAAAAGTAATTTTCATAGATTGCCTGAATGTCTTGATCCCGAGGTGAATGAGTGTCGACTTTGTTTCATTGAATCTAAGAAATTCATTTGAAAATTCTTTTCCTTTTTTAAAACTCCCTTGATGATCGAATCTGATTTTGCCCAAGAGTGCAAAAGTGTAAGTGCGGGGGTCTGATAAGTCATATTTTATACACGTCATAGGAGCTTAAGATGGGTATTTTAGAGACTATTTGGTAGCCAAGAATCACATCTTAGCTGAGATTCATTCTTTGAACCTAGAAATAGGGAAAATGTAATTTTGTGCTAACTTGGTGGTTTTAGCTAATAAAAGGTTATATTCATTTTGTAGGCTAAGCAAGACATCTCGGCCCATCAAGGAAGAGCCTCGGTCCAAGAGAAGCCATCCAAGCCAAACCGACTCCACCCTAGACTGGCCGGCTTTACGACCCAGCAACGCAAGAGCAAAGCGGCCCAATCAACTAGTAGCCCAAACATAGTGCCACATCAGCTGGATCCAGGTCAGCTACCACGTCACTCCAAGAGAAACTTGCAGCGTGCAAATGATCATCACGTAGGGGTAATATAGTCATTTCAGAGTCTGCAAATTCTGTTAGGATCTTTTCGTTCAGATTTTCTATATGGCCCGAGGAATCCAGCCTTGTATATATAGGGACCTCGTTCACGTTTTAGGGTGTCTTGAATTCAACCCTAATTTCCATACATCACATACTCCATCTTCTTGCTCATGCCTCCATCTTCACCGGTACACGATAATTCATTGGTGTCTCTCTCGATTAAGGAGGTACAGGTCAAGGACTAAGAGGCCGAAGGTTGTCAAAAGGGACCACTTGGCGTAGCCAATGCACTCTGGTGGACCAAATCCTCAGTGTCTTAGCTATCATTAGTGAACCATCATCGTCCATCCATGGCAATCATTGTGGAAGGCGAAAACCATTAAATTCATGCCCTATAATCATCCTCCAATTTCAATAACATAAGTAGCTTCAATTGTTTTTCTCTTCATAATTGTCACAACCTAAAAATCGTGACGCACGACTGACTCACCAGCTACGGGGTCGAGTTTACCTCGTCCCCACTCATGACCGAATTGCTTTCGGCCATCTAGAGTCGCCACCTACATTTTTTAGGAATATAGGGAAACCTAGGGAAAGGCTGGTCTGGCATCAGGGATATGGGTTCGGGAGTTGGTTACATGCTAGGGTCTTCTAACATGCCTATCACTCGATAGTTACCCTCTGGTCAGCTCTGTGGGACAGGGGACCGTGCTTAGGTTTAAGGTTGGGTTTCTCAGCCTGGGTTCTGGGTAGAGGGGGGATTCAGGTAGGATATTCTAGCATTTTTGAAGTTTTCCTTGGCTTTGGGGATTTGAGATTCGACTTGATAGGGGTGGGCCCCTAGGCCTGCGTACCTCGGCTTTAGAGGGCTCAAAGTCTACGTAGTTCTAGTATTTAGGCGGGTGGGGAGTTAGGCTGACTATGGTCTCATTTTTCTAGCCGAGTCATGCTCGGTCAAGAGGAGAAAGGCTTGTGATGGGGCGGTGATGGGGTGGATGGTTCTCTTCGGCCGAGACAGACTCGGCCTTGGGTGAGGTCTCGGTTTCTCTCCAGCTGAGGCCTACTAGGCTAAGAGGGGATTCGGGGAGGGATCGTGCTTGACGATACGAACAACACTATGCTAATTATGAAAAGAAAAGGGGACCAACCAACCTGGATCCTAGAGCGAGTAGATGCCTCTTACTTGTAGACCAGCACCTTTGCTTGCCCTTCAGTCTGGACTCGGAACGCTTCCTTCCTTTCTTAGCAATCGTCAGCTTTCCGTTTCTGCTTTTCTCCTCTCTTCTCCTCTTCCTTTTTCACTCCTCCCTTATCACTTCGTAGCAGGGGTTTATATAGGATTGAGTAGTGGTTGGATGGTTCCCCTTGGGCTTCGCATGGTTGTTGTTGGGCTAGAAACAGAGGCGGCTCAGTGTGTGGGGGGGTGGTTAAGATTCACCTAAGATCCTGGGTGACTCCGCTGTGGATCGGGGTCGTGGGTAAGATTGACTCGGTCTCGTCTTATGTTTTCTAGTCTTGGTTTGACTGAGTCCGGGTGACCTTTAGGCGGGCCAGGGTTGACTCTGAGGTTGGAGGTCTGGCCCATTCTGAGAGATTGGGCCGGACCGATTTGGGGTACAACAGTGGCCCCCTCTTTATTTATGCTTTTTCTAAAAAGGACGTGATCCTTTTTTGGATAAGCGTAAATAAAGATAAAGACTTGGATTGGTTGAGTGAGGATGGAGGCTTATGACAGCGGTCAGAGTACAAGCTGGCCAGTTGGTACTCCAACTCGTAAAGCGTTTAGCAGCAGGCGAGGTACCCACTAGCTGGTACCCAGGCCCCCCAAATTTCGGGGCGAGCGGGGTACATAGTATTTGGCAGCAGGTGGGGTACACATTGGCTGGTACCCAGGCCCTCCAAATTTCAGGGGTGAGTATTTGGCAGCAGGCGGGGTACACATTGGCTGGTACCCAGGCCCTCCAAATTTCCGAGGTAAATATTTGGCAGCAGGCGGGGTACACACTGGCTGGTACCCAAGCCCTCCAAATTTCCGAGGTATTTTGGCAGCGGAAGGGGTACTTCACTGGGTTGGTACCAGTGCCCTCCAAATTTCAGGGGTGAGTATTTGGCAACAGGCGGGATACACATTGGTTGGTACCCAGGCCCTCCAAATTTCTGAGGTAAGTATTTGGCAGCAGGCGGGGTACACACTGGCTGGTACCCAGGCCCTCCAAATTTCTGAGGTAAGTATTTGGCAGTAGGCAGGGTACTCACTAGAGGTAAGTATTTGGCAGCAGGCGGGGTACACACTGGCTGGTACCCAGGCCCTCCAAATTTCCGAGGTAAGTATTTGGCAGCAGGCGGGGTACACACTGGCTGGTACCCAGGCTCTCCAAATTTTCGAGGTAAGTATTTGGCAGCAGGCGGGGTACTCACTGGCTGGTACCCAAGCCCTCCAAATTTCCGAGGTAAGTATTTGGCAGCAGGCAGGGTACACACTGGCTGGTACCCAAGCCCTCCAAATTTCCGAGGTAAGCAGGGTACATACTGGCTGGTACCCAAGCTTCGTAAAGTATTTTACATATGTGTTGTTTTTGTTTTGTTTTGTTTGTTTTTGTTTCGTGTTTCTCTTTTTTTTTTTTAGGAGTGTAGAAGCAATGGTTTTTAAGCTTTTGTAGAGATGATGACATGAGTGGAGTTTGTTGTCTGTGTTCTGGGGTCGGACCATGGACAGAGTGACTTTTCTTCGGCCGAGAGAGACGGCTTGCGCGAGGATGATTGAGATAGAGGTGGTCCATGGGAGGGTGTGGGGACAGAGGAGGCCTACGCCAGGATGACTGAGATAGAGGCGGTCCGTGGGAGGGTGTGGAGATAGAGGCGGCCTGCGCCAGGATGATTGGGATAGAGGCAGTCCGTGGGAGGGTGTGGAGATAAAGGCGGCCTGCGCCAGGACGATCGAGATAGAGGCGCATGGGAGGGTGTAGAAATAGAGGCGGCCTGCACCATGATGACTGAGATAGAGGCGGCCCGAGGGTGCATCTGGATTGAGTGAAGTAATGGGCCGAGAGCAGTTGGGCCTGCTTTTTTTTTTTTTTTTTTTTTTGGGCTCCAATATTTGAATTTCTGGGGGCAGTTGAAGGGCTGCGCGTGGAGGGACGCGCCTCGCCGCCCTTCGGACAAGACCCCTCGTTTCTTGTGCTGCATTGATGGTGAGGTGGCGCCATGATTGCGCCGTTATGGAGAAGAGCAATCCGTGTGATTATTAGTCGCGTGGTTCCAAGATGCGTGTTAATGTGAGAACGCGTGTCTTCGCCTATCTTTGGTGGTTTGTTTTTTGCTTCCATTTCTGCTCTTCGTGCCTTGCCTTTTCTCTGAGTTTTTCTCTCAAGATTTTCATCTTTCCTTTTGCTCGTGACTTTCCAGTTTCCAGATTTTCACCACCATGTCAGGTACTTCGAGTTCTGAGACCTACTCTTCTTCTTCCTCTTCTTCATCGGGTGAGGCTCTAGAAGCCATGCCCGTGGCTGTGGCTGAGGGGGGGGGCTTCATCAGCCCCTAGACCTTTGGTACCGAAGGCGGGTCCAGCAGCGTGGATCCATAAGGATGTGCCGGAGAACGTGTCAGAGATGTCCCGCTCTGAGGTGGAATCCATAGCAGTGGAAGGAAAATGGATTCGCGACTCGCATATTGGTTTGTTGGAGATGGTGCGCTGTGGTAAAAGGGAGCGCGTGTGCGATGTCGCCGGGGAAGGGAAAGCGCCCTTCGTCTTCATATATGAGACGGTGCTGGCGGATTTAGGGGTGACTCTCCCTTTTGACTTCTTCGAGGCGGACGTCTTGAGGGTCTTGGGGATAGCCCCTTTCCAACTTCACCCTAATGGTTGGGCGGCGATTCAAGCCTTTAGGGTAGTCTGCTTGGCCCTAGGGCTCCTGCCTGCCGCCTCGGTCTTCCTCAGCCATTACACCGCCAGAGTCGGCCCCTCGATGGGGTGGGTCTCATTAACCCCTTTGCCTAATTCGGGCCTCTTCACTTCTTACACGGCCTCCTACAAGGGTTTCAAGAGCCGCTTCGTGAAGATCAAGGCAGTTGAGGCGGGTCATTTCTGCATTGACCCGCGGCCTTTACCTTTGTATTGGCGGGAGCCCTCAAAGTTCAAGGGGCTGGCGAGGAGTCAACTTTCCTTAGACGCCAAGGTTGATCTGCAACTGTTGGACAGCCTGCCGAGAGGGATGAGTTGCCGGGACATAGTGACTTGGATCTCTTCAGGGGATGCTACCCTTCGCCTAAAGAGTGAGTTTTCTGAGTTGTCTTCAGACTTGGCCTCGCGCCGAATGTACTGATGTTCTATATTTTTGGCTTGCAGGTATGTTGAAGAAACAAGGCATTGATATGGCTGAGTTGATCAAGAAAGCCCGCTTGACCAACGATGCCAGGAGTTCTGGCTAAAAGGCCTCGAGTGCCGAGACTGTTGCGGCTACTGCTGAGAAGAGGTCGACTACAAGTTTGGCCGAGAAGGACTCGACCCCTATGGTTGAGAAGCTAACGGCTCCAGCCGTGTCCAACAAGGAGGGGACCAAGCGGAAGGCCGACTCTGCTACGGCTGAGGAGGCGGCTGCTAAGAAAGGGAAGGCCATTACTCCTCCTCCTCCACCCATGCCTACTCAACCCCAAGTGGTGGTGACGGCAGGGCCGGGTTTGCCTCTTGGTGGCTTACCCTGCTATGTGGCCCCCCCACTATTGGTTCTTTGTGGGGTCCTTGATTTGATATGCGCAGCCTGTTTCCTGCCAATCGCATACCTCCGCATGACCGAGGGCTATTGGTGTCGGCCGGAGCCGACAGTTCCGTTGACATGATGACTGCTTATATGGCCCGCTCAATAGCCTTTTTGGATATTTGGCGAGGTATGCTGCGAAAGGCCGAGCAGATTGTGGCCAAAGAGGCCATGTCAAAGAAGGAGTTGGAGAAGGCCCAAAAGGCTAGGGCCGAGTCCTTGGCTGAGGTTGAAAAGATGAAGGAGGCTAGTCAAAAGGCTTGCGCTGAGGTTGAAGACCTGAAGGCCCAACTTGCTGCTTCTCAAGCCGAGTCATCCTTGCTAAAGACAAAGGCATCTTCATCAGAGGCTGAGGTAGCTTCGCTAAAGTCTACACTTGCTGATTCTCAGTCAAGGGTGGTGAAGGTGGTGAAGGTGGAGGCTGCTCTTGCTTTTGATAGAGAGGCTTTGAAGATGGCGGAGGCTAAGGCTGCGGCTGCCGAGTTGGAGGCGGGCAAGTTGAAAGAGGAAAACGTGGATCTTTCTGAGAGGGTGGCTTGCTTAGAAGGAGCTATTGTGGAGCAACATGAAGACGGCTTCAATAAAGCCCTTAGGCAGATAGCTCTACTGGCCCCAAATTTTGACCTCAGCCCTTATGATATGACAAAGGATGTTCAAGATGGGAAACTGATTTCCCTCTTGGACTCTCCTTGAACTTGTAATACATTTATTTATTAATGAAATGATTTTGGCATTTTCTTTGTGTTTTTTTTTTATTTTTGGGTTTTCTGTTGATTATTATTTAATGGTGTTAGTCAGATTGAGATGATGTTCAATGGAACTAATACTAAGGGTAGTAATGGTTTTAGTTCAGACTCGGGGTTTGGGGGTAATAAGAATGGGGCGATGGTTACTGGACTTGGTGCTTGGGCATAGAGGTTTAATGGCGTTGACACTTAAAAGGGAATGATATTAAAGGGAATGATGGCTTCTAGACTCGGTGTTTGGGGGTGATGGCCTAATGAGATTAATACTTAAGGGAGGTAATGGATTGGAACAAATGGGTGGCTCCAACCTAGACTCGGCTTTTGGGGATGGCCCTAGCCTAGACTCGGTCTTTGGCTATGGTCATTTTAGATCAGACTCGGTTCCCAATGAGATTGGTGCTTGGTTTTGGAGATGCAATGGTTGGGCATGGCGACTAGGGAGGGTGAATATCCAGTCGGCTCCGCCTTACATTCGGCTTGAACCGCGTGAGAGCGATTTCGGCTTGGGTATGACGGTTCGAAAAGGTTGGGGGTAGTTGCTTGAACTGTAGGTGAGTTAAGGTCTTGGATCATCCGTTTCGGTCGTCTAACCTACTCGGGTCGGGATGCGGGGTGTGAATGAGTCGGCCGTTTGGAAATCGGCCCCAGGTGCTTCTCGGTATCCTAGGATTCGGGGTGGACCCGGTGCTGGGGTGGACTCGATCCTGTGGGCTCTTTTTTTTAGAAGCGTCATGGGGTATAGGTTGAGCTGAGGCGTGAGTCCTTCTGGACTTAGGGGATTATCGGTCCGTGACGTATTTGGAAATGTACCTTGTTTATGATAATTTTAGCATGCGTCAAAATATTGAAAGACTCAAGCGAAGAAAAGGGAAAGGAAGGAAAGAGAGATTGTTATTACTTTGTTGAAAGGTTACAAACTATTTTAACAATAACCTCTACTAACTTATTTGGGAATGAAACAAAAACTACTTGGACTTTGAGCGTGCTTTCCTCGATCTTCCATCGTCCAAGCGAGAGTCTTCACCTTTTACCGTGCACTCGGGACATTTCAGGGGGTAGAACATTCTAACCGCATCTGCATTGACAGGGTAGCTCAGGTCTTGGCCTTCGGCGTTGGTTAAGGTCAATGCTCCTCTAGAGAATGCCTGCTTCACCACGTATGGTCCCTCATAGTTAGGTGCCCATTTACCCCTCAGGTCTTTGAAGTTGGGCAGGACTTTTTTTAGCACCATGTCCCCCTTCTGGAAAATGTGGGGTTTCACCTTCTTGTCGAACGCTCTCTTTACCCATTTCTGGTATAAGTGGCCATGGCACAAGGTAGTGAGTCGTTTTTCCTCGATGAGGTTTAACTGGTCGAAGCGTTGCTGGACCCATTCGGTTTCGTCTAGCTTGGCTTCAGCCAGTACCCTTAGGGAGGGTATTTCTACCTCTATTTGCAGGACTGCTTCTGTGTTGTACACGAGTGAGTACGGGGTTGCTCCAGTGGATGTTCGCACGGAAGTACGATATCCATGTAGTGCATATGGTAACATCTCGTGCCAGTCTTTGTAGGTGACTACCATCTTCTGTATTATTTTTTTAAGGTTTTTATTAGCCGCTTCCATTGCTCCGTTCATCTTGGGACGGTAGGGTGTGGAATTATGGTGGGTGATACGGAATTGCTCGCAAAGTTCGGACATCATTTTGTTGTTCAGATTAGTGCCGTTGTCTGTGATGATGTGAGCGGGGAGGCCATATCGGCATATAATGTCTCTTCTGATAAACTGTACCACCGTACTGCGTGTAACGGAGGAGTAGGAGGATGCCTCTACCCACTTGGTGAAGTAGTCAATAGCCACCAAAATGAATTTGTGCCCGTTGGACGCCTTTGGCTCAATAGGGCCAATTACATCGATGCCCTACATAGAGAACGGCCAGGGTGCATTGAGGTTGTGTAGTGTGGAAGGAGCAACGTTGAGGTGATTGGCGTAGATTTGGCACTTTGCGCATTTTTGAACGTGCTGGTAACAATCTGACTCCATCTGGGTCCAGTAGTATCCTGCCCGAAGGATCTTGCGAGCTAGGGCATGTCCGTTCACGTGGGTGCCGAAAATTCCCTCGTGCACCTCCTCTATGATTTGCTTAGCTTCTTGCTCGTCTACACAGCGGAGAAGTGTCATATCGGAGTTTCTTTTGTAGAGCGTGGTTCCACTTAGTAGGAAACCGGAAGCTAGGCGCCGTAGAGTTCGCTTGCTATTTTCGGGGGCATTGTCTGGGTACTTGCCTGTTTCGAGATATCTTTTTATGTCGAAGTACCATGGTTCTGTACTTGACATTGCCGCCTCACGGGAAAGGCATTGGCAATACACTGTTTGTGGCTGCTGCCAAACTTGGATCACCATTTCTTGTCCCTCATTTACCTGTACCATGGCAGATAGAGTGGCAAGCACATCGGCCGTTTGATTTTCTTCGCGGGGGACGTGATTAAAGGTGATCATGTCGAATGCCGTCATGATCTCCTTTGTATGGTCATGGTATGGGATTAGCTTGGCGTCTCTTGCCTCCCATTCTCCGCGGAGCTGGTAAATGACCAAGGCTGAATCTCCGAAAACTCTTAAGTCTTTTTACTTGGTGCTCTAGAGCCATCAGGAGCCCCATGGTGCATGCCTCGTACTTGGCCATATTATTGGTACAGTCAAAACCTAGCTTGGCGGCGAAAGGGAGACACTGATTATCTGGCGAGATTAGGACGACCCCAATCCCGTTTCCTACGACATTGGAGGCCCCATCAAACCACATTGTCCATTCGTCGCTGCGTTGGTCCTCATCTACCATAGCGGCCATGAGATGTTTATCTGGGAATTCATAGCTCAATGGCTGCGAGTCTGCCAGGGGATGGTAGGCAAGCTGTTCAGCCAGGGCGCTTCCTTTGACGGACGTTTGGTTTACATAGAGGATATCGTACTCGGATAAGGCCATTTGCCAGCGTGCGATTCGTCCGGTGAGGGCGGGCTTCTCGAAGATGTATTTGACCGGGTCATTCCTGGCTACTAGCCAGGTTGTGTGGGCCAGCATGTATGGTCTGAGCCTTTTGGCGGCCCACACGAGGGCGCAACAAGTCCGTTCGAGTGCTGAATATCTCGCCTCACATTCCGTAAACTTTTTGCTGAGGTAGTAGATGGATTGTTCCTTTTTCCTGGCGGAATCCCACTGTCCCAGCATACCTCCCATGGATTCTTCTAATACAGTTAAATACAATATTAGTGGTCACCCTGGCGCGGCTGGTACGAGTACCGGGGGATTTTCTAGATACTGCTTGATCTTGTCGAAGGCCTCCTGGCATTCCGAATCTCATTCCTTCCTTTGCTTCTTCCGCAGGAACTTGAAAATGGGGCCACAAATGGCTGTTAGCTGGGAGATGAAACGAGATATGAAGTTGATTCATCCCAGGAATCCCCTGACTTCTGCCTCTATTCTAGGGGCCAGCATTTCCCTGATAGCCTTGACCTTGTCCGGGTCTACCTCGATACCATTTTCGTTGACCACAAAACCGAGCAACTTGCCTGTTTTTACCCCGAAGGTACATTTGGCCGGGTTTAGCCGTAATTTATACTTGCGGAGCCTAGCAAAGAGCTTTCGTAAGTCCTCTATGTGCTGCTCTATTGTTTTTGATTTTGCGATCATGTCGTCCACGTAGACCTCAATTTCTCTGTGCATCATGTCGTGAAACAAGGCTACCATGACTCGTTGGTATGTCGCACCTGCGTTTTTAAGCCCGAACGGCATTACCTTGTAACAGAAAGTCCCCCATAACGTAATGAATGTTGTCTTCTCCTGGTCCTCTAGGAGCATCATGATTTGGTTGTAGCCTGAGAATCCGTCCATGAATGAAAAGAATGAGTGTTGAGCGATGTTGTCTACGAGTACGTCAATGTGGGGTAGTGGGAAGTTATCTTTGGGACTGGCCCTATTTAGATCCCTGTAGTCCACGCACATTCGTACCTTTCCGTCTTTCTTGGGAACTGGCACTATATTAGCTACCCATTTGGGGTAGTGGGCCACCGCGAGGAACCCTGCGTTCCACTGTTTTTCTACCTCATCTTTGATCTTGAAGGCCACCTCTGGTTTCATTCTCCGTAGTTGTTGCCTGATTTGGGGTGGCCCCGGAAGTAAGGGCAACCGATGCTCGATAATCTGCCGGTCAAAACTAGGCATGTCTTGATATGACCAGGCGAAGATGTCTGCGTACTCTTCCAGAAGTTCAAGGAGCTTAACCCGCGATGCCGAGGGTATTTGTTTGCCTATGCGAACCTCCCTCCCGCCTATTTCTTTTTACAGGCTCACACTTTCGAGGTCCCCTATTGGGGCCTCGAATCTTGGTTTTTCTCTGCTCATATTCCGTTCTATGTCTACCAAAGCTTCGGCTTCGGTGTCGATGCTTTCGCTTGGCGTGTCAGGTCGGTCAAGTTCTTAATTCCCTAGGGGCGGGCCGCTTATCGGACTGTTTTTGTTTTTTTTAGAGGAGATTTATTTTAGTGTGACATAAGAAAGGGAAAAGGCAAAAAGAAAGAAAGACATGCTAAAACTTCGTTGGTAATGGAATTGTCTAGGTGGTTTTTTACAAAAGTGAAAGGAAGAAATGAAAACAAGCCATCAAAAACAAATTACATTTCCAAAAGGTCTAGGTCTAGTAATCTTTCCGTTGTCCAGTTGGTGAGCTCCTCTTGCGTGGCGTATACCCATGGCTCCCGGTCTTCAAGCCCCTCCCCAATTGCCGACACGCTTCCTCGTACAAATAAGGACCCCTGAGCGCCCCCTTGGAGGTTACTTGCCTGGTAACCGATTCCAAATCATCCTGGATTCTCGGACACCTGGATCGGGGCTGGTGTGCCTGTCAGGTGGGGGCCTAGTCCTTTACCCGGCTGATATCCTCCCTTGATCATAATCTGTAGCACTGTGTTTGCCTGAGGGAATGTGGCGCCCTTGGGTTTTTGTCCGTTATCGATCTCTAGTGATTGAAAGGAGGTCTCAAGTGCTTCTTCGTCCCCCTCGATGTATTCCTCGGGGACAGGAGTGGTGATCACTAGCTCTTTTTCTCCCGTGACGCTGATTATGTGGTGATCACTGATGAACTTCACCTGTTGGTGAAGAGAGGATGGTACGGCGCCTGCGACGTGTATCCAGGGTCGTCCGAGGAGGCAGTTGTAGGCTGGTCGAATGTCCATGACCTGGAAGTCGATGTTGAATAAGACTGGCCCGATGAGGATGGGTAGAGAGATTTCTCCCATGACTTCTCGCTTTGACCCGTCAAATGCCCGCACCACTATGGAGCTAGCCCTTAACTGCGTGTCCATGGGGGTGAGCTTATCCAGTGTTACCTTGGGGAGGACGTTCAGAGATGATCCGTTGTCGATGAGGACCCTAGCAATCATATAACCACCGCATTTTACCGAGATGTGGAGTGGCTGGTTGTGGCCCTTTCCTTCCTTGGGTATCTCATCATCGGAGAAGGTCAGATGACCTTTGCTGGTGATGTTGTTAACCAAGGTGCCAAATCTTTCCGTGGTTATGTCATGGGCCACATGAGCTTCCTATAAAACTTTCAAGAGGAGGTTTCGGTGGGCCTCGGAGTGGAGTAAATGGATAAGAGCGAGATTCGTGCCGGGGTTTTGTTCATCTGGTCGAGGAACTGGTGCTCACTATGCCTTATGATCTTCAGGAATTCCTCGTCCTCTTTTCCTGGTGTTCGAATGGGTATTTCCGCATTCAACGTTGTTTGGGTAACGGGCCTTTTGTCAGAAGTTTGAGCTTTCTGGCCTCGGAGGGCCTCGGGTGTATAGATGCGTCCACTTCTAGTGAGGCCTCCCTCCTCAGCTATGCTGATGACTTCTTTCGCGTGCTCTCCTTCTTTGGCTATCTCTGGTGGTGTTGGCTCGTACAGCCATGGTACGGCATGGTTGTCACGGTAAGCTGGCTGGGCCGCGGCACTGATGGTGAGGGAAGGGCTTGTCATTTGCACCGGGTCGTAGTAAATGGTAATTGGCTCCCTTCGTGGGTCTCGTCCTGCTCCATTACCGCGATCTGGGGGATGGCCTGCCCCCCAGTGTCTTGCCCGGTGGGTTCGTGATCCAGGACGTTGACTGATGCTCCCTCGTGAGGTGGGAGAGGGTTGGTGCTCACATTGGGTTTCTTTGCCTCCAACTTGAGCCATCCCCCTTCCAGGAGATCCTGTATTTTGTGTTTCAGTGCCCAGCAATTCTCCGTGGTGTGGCCCGGGCACCCTTCATGGTATTCGCATTTGGCGTTAGGGTTGTAGTTTTGAGGGTATGGGGGCTCTAGGGGCCGTAACGGCGTCGTCGTAATCATCTGCTTTTGCAGGAGCTGATGAAAAAGGGCCGTATACGACATTGGTATGGGGGTGAAGACTCTCCTAAGGCCGGGTGGTCCTAGGGTCTGGGCGTTGGTCGGGTTCGCAGTTTCGATTCCGCTTGGATTCGGGGTGTTGGGGGAGACGATTATCATTGAGGGGCTGAGGGTGATTGGGGAAGTGTTTGGGTTTCCGATGGTCACGGCATTGGCTTCCCCTTTCCTTCTTTCGGGTAAGAGTTTTCTCGCGGGATTGGCAGAATTGTTGGTGAATCTCCCGCGTTTGATGCCAACTTCAATTCTCTCCCCTACAATTACCAGGTCCGCGAAATTAGAAGCCACGCTCCCCACGGCTTTGTCGTAGAAGGGGGATGGCAATGTTTCGATGAACAGGGAGACCATTTCCTTCTCGGTTAGGGGAGGTTTAACCTGCGCTGCCAGCTCACGCCACCGTTGGGCATAGTCCTTGAACCCTTCAGAATCAGCCTTAGACAGATTTTGGAGACGGGACCGATCTGGCGCCATATCCTCATTGTATCTGTACTGACAGACGAATGCCTCTACTAGATCCCTCCAAGTTTTTACTTGCCCTTTCTCCAAGTTGACATACTAGTTGAGGCGGGGGCCTGTAAGGCTGTCTTGGAAGCAATGCACCAAGATCTTATCGTGGTGGACATAGGCTGCCATTTTTCGACAGTACATAGCCAGGTGTACTCAGGGGAAAGAGCTACCCTTGTATTTTTCGAATTTGGGGGTCTTGAAGTCTGCCGGGAGGGCTACGTCGGACATTAGGCAGAGGTCTGCGGCGTCTAGGCCGTGGCCTCCAGTACCCTCAATGAGCCGAACCTGTTGCTCGAGGGAACTAATCTTTTCGTCACTTGATCAGGTGACCTCTCGAGGTGCCTAAGGGTGATCCTACTGGGCCGAGGAATAAGGGAAGTGGGGGGAGGCTTGCCGTGGCCGGGGCAAGGGTCGCCTGTTCAGTTCCTCTAGTGTTGGGGCTTCCGGTGCGTTCCACCCCAAAGGCATTCCAGTATTGTGGGGTGAAGCCTGGGGTACGTTGGGGTTCCACGGGTGGCGGCGTTAGAGGCGGTTCGGTTGTGTCCAACCAAGAAATGGTGGGGGCGCTGCTGAGTGAGAAGCTCGAATACTCTATTCAGCTGTTCCTTTATTTCGCCCATATTTTCCCTCATTTGGCCGACCTCTGCCCTGGTCTGGATGCTTTGCTGTTCCAGCTCGTCTATTGCTTGCTCCATGTGACGGGTGCGGGCTCGAGTATGATATTGGTGGCTGGGTGTGCGTATCGTGGTTGGCCTGGTAAGGAAAAAAAACTTTTAGGCGAAACGGGTGACACGAGAGGAACAGGGTATGCATGCAAAATATCTAATTACGGGCGTATTTCAAAAAACGGGTCACCAAACATACAATTAATTCAAAAACAATACACGGCCTAGTTTAATCAGGACGGGGTTAACCCTGCCCTTAATTGGTCATAAAACTCCCTACAAAGACTTAAAAAGCCTGTTATTTCTCTAGGTAATTTTATGAAGTCAGCCATGCCCTCTGCTGCTCGGAGGCCCTGGGGTATGTCCTTTAGCGCTTGGTCGGCCAGACCTGCTAACTTAAAGATTTTGTCCTTCCATAACGAGGCTTCGGCTGTGGCCGCATTTACTTGTTCTTCGGCGCTGTCAGCTATGTCCTGGCATCGTCGTTTCCACCCTTCGGCCGCCTGTTTGAGTTCCTGGATGGGCCTCGTCTTCCTCAGCCTTTGTGCGAGCCCTAACCACTTCTAGTAGGGCTTTACGTTCTTGCTCCTTTAGGAGTTCCTTGGAAAGGTTGGCCCTTGTGAGTTCTTCTTCTAGGAGGCGCAACTTCCCTTGTAGCTGATGGAGCTGCTCTTGTTGTTCGACCTCCCTTCTTTGACCCTCCAAAAGAGCCCTTTCGAGTTGTTCCTTATCTTTGGTTACTTGGTTGCGCTCGGCCCTCTTTGCGGCACATTTCTGGTCGGCAGCCCTAAGGCAGCTGCTGATTCTTACTCGGGCCTCGTGCTCTGCCTTGGCCTTCTTAGTAATCTCGTCATTCACGTGTTTTTCGTGGTAAACCTCACCCAGTGCTTCCTCGAGTTTCCGTTTCCAGTGTGCCCTTTCGGCCCTTGTCTAGTCCAGGGATCTTTTGAGCCTTTCGACCTCGAGAGTCTCCTGCACTTCGTACGGCTGATGTTTAGGTCATGAGGCTGAACCTTGTCCCAGGGAAGTTTGAGGTCCTTGACCCATTTTTCCACCCATTGGCGGTATTCCGATGAAGCCCCGCAGCTCCGGAGCTTCTCAGAGGTACCTTTTTTGGTCGGGTTAACCCAGGCGCGCCGTATCTTTCGGTGATGGCTCCCTTCCCATGCCTCGGGTCTTAGTAATGCGAAAGGGGTCAAAGCCTTCTCTGACGGCGGGACAATTATCGGATAGCCGACTTGTCGAACCGCCAATTCTGGATTGTAGTTGATTGCCCCCTGTGTTCCTAGCAAAGGTACGTTTGGATACCCTTCGCATTTGACGATGACGTGTTCTCTTTCATTCCATGGTGGGTACCAGCGGACGGATCTCTCAGACGCCTCATCGAGCTTACGAGCCCATTCCTTGTTAGTCATGGGGGGAACCCATCTCCATTTAAAATCTTCTATAGGACAGGTGGTACAGTGTTTGCATTGAAAGAGGTGGGAGGTCAACTAGAGATATAGAAGGGGAGTGCAGCATCTTAGGACCCCCCGCCTTCGTTCGCCACACTGGTGGAGGGAATAATATGTGTCTGCCAGAACCGCCATGGTGGGGTTTTCTCCTTTGTTTTTCCTAGCTAGAAATACCCCCATGGTTGTGCGGTCCACATAGTCTTCTAACTGGGGGAACAGCAGGATCCCGTATATCAGTAGCCCGATGGTGTCTATGAAGGCAGGCCAGTTCTCTCTTAGTCGAAAATGATCGAGTCTCTGTTCCAGGTAAGCTCTGGGGAGGCCTTCTGTGCCATTGCGTTTTTTCTTAACTCGGATTATGTCCTCCTCCGAAGTCTTTAATAGACGAGCTATGGTGCCCTAGGAAGGCGTCTAATCTTGGTGGAAGTATAGTGTCCCGTCTACCAAGGGCAGGCCGAGCAGGCGTTCGTATTCCTCCATCGTCGGGGCCATTTGGAAGTCGCTGAAAGTAAAGCATCTTGCCGGTGCGTCATAATACTGGATCAGGGCTTCAAAGGCCTCGGGTTGGGTCTCAATCTCCAAGATTTGCAGGAGGTTGCCATGCATCTTCTCGAAGCTCCTACGCCACTGGCCTTTTAAATGACTGCTAATGTTGCAGAGAGTGTGCAATTCTGGAGTCTTAACCTGGACGGGATACCCTATTCTGGTGCTGAGGGTGTGTCTGGTTATCATTTTCTAAAAGTCCCGTAATTAGTTTAAGTTACCATGCAATACCAAGTAAAGGCTAGACGGTCTCGGGTTGAGGATGGATTGGACTGATTCGGGTTGGGGGCTAATTTGAACAGGCTCGGCCTTGATTTGGGAATGGCCGACTTGGACCAGGGTCAGTTGGACTAGGTTTACGGTTTGGACTAGGGCTTAGTGGGCAGACTTGGGCTAAGATTCATGACTCGGACTAAGGTTTAATTGGCTTAAGGTCTACGACTTGGACTAGGGTTTAGTTGTCTGATTTGGACTAAGTTTTGTGACTCGGACGGTTGATTCGGACTAAGGTTCGTGACTCGGACTAAGGTTTATGACTCGGGCTAGGGTTCAATTAGCTGTCTTGGACTAAGGTTTACGACTCGGACTAGGGTTTAGTTGGCTGACTTGAACTAAGGCTCGGGTTAAGGTTTAGTCGGACTACTTGGACTGACTAAGGTTTACGACTCGAACTAAGGTTTAGTTGGCTGGCTTGGACTAGGGTTTATGACTCGGGCTAGGGTTGACTACGACTCGGACTAAGGTTTAGTTGGCTGATTTGGACTAGGGTTTATGACTCGGACTAGGGTTTAGTTGGTTGACTTGGACTAAGGTTTACGACTCGGACTAAGGTTTAGTTGGCTGATTTGGTCTAGGGTTTACGACTCGGACTAAGGTTTAGTTGGTTGACTTGGACTAAGGTTTATGACTCGGACTAAGGTTTAGTTGGCTGATTTGGACTAGGGTTTACGACTCGGACTAAGGTTTAGTTGGCTGACTTGGACTAGGGTTTATGACTCGGACTAGGGTTTAGTTGGTTGACTTGGACTAAGGTTTACGACTCGGACTAAGGTTTAGTTGGCTGATTTGGACTAGGGTTTATGACTCGGACTAGGGTTTAGTTGGCTGGCTTGGACTAGGGTTTATGACTCGGATGGCTGATTTGGACTAGGGTCTACGACTCGGACTAGGGTTTAGTTGGTTGACTTGGGCTAAGGTTCGTTTGGTGGATTCGGGTTAATGTTTTCCCCATAAGTTTCCCCTTAGGTTTCTCACCATTGATATCTAGACTTCCTCACCATTAGGCTCCTGGGTCTATGGACTCCCTGAGGTCTCCAACACAAACAGGACCAGTTTCCTAGAGTGTGCTAGCTCCCTCAGGTCATCAGCCCAGGTGGAACTATCATGGTCACCAGTACAGAGAAATCTCCAGTATGGGTACCGCTACACGCTCCGCACTCCTTAACTCTCAGGTCCGGGAATAGGACTGCGCTCGTGGATATATACACACTCATCATGGCAGCCCTCTTAAAGGGGTGCCCCCGTATAATCCCCACAGTATAATAGCAAGATATTGTCGTCTACCCTATGATTTTATACAAAACATACGAAAGACGAGTAAAGCTAAAACCACACAACACTTAGTATCGTAAGCACCATCCCCCTCCAACGCGGCTAACCTAACAGGGCTCAACTCTCGATGGAATATAGTCCCCAGTGGAGTCACCATCTGTCACAACCTAAAAATCGTGATGCACGACTGACTCACCTGCTGCGGGGTCGAGTTTACCTCATCCCCACTCATGACCGAATTGCTTTCGGCCATCTGGAGTCGCCACCTACATTTTTTAGGAATATAGGGAAACCTAGGGAAAGGCTGGTCTGGCGTCATGGATATGGGTTCGGGAGTTGGTTACATGCTAGGGTCTTCTAACATGCCTATCACTCGATAGTTACCCTCTGGTCAGCTCTGTGGGACAGGGGACCGTGCTTAGGTTTAAGGTTGGGTTTCTCAGCCTGGGTTCTGGGTAGAGGGGGGATTCAGGTAGGATATTCTGGCATTTTTGAAATTTTCCTTGGCTTTGGGGATTTGAGATTCGACTTGATAAGGGTGGGCCCCCTAGGCCTACGTACCTCGGCTTTAGAGGGCTCAAAGTCTACGTAGTTCTAGTATTTAGGCGGGTGGGGAGTTAGGCTGACTATGGTCTCATTTTTCTAGCCGAGTCATGCTCGGTCAAGAGGAGAAAGGCTTGTGATGGGGCGGTGATGGGGTGGATGGTTCTCTTCGGCCGAGACAGACTCGGCCTTGGGTGAGGTCTCGGTTTCTCTCCAGCTGAGGCCTACTAGGCTAAGAGGGGATTCGGGGAGGGATCGTGCTTGACGATACGAACAACACTATGCTAATTATGAAAAGAAAAGGGGACCAACCAACCTGGATCCTGGAGCGAGTAGATGCCTCTTGCTTGTAGACCAGCACCTCTGCTTGCCCTTCAGTCTGGACTCGAAACGCTTCCTTCCTTTCTTAGCAATCGTCAGCTTTCCGTTTCTGCTTTTCTCCTCTCTTCTCCTCCTCCTTTTTCTGTCCTCCCTTATCACTTCGTAGCAGGGGTTTATATAGGGTTGAGTAGTGGTTGGGTGGTTCCCCTTGGGCTTCGCATGGTTGTTGTTGGGCTAGAAACAGAGACGGCTCAGCGTGTGGGGGGGTGGTTAAGATTCACCTAAGATCCTGGGCGACTCAGCTGTGGATCGGGGTCGTGGGTAAGATTGACTCGGTCTCGGTTAAGATTCACTTAAGATCCTGGGCGACTCGGCTGTGGATCGGGGTCGTGGGTAAGATTGACTCGGTCTCGTCTTATGTTTTCCAGTCTTGGTTTGACTAAGTTCGGGTGACCTTTAGGCGGGCCAGGGTTGACTCGGGGTTGACTCTGAGGTTGGAGGTCTGGCCCATTCTGAGAGATTGGGCCGGACCGATTTGGGGTACAACAATAATGAATCTTGTTTTTAATCTACTTGCATTTTTGCGATTGCACACTATTGAGTAGACAAACGTAAGATTAGGCCGATTGGAATCAATTTAACAACTTCATTAGGTAATCAACAGAGAATCTAAAATCAACCACAAGCTTAATCCCTGTCAACTGATGAGGTAGCGATTGTGTAAATCCTCGGTATGGTAATGGACGAATGTTTGACGATCGTCATAAGAATCTCAGGTTGATTCGGAGACGTAATCTTGGGGAAAGAACTAGAACCGATTTGTTTATTGAAATTCAGTATGGATACAATAGTAGTTTAGCATAGTGTAGATCGCATTTACTTTCATACTTAGCTTATTTCCTATCTTTGTTTCCTACGCAACCAAAACTCCCCTATTTCCTGCTTTCCAATCTGAGATTGAGTCTTGTCCGACTCCATCGCGTTCGTCTGAAACCAAGTCTAGTCCGACTCTGTAGCGTCCGAGTATGCGATTAGCGAGACTGTGTCAGATCCATCTCTACTAAGACCAGATCGGATCAGTCTTTGCCGAGAGCGAGTCGGCATTCTACACTTGAGTGTTTTCTGCATTACTCTAGTTTTCACATTAACTCACAATTGAGTATATTTTCATTTTTAGTCAAAGAAAAGAAATTACGGAATTGAAATAACTCACTCATAATTCCCTTTAAAAAATGACGTGGTACGATTGAATCAAATAAACCCTTGCTGAATAAATATTCAGCCGCTTGTGAACCTTCGGGTACTGGCATACTCAATGTTTGTTCAACTACTCTTTTAACCACAAATGCAATATAAGCATTTGGTTCAGCAATAATGATATCTCCTAACATGGCAAAACTAGTTGTTACCCCCAGTAGTAGGAGATGTAAGGATCGATACGCACTATGTCCTTGAGAGAATTCGACCTAAGGATGACTATGCTATAGTTAGCTTTATTTTATTTGATGCGCGTAAAGATGACTAAACACGAGCTTATCAAGGACCTGGCTCTGTTGCAGAAGTGACTCCCTTGGTCACTTATAAGAGCTTTCGGCACACCAAACCTGCAGAAGATATTGGATTTCAGGAAATCCACCACAACTTTGGCATCATTGGTCTTGGTGGCTATGGCCTCTACCCATCGCGATACATAATTGACAGCAAGAAGAATGTAAGAGTATCCATTGGAGACTAGGAATAGCCCCATAAAGTTAATACCCCAAACATCAAAAATTTCACAGAACAGAATTGGTTGCTGGGGCATCTCATGCCTTCTGCTTATGGCCATCCTTGCACTTTGACATCGTTTGTATGTGAAGGCGAATTGATGGGCATCTCTGAAAATGGTCGGCCAGTAGAACCAGCAATTAAGCACTTTTCAGTCTGTCTAAGTCGATCCATAGTGACCCCCTCCAAATATTGAATGGCAAAAGTGCCGGACCAACTTGATCTCGAAGTCCATAATGCACCTGCGAATGACTTGATCACTATAGAGTCTCCAAAGGTATGGATCATCCCATATATAATATTTAGCATCACTTTCAAGTTTCTCTTTGTTCAGTCTGGATGCTTTGCGATGATGTAATTGCAAATGTCTGTAAACCATGGTGTAGTCTTGTTCATCTGCAACAGTTGCTCTTTATGGAATTCATCTCGGATTGGCATTAGGTCGCTCTCCCTCTCGATTCGGCTCAAATGGTCTACTATTGAATTCTCGGCACCTTTCTTATCTCTAATCTCTATGTCGAATTCTTGGAGAAAAACCATCCACCGAATTAGTCTTGGCTTCGCATCTGGCTTTTTCAACAAGAATCTCAATGCTACATGGTCAAAGAAGATGATAATTTTGGAGCCCAACAGATATGAACAAAATTTGTCCAAGGCAAAAACGATTGTCAGTAGCTCCTTCTCAGTGGTTGTATAGTTTAATTGGGTTGAATCCATGGTCCGAGACATGTAAGCGATCACATGCGACTGCTTGTCGGCCCGACTTCGTTGGCCCAAGACGACTCTAAGTGCGAAGTTGGATGCGTCACACATTAACTCGAACGGATACTCCTAATTGGGTGCTTGGAGAATTGGTGTGGATGTAAGTCTGGTCTTCACCTCCTGGAAAGCTTCAATAAAAGGTTGGTCAAAATTAAAGTCCACATCCTTCTGTAGCAGTTTAGCAAAGGCAGGGTAATCTAGCTGAAATTTTTTATGAATCTTCTATAGAACCCTACATGTCCCAGGAATGAGAGAACCTCCTACACAGAAGCAGGGCTAGGAAGAGAAGTGATATTCAAAATTGAGCACAAGATTGGTATCCATGCATCTAGTCAACACCTGGGATAGATTTTCCAAGCATGCATCAAATGATGTGGCATACACCGTGAAGTCATCCATAAAGACTTCCATGCAATCTTTGTAGCAAGTCCGAGAAGATACTGGTCATGCAGCGTTGGAATGTACTCGGCGCATTGCATAGGGCAAACGGTATGTGTATGTACGCAAAGGTACCGAATGGGCAAGTGAAGGTAGTCTTGTATTGATCTTCAAGTGCAATATGGATTTGCATGTATTTGGAGAATCCATCTAGGAAACAGTAATGGGATTTTCCTACTAGTTTTTCCAGGACTTGGTCAATAAAAGGAAAAGGAAAATGGTCCTTGCGAGTCACCTGGTTTAATTTTTTGTAGTCAATATAGACTCGCAACTATTCTAAATCCGCATAGGTACCAGCTCATCATGCTGATTCTTCATTACAGTCATCCCAGATTTCTTTGGGACCACTTGCACTGGACTGACCCATTGGATGTCCGAGATAGGGTAGATGATTCTGGCAGCAAGTAGTCTTGTTACTTCCTTCTTAACCACGTCCAGGATGGTCGAATTCAGTTTCTTTGTTATTTCCTTATTGGAAGGGCTTCTTCCTCCATTAAAATTCTATGCATGCAGATTAAGGGATTAATTCCAGGAAGGTCTGACAATCACCACCCTATTGCCTTCTTATGCTGCCTCAAGACTTGCAGCAATTTTTGCTCCTACTCTCGGTGGAGGTTATTTGCAACTATAACAGGGGATTGCTGGCCATTGGCCATTGTCCAGATATGTGTACTTTAAATGACTTGGCATTGGCTTCAGCTCTATGGATGGTGAATATAGTGGAGAGACGTTAAAAGATGATCTCGGCTTTAGTTGGCCGACTCGGTCTGGATTCGGCAATTGATGTGCCGAGTCAATCTCAACCTTCTGCTACTTCCAACTCTGATTGCCTGAATCGGACTCGACTCTTGGATGGTTGCTAGAGTTAGGCCCGGATTTCATTTTTGTGTTGGAGTCAAATTCGGATGGTTCCAGCTTCCGGTTTCCATTGTCCGGGCTGGATTCGACTTTTGACAATATGTTCAAGCCAGACTCGGCATCAATCTTACTGTCTGAGTCGCTTTCGGCCCAAGTTAGGTCTCGACATTGATTGTCCGAATCAGACTCGATAGTTATAACTGTTGCCACTTGTGCTTGTAAGCGCCTTTCGGTCTCGGCAACTAAGGACTTTTGCACCTTCTGAGCACTTCGGTTCATCATACTTGCACACTTGGTCAATTGGGCCTACGAATTCAGAATTAAGATCCAAGTGGGCAAACCGGATTTCAATTCGTAAGATTAAGCTAGTTCCAACTGCAGATATTGGATGCACCAAGTCTGGTACACCACATCCGTATAGCCAACTCCTTGAGCGTTCGATCATTGTTCTCCATTTGCTCTAGCTCTCGAAAATTACTTACAAAAAAGTTAGAATCAGGGTTAATTTATATAACATATATTACATATAATTACATAATTATATACAAAATAATATATATCTATATATTGTTCTATATATTATATTTGTTATATATTTTTTATTTCTATATATATTATAATATTATATATAATAAATTACTAGAGTAGGGATCCATTTACTCCAAGAATAACTATAAGAGAATTACTCCTCTTCCTTCCTTTTTATTTTCTTGTGATCTAACTACTCTAACGTTATTAATTAAAATATTAAAAGAAATAATTATCATTCAAATATTTTCAAAAAATATATATTTAAATAATAATTATAGTTTTAAAAATCTTATAGAATTTTTTATAATTGTAAAAAAAATAAGTGCATAGATTAAATAATATTTTTGTATAATTTAACTAAATTTATAAGAAAAATTATAATTTTATAATTTGAAAAATTAAACAATTAAATTAAAAATTATCTTTTAAAAAATAAAATGTAATTTTAGATAAACAATAATTATGTTAATTTAAATATAATTTATATTTTATCATATAGTATACTCTACATTAAATAGGATTAAAGTAAGCTAGAATTGAATTTATGTGGTTATAGGTCCCATTACATTGTGATTTCAATGGTGTGAATTGATTGCAATGATGATGATGTAATTCACAAGAGAAATGCAGCACATATGCTCCAAAAATACTATTTTAAAGTATTTTATTATTAGATAAATTTTATACAAGACGCACTATATGATGTGAGTGGTATCTTTCATTAATGAGTTCTATTTTTATTTAATAAATTTCACTTAAACTTTATCAATAAAAATATATTAAAAACATTACAAATAATATGTTACTAGCATTTTTCTAATAAAAAATAGAATCAGTGTTATATAGTGGTATAACAATTTAGAAAGAAGTGAGAATGATGTAAGAGGAAAGGGATCTAAATATCCTATGGGAGGGAGAAAATAAATAGGTTAACTTCAGGTTAATAAAGTCATATTTATAATTAATAATAAGGTCATAATGGTAATTTCAAATTAAAATATATTTATATATCAATTTAGTTCAGTTAAATTTAATTTCTAAGAAAAAAAATGAAAAATTAAATTAAGTTGATCTGTTGTTTAAGAAAACAACCATAACTCTCTTCACGTCAACTCCTCAGATGAGGATTGTCAGCAAATACTGCATATGTTTCAACCAATATAGAAATCAATGTTTGAGCTGGAACCACGAATTGTGGTTATGGAAATGAATTTCAACTCTTTCAACTACATACTTTTTACAATAAAATTTGGCATCACAATAGGGGCGTTAGCTTCTTGCTTGCCAAGTCTTCTACGTCTTGACGCTTCACCCTTAAGTTTGTGTACCTATTATTAAAGAATACTTGACTGGTAATTATCCACCTCGCAGACTTTTGGCATTCTACCAAAATCATCCATCGTTGCATTCTATCTCCCGTTTTGATTATAGAGCCAACACATTACCTCTTTTTACCTTAATTATTACGATAAATGTTTTGTATTTTGTCAATAATAATTCAAGTCTATTAATTTGATTGGTACGAAAGTAAGATAGAAAAATGTATATTTATAAAATAACATAAATATCTTTAAATAAAATTGAGATGTAATAAAAATAAAAACATAAAACATTATTTTAACATAATATTATATTATTATTTTAATTATATTAACATTTTAAATAATTATACATGTAAAAGGTCCTATTAACATTTTAAACAAATTATAATGTTTAAACTATTTTTAAATAAACATTTCTAAACATAAATTCATTATTTAAAATATATTACTTTAAAAGTATAAGCAGTTGGTTACATAAAAAAAATAATAAAAAAAAGAATACCACTATTTTACGAGGACAAATCCGGATGCATGTTCACACAGATTTCTTTTTTCTTTCAAAACATATACAAGTGAGGGGGATTATGTTTTTTTTACACAAATTGATGTTCTCTTTTCTGCTTTCTTCTCAATTTCAGGAGAAGCACTTTTTGAGTGGGGTCCAGTGTTACCATACCCCCATTTCTTCCTCTCCAACTGAAACTAACGAAAGAATAGTTTATCTTTACTTTTCTTTCTTCTCTCTATTCTCTTTATTTTCATGCTAATCAAACAGTGTAAAGTATCCTATATTTATAATCTTAACTCAGTTATAGCAGATTTTCACTAACATCATTGTGGGATGACCCCTCTCAATCTATATATGCTTGGAAAACACTTCACTTTACTGCCTACTAGTATCTCATGATTGATTGATTATAAAGCAAATTGATGCTCCACTCCAAAATTTGAGAATAAGAATACTTAAAGTTGCAGTCAAACAAACAATTTTGATACTCGTCATTATTCGACACTGATGTGTACTATCTCAGCAATATCAATTTACATGTTTTAATATCGTATTACTGGCGATGAAACTTTGGGTGACAATGCTGTCACAATCTTAAATCAATAAATTGTCATTTCCCTCTACAACAATGTTTGAGATATTCTATTCCCATCACTTCTTACACTCAGACCCCTCCAACCCTTTATAGCTGCTTTTCACTGTGTCTACATTACAACAGCGATGGCTACACAATATATTTTTGGCAAATCACACAGCTGTTACCAACGTAATGCAAGCATTTGACGTTCGCTTACGTTTTGAACCCCAACAGAGGTCTAGTTGCCAATTTTCTTTTTTTCGTCCCTAGAAAGCCTTGACAATTTGCTGCACCACAGTGGCATTTCACCTCTGGACCAAATTGCACAAATCTACAAAGCCAAAAACCAGATAACGTTAAGTCTCTACTATCGTAAGTTACAGACAAAAAAAATCGGACGGCGTAAACAAAACTATCTGATAGAGATACCTAGTAGTTATGTTAGTAGTTAGTGAGGTTAGTTGGTCAAATAAATACAAGGGTATATGTTAGAAAGAAGGGGAATGGCCTGCAACTAAAAAACATCATTCTTTTTCTCCCTGATATGATACCAGTTCTATCAACGAGTATTAGCAGTTGACCTGGGCATCATGGGTACAAAATCAGTGGGTTCTTGGAGCTTTCTTGATTGGAAATATTCATGACAAGTTCATTATAGTGTCAAACCAAGAGTTAGAAGCCAGAATAGAGGAGATTCAATGCCAACATAATGAGGCGCAACACTTGAACAAGATGCAGTTTAAAGCGCTAGGGCAGGAATTGAATCTTTGAAGGAGATGATTAAAAAAAGTAAAAAACTGCTGGCAAAAAGAAATACGGTAATCCTGAACTTGTAACATGATCCACTGGGCCGAGGAAAAGAGAAGAAACATTTTCAAAAAACAGGACCCACCAAGATTCTGTTTCTGTTTGATGGAAATGGGTATTGGCATTGGAGAACCAACTGTGAGCAATATTTCATATTGGAGGAAGAAACAGAATAGAAGATGATGTTATAGGGATCAAGAGCCAAGGGAAGAATCACGGTGGCAGAAATGAGCCAATTGGCGGATGAACAAGAAAAGAATCAAGAACAGCTCAAAAGAAGAAACCGAGGGAGATGGGTCATCAATAATGACAAAGTTAAGGAGCATCTTGACTAAACTTCCCACGCTGGATGTCAGAAACCAAAAATAGGAATAGGAAAAGTAAAGTATTATTGAAGACGATGAATGTATTTCAGAAATGAAAAATCCACAATTAACGGAATTCAAAATCTGATTACCCCCACTTATTCTCTCTCCCCATAAAGGCTTACACAAAAGCACAACTAACTCTCACTCCCAAATCCCCTTTTTACCCTCCTACTCCAATTCTTTTTTATTCCTTCCATTGTATGTCTTCCAGACCCACGGCCCATGACTGAGTTTGACTAGGCTAGACAATTTGTGATGCCTGACATTGCCCTCTCCTTCAGCAAGGCTTGCATCAGCAAAACTTATTTGTAATAAATAGTAAATGCATCTTCCCAAGTCACCCCCTCAACACTTTCCCACACCATTTGACCAACCAATAAGGATCAATAACCCCATTTTTCTTCCTTTTCTGAATTGCTAGAATCTGCTCAGGGACAATGTCGTCAGACACTTCCACTTCCAAACTTGCAGGTAAGTCAGCACTTTGTTGGTAGTTGCCGACAATCTTCTTGAGTTGAGAAATGTGAAAAACTATTGAGGAAGCTTTAACTGATAAGCTATTGTCCCTATCTTCTTCTCAACTTGGTAGGGCCTATAAAATCGAGCAGCCAATTTGGGATTAATTATTTGTCACACACTATGCTATCCATGGGTCTTACCTGAAAGATCCAATTTCCCACCTCGTACACCATTTATCCCTTCTATGAATCAAACCATCTTCATCTTTGGATTGGCCTTTGTCACTGCATTACTCCTAATTATAGTATGGATATAAACTTCCTTTAATTATTAGTTGAGGCTTTCCAACATTTTATTGAATTGCCTACAACTTTTTTCCCTTTCCTCTTCAAGAACCCACCTCAATTTCTTACTTATCCTCCTTGCGAGTCTCATGAAATTCTCAAACCCACACTCCAAAAACTCGGGTCTTACCTCCATCCTTTGAATATGAACCATGAAACACTCCTAGAGTTAATAATTGTGGTACTAGTTGATAGAATTGGCTAAGTCTACACAATAGTATTGTTACGTAACATAATAAAGAAAAAGGAATGAGAGAATTAGAAAGAGAAACAAGTCAAGAGAAAGCAAGAATGTATTTTTACACACTACATTTCCTTGTTATAGAGTATGTTATTTATACATGGTTTTCCCCTAACTAGTTTTTTTTTTATAAGTAGTTAAAACAATTCACCCAATTATTCTAACCCAAAGGAAACAATATGTATCAATACTCCCCACCATATCACTTTGCCCTCAAGGGTGTTGTACCTAGCAAATTCAAGAAACTTCCTTGTAGCTCGTATCAAACCTCCCATGTAGCTTCTTCAACCATTTTCCATGTCATTGAATCAGTACTTTAGTGATTGGTCTATGCCACTTTAGTGGCTAGCCATATAACACTTTATATGGTGTTGTACAAATAGAAGAATGGAAAATGGTGTTATACCACTATTCTTCTAAAGGAAGCCACTTAGATTAGTTTGTAGGAGATGCTCAAACCATTTATCTCAAATAATGTTCTAAGTAGCAATTAAAACTTCACTCTGGCCATTGAAATGAGGATGATACACTGATGAAAGGTTTTGGCCCACACCTAGCTCTTGTCAAAAACATCAAAACTTGGTGAAAATGGATCCTTATTGCTAATTATACTCATTGGGCAAGCTCCATGAAGCTTGTAAATATTATCCAAAAATTGAGTTAGTTGAGAATGGATGAGCAAGTGAAATAAAATGTGCATATTTACCGAGTCTGTCAATTATCACCCAAATGCTATCCTTGCCATTGGACTTTGGGAGACCTTTCAAGAAGTTCATAGCTATATTATACCATCCTCCTCAAGTATGGGGCTGCAATAGACCTAAAAGGTGACCATAGTCTCAATATTTATACCAGAAACAAGTTTCACAATTCTATATATAATGTTCTATATCCATAATAGTGCTTTCCAATAGAATAGTTGCTTAATTCTATGATGTGGTCGCTTTTTATGCCTAAATGACCCCATTGAGACAGATACGAACCATTGTAAAAATCAAGTCTCTAAGTTAGTACCTGAGAATCATGATCTTATTTATTCTCAAACAAAATTCCTCCATTGATGTTATACATAGGATCCTGATTGTTTGTGACTCAACTTGCTCCCTTTTAATTGCATCAATGCAACATCTTCAACATACCACTTTTAGTATTTCATCCCATATAGTTATGTAGAAAACACTAGAAAGTGTCACCTTAGTTGCTCTTAATGGTCGTTTGCTATCAAAGTTCTCCTTACACTTCTTAAATTTAATCTCATTGAAAAATCCATCAATTAAATACTCATTTGTATTGTTCCCGTGAGACAAACATTGTTGTTCCAACAAAAAGTTGTTTCAAGCTTTGTTGTCTCTTAAGATAATGAAAGGTTTATGGATGTATCGATGCTCGATAATAGCAATAATTTGGTGATAATACCTTTGTTGACAAGGCAATCGAGTGTTGGGTGTCAAGCATAAGAACAACCTTCATTCCCCATTAGATGCATTTGCCTCTACTACAAATTGTTTCTGCAAATTAGAAGAACTAACAAATGGACATTGGTTAAAGCCTTCTTAAGGGAGTTAAAGGCTTCTCGACTTCCTTCCCCGTTACAAGGCATTCTTCTTCAACAGATTAGTTAGAGATGCAACAATTATGTTGAATCTCTTACAAACCTTTGTTGACGCAAAAAATTCTACTACCGCTTAACATTTCAGGTTCAAACCATTCCTTCACTATTTGCACCTTAGCTAGATCCGTCACAACCCCTTTTGCAAATATAAATGTCAAAACACTCCAACTTTTTCATAAAGAAACAGCACTTTATATCTTCACATAATAATGATTCTCACATACAATTGTTTAAAATTGTCCTTAGATATTGTAAATGCAATGATTCATTCACACTATATATGCAAGAATGTCATCAAAGAACACAAGCACATACCTTCAACTATTGCTCATAAAGAATTCATTGCTCTTGAAACATTGATGGAACATTGTCCAAGCCAAAAAGCATGACAATGAATTCTTAGTATTTGAATTTGTCTAAAATGTCATCTTCTCGATATCCTCTTACACCTCATCCTTATTTGGTGATATCTAGCTCTAATGTCCACTTTTTGGAAAACACCTTAGCTCCTCTAATTCATCCAACAAATCTTCAACATTTAGAATGGGAAAATGACTCCACATATGTTATCTGCTCAACCCCCCAAATTCACACATTCTCTAATTGGCATCCTTTTCTTTATCAAATATTTACTAAAAATGCAAAAGGATGAATTTGGTTCTGCACCAAGCCAAATTCTAACGCTTCTTTACTCATTTCCTCAATCACATCATTTTCGTTGCGAGCATCTATGTGGTACCACAACTAATTGGATTGGACACTTCCTTGGTGGTCATGGACACCACAAAAAAGGAGGTAAACTGGGGCTCTATAAAGCGTTCAAATTCCCAAGAATCGTGTTAATTCCTTTAAAGGCACTCTTCTATCATTTTCTCCTTAGCACAACGTAATACCTCTTAATGAATAGAACCAATTGCATCATGAAGACAAACTTTTGCTCAATCTAGAGCTTGATACCACCTATTGATGGCTTTTGTTCAGAAACTAATTTCACCTTCTTCCTATCTTTCATGAATTCCATTTTCAAGTGACAAATCCCAAAGCATCCTTCCAAAATATTCCTTCAACCATTTGATACCAAGTATTACATCACAACCTGCAAATAGGAATTACAATGGCTTAGTGTTGAAGACAAAGCCTTATTTTCAGTCAATTCCCTCACCCTTGAATGGCCTACAACCTTAGCAATACGTAAT